>JAEDXX010000015.1:0-728426 GCA_021725515.1 Epicauta chinensis
TGAACAAAAATGAAAAATCTAAAAAGTGTCTTAAGTAAGTATCCTTAATTGTTTTTGAAAGGGTGAAAAGTATTAAAAATAACTTATACATAAACGTACGGCTACTTTAAGAAAGGGCATAATATAGATGAAGGGATGGCGACTAAGAAGACAATTGCAAACTTCAAGAGAACTTGCAAGGATGGATTCGGAAAATTCCAGATGCTACGCAGAATTCAATTGTAGGGTTGCCAATTTTAATAGTTCAAACGTTGTCCTAAAATTGAGCCGTTCAGTGCACAAATCGACTAACTCCATAAAACAAAAAGATGAGAAAAGCGATGAACTATTCATATCGCTCAAAAAAAATTCCCTTCATGGTATAAAATAAAATGAACATAGTGGAACGCATGGATAAAAATGTAGATTTTATTTGACAGTATTCAAAGTTGATAATAAAGAACGGTCAAAAAATTATCCTCATTAAAGTTACAGTGTTGCTGTTATTGGTGGAGTTAATCGATTTGGCTGCTGAAAAAAAGTTGAATTCGCAGTCCAAATTCTTAAGTTTTTTTATTACAGAAAAAATAATTAGAGTATATTCTTACTACAAATTAAAATAAAGTTATACTAAATTATTTGTGGTTAATCCATCACTAATATAAATAATGTCTTCTTGATCAGCTGTATGTGAGGACTCGTCATTTCGAGTTGTCTTTAACTTTTTATAGAAATCATGTTTAATAGGAGGAATGTATTTTAGCAGGTCCATCATGTCTTTCCTTTTTTCCTTTGTGACAGTTCTACCTTTAGGATATAATAAGGGCTGATCGACATTTTTCAAACTTAATGGTCTACCTACTACAGTTTTCCTTACATTAATGGCTTGAAATTCTGATTGTTCATTATAGTCACACTTGAATTGTAGGATGTCGGGCTTAGACCTTTCTAACTTTATCCAGCGCATTTTAAGCCAGTTAACTGGTAACCCTGTCTGAGTTACTTTTCTGTTAATTATTTTATTTTCTAAAGGTTTTGTAGAAAAAAAATCTTCGTGAGTCATTTGAACTAGATTAAATGGCACTTTCTTTTTACATGTTTTGATTACGTTGTACCAATCATCCGGTGAAAAAATGTTTTGAATTTTTTTCGCATGTGACTCAACGATGGCAAAATCTGAATCGTTAGGCAAATAGCTGTGTCCACTTACCATAAATTTCATTTCAATGGACTCAGCTCTAATTTCCGTACTTTGAACAAGTTTCAATAAACTTAAGACAGTTTTAATATTTCTATTCTGCCCGGTACACGAATCGGAGTATGTGATAATTTTCTCAAAGTTCTTAGCATAGGTCTTTATATACTTAATTAGACATGATGAAATTTCTTGAGACCCACGAGATCCCTCAGTTTCTGGCCAAACAAACATGTGGCCTAAATTTGTATTGAAATCATGACAACCAAAATTATAAACATACAAATTTCGTTTATAATAAGCTACTGATGTGGTCAGTTTGGGAAAGGCCAGAGCTTTTTCTAAGTCGAAAGAAAATACGAATTTTATGTCTGATGCTGTCATTTGATCGGCAGCCATATGACTACGAGCCCGCTCAGCTTCTTTCAAATGAGTTTCCTTTTCAATTTCTGCCAATTTAATTACCTCGCCGTCTGAAGATTGAATCTTTATTTGTAAAGAATCACAAGTTTGACACGTATCTTTGGATGGGTGTTTGAAATGTAAATTAAATTTTGTAGAAAATACGTTATAATAAAATTTTTCTTTCACTGGTACGATATTTTCCTTTTCACAATGTGCGGCGTATAGTTCATACATTTTCTTAATATTTAAATCAGGATTTAAATATTGTCGTCTTGGATTATGAGCTCTGGTATAATGGCTAGTGTAGGCTGGAAAGGACTTTATATGTTCTATAACATGTGTGTCATCAATTCTATTGCTTGCAGTATATTTTTTTCGCTTATGAATTAAAGACGTAACTTGTTCTGTAGAACAACATTTGTATATTCGCCCGTCACTAACCTGATACGTGTCCTTAAAATATTTCTTGCAAACGGGGATGTCATGTCCATTTTTTCGAAAATAATATGTGAAACTATGTGATCTTGGTTGTTTAGTGTTATTCGTGGGGCGCCTTCTTTTTATTTCTTTAACTTTGACAAAACCTCTTAAAAAAATATCTTGCTCGAACAGACTATGTAAATTATAAAACTCCTTCATAGCAGCTTCTCTCCTATCGGGAAGAATTTTTTCATTGCACTTCTGACGGCATCTGCATACTATATCGAGAAATGTTTTTGCGGGTATTAATTTTCCACCTCTACTCCTGTATTCTAAACCTTTTATTCTTTTATGCTTCTGTAAATTTCGGGCCCAACTATCAGGATCACGACTTCTCTTCCTCCCAATCAATTTGGTTGGTGCAATATTTTCAGTGTTCGAATCAGAAGAATCTGAAGAAAACCAATAGCGTTTTCTTGAGCCAGGCTTTCTGTTGATAAATCCTATTGAGGACCCATCTGATGATTCGCTTTTTTCCACATCCATATTTTTATTAGTCACACTCAGTTTGATTATAACGGTATAATATTTATTTTTCAAAAAAAATGACAAATTAGGCATAACACTTTATAGTATCTCGCCATAGATAACTAGATGTTATTTATTCAACAGTATACCCGTCTCTTATTGGAACGATTGTGGAGTTAATCAAAGTGGCTTCTGAAATTTATTATCTATTATTCAGTGACCAAAAAAAATTGTCATTCAATTGTGTTATTTTTTATTATTCAAACAAGATATTAAAAATCTTAAAAGTTATGACAAAACAAAATGCTTTCAACAGTAAATCTCAAATTTTTCAAAAAATGGAGTTAATCGATTTGTGCACTGAACGGCTCAATTTTGACTGACAGGATTTTCCAAAAACTCTTTATGATCTACTAGGTCTGAAGATCTGACATAGAATTGATCAATTGTTTATCCCTGAATTTGAAACCTTATTTCCTCTAGAAATAACATTTACTAAACTGATTCAAATCTTCCGTATCTAGCAGTAGCTCCCAAGACTTCTAAGGTAGCACCTTAATCTCAACTTGAGCAAGAGTTAACACTGTTGTATAATTTTTTTTCAATCAATTAAGAAAATTCTATAGAAAATTTGTTAGTTATTTGTGAAATTTCAAATGTCAAATGTGCAAATGAACACTCCAGAAGTCGCTATGTAATTGTTTACATTTTTCTTTTTTGTAACTTTAAAATTTGGCATTCTTTTGTGTATTATCAATGGTTTTATGCCTTTGACTATTTTTTATCAATGAATCGAAAAATTATTTTATATAATTTCAAACGCCTTATCGCATGGTTGGGGATTTTTGGGGCGTTTTAATTTTCTTCAAGAACCATCAAATCTTCGATACCTACACATAAAGTCCAACTCACATTTACTGATTAAAAAGGTAAATCTAGGTGGTTTACGTTCCTCCTGCCCGTTCGTTGGTTTATATTCACAAAATTAACAATATTAATTCTATTAATTAAATCATAATCTAGTAAAATATCGAAATGTTTGAACAAATTATTGTTTAGTTGTAAAACGTCAAAGAAAGTGAGGTTAGAATCTCTGTTATTTACATTTTAAAATGAAACTGCTAAATTATCAAAACTTATTTCCAAAAGCGGCCAGCGATGCGGACGGGTACCTACTTGTCAAAGTTTATTTCCACAACTGCTTATATTTCAACATATTGAAACTTTAATACCCGACTTAATCCCCTTAGTTGTTGAATTTCCAAAAATCCTTTCTTAGTGAGCGTCTAAATTATGAAAGGAATATATGTACCGAATTTAAAGTCGATCGGACGGATAGTTTCGGAGATATCGTGATGAGTGAATCAGTGAATGGAAAATCGCTAGATAAGTCTAAATTAGGTATGTATAGAAATTAATTCTAGACCGATTTAAGTCACGATCGAAATCTAGAAATTCTTAGATATATTAAGCATGAGTTGAAATTGTATCGCAATTTCGACAAAAAGCCTTTGCTACATTTTCATCTCGACACAAAATCAAAACTTAAGGCTCCTATAAGAGCTTAAATGTGTAAACAACAGCTCAAATTTTCTACAGTGGGGTCTAGAATCGGATTTAGTTAGTCCACTAGATATAAACCCAACTTAAGACTACTTCTAATTTAAGCCAAAACTTAGGAAGCTGATTAAAGTCTTCAACAACTTAGCTTTTTGACAGTTCCTAATTTTTTGACAGCTCCTGATTTTACTCTGTCTCTTAAAATCCTTTACCGAAAACCGTTGCAGTGTCTCTTGAACTTATATGTAGCCTATAGTTCTTTGAGTAAATTTTGCTATATGTAGTATAGAGAACAAAAATATGTAAATTCATGTAGTAATTTCAGAATCACAAAAAGAGTTACGTTTTTCCACTATTACTAATTTACATTGTAGAGAAAAATTAAAAGTGGTCTGAAACTCATATAACTGGAATTTGGAGTAATTTTGTCCTTTCGATATCGATTAATTCTTGTTTTCTTATCATCTTAAGCCGCTTAAAGAAGCTAAGTTTGACCTGAGGCTAGTTTAAGTTGGAATTTAAGAAGCATCTCAATAATCTGCTTAGAAATTCTTAGCAGCTGCCCTTGCGTTCGATAGACTCTACTCCATCCCTTGAAATATGTTTATTCTGAGCAGATATCAAAATGATTCAACTTATGTTGCGTTATAGATTTGAATGTTCAAGGGCGACTTTCATAACTTCAATTGAAACATACATAATTCCTGTTTCTAGAAATTTCAGTATTTTATCGACGTCCAACACCTCCGGCGCAAGCTCATCCACCACACATCGGCCCTACCTACCCCCTGTAAAGAATCCTGCAATATTCCAATGTACCTACAGGCATACACACACGCGCCGTTATCCTTGAAGGATATAGAACGCGTCGCCGCCACTGCGCTTTGTTTTGATCCTGCTACCACCACCACCGCCACACCACGTCAGCGAATGTATTTTCGTGTATATTTCCTATGGGCTCGATATTCCTGAAAAATTAACCGTATTTCAGTATAGTTTGTGCGTATGCTTGTGTGTAAATATATCCTTCAATTATGTATATGTAGTTAAATTTATAATTGTCAATAATGACTGAACGAATTCGAAACAGTACAAATAGTACAACGACACAACAGGGCTATCAATTTTCCAATTCGCTTAAAATGGAAAACGAGTTAAGCCCTCGGAAAACATTATTAGTATTGGTGATTGTTGTGGGGTGTTTTGCTGTTCTATGGCCCAAAGTCTTCTATCCAATGTTGATGGGATCGGTGAATCAGCACATCAAACCTAGCCCCATTGATAAGATGACAGGTAATTCCTTTTAATATCTCTTAGAAAAATAAATAAACTCTTTCTATTACCACTTCTGTTCTATTTCTTGTCGATTGTTCAAACTATTCAGGATGTTGTGATGTTATTTCCGAAACTGATATATATACAATCAAAATCATGAACGAATTGTGTGGAACAATAATCAAAACTAAAGAGGAAACCGCTCAGAAACCCTTAAACAATCGAGAGATTGTGCAGACCTGTCGTCAGGAAATCCTAGAAACTTGTGGCATCGATATATCGGCTGTGCTACAAGAACACGTCCGTTTAGGGCAGAATACCAAACAAATCTTGGACGAAATACGCTCCCTGAATGGGTCATTATGTCTAAAATATAATTACGGCATAGCCCCATGGCGTTTAGGTGTTCCGCATAGAGTCACCGTTAAAAATGATAATTGTAAGGATCTGCTGCGATTTTATCTAACCGTGTTTCAATGCTACTAACTCAATGCTTCATTCGTCCAGAACCTTCAAATCAATCTGATTAATTGACGCTATTTTGCAGATATCCGACAAGAACGGCCACACCATCTGCGATCCGAACTGATACATCCGGCGTTTCGGGAACGTGGCCGTGCCATACCGCAAACATCCAAAATACCATCATCACCCACCCGACCGCCACCGCGTATCGTCGAAGGCAGGGTGAGTTATTCGCATTTATCCTTAATAAGTCCCAGACTTTTTGATAAATTTATTTTCGACAATCTCCAAGCTGTATGCATAATTATTATCTTGGTACGGTTCCAAATGTTATTTTCGAAACGATGAAAATTCTGCCGTTTCTCTTATATAAAAAGAAAACGAATTAATAACAACAATATTTTGGATTTTGATTGTTGTTCGTTGATGGGTTTTCGGCGAGGACAAGGTGAACATTCTAGATCACGGCCGAAAATACTATTCCTTTCAATCCTTGTTGTTGTTGATGCATTTAATACGTTTTTAATTGCGGTGGCTTTTGCAAAAATTTGCCAAATCACATCTAAGATTTTGCATGTATCATTTGGAAATTCTTACAATATTTTCAATCTATATAAAATTGTTGGAAATAAATCATGACGTATTTTCTGTGTGTTGGCACAAATCTATTTTTGAATACGTGCGAGTTTCAAACTGTACACATAATCTCTGTTATTATGATCATCTCCTCATCATCTTTTATTTCTTATTTGATCTTTATTTTCGTGTTATGTTTATTATTGTTACGATTCCGTTTTTGAACAAATTTAGAATGTTTCATAATTGACGTACGGTGCTTCCTCTATTCTCATTAATTGCCATATTTACGAGTAAAAAAGTGTTATTTTTAAAATTCCGTTTAATTTTAGAACATATTTTTGGCGAAAATTTTATACAAACTGTGATAGTTACGTGCCATTGGTAATCTTCGATTTTGGCTTAGCTACAGAATCGTTTCAAAACCGGTGCCTTTCTTCTTTTGCCACTCCGATATTAGGTACACTAAGGTGCTCCATTTCTAAGTTTTAGCTGTAAAAACAAGTTGACGGCAACACCTCAGAATTGCGAGCTGTATCTATTACTATTTTGAACTGTTTTGTTGCCTTCTTATTGTAAGTCTTTTACTGGGTGTCCTGTGGTAGTTTTTCCTGTATATCGTCTCATCCAATCTTTTTGGGAAAAAATGCTGTAACGCATCTTTTGGCATTTTTTTTGTAATTTTGGTGGTGGGTTGAGCTTCTGACAAAAAAAAAAGAAAAGAAGGGAGATGACTATGAGGAACATAGAGGCGTTTATAAATGCTAGTGTTCCCTTCTTCCGCAATTCCCAAAAGCTGCAAATGAGTTTTTGGGATATTTTCTCATGTTTATCTTTTCATGTAAGTAGTTCTGTTGTCTGAAGACGTGGGTTGTGCTATGGATAAGAAAGAGAAAAGAAGAGTGTTTGGTGCTCAATTCTTCTGCAACTTCGAAAAATTTAACATAAAATTCACTATAATGGCTTGCTTTTGATAGTTCAAAATTTCCAATTATGCTTGGGAGACAGGTTATTCCTCGCATTTATGTAGTTAATTAAGCCCAACATTAATTTAAGGTAATTAAAAAATTAAGGCGCAATATTCATGAGTTTTTTCTATGTCATTAGCTGTACTTCTTTTCTAATTGTAAGTGTTTTCGTAATTTGTGGCTTCCTTTACCCGTACTATGCTGAAATTGTATGCTTTTCCAATTCCTAATAATTGCCCTTTTCTATCATTATCGATTAGGCATTTAGATCCTGCAAGTCTGTATTTTTGATTCATTTTCTATAAGGCCTTCAACTTAAGTGGTTAATTTTGTACTTCATTTGTTTCTATAGGCTGAGAGTCGAGATATTATTATTAAATACTAACTAATGAGGCTTAAGCTTCAGATACCTGTTCCGAGGTCAATTAGTTTTCAATTATACCAATAACGTATGTAGTTTTTCTTTTAATTTTGCCTCCTTAGAAAAAAAGATCTTTGAAATAATGAGTCTCAGACTCTCAAAATTCTACAATCTCCTGCACCGCCCCGTTTGTTGTTGCGTTTTTTTTGCTTCAGAGCTTCATTTATCTAGGGACGAATGATCATAATTTAAAAAAGACTTTATATAATCTTTGAATATATAATCTTATATTATATAAAGGTCGTAGCTATTGATTAGATCAAGATTAACTTTAATATGATTAACAACGTATTCCCCAACCACACGACAACGAATTGTGGCAAAATATAATGCAATTGAGTATTATAAAATAATTTTGCTCTGCATGCTTCTTTAGTGATCACTAATGGGCGGATATCAGCTCCAATTTGGAGCAAGGCAAATTCTAGTCTCCTGACAAATTCGTATAGAGCGTATTGGCCACAGCCGTTGTACCTGCATAGTCTATCTTTTCTTGTGAAACGTTTTTCTTCACAAATAGTGGCCGAACGTAGAGAAGCAGTGGACCAGTTGAACTGCTACCGTGACGTCATCATAACGTTACGGCGAAAAAACAGGTGCCTAGTTGTACCGAATTTCTATGAAATTCTGGTCGCTCTCTCTCACTCTTTAAAAAGCGGCTCGTCAGGGACAACAAACTGATGATTCTCCCATAGAAAATTTAAAAAAAACAATTTTTGACAAAAATAAATTAAAAAAAACTTTAAAATTATGAACACATTTTTGTTGATTTGTTCTACATGTCTTTTCTTATAAATTTATGTAAATACATGCATTAAAATTAAACTACGCCAATGGTGCATTTCGAGCGTTGTAAATCTTGCCAAATGACCTTCAATCCGCTCTTTAATTATTATTAAATACTAACTAATGAGGCTTAAGCTTCAGATCTCTGTTCCGAGGTCAACTAGTTTTGAACTATACCAATAACGTTGGTCATTTTTCTTTTAATTTTCCTTCCTTAGAAAAATATCTCTGAAATAATGCGTCTTAGACCCTCAAAAATCTACAACCTCCTGAACCGCCCCCGTTTGTTGTTGCGTTTTTTTTTGCTTTAGAGCTTCATTTATCTAGGGACGAATGATCGTAATTTAAAGAAGGCTTTATATAATCTTTGAATATATAATCTTATATTATGCATACATGTCGTAGTTATTGATTAGATCCAGATTAACTTTAATCTGATTAACAACATATTCCCCAACCATATGAGAACGAATAGTCGCAAAATATCATATAAATAGAGCATTATAAAATAATTTTGCTTTGCATGCTTCTTTAGTGATCACTTATTTTTTATCAAAACATTCTCTTACCTCTTGGCGCCTAGGAGGTTGTTTTACATGGAATCTTTCCTTTACTTACGGTCTTACAGTAATGAAATAGCTATTTACAAGGTAGTAAAGTCATATTTTATCCAAGAGCAGAAGTTTGGCTCACGAGGCCGGAGGCCCAGTGAGACAAATCCACGAGTGGATAAAGAGACCATGTGCAGTACAAGATTTTGTTTAATACTTGCCCTTCAAACTCTTTTTTATTTAGTAAATCAAACAAATATGTATGTTCTGTCCAAGGAAAAATTTTATTTATTTTTTTAATTTTCTAATAATTTTTGACTCTAACTATTTATACAATTGTCAATCGTTGTTGGTTGCTAATACATTTCTCTAAACAACAAGCAATTGTTTTTGTTTATTTGTTGTTGGTTGCTATGGTGTTTACCCACCTCAACGGTAAAGTAAACACTACTTTACCATCGAGTTTTTAGTCGATAAAGTAGGAATTTAACAGCAAGTATTGAACAAAATAGCTTTCCATTACTTTGAGAACTTTTATTTCAAATCCACGACCACTCTGGAATCACCTAATGATTCTCAGGATTTTACTCATAGAAGCTTAGACATATATTTTGTGTTACAGCCTGGCCCGATCCCGGGAATGCGGCCAACAATCGGCGGCGCCGGCCATGTAGTGCCACCATCTAAACAAGGTACAAGCAGTATGAGCGTCATCATGCCAATTTACACAATTGGAATTGTTATCTTCTTCACATACACTTTAATGAAGGTAATCGACACAATTCTAAATCAAAATTCGACTGTAATTGTATGAATCCTGTAAAGATCATCTTTAAGAAACAACCGGAGGGTGCGGGCGGTGGCCTGTACCCACCAATCGAACCGGATCCGCATTTCCGTAAAGAAGTCTTCGAATCGGATAGGGCACGCGTACAGCCAAGAGTCAGTAATGGTCGAGAGACTAAATCAAGTAAATTAGGTAAATTTATGTAATTTCTATTGTTGTTTGTACACAATTTTTTCTATTGTTGTAATTGTGATTGTTGAGACTTTTTTTTTCTTGAAAATTTTTGTGCTACAATTAGTAGGATGGGCAGAACGTGATGCAAGTAAGTCCAAAAATAAAGATACTTCACACAAAACTAATTCTAAACGACAAATTCCTATTGCCATCACATTTACTAGATCTCATCTTGCACAATCATCCATTATCATTGTTATCTGTTGTTGATCACATACGCGACCAATTTAGACATATTGTGTCTCTTTATCGATTGGCATTGCGTGCATTGATAAAATGCAATATCGCGTGCCGACCAAAGTCACTCTGTCTAGTGTAGCACAGGAGGGAAAATAAACCAGGACCAAATTGAACAAATGGTTTGTTTTTTGCTAAAAGTAGCAATCTGTGTGTACAGGAGACGCAGAACTGGATCAACTCAGGCAACGGCTACGTGAAACAGAGTTGGCAATGGAGCGCATCGTTGAACAAATGGCCAAAGTGCCGCTCAAATCTCAGGTGCGATCTCATCCCTCCTGATCCGCACTAGCAGCTTGGCTTGAGCTTTGCATGTTCACCACACAATATCCTCTCCTTTAACCAGGTTGAAATGACAAACGAAATGCAGCCGTATCTGTGATCCTGCGTTTTGGGTCTACGTGTTATCATGTAAAGTTTATGTGTTTTGTCTAAATGTAATTTGTCGAACATTTTTGAGAAAGCAATAAACCCACACAGTGGCACTATTTGTCCGTAGTTGTAAATGCCATGTCAGCATTATTGGATGAGGTTGATCAGGAAATTGAAGCCCGACGAAAGTCAAATGATATAGCCGGACAGGTAACTGTGTTACCAACTAGTTTTTATTATCAACCCCTTTAACATAACAGAAACAAAGACAGTGAAAAATATTTGCTGATTTAACCCCAATAGCAGTGCTTTAGCTTGCTTTAGAGGCTAGTTTTTTTTAATTTCTCTACGTAGATCTATTGAAACTCAAACACTAGATTTGATTTTGATTTAGTTGCAATTTTTCGCTGGTAATCGAATATAAATCACAATTTTGCCAAAATTCCGCAAAAAATTCTAGGATTTGGCTAATGGTACCCTATCAAATGGTAATGCCCATAAGCCTCACGACACCACAACAGATGATCAACCGACAGTGAAAGTATTGGGAATGGAGATGCGCGCCAGTTGTGAAGGTGGTAAGAAATGGTCTCGACCGGATTCACCGATTCTACCAACCGCCCCAACACCACAACCACCATCAGAACCAGTACCACCACCACAGGTACTATCTTCTGACCAAACTGGATTGTTGTTTTTGAAACGGTTGTGTGTTGCAGGAAATCTACTTAGAAGGTGCTCTTCCGGCTCAATCACATCTCTTGGTTGCTGATTCAGCAACCGAACCACAACCGAGTACCGGTGGTGAGGATCCTGCTGTTGTTCTTGCCGGCAAAATGACATTATCTGTAATAAGTTTAGATTCCTCCGGTAAGTACAAGTTCCAATAATTCATTGTATTCGAAGAAATATACTCTATTTCCCGATTTATAGTTTTTTCTTTTGTTCTCTACTTTGCTGTTGTTTTCTAGAATAAATGGTGTAAAAAATAAAACCTGACTGTATCAGTCATAGATAAGCATTATTGTAATAGCATGTATCAAATATGTTTAATAAATTCTGTTTTCTGTGTTTTTGGCTTATGTTTCTCTATAAATAAATTCATTCAAAACAAGAATCTGTCAGTTCTAAGGATAAAAAAATGCTTTTGCCAATGTTTCGACATCTCAACACCTTGTAGATTTTTTTTGCACATGACTGGCACCAACTTTAATTTTTATTAAATCATTTTTACAACATCAGGTATGTTATTTTGTTTGTTTAGTGCCAATTTTACACCCTACAGCTCAACACAGAACCTCCCTAACTTTGTACAATTCGGAGGTCAACACATAGAACGATTACTCATTGATTTAAGCCTTTGTGACACTGTTTATTGGCAACACATTAGCTTTGGCTGAGTAATTTCCAAAAACAATGTTTTGCTATTATTTTTTTTGTTGGTTGAATTTTTGTAACATTTATTCTAGAAAAATACATAGAACACTCCCGTTTTAAGACTCGTTGTTTATTGATTTAGAAAATGGTGGCAGTAACAAGTCGGATGAAGAACGGCAGAAACTATGCGAAGAAATCGATGAAGAAATCAAACAGCTCGAGAAGAGGGAGATTGAAGCGGAGGTACAATCGGAGGTTGAACCTGAACAATTTGAAATCGTCCAAAACCCTAAACTTGAAGCAGCAGAAGAACCACCTCAAGACTTAGAATTAATAGAAACGGAAATAGAAGTTTCACAACAAAATCAATCCGAACCAAATACAGAAGATATCGGATCAAAAACTGTAGACACTACAGAAGTAGAAGCTGTAGTAGAGCCAAAGTTCGAATTTCAAACTGAAGAATCAGTTAAAGAAGCTGAAATAGTTGAAGCAATTAAACTAGAGATCCAACCAGAAGAAACTATGCAACATATCGATGTAAAATCAGAATCCCAGAGCCAATCAAAAATTGAGTCTGAAAGTGTAAGCGAACCGGACACAAAAAGTGAAGCTACGGAGTCAGAAGCTACGGACAGAGAAAATACAGTCTTGACAGCCGAAAGGCTCAAACCTCAACTTAGTGAAAAAACAGAAACTGAAGAACAAAATATCGATAAAACTGAATCAATGCAAGAGACTAATATTGAACAGAAAGAAGACGAAGAAGAAGAAGTTGTAGAAATCGAAGTTGAGGAAGTTGAAAAAGAAGTTGATGATGTGATTAAAAAAGCTGTTGAACAAGTTAAAACGATAGAAGAAATCAAAACAACAGCAGAAATAGAAGAGTTTGTTGAGAAAAACGGTCCAGTATCCAGTGAAGGTAGCGGCAATGAAGATGTGGAGATCAAGGGCTTGATTTGTGTGTCAATATTTACAAATTGAAAGTCAGTGTAGTTTTCATCACTATTTTTTTTCCATAACTGTTCACAGTCAACAATTTTTGATTTAATGGAATAAAAAAAAGTAGGAAGAGAAAGATCAAATAAAAATAATCTAAAAGAATATCTTTAGAACATGTTTTTGCACTATGTCGAAAAATTGCCAATCGGTTGTCAGTAATCACCTAAAGGATTGTCCAATGGTAGTACTAACACCGTCAAGGGAAGTCTCTACAAATCTGTACTTTGGACTTGAAGCGCTTCATTATGAGCATTAAAATTCATTTCTCTGTTTTTATTTATCTTCCGGAAGCAAAAGTAATCTAAAAGTTGCTAGTATTCCAAAAAAAGCTAGCTTGTTCGCCACTTCTGTATTGCAACCTTGAATATATGGGTTCTAAACTTTACATATGAATATTTGAAAGAGGTGAAGAACAAATTACGAATCAATTACTAGTTTTATTATTGGAAATAAAGTAATTATAGTTGTATTAGTATACTAATTAATAATAAAATATTAATTATAATTAATATTTTATTCAGCATTACGTGACTGAACAAGTACGATTCACGTAAAATTCATTCAATTCTGTTAACAAACTAATTGTAACAAGGAAGGTGAACATTGAATTTTCACGTCTTACGGAAAAACTAAATATGTATTAAAATAAATTTTGATTTCAAACTTTAACTCATCATCATTGGAAACTAAATGTAAAAGAATTCTTTCTCAAATTATTCAGTCTTTTATAAACATAAACAGAACCTAGTAGACAATTCAGGTTGAGGCTTAAATATGTAAACAACAAGGCATTTTATTTTGTAGTGAAACATTTTATTACTTATTATCAATCAAATAACTCTTCCTATATTGCTCTATTTTCATTTGAGTGTACAATATGCATAAATTGAAAAATTATAGATTAATAAAAAATTCCATTGATTAGTGTGTATTTTCAATCAATAATTATCGTGGCGCTGTAAAATCGCGATTATAATTTCACATAAATTTTAATTTGTCGAAAACTGTTGCTCCAAAGTTCTTATCGTCGTGAAATAAGTGTAAGCAGCGTTAAATGCCTGAAAATAATATAAATAAGAGAATTTTACAATGTATAATTATTTATCGTACATACATTCGTACACTTTGCCATATTAACAATAAACATTTCACGATAATTAATTGTCGCGTCTTTTTGGGAACGTACCATTATTATTAATAATGACTTTTTAACGGCAACCGATGTACACTGGTACCATTTAGTATCGTATAAACAGAACGATGTCCTCGAGAACTGGAAATGTCATAAAAGATCGATAAATTAATACTTATACCATTTTAATGTAATTTCAATCATACTTCCTCTGTTAATTCTGTTGCTGGCCAACAGTAGCATAACAAAAGTTCAATTGCAAGGACCAACGCATAATTAAATGCTAAAACTGTATTCAGAAAATTATCAGAACGGACTACAAAAAGTAATTGAAAACATGTCGTTGAAATAAAAATCATAGATTCCAATGTGACAGTCAATCCGAAAATCTCTTTCAGACAAGTGAAGTAGCTAGAAAGAGAAAAAATAAAAAGAGTATACAGCTGTAAAAATTTCTTCGATAGTCTAAAATTGCTTATTCAACATACGGTTGTGACTTCAGTGTATAAAAATCTCAAAGGCTATATCAATCAATACGATTACCTGTAGCAAAAATTATGTGAATCAATCCAAATTTTCATTCGAGATAAAACCATTCGATTATGCTGGTCGTCATTATCTCCTTCTCCAATACCAAACAAACGAATTTGCTTGTTCAATATTTTGATTTGTAGTTTGAATAATGTCATTATGCAGAATGCAAACATATTAAAAAATACCAATATTATACAATTACAAATGAATGAAACATTATTTAATGTGAAAAATATTCGTGTAGGCATCCACTTTGGTGCATAGCAAAAATATATCACTTCATTCGTGATAAACGGCTTTAGTAAACAAATTATGGCCCCGACGAGAAGTGCATAAACGTATCCATTTCTAATATATTTAATAAATTTAATATCTTTTTTGTATGATTGTTGAAACTCTTCATCCAGATCTTTGATTGATAAAAAGTGCCGTGTGTCATTTATTAATTGTTGAATTTTTTTGTAATTGACAATTAAAATCAGATTTTTCAGCAAAACCTAGAAGAGAAACATCTTCTGAAACAATATTTGAAAATCGAACGAATCAAAAGAAAAAGGTTCTTAATAATTAAGAGGCCCATATACAGACTGCTTCAGCCCATATATTCTTCAACTATAAAAAAATTGAAAAAATTATATAAAAAAGAGTTTGAAGGGCAAGTATTAAACAAAATCTTGTACTGCACACGGTGGTAAAGTCTCTTTATCCACTCGCGGATTTGTCTCACTCGGCCTTCGGCCTTGTAAGCCAAACTTCCGCTCTTGGATAAAGTATGACTTTACCATCTTGTACAGTAAATAGCTATTGTTTTAGTGGATTTAACGCAGGGACGGCCCGAGGCCTTAGCAAGGCAAGTATTGTTTAATTTTAATAACAGCAATCATCTGTAGAACTTTGACTTAATTTGGTGGATTTTTATTAAACTTCCTTTTGTTAATTGGTAGGAAATCTTGGACCGACTCTGCCTAAACGTACCCTTTCGTTCGTGATTTTTGTTTGGGATTTTTCATTGTAAACGAATTATCTTAGAAATATCATTTCATTACAGTAAACATCAGATTCTATAAAAAAAATAAGTAAACTTCAAGATTCAAAGGGTTTCCAGAATTGGTCCAAGATATTTCAACAGATTTAACCACTGAAAGTGGAAATGGTTTAAGTCTATTTGGGACACCATCAAAAAGCACGCACCAATAATTTAACTCAGTGGTGGTGTGGAAAAAAGTACATATTCAAAAAAATTGTTCTTTACTGTGCTGCCCCTGTTTGAATGCCGAAGTCGAATAGGCAATTGATGATACCTAATTAGATAAATGGAAGAGCCGACAGATGCAAATATCGGTAAAAAAATTATATTTTTTAATTTTTTTTAAACCTGGATTAAGGCGAAAGTTCCTCCAGCCGCTCGTAAAAACGCAGCCGAGTTGTCTATGAATCTTCAGCCGCACTAAGAAATTATATTTGCAACCAACGAAACACCAAACTGTAGCCAGGCTTTTACATTCTTTAACCTTGTTGAATGATGAGATGGCGAGCGGGGTTGAGAGGTAGGGAGATATTATATACACTTTGGATAAAATCCTCTTAAGAATACTCGGAATATCATCAGAAAATTAGCACTTAGAATTCTACATCAGCGGTGGTTTGAAAAAGAAAACACATTCATTTTTACCATTTCGGCTAATCAAAAATAATTAGGTAATTTTACGAAAAAAAATTTGAACATTTTTCTAATTAGGGCCTTATTAGATACAAATTTGTTAATGGCTTTATGTAGAACCCCGTTAGGTACAGTTTGCTCATAGTTCCTTGAAAATTTGATAATTTTGGAGACATCTGCAAAAATTTAGATCTTTTCAATCATCCACGGATGAAATTAGGGTATCATAAATGCATATTTTTGGAAAAGCATCGTTATCAAAAAAAAAATATATGTTCAAATTCTCAAGAAACTTTGATCTATTGGCGTGCAATTAATATTTTTAAAAAAGTACTTACATGTATATGTGTTACAATGGTTTCCATTAATTTTGAAAAAAGTTCAAAGGAGATATTATCGTCATGTAACAACTGATAGATACCCAAAAATAATAAAATAATCGGAAAGATGGATAATAGAGAAATTAAAACAATATTTAATTTTCTATCCGCACTGACACCGAGACACATTAGAGATTTTCTGGTAAACCAGAGGATCTCTTCGCGTTCGTCTGACATCTTCGCCGATAATAGGAGTACAAGCTGCGAAGAACTGCAATTTATATGAACTCCCCCTCTATGCCACACACAGGTATGGATTAAGGTCGGGCAATCTGCATCCTAGAACAATGTATTTTTGCAGGCTCTTCAATTATTCCATCACAAAGATATTCAAACATTATTCTTAGAACGTTTCCAAAATCTATTGAGCACGGGGTGAGATATTATGTTTAATTGTAAGGTTTATTTTAATCGGAGACGTTGTCATGTGCTTAGTTCCACCCTGGACATTTGTATAAATGCAGCTATGATTATTTGATAAAGGTGGAAAATCAATTATTACCTTCGTCTATCGGGTATTTAATATACGTGGTCCAATCGGTACGATAATTATTGTGTTTTGCATCAGAAACAGGGGCAGAGCTTTTGCAGGGATACGCCTTCAGGAGGTATACGCCCAGTATTATCCCTCTTCGGAAATATTTTTAAACAAAGGATACAAATCTTTTGTGTATTCAAAATTTTTGTTGCCCCTACAAAGTGTCTCTTTTAAGTTTTGCGTGAGTTGACCGAATTTTTAGTAATGCCTGTAAGCTTTTAGGCCTCTGAAGTGCACAAAACAGTTGTTCCTGTTGGTGTACAGTAGAAGCAACAGAGTAGCAAATTTTTCAAAGATGTTTCGCTACTTTACGACCGGGTATTTATTGATTATTATAATTAGGTATTATAATTCATATGAAGCACCTCTTTAAAGAAGGATAGCTTAACTTTTTGAGTACTGAGTGCTCTAAATATATCGATGGCGAGCGCGTATCGATTTTCTTATCTAGCATGACTTTTGTTCATATAGTACTAGACTGTATCAGAAAAATCGACTATTTTTTTTTCAAACAGCACCCTGCAAATATTGTTCAGGATATCGAAAAAATGAGCCTGTGAAAATATCAGCTCTTAATTTTAATATTAACAGGTCCTTATCGCGATTTTCCATTTTATTAACATGGAAAAACGATTCTCTTGTACTTTGGAATTTTATCTCACGTTGAGAACAATATTTCGAAATGACTAAAATATACAAAATTTAACGCTCTACAAAAAAGGTCTCTTCAAGTTTTCTGATATATTTAGAACTTCAAAAGTTATTCAAGATTAAAGTTGGTAATTTTTTACAGTTCTCCAGTTCTTTGACAGAACCATCAACATTATGGGAAAATGTTATAGAACATTTTTTATAGAGGATTTTATTCTCTTTAACTTATCTTGATAAAAGTTTCTGATATTCTTTACAGATAGTTATCAACGCGAAAATATTACTGAAATAAAAAAAATCAGTTCATTGCAAATAAATTACGACCTGTAAAAAATATCAAAAACTTTTATTGAGATAGAGAATAAAATGCTCTACAAAAATGTTCTATAAAATTTTCCCATAAAGTTGATGGTTGCGTCAGAAAATTGGAAAAACTTACCATTAACCTTAGAAGTTCTTTTGTTATTTTGTTGTCTCTGAAATTTGGATTTGAATTTCCCAAAATTTCGAAAACCTTCGTTATGAATATTACCACTAATTTAAAGAAAAAGAAAAAGAAATAAAGATGGCAACTTCTTTTTCCTCTGGCCTTAGTTATCTTCTGGGTGGAAAACGTAATCTAATAGTTGCTAGTATTTCCAAGGTATCTAGTTTGTTCGCGATTTCTAGATGAAAAGTATTTTATATCAAATTTAGTGTGTTAAAAATGTACTGCGAGTAGGTTGCCTAAAAGATTCTTGGCAAGACTTTGATTAATTAAAGATTGAAGATTCTTGAAGAATGACTTTTTATTGAACATTTCACTGATGAGTTTAAAGAATAAATTTAATACCAACGGAAAGTATGAAACCTATAGAATATGCAAACGTTGGGTTGTCTCTTATTTCCTGGCATAACTACTGGGTTAGCAGGTATAAACAGGTATGTTGATACCATGTAGAAGTATTTTTATGGCGACAATTTCGATATTTTAAATTCTTGACTACTCCAAAACATTGCTCAGTGTTTACTATTGTATCGCTATCGTCTTCTATCGTACAGGATACTTAGGTCGGACTTCTTTGTCGTAAGTTTCCATTCGCATCAAAATTTCACTGTTAAAAACTCACCAACCCTCATTCAAACCAGATATTTTGCAGATAACCCTATATCATTGTGTTTACAATGAAATAGCGCTTATTTTATTTTAAACTTTAGATTTGAGAATTTGAAAGAGGCGAATTACGAACCAATTACAAGTTTCATACACTGGAAATAAACTAATTATAGTAGTATTAGTAATTAATATTTTATTCAGCATGACGTGACTGGACAAGTATAACTGACGTAAAATTCATTCAATTCTGTTAATAATCTAATTGCTAGAGGAAAGACGAGAAAATACATTTAAATTGGGTCGAATATTGAATTTTCACGCCTTACGGAATAACTAAATAAGTATTAAAATAAATGTTGACTTCAAACTTTAACTCATTATCATTGGAAACTAAATGCAAAAGAATTTTTTGTCAAATTATTCAGTCTTTTATAAACAAAAAATAAACAGAACCTAGTAGACAATTCAGGTTGAGGCTTAAATATGTAAACAACAAGGCATTTTATTTTGTAGTGAAACATTTTATTACTTATTATCAATCAAATAACTCTTCCTATATTGCTCTATTTTCATTTGAGTGTCCAATATGCAGAAATTGAGAAATGATAGATTAATAAAAAATTCTACTGATTAGTGTGTAGTTTCAATCAATAATTATCGTGGCGCTGTAAAGTCACGATTATAATTTCACATAAATTTTAATTTGTCGAAAACTGTTGCTCCAAAGTTCTTATCGTCGTGAAATAAGTGTAAGCAACGTTAAATGCCTGAAAATAATATAAACAAAAGAATTCAACAATGTATAATTATTTATCGTACATACAATACGTATCATTATTATTAATAATGACCTTTTAACGGATATCGATGTACATTCGTACCATTTAGTATCGTATAAACAGAACGATGTTTTCGAGAACTTGAAATGTCATAAAAGATCGATAAATTAATACTTCCTCTGTTAATTTTGTTGCTGGCCAACAATAACAAAACAAAATTTCAAGTGCAAGAAATGATATATACAGGGTGTCCCAGCTAGGTGTTTCACGTCAAATATCTCGTTTGTTTGTGAATTGAAATGGATAAGTATCTGAAGAAATTAGACTACAATGTCTATACTTCAATTGACCGACACGATTTTCGTTCTAGCCGTTTTGGAAATGCCAAAACGTCTTGTAGGGTCCCAAAAATTACTCAATATACCTATAGGGGAAGTCCGGGCAAAGTGGATACCTTAACGTTTGAAGGCCTGTAGAAAAAAAACCAATTGATGTTAAAATAAAATAATGATCGCGTTCGAACAAGTAATTATTTAAGTTTTTAATAAAATTTACTAAAATAACCTAACGTTAATGCTTCACTTTAAATAATTAATAATATGCAACTATTACCGCTATCCACTTTGCCCGACCCCCCCGGGCAAAGTGGATACATGGTTGTTTAAAGTATACTTATCGAATAAAATAAGTAAAACAAAGATTAACAAAAATTAAATTAAGTAGAACTATAGGGCAAAGTAAACACAGTTAATTAAGGTATAACTATCGAATAAAATAGGTAAAAAAATTAAACTGAAGAAAAATAAAACAAATCAGTTATTAATGCATTTGTCACAAAGAAATACATTTCCTCCTTCGTAAGCCGTGCATTTGTCGTTATTCCACTGTTCATAGGAAGTGCAGAGGTTCTAATCATCAGTTGTAAAAGTAGTAGATATAGTTTTCAAAGTAGATACAGTATCCACTTTGCCCGTGTCCACTTTGCCCGGTAGGTACTTGTTGAACTTAACCTAACCTAAACTTAAATCCACAATAAATATCTCAATGAAATTCACTCTATTTCAACTCAAATCCATGCACTTTAAAAACATAATAATATCTAAACAGTAACAACACATGTACATGAGTAATTACAAAAATACGTAACTCAAAATATCGTAACCACTTGGTATTTATTTATTATTTTCGTTTTTTTTTTGAGTGATAGGTGTTTGTGCGGTAATTCTGTGTGCGTACCATTGAGGGGTAAATAAGGAACCCGGTGAAGTGCGGCAAGCTTACTCAGACGCGCCATTTTTAAATGGTGAGGAGTATTCGCTTTGCCCGGGCTATCCATTTTGCCCGGACTTCCCCTATATCTACAATAAATACTGCGAATCAATTTGAAATGAAAATAATGTGTTTTCTTTTAAGAATTTCTCATTTGGTGCTCAAAAATAAATTAGAGCTTCTCTGGGATCAATAACCTATTCATTGATGAAAAAAGCCTACGTCAAAATTAAATATTAGGAAACCAATTACCTGCAATGAATGTCGTGAATTAACACAATTTCGTGTGACTGTATTTCAGATCAAAGACGTAACAGTTCATCATCCAGAATGGTGGAGGCGCCGGGCGAATCACACTTTCCCATTTTTTTTTTTGAGCAGTAAATGAGAAACTTTTAAAAGAAAAAAACATGTAGTATCAAATTCATTCACAGTATTCATTGTAGATTATTGGTTTTCTAATATTAGTCAATTTTCGTGACCTTAGGGCGAATTTTACAATTCGGTTTATTCCGCCAAATATTCTCTCATATATTTTATGTCGGTATAAATCGTAGAATTTTCGTTTCTACATATCGAGTATAAAACTCGGTTAAGAATTTTTTTAACTCTCTTCCATATTGACTGTTCTTTTTCTGGTGACAAAAAAGTGGAGTCTAGACAAGTAAGACTTGAACTTGTAAATTTCTAAAGATAATTTAAGAGTTATTGTAAAAATTATGTAAATAAACAAAGAAATATTTGTTACAAAACGAAAGACTTTGATTTGGTGGATAGTAAAAGAATATTTAAGTCCATGAAAAATAAAGAAATTTTTGACAGTCTAAACTAACAATAAAATTCATAATAGGTATTAGAAAAATGAATCAATTTTAAAAGGGTGATCTAACTAAAAACTGGGAAATTCCAAAATTTTATTATAAACGGATCAATTTTTGCGGAATGATAAAGCGTCCCTTCATTACTAGTCAACAAGTCATTATTGGAATTATGTAAATAAACAAAGAAATGCTGCAATATATTGTAACAAGAACTTGTTTAATTTAGTGGACAAATTAAGAGTTTATGAAAATATATTTTCATTGATTCACAATATTAGAAAAATGAATCCATTTTAAAAAGACGATCTAACTGAAAATTGGAAAATTCCAGGGTTGCATTATTAAAAAAAAAGACATCTGTTTAGACCTGTCCCAAAGTAGGAAGATTTTTAAAAGGAATTTGCAAATATAATTTCACAAATTTCATACAGCTGAATAACGGGGAAATATTGAATCATTTGTATTTTGAATAATTTTATTTATTCGCCTTTGCTACTAGGCCTATGATATTTACCTATTTGTTTACGTTCATTCATTTGCTTTGTGATTTTGGTAAATATTTAAGAAGAGGCTGTGTTCATTTGAAACAATCAAATTAACATGTCGCCGTCTTAGTAATCGAATGCTGATGGTGACAAAGAAATAGACGTTTTCAATATAGACGAATATATTGAGAATTTGGCCCTAAAGAATCTGTCAGTTGTCTGTTTATTAATTTCCATTAGACAATCACTACTTATGTATAATTAAAAAATCGTGCTTTCGATGAACAATTTCAAAATCTACATCACCACGCATAACTGGTCATTATTTAAATACCAACTTAAGACTGCAAAATTCTTAAATAGCATACCTGATGGTGTAATTAGAAAGTGGGAATTGTTGAAACCAATGTAGATAAAGTGGGGAATATTAGGCAGATTAAATCTATGTTAATAGTAACCTAAGTGAAATATATTTTGCGCATCGTAGTAACCGCCCTTATATAAACTTTTGGCATTTCCAAAATAGGTAGAACGAAAACCGCCTCAGTCAATTGAAGTATAGACATTGTAGTCTAATTTCTTTAGATACTTTTCCATTTCAATTCACAAACGAACCAGTTATTTGAGGTGGAACACTTAGCTGGGACATTCAGTATAAAGAAATTCTAGAACCGTATTCGTCAAATTATCAAGATGGGTTACAAAATATAATTGAAAAAATGTCGTTGAAATAAAAATCATAGATTTCAAATAGCTGAAATAGCTATAACCTAATCCAACGATGGTACGAATCCTTCAGCAAGCAATCCTGTTCGAATGCTGAAATCGAATAGACAATAGACAGATTTGGTATTGATGAAAACCCTAATCCCATGGCTCCCTTTATCCAATAAATGGAAGAACTGGCAGGTACAAATATCGATGAAATCTTTGATGCGATATAGATCAATAGAGCAAAATATGGAATAATTTTTTAATCTGTTTACTAAAATTAGATTTTTTAATTTTTTAAAAGACTATCAAATCAGGGTATGTTTTGGAATCTAAAATGAAGGTCTCTACCCAACTCCAACGTAACTGGAATTTTTTCGAAGTTTGCAATTTTTCTTGTTTTTACTTCTTGGGCTATAGCGGAATTGAGCTAATGCCGGTACCTAGGGTTACCTGCCCCGGGAGCCCTTTACTAGTGAGGCGTCGAACCATATAAATATAAAGAAAATTATGTAATAGATAGCGAAAAGGACGCATGAAATTCTTGTTTGTTCCGGGCGCAATTTAACATCGGTCCGGTTCTAAATTGAGCTGATATTTTTTTTGCAAATTTGTAAAATTTGCGCATCAAAATATAAAACATATTCAAAAACTGTAGTTTTTTTTCTATTAATTATTGCCTCATAATGCAGGACCAATATAAAAAAAGTACACCCTCTCTTTTACTTTTTTACAAAAAGGAGTTTTCAAGCCTCGTACCTCTATAATCCAAATAAAAATTTTAGCTATCACAAATGCGTATTTTTGGAAATTCTCAAGAAAGGTTGAATTATTGACGTGCAATTATTAATATTTTTTAAAAATACTTACATGTATATGTGTTACAATTGTTACACACAACTAAGAGATGCCAAAAAATAATAAAATAATCGGCAAAATGGATAATAGACAAACTAAAACAATGTTCAATTTTCTATCCGCACTGACACCAAGACACATTAGAGATTTTTTGGTAAACCCGCGTTTGTCTAACTTCTTCTCCGATAAATGTATTAAGAACTGCAATTTATATGAACTCCCCACTATATCACACACAGGTATGGATTAAGGACGGGCAATCTGCATCTTGGATAAATTTATTTTTGCCGGCTCATCAATTATTTCGTCACAGAGAAATCGAAATGTTATTCTTAGAAAGTTTCCGAAATTTATTGAAAACAGCGTGAAATATTATCTTCAATTGTAAGGTGTATTTTAATCGGATACTTTGCCATGTCCTTGGTTCCACCCTGGACATTTGTACGATGCAGCTATGATTATTTGATAAAGGTGAAAAATCAATTATTACCTTCGTCTATCGAGTATTTAATAACTATATATTAGTAGTTAATATATTATTTAAGGTGACGTCGTTAATCGTCAGTATCGTCACGATAGTTATTGCATTTTGATAGTAGAAGCACGCTCGGAATTGGTGTAGGAATATGCGCCCTAAAAATATTATTCAACAAAAGATGCACTCCTTTTTTGTGTCTAAAATTTTTTCTAAACAAAATGCCTGCGTCAGTTGCCTAAATTTTTAGTAATTTAAAAAATTGAAAAATATTAAAGATGTAAAGAGATTCTGTTTTATTGAGCATGAAAGAAAAATTTATAGAGGCGTTCACACAGTTCCTACAGGAATGGGACCGTGTACAAAGGAAACAACTGAAAAATAGATCTATCATACGTACTTAGCTACTTTACTTTGTGGTCCGTGTATTAAGGCGCGTGCATATCGATTTTGATCGTTGTGTTCGCAATACTTATTTATTTTCAAGGATGAATTTTGTTCATTAATTACATAGGCCAAAAAATTAACAAACTCATATAGACATCATTAGTTTAAGCTGGTAACTTTTACCAAGTTAATAAATGCGCTTATCGACTTAAGGGATTAAAGATGCTCAACCATTTTAAGTAAATAGAACAAGCCCAAGAAATTCTTGTCATATAAACTAAAACTATGGAACAAGTGATTATTGTTAGCTTCTTTAATTTAACAATAATTCCTCTCTTAAGTAACATAGTTAAAGTGCACTCCGTTGGCAAATAAAAGTTTCGATCTATCCTCTTTAGAAATTTAAATTGTAAAAATGTTGCACCATCTCCTTTTTAGCGAATACATTACAAGGGAAATGGAAATTTGATTATCTCTGGCCCGGGCACCGTTTCCAGTGAACCATCGAACCATATACCTAAGTATGAAAAATATTATTTAATAAATAGCAAAAAGGGAACATGGAACTCTTGTTTGCCCCAGGCGCAATTTAGCCTCGATCCGGCTATAGGTTATAGCAAGAATATTTTTTAATAAACTACAAGATATATTTGCACGTTGCTTACATGCCCTACTACGTCACATTTATAGATTTTTACAACATGAATATTTAATGATTATCTTCGTCTATCCAACAATTTAATATTACGTAGTATAGTGAATTCATCGAGCAAAGAGTTACTAGATTTGACAGATGTCTCGTTAAACAAAGTACGAAGTCCCAGGATTGTAAGCGGGGATACGGACACGAGCAAATAAATCCCTAAAAACATAACCATATTCAAGGGTAGCACCTTAAATCTTGGAACCCTTTGGTCGATGAATTTAATACAATCAATATTTAAGGTGACGTGGTCAATCCTATTTTCCAATTGCTAGTTGCACAAACACGAGAATATGAATTTGCCAAACTAACTGGTACAAAACATAACGGAGATCAAAATTACAAAATATCCCTGGGTCTATAGATGTCTCTCTCATCTTTATGATCATCTCCTTTTTTATCTCTTTTATGTATCTACAACACAATTCTCCACAAACCACGTCTTCATACGGCTGAAGGTTACGTGAAACGAATCCATTTATAGTAAAACTGTTTGAATAAGAGATTGACTTAAACCATAAAATTCGTACATAAAAGAAACGTCTACTAAAAATGCTAAAATAACAAGATCTGGCTGTCGGGATATGCAAAATGGTTAGAAAATTAATAAAATGTAATCAAAAAAGGACGTCAGTTCTGATGAATGTTTTTTTATTTATTTACTAACAATCAGCTTTACTTAATTGTTGTTAATTCATTTAAACTTTTCTTCGAACGCTCTTATTGTCATAAAATAAGTGTAGGTCGTACTAAAAGCCTGGAAGCAATATAAACAAATTAAAATAATTATCACAGTTTGATCTCAAGTATCTCGCTCCTTTGTGAATTGAAGTGGAAAAGTGTCTGAGGAAATTAGACTGCAATGTTCGTACTTTAATTGATCGACACGATTTTTTTGTTTGGGAAATGCTAAAATGTCATATAAGATTTCGAAAATTACTCAGTTTTAGGAAAGCAATCAAACAATCAATATTGAAAATGAATTTGATGTGAAAATACTTTGTTTCTTTCTCATTTGCTGTTCAAAGGGAAAATAGGCGATCGCAATTCGCCCGGCGCCTCCACCATTTTATATAGTGTCGTAGATTGATAAAAGCTCGAATTTTGCGCGTCTTGCATCTGAAATACAGTCTTTAACCCGAAATTTTGAAAAGAAAAAAATTATTTTCAAATCAACTTCATTCACAGCAATGCAAGTAATTGGTTTCCTAATATTGAGTAACTTTCGAGATCTTATATGAGGTTTTAGCATTTCCAAAATAGCTACAAAGTAAGTTGTATTAATCAATTGACGTACAGACATTGTAGTCTAATCTCTTCAGATACTTTTACATTTCAATCCACAAACAAACGAAATATTAGAGGTTAAACTGTTAGCTGGGACTCTGTATTTCAATGATCGCACTTACATTTGTACATGTTTTCATGCTAGCGATGAAGATTTGACGATAATTGACAACTGTATCCTCTTGAGACCGCATTATCAGTATCAACAATAATTTTCGAATCGTCTTTGACGAACAATTATACCACTTAGTATCATATAAATAGAACGATGTTTTTGCAAACTTGAAATGTAAAACATTGAAAAATTCATACTAATACCTAATTAATCGATTTGGTGTATACTTCTCCTGTTAATTGAGTAGCTGGCCAACAGTAGCACAGTAAAAGCTCAATTGCAAGAACACAAACATAATTAAATGCCAAAATCATGTTCATCAAATTATCAGACCGAATTACGAAATATAATTGGAAACATGACGTTGAAATGACAATCAGAGTTTCCACAAAAACGGACAAGCCGAAAATATCGTTCAAACAGTTAAAATAGCTAAAAGTGAGCTATTAAATATCTATAATGAATCTACGCTCACGATTACCGATAGCAGAAATTATGTGAATCTATCCAAATTTTCATTCGTGATAAAACCATTCGATTATACTCATCATCATTATCACCTTCTCCGATACCAAACAAACAAATTTGCTTATTGATTATCTTTAATTGTAGTTTGAGTAATAATATCATGCTGAATGCAAATAGATTAAAAATCTCCACTATTACAACATTAGACACAAGTGAAGCACTGTTTAATGCGTGAACTAGTCGTGTAGGAATCCATTCTGGTGTATAGCATACGTAAATCACCTCATTCATTATAAATGGCTTTGGCGTGACCAGTATGGCACCGGCGAGAAGTAAATAAACGTATCCATTTCGAATATATTTAATGAATTTAACATCTTTCTTGTATGATTGTTGAAACTCTACATCTAGATCATTAATTGGTAAAAAGTGCTGTGTGTCATTTATTAATTGTTGAACTTTTTTGTAATTCAAAATTATAATCAGATATTTCAGTAAGACCTAGAAGCAAAACATCTTATGAAACAAGATTTCAAATCGAACGAATCAAAAGAAAAAAGGTCCTTAATATTTAAGAGGCTCCTATATAGACACTTTAGTAGCAAATTGAATGAATAAATGAATGAATTTAACATAAAATATTTTATTTCGGGGTACAAGAGTTTTTTTCTAACAAGACAAGAGAAGCGCTAATATTATTACTGTTTTGCAAAAGGACTAGTGCTCTTCGACTTCATCTTCAACAATAACTCTGGCACGATGCTGCAATTAAAAGAAAAGAAACGCCGAAAAGTGACTTTCACAAAAGCGACGCGTTACATTATCACAAGATGAAATTATTTGAGGAAAAAGTTTAAGTTTATATTCTCAAGATTTTAGTTTTCAAAAAAATATTGAAGAAGTAATAGGATATAACGGAAACTTACATGTATATGCGTTACAATTGTTTCCATTAACTTGGAAAAAATTTCAAAGGAAATATCATCATCAAATAGTAACTGATAAGTACCCAAATATAATAAAGTAATCGGACTTATAGATACTAAACAAACTAGAAAAATGTTCAATTTTTTATCTGCACTTACACCCAGACACATTAGAGATTTTCTGGTAAACCAGAGGATCTCCTCGCGTTCGACCGACATCGCCGCCAATAAATGTGATCAAATTGGAAATATTGAGATTTATATAAGAACCCCCACTACAGCGCTTACAGGACTGGCTTAAGGACGGACAATATGGATCCTGGAATAGTTTATTACTTTGCGGGCTCCTTGCTGTCTCCTGAATATTTCGAAGATTTAGTGGGACTTTGACCATGTAACAATTATATATTAGTAACTAAAACCAAACTATGAGATTTGCTTATAATAAAATATTGTAATAAGTAATTAGAACGTCATTGGAACGAAACGATTCGATCAAGTTCATTGTTAACTTTTCCAATATGAAGTAATTAAAGTTTTGTCGTTAATTATTTCGATTTGGAGCTACAACATTGAAAACACAATGAATGCCTAGTGTAAAGCAGAACAAGGGATGAGTGCCAAACTATTCAGTATTTACCAATATCTCTCTATTAAGATTAAGATTAATTAAATTATTATTTAATTAAGTAATTTCGTCCGAAAAATATTCACGCCATCACAGGTCTCCTCGGGCTTTCGCGGCTTTGAGGCGCTCTATCACTGAGCTATCGACGGCCTGGATAATTCTGCAAATAGAACACCGCCCCCCCCGAACAATTGACCGGTTTTCCTGATGATCAAACATACCCTGATTATTCTAATATTTTTCCACGTCATTTTTAAGGTACAAGAGCGGTGCCACAACTCTGGATGCCTTCTCTTTAATTTCTCTTCCAAATAAGTACTCACATTATTGTATTTATTATTATTTTAACTTGCTATATTCATTGTACTTTGTTACTTTTCGGAGCCTAAAGCTTAAAATCGTCTTTGATCTCGTAGGCCTTCTGTGGCCTTTCAAACTACCCTAAGGCTCCCCAAAGGGCCCTACTTTGAGGAATGCTGCTTTAAACCGACTTATTTATGTAACTGAACAAATAACTAGTCTACAGATTAGGATTCAAGATATCTAACCATTATTATAACATGCTATGCCAAAGCATAGCAGGAGTTTTATATTTATATATAGATTTCGTAACCGAATTCTTTAACGTCTTCGTTAATTACTTTCCTATTTATCAAAATTGTTTTTAACTCAATTTGTGATCAAAATTAGCTTCTTTTGATAACAAGAAAAAAATCATAGAACTTTTACTGAGAGAATTTTCCAAAAAATCTGAATCTTTTTCTCGATTTATGAGGTCTGAATACCTGACATAGTTTATCTCTGAATTTGACTCCTCTAAAAATAACTCTTTTCCAAACTGTATCAGGTCTTCTGTATATCGCCGCAGTTCCAAAGGGTTCTAAGGTAGTACCCTGATCCTATATTCAAGAAATTCGTCAGAGTTAAGACTGTTCAAAAATTTTTTTTGTTACAATAAAGTCCAGTATATGATCCATTAAAAAGTGCGGCCCCTAAAATTATGCCGCTCCAGGCAACTGCCTGGTTTGCTGTGTTCTCGGGCCGGCCCTGATTAGCGATTTGATGTAACTTCGTGCGACTAAAAGTCTAACTAACTAGAAGAGTGGACTTCACTACGATATAATCAAATAAATGCCCTATTTAACCCCCTTAGTGGAAAAATTTTCAAAAATCCTTTTTTAGTGCTAATCTACGTTATATAAACCATTACTGTGCAAGATTTCATGCCTATAGCCCTACTGGTATCTAGTTCTTTGACCCTTTCTGTATTGCAACCTTAAGTATTATATATGGATTTTAAACTTTTCGTATGAATATTTGATCGAGGTGAAGGAATAATTACAAATCAATTATTTACTTCATAATTGGAAATAAAGTAATTATAGTTGTATTACTAATTATTATTTGATTGAACTTGACATGGCTAGACAAGTATTATAGATGCGTAGTATTACATTAATCATTCCTCGATCAAATCTACCGTTTTTTTTTAGAATTATTGACTATGTTTCCGTTTATTCGGGATATAGAAAAAATGACCCAATATTAGTAAATTTATTATATCTAAATACTTTCAGACACAACTAGCAATAAGTATAACACTTCAATCTAAGATGTTGAAGCAGAAAGGCCTAGCATAGAGACGCCGAGCATCAAAGCAAGATTAATAAGTGTTCTGGGAGCCAGCAGAGAGTGAAAAAAGTATTTCTAAAAAAAGGATCTGAAGTTCACATGTTTTAGAAATTTTCGAGGCAGCCGATCAGGATTTTTTTGAAACCAGGCAAATAGACGCTAAAGTGAACATAAAAAAATCGATATATTTTCGCCATTAAAGCTCACATAATTTTTTTACCACCAGGACTAACTGTACACATTACACGTAACCAAATTGTGGTAGAAAAACAAAAACAACAATTTATTTTAAAATTAAATTTTTAATTACTAAAAAATCGTACCCGAAATAATTGTTCGTACTTTTGCTGAATCTTATCGTATCTCATTTTATAACAATCAGTAAGATTCTCTCCAATTCTTGATTTTTGACTTGGAACTTTATAACGTCATTTTGTAATTGTAATTCTTCGTATTTTTTAATATTAAGTAATTCTTGCATCTGTGATAAGAAAACCTTTAATAATGCTGCAGTTAATTTTTTTGAATTAATTTGTATTGTTTTTCTGTCAATTTTTTTAGTACTTAAGGGAGGGAGGGGCAAAATAGGCCCCTGGGGGCAAAGTGGGCCCCTTCAAATTTTCAAAGTTTGAGAAAATATTGGGGTGAACCTTTTTTAAATTTCTTATATAATGAGGGATAAAAAGGACCATTCTCTTTTTGAATATTTATTAATTAATTATAAAAATAAAAATTCAGAATGAAAAATATCAATTATGAATTTTCTTTGGGGGGCCCACATTGTCCCAAATTTTCGATTTTTTAATTTTAATGGACGCAGCATAACAATGTTAAATACGTATCAAGGGTCTAAAAAAAAAGTGAACGCGTAAAAAAAATTATTGATATTATGATTTTTTCCTTAAAGGGCCCACTTTACCCCCCCTTTCCCCTATATTATTAGATTTTAATAATACAGTGGTCCCCAGAAAAAATGTGTTTGAAGGAAATTCTAAGTTTTTTTTTATATCCTGAAAATGAGGGAATGACGACTGAGGTGAGGGAATAATCTTTATAAGTAATTTATGAAACTTTATAAATAAATAATTGTTCGATACTCAGAAACTGACTGGAAAATTATAAAGTAATAGTAATATTTCAGTGTAAAGATAACATAGCCCGATGAAAAAAAAAGATCAGATCTGGCCAATTTTTAGGTCTGATCATATATGTTATACATAATTAGAGAAAATTGGCGATGAAAAAAAAGGTCAGACCTGATGAAAATTAGTATATTAAAGAACAAGTGTCAGAAGTCGCCGATTATTGCACGAGTCCAATACGAGTGCAATTTTAAAGGACGAGTGCAATATACGACTTCTGACACGAGTTTTTTATACAATTTTTTCTATTTTGCCTATTTTGTGCCCTTTTTTACAAAAAAATTGCGAGATTTGATATTTAGGGAAATTGGTGGGAGTTGGTGTTACTAAAAAAAAACAATTGAACATTCAGCTAGGAAACTTCAATTGTTTTATTTTTCACTCTTAGTCAATTGTTTTTTTTCGCCAAATTGCTTATTTAACAATGAGTGAAGAATTTTCATGTACTCCACCTGAAATAAGGGAAATTGCTGAAAATGCAGGAAGCAATTTACTACCCGATAAATCCAAAGATCAGTACGAAAAACGGTATATTAAGTATCTTGTTTTTATGATTTTTGACAGTTGTCAAAAGCAATGAAAATGTTACCAACCTAGTGGAAAAAAAATTCCTACATTTTACTTTTCAGCACTAGTATCGAAATGAGCTCACTTCGATACAGTAGCGAGTTTAATAATATGGTTTATCTTCAAACGTCACAAAAGTGACAGTTTTTGTGACTCAAATGACAAGGTAAAAATAGCATTTTGTGTGCCTAGGCGCTTTTTTCTTTTTTTATAAGCTTAGGCAGACAAAATGACAAAATCTGTCACTGGCGTTTAATTTTTTTCGTTATTTGACATTTGTTTTTTGCATCGCCATGGAAGCAGTACTGCCAAGATATTGCGATCAGTTAGAATTTTAATTTTTAAAAACTTTTCAAGATAATAGTAGATTATGTTATTAGGCGCAAAAGTGGAACTTTGTGTGCTGAAGCTGACTGTTGTCTGCCGAACGTTAGTGAGGCAGACATGTCAGCTGAAGCACACAAAGACACTTTTGCGCCGAATGACATATACTAGTTTATCTTCAAACGTCTTAATTTAACATTTTTTTATAAAAAAGTTTTTAAAAATTAAAATTTTAACTGATCATAATACCTTGGCAGTACTGCTTCCATGGCGATGCAAAAAACAAAGTTCAGTCAACGAAAAAAAATAAATAAAACTGTACGATGTCGAGTTCCGACCGACCTTCTACTCCTTCTGAAGTCGTTGAAGCTGCGAGAGAGTCTATCAAAAAATTACTACCGACTAAATCGGCAAGTGTCTATGAAGCGGCCTACGAAAAATTCTTAAAGTGGTGTTCTGCGAAAAATGTGGAAGTGTATTCGGAAAACGTCTTATTAGCTTACTTTTTGGAATTATCTCGAACCTTGAAAAGTTCTTCTCTCTGGTCGCAATATTCAAATTTAAAGAAAAACGTCGATATCTCAAAATACTGCAAGCTGCGCTTGTTTTTGAAAAAACAAAAAAAAAATTACAATCCAAAAAAAGCCAAAATCATATCAAAAGAAGAATTTGACAGGTTTTTGTACGATAGATATTGTTGGCGCTAGGGGATTGCTCCAAAATGCTAGTATTACTAACTGTGTGTTTCACATTAACGTTAACAAGTAATAATTTGTAATATTAGTTTGTAATAAATTATGTGTACATTGTTGAAAATTATTGTTGTTCATTTTGTCTGCCTAAGCTTATAAAAAAAGAAAAAAGCGCCTAGGCACACAAAATGCTATTTTTACCTTGTCATTTGAGGCACAAAAACTGTCACTTTTGTGCCGTTTGAAGATAAAAAAATGTTAAATTAAGACGTTTGAAGATAAACTAGTATATGTCATTCGGCGCAAAACTGTCTTTGTGTGCTTCAGCTGACATGTCTGCCTCACTAGCGTTCGGCAGACAACAGTCAGCTTCAGCACACAAAGTTCCAGTTTTACGCCTAATAACATAATCTACTATTATCTACTTTAACTCTATTTAAAAAAAGGTAGATTCAGCATATTTAAACCCCTGAAAGCTAAATATTTCCTTAAGTACCCCGTTTTGCCACCCCCGAAAACGGTGATGGCAATGTGTCTGTAATGTATCTGGTTGTTGGGGAGCGTAAGGTTTTATTACGTTACAATGATTAGTAATTTAATCTACATTTTCCAGAAATCGATAAATATAACAGTTTTTGTCTTGGAGAGTATTTAGCGAGTAGCGCCCGGAGCATGGTAGGCTCCGTTACAAAAACGTTGCAACGTGGATTTTTACGAACATTTCTGGTCATATGCGGATATAAATAAGTCGAAAGTATTGAACACCTTTAATCTAAAATGTCTAATTTGCCTTGCGACAGCAACAATCTAGAAATTTATAATATTAAAATTATGCGCGTTCATTGCTCTGAATGAAAAGTCCTGATTAAAGGTGTCATACGGTAAATAATGGGCAATAATTAATTCGAATATTAATCAAATTATCTCATAGGATTTGATGTAGATGTAGAGTAACAAAATAAACAGCTACCCAAATCATTGCTAACATAATTGAGATATCCTGTAGATAAAAGATTTTTTTTATTTTTCCTCTATTTATAGAATTATTTATACAACACAAAAACTCATCAAATTGTGTTCCAAAACATAATTTTAAGGAATTTATTGAAAATTGTGCATAAATTGTTTTTTGTCGTTTCTTAAAAGGCGACGATGGAATCGAGACATCCTGTAATTACCGATGCAACAATTTAGGGACTTTCATTTTGCCCCTGAGATTCACGAAAATATCGAAACAACACGAAAACTTTGTGAATACATGACAAAAATTCCAATAATACGATTTTGATGAATTTTTAGAACATTTTAAGTAAATTTTATGGTTTCTCCATTATTAATTTAGTGATATTTTAGGGATTTTCATCGCCAACTGTGGCGCCATCTAGGCTCAAGGTTGTAACAATTTCAAAATGAATCATCTGTGAACCGTCAAATGCGTCAAATCTAATCAACACAAACGACGACATAAAAGAGATCCATTTTTTTTCGTTGTATTTCTTTTACATTGTGACCATGTTGCAATTGTAAAATTGTCGAGGAACAATGGCCGAAGATAAAAGTGATAGAATATTTGTGTCATTTGTGTGCCAAAGGTGTTCGTTGCCATTAAAAACAGATGAATCATTGAGTTCGTTCAGTGAACATATTTCAGCTGAATTGAATTGTAAGATTGTACATTATTTGGTTGTCTATTTTTTTTTCTATTACTATTATGTAACAAATATCGTTATTTTTTGTAGTACCGATCTTGTCGAATCCGGAGGTCGATTTGGAATCGCAGGCAGCTAGTTTTGATCATTATATAGCACCATCGAAATTCGTCGATTCTGGTAATGGATTTACAGTTATATCACACGAAAAAGACGTAGAACCATCACAGATTTATAAAGTAATCACTTCACTCTTTCAATGGATAATAACATTACTAATTAAAGTAAATATTTATAGATTAAGGCGACTTTATTTGATACGTTATCAGGTCATTCAAACATTGATCATCCTTTATGTGAAGAATGTACAGATTTTTTAATAGAAATACTCGAACAACAATTGAAAGATACACAAAAGGATTATGATGATTATGTGATTTATTATAAACAATTACAGAATGATACGAATGAACCGAAATTGAGTGAATTAGAGAAGGAATTGGAAGATTTGAAAGCTGAAGAATGTCGTTTTCTTGAAGAATTAGAAGCTCTAACACAAGAAGAAAATCAATTACAAAATGCTATTAAAGAACAACAACAGGAGGCTAAATGTATTGAAAAAGAACGACAGAAATATTATAAACAATATACGAAACATATGAGGAAACACGTACAAGCTACAGAAGATGCCAGAAGGTATTTCTGAAATTTTAAAAACAATCGATAGCCAATCGGTCCAAGTGTTTAGAGGCGATTTAATTCATTAGATTTCTTCTCCGAGCAATGCTGACAGTTGCATGCAGTAATAAATTAGTAAAAACATTTTTTAGATTTTTTTCGAGAAATTAGAAAATTTGCCTAGGCGATGCACAAAGCTTGGGTCGGCCCTGACTTTCGTAATTAATTGACATTTTCTGATATGTACTTGCTTCTCGATCAGAACCGGACCGAGGCTCAATTGCGCCCTTTCTGCTATCTTTTAAATAATATCCTTCATTCTTAAATGTTTTGACGCCTACGGCTTATGCCCCCCATGCACTCGGTTTGTTCTCGATGCCAAGTCATCTCACAACTAATATTCGTCTAATTTCTAATGCAAATCCGTTTTGGCATGATTTCTACACAATTTTGGCATTTGTCCTGAATAGAAGGATCCTAAATTTTCAACATTTTATTGTTGAAGCACATATTCGTTATTGTGGAATTGTCCAATTAATGATGTAATAAAATGCGATTTTGTAAAATTATTCCCTTTTAAATGGGTTTTGAACGTGATACAAACTTTGCATTGTTGCATTGCCTTAATCGCATTATCTTTTGGATACGAGCAGTAACCAAAGTTTTTAATCGTGGCCTTTCCGTTTTGGTATTTCTTTATGGAAAATTTCCAGAGTTCAATAAACTACTGTTAAGTCCACAGATTCTGCTTGTCTGGGCCTTGATCCCCTTTGATTTACAGTTAGTTGTATTTTTGCAATTAGTTTAAGATTGTTTTTCTTTTAAATTTAGTAATTCTAGGTGTCATAAAGTTCTCAGGCCATAAAATTAATACAGAATATAGTCTAATAGTTAACAATAGATAAGCGTTTTTCAAAAAATTCTAGTACAGCAATACGTTGAAAGGAAGATTAGAGTATCTAGTAAGTAATTCTGTTTACTAGTCCCATTTTTGCAATTTACACAGCGTGTCCTAGCTAAGTATTCCACCTCAAATATCTCGTTTGTTTGTGAATTGAAATGGAAAAGTATCTAAAGAAATTCGGCTACAATGTCTAGACTTCAATTGACCAACACGATTTTCTTTCTAGCTATTTTGGAAATGCCAAAACTCCTTATAGGATTTCGAAAATACTCAATATTAATTGCCTACAACGAATACTGCGAATCAATTTGATATAATACCTCATTTCCTGCTCAAAAAAAAAGAACTTCTCTATTTATTGAAGAAAAAAGCGTACATCAGAATTGTTTACGATACTTGCAATGTGAATATTATGTTTACAAGATTTTATTTAAAAACAATAACAAGACCAACAGTATTTATAAACTGTACAGGGTGGACCATTTTCGATGGTTTTGCAGGGTATCTCCTATAAGGAGAGCTCGTTCAGAATAATGGATAGTACATTCCTGTCCTACTTTTTCCTGACTAGTCAGATGGTGCAATTAGATTTTTGCTATGTTCTTTTGTTTTCGAGTTATGGCCGTTTTTTCACTTTTTTGCGATTTCTAAGATGCCTTATATCTCGTAGGCTTTCAAAAAAGTTGACGCTTTTTCCACAGTTTATAGTGTAGTTTTTAAAGCTGATTCTATTTAGCTAATTATATTTTCTCTAGCTCTCACCGTTTTTGAAATATAACACAAACCTGTGTTTTTTTAAATGGAACATATATTTAATGTATTGCTCATTAAATTGCTTATTTTTTTCTGATTTCAAATATATATGGTTTGCTATAGTTATTTTCAAAAATGTGAGAGTTATTTGAAAAATTTCGATTTCGAAGGGAAACATTCCTAAAATCATATTCGAAAACACTTTAGAGTGCTATGAAACAATCGTTTTTTAGCTTGTCAACGAACTATTATTTTGGTTGCTATTTATTTATTCTTTTGTTTTCGTATTTTGCAATAGGTAAAATTTGTTTCATGGCACTCTAAAGTCCTTTCGAGTATAATTTTTGTAATCACTACTTGCGAAATCGAAATTTTCAAAATAACTCCCGCATTTTTGATAATAACTATATCAAACTATATATATTTGAAATCAGAAAAAAATAAGCAATTTAATGAGCAATAAATTAAATATAGGTTCCATTTAAAAAAACATAAGTTTGTGTTATATTTCAAAAACGGTGAGAGCTAGAGAAAATCTAATTAGCTAAATAGAATCAGCTTTAAAAACTACACTAGAAACTGTGGAAAAAGCGTCAACTTTTTTGAAAGCCTACGAGATATAAGGCATCTTAGAAATCGCAAAAAAGTGAAAAAACGGCCATAACTCGAAAACAAAAGAACATAGCAAAAATCTAATTGCACCATCTGACTAGTCAGGAAAAAGTAGGACAGGAATGTACTATCCATTATTCTGTACGAGCTCTCCTTATAGGAGATACCCTGCAAAACCATCGAAAATAGTCCACCCTGTACAATCGAGAAAACAACTTTATAAATTATATGACGTTTTGGAATTTCCAAAATAGCTGTAAAGAAAATCATGTCGGTCAATTGAAGTATATTCATTGTAGTATAATTTGTTTAAATACTTTTCCATTTCAATTCCCAGACAAACGTGATATTTGAGGTGGAACACTTAGCTGGGACACCGTATAGGAAAGTAGAATTGAAATTTTATTCTTCAAATTACAGCTACTTTTGGGTGTCAAAAATGTACCCTAAATTGGCGGCCGTTTTGTGACAACCCCAAGCCCAAACTATCCCCTAAATATTACAGTACCTTAAGTAAGTACTTAAAACCCGGTTTCGTTTAAATTAAATCGTACAGTTCAATAGAGCATCTCTTGGACCCTTTGGCTACAAAAATCTCTTATTTATTATCGATCTAAAAATCAATAATTTTCTCGTTTCAAAACAGCTTAGAATGTCAATTGAGTTACACACAAAAACAACTGGATAAATTGAAAAATACAAATGTCTTTAATGCAACGTTCCATATATGGCATCAAGGCCATTTTGGCACAATTAACAATTTCCGTTTAGGTAGATTACCATCAGCACCGGTTGATTGGTCAGAAATCAATGCAGCTTGGGGCCAAACAGCTCTATTACTATCAGCTCTAGCACGTAAAATCAATTTAACATTTGCACGTTACCGATTGGTACCATATGGTAATCATTCCTATATTGAGGTACAATATAGCAAAAAAGAAAACTCTCTTGTTTTGTTGGATAATGATTTTTGAAATTTCGATTTAGGTATTAGGGGAACAGAAAGAATTTCCATTGTACGGTTCTGGTGGTTTTAAATTCTTATGGGATACGAAATTCGATAATGGTATGGCAGCATTTTTGGATTGTCTACAACAATTCCAAGAGAAAGTTGAGAAATTAGAGAAAGGCAATCAATCGTTTTGTTTTCCATATAGGACAAATAAAGGCAAAATTGAAGATAATGATGTTAGCTATTCGATAAAGTAATTATTTAAAATTGATAATAGTGTGTTAATTAATTATTTTTAAAATTTTAGAATACAATTAAATTCAGAAGAACAATGGACCAAAGCACTGAAATTTATGTTAACTAATTTAAAATGGGGTTTAGCATGGATATCGTCACAATTAAATAATGATATTGATGAATGTATGCAAACCGATCATTAGTACCTAGAAATTGTCAAAAAAACACACAAAATAAACTATATTCTAGTATTTTCCAATATTTACGTGATTAGTAAACATTTAAAACATATTTTTGTTATAATAATTAAAGAAATGAACTGACTGAATTGTTGTTGTATTAGTGCAGGTATAACAAATATAACAATAAGAACATAGGAATTTTCGTTTGAATATTAAAAGCTTATAGGACAAGTAGCGCTCCTAGCCACTGAAATCTACAATGAGCTGTAATCAGAGAATAGCTATTTACTGTACAAGGTGGTAGAGTCCATACTTTATCGAAGAGCGGCTCACGAAGCCGAAGGCCGAGTGAGACAAATCTGAAGGGGGTAAAGAGACTTTACCACCGTGCGCAGTACAAGATTTTGTTTAATACTTGCCGTTCAAACTCTTATATTTAATTTTTTTTATTTTCTAATAAGTTTTGACATTAACTATTCATACAGTTGTCAATTGTTTTTGTTCGTTTACTGTTGGTTGCTATGGAGTTTACCCACCTCAACGGTAAAGTAAACACTTTACCGTTGAAGTGGGTAAAGTGCTACTTTATCATCGAATTTTTAGTCGATAAAGTAGGACTTTAACAGCAAGTATTGAACAAAATCGCTTTCCACAAAAGACATTGCTCCTCTGGTGCGTTAAACCCAATGACGTAGTAGTCTAATTCGAGGTCATTGGTTAAACTGAACCCTATTACAAAGAACTTGAAAACATGTGCATTGTAAAAGTTGTAGGCCCAAATTTTGCCAACTCTATGAGAACAAGGATAATCGCCTCCACTTACAATGAGGACCTGATAAGTTTTATTCTAACTTTTTGCAGTAATATTTAAGTTTCTCTGAAAATTAGGCTGAATTGTGTTGAAGAATATCACGCCTTGGCAAAAAATAGAGATAAAGTCTGGCAACGTTGTAAATTTCTTTTATTTTTAACGATTCATGATAGATGGCGCTGTCGCGTAGCTCGAACATAACCTTACATTTGATTTTTTCGACTTATAGTAAACAACGTAAACAATAACAATGGATAATGAGAATTCTGTAATTTACGGATTAGAATTCCAGGTAAATTTCCAATAAAATTCAATTTGAAATAATACCAATTCAATATAGGCTCGTGCATTAGCCCCACAATTGGCTGAAACCGAAAAAATCCGTTTTCTAATCGGTACACAATCACTGAAACAAATCAATAATCAGATCCATTTGGTCGAATTCAATGATGAGGATTCCACATTGAAAACGACAGTATTCCATCATACGCAAGGTGAAATTTGGAAATTGAATACAAGCCCACATGATTGCCGCAAATTGATAACATGTTACAATTCTATAACGAATGAGAGTACGTGCTGTATGCGCACAGCCCTATTCCAATTGCCGCTCGATGTGAATCCGGATGGTGTGGACGATTTAGAGATTTCAACGAAATTCGATACGACTCCATACGGGAGCGTTATCAGAACAACCGAATTCCATCCAACAGAAACGAACAAATTGGCAACACTCACCGAAAATCACATTGTTCTATGGGATATTGGTGAGGATGAGGCGAAATGTCGTTTGAACATCCAATTGGAGGGGAAAAGTAATCCGAAATTCACGATCGGCAAATGGAATCCCCATCAGAACTGCAACCAAGTATTCCACCGCCAATTTGTCAGAATTATTTAATGTTTGGTTGTGAATTATAGTTTACAACAGCCACTGATACTCATCTGAAAACGTACGACATCAGATCGGGCGATCTTGCATGGTCGATTGATAACGTGCACAGTCAATTGGTGCGCGATTTAGATTATAACATGAACAAACAGTACCACATAGCGACTTGTGGCGATGATGGGTTCGTGAAAATCTGGGACTTCCGGCAGACTTCACAACCGGTCTATGCCAGAAGCGATCATTCCCATTGGGTGTGGTGTGTACGCTTCAATCCATTCCACGATCAATTACTATTAACCGCCAGTTCGGATGCTAGAGTTCTGATATCGAGTGCGGCCAGTGTTAGTTCCGAGAACGCCACAACGGACGTTTGTGAGGATATCGAAACGAAACAAATGTTTTACAAAATGTTAACAAATGATGAACTTTAAATTGATGGTTGTTTTGGTTTTAGGATATCCGATGGGCCGCTACAATGGTGCGAACATGAAGACAGTGTCTATTGCGCCGAATGGTCACCGGCTGAACCATGGGTCTTTGCATCGTTGAGCTACGATGGACGATTATTGATATCTCGAGTGAAACGATCATTAAAATATCAAATCATGTTGTAATTATTTATTTAAATTATTAAAATATACGGCGAATATAACCTCAATTATTGTAAACATAACCTCGAAATTTTGTAAACATGCCTGTTGATCATAAACGGATAACAGGGCCGGAAAATACGGTCCCCTATCAGCTTTACAGCATTCTAAACACCGAATCGTTGAAGGCGCAATTCGAGAATACCGTAAAATCGGACGGTACCCGATGTGACGGTCGGAAATTCGATGAAATCCGCAAAATTTGTAAGTTTCCAATATCGAACGATATTTTAATAACAATTCGATTTGTAGTTATCAAAACCGATGTCGTCAGTCAAGCTAAAGGTTCCGCCTACATTGAATTAAACGAAACTAAAGTTATAGTATCCGTATTCGATCCTAGAGAGATACCGAACAAAACCGATTACAGTTTGAAGGGCGAAATCTATTGTGAATTCAAATTTGCACCGTTCAGTTGTAATAAACGCCGTTTACACCAACAAGACAACGAAGAGAAACAGTACAGTGTTGTGATGAAGCAAGCTTTAGAATCGGCCGTATTACGACAAGAATTCCCAAATTTCCAAGTCGATATCTATGCGCTAGTATTACAGAATGATGGTGGTGCATTGAGTGCAGCTATAACAGCAGCTGGACTAGCTCTCGCCCATGCCGGTATACCGATGTATGATGTAATCACATCGGCCACAATTGCCGTACAAGGTGATGTGCAATTATTGGATCCGGTGCAAAAAGAGCAGGATTTATGCCAGTTACCGCTACGTTTGAATAACGATAACGACAATCACGGGATGGTTGTTGTATCGGTGTTATCGACACACGAACAAGTCTCGCAATTCTATCAAACTGGGAATTTATCGTTGGAGTGTCTATCGGATTGTATGCGGAAATTGGTGGAAACTACTAAAGAAATTGTGCCTCTAATCGAGAAATCTCTAGTAAAACATGTATTAAACACTTCACTTGTTAGAGAAGATTAATTTAATACAATAATTTTATAATTGCCGCCTTTTTAGTAACCTTTAATTTTGTAAGATTGGTACGCTTGCTTTCTGAAAATTTTGAGGTTATGTACGTATTACCTAATAATTTTGTTCGAATTAATCAATTTTAGCCAAAAGTCCACTGACAGAATGGCTGTAAGTTACGTACAGAAACGCTTCATGGCCAGCGCTTTACAACGCTGGGCCTACAATTTGTCCGGTTTCAATAAATACGGCTTAATGCGGGACGATTGTCTGGACGAGGGAAATCCGGATGTTCAAGAAGCCCTACGACGATTGCCACAACACGAACGCGACGCCCGGAATTATCGTGTAATTAGAGCCGTACAATTGTCGTTACAAAAGGATGTTTTACCCAAAGAACAGTGGACCAAGTTGGAGGACGATCGCTTGTATTTGAAGCCGTTGTTGGATGAAGTTGTACGAGAGAAAAGGGAACGGGCCGAATGGGAGAAGAAATACTAATTATTGTAAAAAATATGTATTCAGTAGTTCGATAATAAATACTTGTAATTGATGGTTTTTATTGGTTTTAATCTTAAACTAATTTAAAAAAAAAAAGGGAATAATTCAAAGTTGGGTAGTGCTTCAAGCATCATCTTCAATCTTCGGCGCCAAATAGAACCGCAAATGGCCCAAATCGGGTATTTGATATTCCACAACTAATGGAACATTATCCGACATCGACAATTGTACACGACCCGCTAACGGTGTGGCTTTGGTGAACGAATTCAAATATTCACAGGCGAACGTCAACGAGACGGGTTCTTGCATTTCGATCGTCACCGATTCCTCTTCCTTATCGAAATTATTGGTTTGTGCCAATTTAACGTTGGCCGTACCAACATCACCACCTGTACAGAATTTAACACCCTCTTTCGTACACGAAATAACAATTGATTCGCCGAATTGCGATAGATCACGACAGATCTTGGCGAATTCGGTTGATGGCATACGAATAACACACGAGAAATCCGTTTCCGGTATACCCAAATGTTCTTGGTCGAGGTTCATTAGTTTCATCTCGTAATCGGAGATCTTCTCCTGTTTCTTCGATTCAAACATGAATGTTACAACATCGGCATCGTCTTGGGCCTTGATCGTTACGGTGTCATCATTGTTGGCGCATTTGAAGATCTTTGCCATACTGGAATTGAACAACATTAAAACCGGCAGGGTTTGCATTTGTTATACGAAAATACCTGGACAAACTCATGCCCATTGTTAAGCTGCGATCACAACGGTACTTATCGAAACCATCAGATCTTAGCATCAAGGAGACTAAAGAGACGTGCGAATTATCCATCGCTTGGAGTTGGATGCCGGTTTCGGAACAATCGAAAGAGGCCTCATTTAGCAGATCTTTGATTGCGTCTAAGATTTTCTTGAAAACGGCACTTTTCACTAATCGAGCTTCAAACATTTTGATTAATTTTATAAAAATTTCACAAGTAATTTAACAAATAAAAAGCCGAGTTCAATACAAAGACTGTAAACAACCACCAACGGTGAAAACGAGGGAAATCGAGGGCTATGCGCGCCAAATCTAGGGACATTCGTGTTTTTTGTATTGGTACCTTGACAACTATTGTACGTAGTTGTCAACCGACATTTTTCGGTAGATTTACGGAATTATAATTACGTCTATAAATCAATAATCTTGAATTGAATATAGATGTTAAAGTTAACGGTTTAAACGCCCTTTATTGCTTGAAGAATTATAATCGTGTTGATTTATACGATTTTTGCAGTTTAACATATTGATTCATCCGCTATACTGGTCTCGTAAAAGCAAACCTGGCACCATTGCAAACATGATTCAAGAATTCTTAATTAATTAATAATTAATAGAAATTAAATAAAACTTATTCTATCAGAGTATCGCAAGTAGTTTATCCGATTTTTAAATAAGAAAAACTTTTAAAAATGTATAAATCCGTAAAATTAGTAGGTTAGTAGTGTCTTTAATTTTTTGGCCTAATGAATAATTCAAATTTAGGAACATTTGCATTGTTATGTTGCTCATAACCATAACTGTACGAAAAAAGCTCTGACAAGGGAGATAATTTTGTAAAATAATTAGCAAGAACTTCCTACTTATCTTTTAATGCATCTAAATTAGCTCTTTCTCCGCCTAATCTTACAAAAATTATACAAAAACCTTGATCTCATTTAGGGTGCCTTTCACTTGTGACTCTCATGGCTCACATCGACCACGGTCGTCATGCGCAATACAGTCTTGAGATCCATGGGCGAAAGTAGCCAAGTGGAACGGCTAAACGGTCGATAACGCCCCCTAGCGGAACGTGCTCACAACAGGTTTAAAGATAACCGCCCCGTGGCAGAACTGTTGAGACAGAGACAATAACTGATAAATAATTATAGGAAATTAGAATAAATAAAATTATTTCTAAAAGTTTATATTATTTCCCCACATCCAATATAAATTAAATTAATTAAGATGATACATTTTCAGTGTTTTTTTACTGTTGCAACGCTTGCTTAATCGTACTTCTTTTTTGAATTGCGACATTTCGTATTCGTTGAGTATTATTTGTCGCATTGTCTTTCGTGTAATTCATAAGCAGCATCACTTACAAGGTGACTATCTAACGGAAATTTTTCGGCGTCATTTAGAAAAGTACACACATCTGATTATCGGAACACTCTCTGATCGTGAACAGAGCCAGGATGTCCAGTATGACAATGTGTTATTAACATTTTGTGATCACATACCACCTGTAAGTAGACATACAAATAAGTACAGATAAGAATGTACTTTACTGTATAGAAATATAGATGATTTTACCTGTATTTGAATGGAATAAAATGCTTTTCGATTAATATAATCTGCAGCATTCTCATTAGGGGCATTGATGCGAATATGGGTGCCGTCGATGGCCTCATATGATTCCTGGAAATCTACTGTATGAGTCCATAGTATTCAGTTTCCAAAGGGCTATCAATAATTGCTGCCGAGATGGAATTGCACGACAGCCTGGGACTTTTCTGATTAAAACTTGATGAACATATTCGAATGTTGCTCTTGATATTCTGTTAATAGAGCGGAAATAGTAAAATATAATTCTGTTTAGATATAACACAAGTAATATCCACAATTAGGAAAAAAGACAAATACTAACCTAAAATAGCTTTTGAATTCCTCATCTGTATAGCGTTGGATAACATCAACATAAACTATAATCCGAACACGACATGGTAGTTCTTATCGTTTGTATAATTCATCGCCTTCATCGACAGAGGTTGAACTTGATTCAAACTCGTCCATTATGAGTGCCCTAACAACCCCCAGAATTTCTAGATCAAAGGTTGACGCAGTTGATAATCAGATAATGGAATAATTAGTAATAACTCACCATCAACCGATTCACCAGTTAATTCCTGGCATAATTGATATGCAAATTCTGAATCTGAAAATAACATATACTTTTTTGTATTGTGAGGTTATGTACGGATTTATTGAAAAATCATGCACAAAGGAAAAATACAATATGATAATCAGATAATAGAAAATCGATTAAAAATATTTACCAGTCTTGGCACAATTAGCCATTTCATTTGAAACAATTTGAAATAATAAATTTCGTTTCGAATAGTTAACCAGCTTTAACTATAGCAAACTATAGTAACTACAACTCGCCCTCTAGCGGCGACCAGAAAGCCTCACCTAAATTCTGTGGACGATGTGATCCATGTGAGCCAAAATTGATGACGTAAACGATGACGTCGAGAACGACCATGGATCATGCGCAATACAGGCTTGTGAGTCAAGTGGTCGATGTGAGTCGCAAGTGGAAGGCGCCCTGAGTGATTATAGTGTTCTATATTGGCAGCACTGATTGACAATAAATTTGACAAACATCAACATTGGGCGAAGCTTGCTTGAAAATTGGAAACGTAAAATTGCCTCTTTTAATGAAAATTGTTGAAAATTCCCAGTGAAACATGTTTAATCAAAGTGGAATTGGTGGTTTTGGTAATTTATCATCGATAACGAATTCAAATCCAATGAAAGATTTCGAAGTAACACAGCCACCGGACGATTCGATCAGTTCGTTGGCATTCTCGCCGGCCACATTACCACAGAACTTTCTAATTGCCGGCAGTTGGGACAATAATGTCCGTTGTTGGGAGATTGAACAGAATGGTAAAAGTGTGCCGAAATCGATGCAGGCCTGTGGTGGGCCGGTTCTAGATGTATGCTGGAGTGACGATGGTACCAAAGTAAATGCTTAATCATGCGATTTTATTCGAGAATTTCAATAATTCTAATTGTAGGTGTTTATGGCTGGATGTGATAAACAAGCAAAAGCCTGGGATTTGGCCAGTAATCAAGTAATACAAGTTGCGCAACATGATGCACCCATCAAAACCTGTCATTGGATTAAAGCATCGAATTATTCGTGTTTGATGACCGGCTCATGGGATAAAACATTGAAATTCTGGGATACACGTACACCGGCACCAATGATGAGTATCAATTTACCGGAACGATGTTATTGTGCCGATGTCGATTATCCAATGGCTGTTGTCGGTACAGCCGGTCGTCAGATTATCGTTTATCAATTAGAAGGTAAACCGCAGGAATACAAAAAGTTGGATAGTCCATTGAAATATCAACACCGTTGTGTTGCTATATTCCGCGACAAAAAGAAAACACCCACCGGTTATGCATTGGGTTCGGTAGAAGGTCGTGTAGCAATCCAATATGTGAATCCAACAAATCCAAAAGATAATTTCACATTTAAATGTCACCGTTCTAATGGTGCACCGAATGGTTACCAAGATATCTATGCAGTTAATGATATAGCATTCCATCCAGTTCATGGTACATTGGCAACGGTCGGTTCAGATGGATCGTTTAGTTTCTGGGATAAAGATGCCAGAACAAAATTGAAATCATCCGAATTGATGGAACAACCAATTACGCGATGTACATTCAATCATAATGGACAAATTTTCGCTTATGCTGTCAGTTATGATTGGTCAAAGGGACACGAATTTTATAATCCAACAAAGAAGAATTACATTTTCTTAAGATCGTGTTACGATGAACTTAAGCCGCGTACTTCTTCGTAATTTTGCATTTTTCTTTATTTCTACTATTCAATTATTGAAATAAATGTTTGTGAAACATTCCATTTTCTCTTGTGGCTCACCCTTCATTTAATTTCCATAATTTTCACCGTTTAAGGGTCGATTCTAATTCATTCTCTGTTAAGACATTGCCTTTCTTTAACTACCAAGGTTCCTTAAATGCAGTGGTTTCTCAACGCGTGCTTTGCTGAAGATGGAAGAAAAAACATTCTTGTAGGGATTTGTCTTCAATAATTGAGTCCTCTTGGTAATCAGGAGTTCGCTGTATCTGATAAAAGTGTGTCCCAAAGGAAAAAAGTCGATGTTTCCTTTGCTCTAAGGTAACAAAGCTTGAGAATGGCTTCCCTAAGGATCAATAAAGACACACACTGACCACGTAGGAAATTAAAACAATAAGCTTGTAATCCCTGCGGACATACAAACAATTACCTAAGATTTAACGTGCGCCATCTGCCTTATGGTTTAATCCGCACAGCACCCTTCAGTACGGGATTAGGAGTTGTGCATGATTCACAGCTTCGTCCTAAAATGAGTTGAACTAAAGATTCCCTTTGAAGCTGCAAACTCCTCCAGTACTTCGATGAAGCAGCAGCCTTTCTACCTCCTCTCCACGACAGTTCTGGAGCCAGAATAATGCTGACTCAACCCGCGGGGGTGCCTAATCCTCTTACCTCGCAAGGAGTTTCAACCATTACCTCCCGAGTCCAACGATCGGATCAGGGTTTACCTTGGAAGCCACCCGGTGATATACCCGAGAGAACTCCATTTTACACCCGCTTAAAAGGCCACCATTTCGGAACTTTTTGAGGCTTTGGAAAGTCATAAAAAAGAACGCTCATCGCCAGAAGTGCTAGCCATTTCGCGCAACTTTTCTGTCTCCTTAACGCAAAACTTTTTGAATTCTTCTCCTGCTGTCAAATAACTGCCAGCCTTCTTCTTATTCTTCTTTCCCATCTTCGAAAACTCCTCGACTTCACCTTACAATACACTCGTGCACTTGTGGAGTAGATAAACTCCACTACCAGTAAAAAATTCACGCATCTAAGGGCTACAATTTATTTGAATTAAATTATTTACAAACTACTCAACAAATAGTCTCAATGGTGCTCGCCATGACCATCATGTCCATGCCCATGTCCGTGTTGATCTGGATACAATCGATCGTAAATCGCCGTACCACCGATGGTCGCTAGAAATGCAACAAAACCAAACCGGAAACCACGATAGAACAATTGAAATAACCGTCCGTTTTCTGTACCAAACGTTTTCACATCATAACGCCAAACTTCATTGCGTAACCATGGATCGCGTAGACCTTCCGCCGCTAATGCCTGTTTTGTTTTCAACAATTTCGGTACATCCTCAACTTTATAGATACGATAGTCGGGCACTTTGTACGGTTCGTGGTGATGATCATGGCCACCCATTGTCGAATTCTACGAAACAGTAACAGTGAACATAACCTCAATCTCATTAATTTTAAATAAACGAAAATTATTAAAAATTAATTAAAATCAAACCTTTTAATCGAATTATAAATGTTTAAATCATTTAATTTACCTTTAATTAGGGGAAAAATATCAAAATAGGTGTTTAAAAAATTAGATCAAAACCAATGTAGCCAACTGTACACAACTAAATCACTAGATTAAATCCAAAAAAGTTAGGTTAATTTTTAATGAATTAAATAAAAAAATATTACATTAATCAACAAATTACAATACAATAAATTATAAAAAAATTAGTACGTGGAATTCTTTCAAATATTTCCTTCAGCATTTAAAATACTAGAAAATTCTGGAATTATTCTGGTGGATTTTGTACGACCATCAATAGAAATTCTTTATCTGGTGCCACCATAATTTCATGTTTCTTCGACCGAATCCGCAGAAATGTTAGATCATTTGATGGATCAATATCACGAACAACACTACGTGCCTTCTCCGACAACCCACTGAGAAGGTTCGCGTATTGTACCGTTTGCGAATTATCCATGGTACTCTTTACCGGTAATCCTACACAAAAACAACACAATTTGCTTTAAAGTTTTGCAGTGATTCGTTTAGATTTACCTTCAGAATTGACAACAATCGTCCCAATTACACCTTTATGGGTCTGGATCCGTTTCATTGTTTCCTCCACTTCGCTCGCCTAAAAATTTAGAAAACAAACAATCTTTTGATAGGTTTTTATTAAAATTGTTTACCATTTTTATAAAAATAAACTTTCCGATCTGAAAAAATTAATCTATTGTTGAATAGTAAATACAGTAATTAGTTACTGAAGTATAAAACAAAAAACCCTAGCAACCGATAAAATCACTGTTGCCAATGGGATAAATAAACAATACACTGGAATTTTACAAAATTTTATATTAAAAAACCGAAAATGGAAATAAATACTTTGATTGATTAACTAAAAGGGATACAATCTATCACGCAACAAACAAACAATAATAAAGCTGAATTATTTACCAATAATCATAAAATAAGTACTAATCTGTAGGTTGTTGTATTACAATCAAAATGTATTCCTTATCCGGTGCTATCATAATCTCATACTTTTTTGAACGAACACGTAAGAATGTTAAATCGTTTGTTGGGTCTAATTCTTTAATAACAGATCTGGCTTTCTCGGCTAAACTACTAACCAGACCAGCATACTGAACACTGGTAGCATTATCCATCGACGTTTTAATCGGTATACCTTTAAACAACTGAATTATTAACAGTTTTTAAACGATTTAATAGTGAGTACCTTCATTATTCACAACAATTACGCCGATAACACCTTTATAGGCTTGTAATTTTTTCAAGGACTCATCCACTTCATTTGCCTAAAATTATAATTAATGATTATTCCAATTTAAAGCCGATAAACTGAGGAGAATTACCATTTTAATGTATAATTTTATAGATGTTTTTATTAATTTTTGACTGCCACTATGACAAATAAACAGTCTCGGCAATCATACAAAAATAAATGTTTCTGTTTTACCCTAAATGTGTATGCAATGTTGCCAGCGTTATGTGGCAAGTATCTGCCATCTGGTGGCAATAGTCCAAACGACATTTATCGTGAAACTATAGTGCATTCCACACAATTTATCCGCCCGTATGCGGATAAAAATTGGGTATAAAATATCATTTGACAGAAATATAACTAACCGCAACGAAACAGTAGTCCCTTTATTACGGCCTCAAAATTTAATTTCTCCGTTATTGTATTAAACTGAAAATTGTTTCAGAAAATATTTTGGATCCTCCAAAAAAACATAATATTAAAAAATGATACTAGGGTTCCATTCAAACAGTAGTGCCACAATATAATATTTTTTTTGTTCCAAGTAAACATGTTAAACTTTTGAAATATTAAGTTGCATATAACCTATCATTTGCACTTTGAAATTTTATATTTAATTTTTAGACGGCGTATACCTGCATTTAATATTAAACAAATTTCTACCAATTGTGCTAAAACTCTAAAAGATAGCTCACTGTTGCCAGCTGCTATTTTTATTTTTAAATATAGTATGTTCACGTAATAAAGGGTTACTAAATTTCGCTTGGTATATTTAAATCTTTGTATGCATATGTCTTTTGTTTAACCACAATTCCGTCAAATCTAGTAACCTTTTGGTTCCTGAATCCACTATACAATCTGCAACGTATCAAATTAGAATTAAAAGCGGACTCATTCAAATTTAAGGATAATCTGAAATAAGTTCATGTCGTAATCAATTGTTTTGTAGGTTTTCAGTCGTAAGACAATCGTTAGGATACGAATGGGACCAATGGCCCCCAATGGGCGATAAATGATCCAATCCCGAGCCCAGGTAGAGATGATCATTATTTACGATTTGCACGCATGCGTCAACTTCCTGTTTTCTTTCTTTGAATTTTCTCATAGATTATTTGTTTATATTATTTGATTAATTTTGCTGTGCAGTCAATTACACCGAATTAGTATTTAATTTTTATGCACTGAAATTGACAAAAACCATATTTTTTTACATTGCGTCAGCCATTTATAAAGAATCTTTTATAATTTCTCAATGATTCCCCAGTCTGTCAGTGCATTTAATTTTGAAAAGGTAGGTTAGCTATACTACTTTCAGAGATCAAAGGGTTCCTAGATTTTAGTTGGTGCAACTGAATCTAGTGATATTATATTCATGCTTAAGTATGTGCCGAATTATGTAAGAACAATCTACAAACGATATTGCCACTAGTGTGTGTTTTTAGATACTTTTTATTAAATTAACAACCTTTCGTGCGTTATTATTTATTTTAGTTAGTTATTATTAAAGGGCGGATTAAAGGTCATTTGGCTAGAATTATAACGCTCGAAATGCAGCATTGGCGTAGTTTAATTTTAATGCATGGTATTTACATAAATTTATAAGAAAAGACACGTATTTTAAATTTATTTTTGTCAACAATGTTGTTTTTTAAAATTCTCTATGTTAGAATCATTAGTTTGTTGTCTCTGACGAGCTGCTTTTAAACAATGAGAGAGAGAGCGACCAGAATTCCATAGAAATGCGGTACAACTAGGCAGCTGTTTTTTCGCCATAACATCAGGACGTCACGGTAGCAGTTCAACTGGTCCACTGCTTCTCTACGTTCGGACACTATTTGTAAAGTAAAACGTTTCACAAGAAAAGATAGACTGTGCAAGTACAACAGGAGACTAGAATTTGCCTTGCTCCATCTTGGAGCAGATATCCGCCCTTTAGTTATTATGTATTATGGTGGCACTATTTTTCCATCGCGGGGTCCTAGTGACAAATCTAGTAACTTTTTGGTCCGTGAGTACACCAAAACGAAGATCCTATTAGCTAAAAAAAACAGAAATTCCCTAAATTTACCGGAAATCACTAGTTGGCGACACTGTGCCAATACAAAATTCTTTCGTCTCCCAAATACATTAATTATCTGTCAGAACAAATTTAAACATTTGCTAAAATAAAACAATTTTCGTTTATTTACCTGATATCCAACAATGGAAGGTGTGCTTATTTTCCATAAAAAAAATTCATTCATAAATTTAAATTTTAGATACTTTAGAACAATTGGAGATGACTAAGAAGGAATTAACGCTTAAAATTCAAGAAATACAATTGAAAATAATCACAACAATTAATAAGATTAATCAAAAGAAGGCAATCATTCAAGAACACCAAACAAATATCGATAATGTTATCAAACAACAATCAAAAGCTGGTCTAGTTTATCAGAGTAAAGAACAGGAGATTGCCAAATACTCTGAACAATTCTTTGTCCGAAATCATTTAAATCAAAGTATATGCTTTTGTTTTATTATTATATACGTATTATAACTGAATACTTATTATTTACAGCTATGCCCAATGATTATCGGAACAATATCGAACGATTAACTAAAGAAATCGAACAAATTCAATCAGAGATTGCAATAAACGAACAAATTATAGAAAATTTAATAATAATCGGTTGACTAATCTTCCTTCATCGCTTCCTCTAATTTTTTAATTTCTTCAATATTTCCCCTAATATAATTGTAATACTGTTCCAATTCAGCGTTAGTTTTAATCAACATTTTTTGTAAATATTGTTTTTTTCGTTGTAGATACTCCATTTTTACTATACGAACATCATATCTGTAATCGAATAGTTTTTGTGAATTATTTGCGATATTTCGGGGTATAAATCAGTGATTCTCAACGTATAATTAGAATTTACTGTTTGTTTAATGTTTTCACTGCGAAATGTTTTTTATTATGCAAACTAATTGGAAAAATCAAATAAAATTCAACATTAGATTAGAATTCCTGTTTTCTAGAAAGAAGATTGAGAAAAGGTTAATCCTAGACGCATTTTCTGGGAAACGAATAAACAAATATTGTCCCGCTATTGTAGTGATTTAAAGTAGAATATTGAACGAAATTGGGCAACGCCATTTAATGGAATGTGATTTTCTTGCCCTTCCGTAAGTAAACGAGTAAAATCCATATAAATTACAAAAAATCCAAATATTTGCAATTTATACGGCATCTATAGCAGCGTCTTGTATAATATAATTCTTATAGATTTCAATTAATTATGTAGATTTACAAAGGCGGAATAAAAACCGTATATAAATCGCTGCTATATGTGGACTGCCCACCCGATATGAACTTTCTCCCGTTTAGTAAATTCCTTTTGTGGAGTTTGTGGGCCGAAAATCCATCTACCATATCTATGGAAAAATTGACTGTATGGCTTGTGAGCATATGCAAAGTTAACACTCAAAACAGCTCGACAAGTGATAACTACTTTTAGTCTATTTTGTTTTGTTTATCTGGAGAATGTTGAGAAACACTGATCAAAACATCCATAATTTCTTACAATTCTAAACTATCAGTTGTCTGTAAAGATTGTAATTTTTGATCAATTTGTTCTTCCTTCCAGAGATGCTCCAAGGCTTTCTTCAATGCACTTGTTATGTTTTGGGCTATATATTTCGCTGTTTCATTGGGGTTGATTGGGACATCTTCGAAAATTCTACCAACATCTTCAGGACTATAATATAGTTATTATTAGATAACTGCCCTATTTTTATTAATTGAAATTACATATTTAAATAGTATTGTTGTTTGTAATAGATAACAATCAGGCCGGGACTGGTGCAATATGATTCTATAAATAAAACATATTAAGCACAAGTCAAGACCTAATCGTTCATCCATTTAATTCATAAATATTCGTCAATAATTTTAAAGAGATTGGACATACCTAAGAAATATTATAATGTTAATATTATTAATAATAATGATGGTGGTGGTGGTGGTATAAAATAAAAGAAAATCTCAATGCAGGTGTCAAAGTGGAAACAAGAAAGAGCCGTTACAAAGAATTTCAACAAAGCTTAGGGCATTGACATTTTATACCTGACGCCCGAAGGGATCTCTTCCGTTAGCTGCTGAAGAATGGCCAAAGATGATGATTTACTTTGTTGTTGTTGTTGTTGATCAGCTAATTCAACATCCATTCTGTTTGATTTTAGAAAAGTTTATAACAATACAAAATTTTAATAATAACACAACAAATTATCTGAAATATCAATATAAATGTTTCTATTTAGGATTAATACGACAAAATACGAAATTGATTAGTTTTTCTCTACCGTATTTTGATAAAATTTACCGATAAAGTTTTAAAAAGAATTTTCGGGTAAGAAACATGCGCAATAATGGACGCATTGACAGTTGGCGATAATATAGGAAACTGTAATTTAACACCTGTAAATACATGGAAATCGATGAATAAAAACAATTATTATTTTGTTTGCTTTGATTACAATGTCAAATTCAAAAAAAAATGTAATCTGCAACATATCTGAAGCCTTTACTAATTTTTTGTAACAATTTTACGATTTTTAAGAGTAGTTCAAATATTATAGTAGTTCAGTCGAAGATCGTTAAAGCTTTGGCTACACCCAATGACTTTGTAATAAATAGACTGCTAACGATAACGTTAAGCAAAATTGAGTATCCGTTACTCGAACGAGCTAAAACATTACGATGTTTGCGTACAAACAAAACGGTTCGAGCCATTTTAAGATTGTGAGATAGACTACATGGACAGAATCAGAGAGAAAAAGAGATTCAACAGAATTTATTTAAAAATCACCAAAAATTGTTAGAATCAAAGACACAAAACACATTCTAATATAGTATTCACGAACCAAACTAGGGTTACTAAATCTTGGTTGGTACACTTGAATCTAGTGATATTTCTAGTAAATTCTGAGATTACGTACTTTGTTTAACAAGTTTGTCAAATCTAGTAACCCTTTGTTTCCTGAATCCACTATAATAACAAACTTTGAGATTATCCAGAAATGTGTGAAGAAGGCATATACAGTTGCGATCAAAAAATTTTGGGCGGCGTTTTATTGGCGTTTAAAAATGTTTAATCTGGGCCAAACATTACTGTTATTATTGACGTTTTAAATGTCAAGATTAATGACTTTCTGAATATAAAATATTAAAGGCTGTCCTACACCAACTGACAATTAGATGTCCTTGACGTCCAAAATTTTTTGATCGCAACTGTAAAAATCCCCAACTGTGTAATATGACACATAGTACTAAATTCATTGACCTAAAGTTACTAGATTTATGTTGGCACCCTTGAATTTAGTAATATTTTTAATAATTTATTTGTTTGTGTCTATAATCTCGCTTACAATCTTGCGACTACGTACTGACATCTGTCAAATCTAGTAACCCTTTGATCGGTCAATTTAGTATACCAAATTTGCTGGTTGAAGGTGAATGTCAAATGTCAAAATTGCAACCCAACGGCCTAAAAGTACCTATATTTCCACATACATACGACATATACTTGGGGAATTTTTTGACGCATTTGACGTTTGAAAATTCACCTTCAACCAGCAAATATGGTTTAATACGTTTAATATAAGAAACTCTTCGGATAGAAGTAAAATATATAGCAACTTTTGGGGCGTTCAGTTGCGCATCTGATATTTGAAATGTCTCAATCATTGTACTGATTTCAAAATATCAATTATAATTGTAAACTCTGTTTAGTCGTTATTCAAGAAAAGTCAATTGTCAAGTATGCAACTGAACAACCCAAAGTCCCTATGCATTTACTTGTATATTTTACTAATTGTTGCGATTGTCTCTTTTCACATATTAACAAATCTTCAGTTGCTTACTTGACAATTCAAACTTCTCAAATAACGGTCGAATAGGGTTTACAATCTGGTGTTACTTTGCGCGATAGAGCGCAGGTGTGACCGCGACTTTAGTGCTAGTTTGGTAGCTAATTTGTACGTATTAATTCGAGTAGTTCATATATCTGAACACGTGTTTTTGTGTATGATAACCTAACCTCTTTTAATATAATTAATTTATTGAAAATTATTAAGAAACAATGAATACCTTAACAGAATCCGATGAAGTAAGCCGTTTAAATAAAATTATTTAAAACTAATTAGAAAACATGTTTTTTAGGATATTATCGAGGAAAATCAAGAAGATTCCGACCACGTTTCGGATGATGCTGAGAACGAACAAGAAGACGCAGAACATGTCAACGATCAATGTAAAAAACGTAAAATAACCGATACAAAGCCGAGTACCTTCAAAAAAGTGAAATATGAAGCCATTACCGACGATGGTGATGGTAAGAAGGCAAAATCAAAGAACGATTTGTACAAACCACCAACCGTCGAAGAATTAAAAGAATTGAAAGAAACCGAAACTTTATACAACAACAATCTGTTTCGTTTACAAATTGAAGAATTAATCAAAGCCACTCGTATCAAAAACAAACAACAGAATGATTTCAACGAATGGTTGGAACATTTCAAAACAATCATCGATAATTTACCGGAATACACCGACATCAAACTATCTGAAATCAAATCGTACAGGAAACAAGAACGCAAACACAACGATAAATTCGATTTTTGCCATCAATTAAATGAGACTGCAACAATGACGATACGATGCGATCAGGATTTGAGTTTGAAATTTTTAAAACCGGCCAACATTCACGTTTACGGTTTGAATAAGATTCGATCTTTACCTGGGCCGAATTTGAAGATCAATTTGAATCTAGCGATACCGAAAGATTGTTTCCATGCGAAAGATTATCAGAATAATCGCTATTTTGTTAGGCGACACTATTATTTATCGTATATCGCACAATTTCTACGATCACAAAATATCTGTGAGAAATTCGAATGGAATTATCAATTCAATCAAGATCTATTACCGATTCTAGAAATTTCGCCGAAGGATCTAAACGATACGGTGATCAAAATCACAGCAACACCTGCAGAGATTGTTTGGAAATCGTCACGATTCTCACCGGATATTAACAATATTAAAGCCAACGTTTACGATTTGGTTCATTTCGATGATGATGATAAAGAATTGAAGAATTGTCCGACACCTTTCTACAATACGTTGTTGGCTTATAATTGTGTGTTAATAACAAATTGTCGTTATTACGAACAAGTTTTCGATGATTTAGACAATGTTAAAGAGGGCATTAAATTGATCCACATTTGGTTGACTCAACGCCAATTAAATCGTGGCTATGGCTCGTTAAACGACGATCTATTAATTCATATTTTATTATATTTGATTTTGAAGAAGAAAATCAATAAACATATGAGTTCGTATCAGGTGGTGAGGAACTTTTGGAATTTCTTCATAGAATTCGATTTAAATAAAAATCCGATTAGTCTATGTGAAGATGTTAAGTCAGAAGTTCTAAATAGTTACCAACAAGTATTCGAATTAGTTCTGTTGGATCGGAGTGGTCGTTATAATGTTGCGGCATTCTTAAATGTTGATTTCTATCGCAAATTACAAACAGAATCGAGAATTGCCTTCAAACTGATCGATGAAGGCAGTCTACAATCGTTCCACTCGCTATTCATCTCGAAATTACACCCGGAATTGCAATACGATCTGATTTTAAGGTAAATCCCATTTTTCCACTGAATTGAGTTTACTGATTTTTTTACTGTTTCAGCATTGAGAGTGTCGATAATTTCCGAGAGATTCTCGCCACAATCCCCCAACAAGAGAAACTCCAACACTTACCGGACACATCCGCTTTGATCGTCCATAAAATCGCATCGATTCTAAAACGTGGTCTCAACAAACGCGCCTCATTAATTGTACCACATTTCGATCGTCTATCGAATCAAATCCAATTCGGTATCACTCTTGATCCGGATGAAGCGTTCAATTTCTTAGAAATGGGACCATCCGTAATCGATCCGAATGAGAAAGATTTCCGTGAATTCTGGACGTATTTGTGTAGTGATCGACGTTTTAAAGACGGTTCAATATCGGTGGCCGTTTATTTCGAAACGAAAACCATTCAAGATAAACGGAATATAATCAAAATAATTCTTGATTATTTGATAAATGATAAATTGAAATTACAATACAAATTCTATTATAATCAATTCGAAGAAGTGTTGATTGATAAGCGGGTTGTGGCACCGTTTCCTATTGGTACAAATGAGGAGTGTTGTTTGAAGGTGGTACAAATATCGGATGATTTAGGCAAGAAATTGCGTGATTTAAATATGCCCTTAGCGATCACTGGTATACAGGGTATTTCGGATAGTTACAGTTTCACGGAAGTTTTCCCACCGATTCCAAGACTGTACAAAAGGACTAATATGTTGATAACTGGAAATAATTTCATTTTAAATGATGATTATATCCCAACATACGTACAACCTTTAGAACTAGTTATACAACTCGGTTAGTTGTTTATTTGTTGTAAAAAAAAATAATTTTTGTATATTTGAATGTTGTAGAACACAGTACAAAATGGCCCAAAACTTTAGAAGCTTTACGTTATATGAAACAAGCATTCTTTTTGGAAATTTCCAAATTATTATCAACAAAACATGGAATTGTCTCCAATCTACGTTACGATTTCTTGGAAGTCTTCTACGAAGGCTTAGTATTTCGTTATTATTTGTATTTACCAAGAGAAATAGGTTTGTTGAAGAGGGAAACAACAAATAACGGTGTTGTGGCTTATAAAGACACACCAGAAAGTGTTAAAATGGAGAAGAAATTGAATATTCTACCGAAACTTGTTGGTGCTTTGAAAGGGTAACAAAAACAACTTTTGAAGTGAAACTTCTTTAGGCTCGGTAGGGTACACTGCGTCCAAAAATTAAGTATAAAATTTCAAATGACAGAAATATAACTAATCTAAGGAACGGAAAAATAGTCCCTCTACTAAAGTACAAAAGTTTGAATTTTTTGTTATTGTATTTAACTGAAAATTAATTCAAAAAGACTTGAGAATCTCCAAAGAAATTTAGAATAATGAAATTTAAGGTTAATATTTAAAATTTGCCACTTAATATGTAAACAAACGCGTAGAGTTTTATTCAAACAGTAGTGCCACCACAAAATATTCTCTTCGTTTCAAATAAACATATAAAAGTTAGGAACTTTTGAAATATTAAGTTGCATATAACCTATCATCTGCAATTTGAAATTTTATACTTTATTTTTGGACGGGGTATAGTAAATTTGTTCGGAAGCGTAACGAAAATGAGAGATCCTTCACCTCTATCAGACAGCTGAGAGGGAAGAGTGGGGGCGTTGCCATAGCGTCGCTTCTACACTCTCTGTCAGTTCTGTTAACTGTGTAAAATAAACACTAGGGTCTAAAGTTCATTGATCGATGTACAGTGCCCTTAGGAATGAAACTAAAATTTCCAGGCCTACCGCGATTTATGATTTTTGTATATGGGTCATTCCCACAAATAAAATCATTTTTACGGGGCGACCCCTGTCGATTTTTTCCAAATTTTGTGGAGGTGTTCTCTACTTTGAAAAAACGAATCCCTGAAAGTTTGAGCTCTTAATATGCGGCCGTTTCGAAGTTATGAATTTTTGAAATTTTGAAGAAAAAAAATTCAACTTTTTCATAACTTTTTTTTTAAGTTGGTAAAATGTAGATTTTTGTAGGAAAAATTTTCAGCCTTTTAATGGGAATATTCATTTTTTCATACATGCAACGGAAGATCCTTTAAAATGTAATCAAAGTGAAAAAAGCGATTTTTCTCACAGTGCGGCGCGTGGTACATCAAATTTGATATTTTTGCAATTAATAAAATGTTAAACCTTGACAATTAAAATAGTACATAGTGCAACTAGTGCGGGAAGTTGTTAATTGCACACGAGAGCGGAGTTGAGCGCACGAACGAAGTGTTGCACAATGTACTATTCCGTGCATGTATGAAGCTATCGAAAGTACCCGACTGCAGTATTTTTCGCGTTTGTCCTAGCAATCGCGTCATTATCTGAAAAAAAAGATTTTACATTTTATTTAATTGTAAAAAAACAAAAAACAAGCACATCGCGAAAATGATTTATTTTGTGTGATAAACTCTCAGGTTTCAGAAAAAAAGCTGAGAATTTTTCCTACGAAAAGCTACATTTTACCAATTTTGGAAAAAAAGTTTTTAGCCTAAAAAAAATTAATGAAAAAGTTGAATTTTTTTCTCTTCAAAATTTCAAAAATTCATAACTTCGAAACGGCCGCATATTAAGAGCTCAAACTTTCAGGGAATCTTTTTTTTTCAAAGTACAGAATACCTCTACAAAATTTGAAAAAAATCGCCCTGTAAAAATGACTTTATTTGGTGGAATGATCCATTTATGATATTAATTAGTGGCGTTAAATTATATATGAATATTGTTTTGAGATAAGTGAAATGCAGCAAAGGACAACTGCAGAAAAAAAACGAGCCTTCAGGCAACGACAGAAAGAAAATAAATCAATAAAACAAATGAGCTTCATCCCTAACCTGAGAAGTTTCACTTCTAACGCGCGGCGTTCCACGCACTTTCAATTTTTTTTTCAAAATTCTACATGTTATTTGATTTCTAGAATACAATCACAATATCCAAGTTTTGGACCCAGTACAGCTCTAATTAAACGCTGGTTACGTTCACAATTGCTCGATAATCATCTATTTTCAAATACTGTTATTAATCTTTTGAATGCATCATTATATTTGAATGAATCACCATTTACGATACCGAATACACCGCAAATTGCATTCTTAAGATTCCTGCATTTCTATTCGGAATTACAATACGATATTCAACCGGTTATTGTTAATTTCAACAATTCGATATCGAGTAAGTTTTTGGATATTTACCAATGATTCTAGTGGTAAACTTTTCTGTATTTGTAGAGGAACAATTAGCAGAAATCGATTCGAAAATGCTACAGAACCGTGATAATTGTCCAAATCTATTTATAGCAACACCGTACGATAATTGTGAATCGTTATTTACGCAAACACGACCATCTAAACCGGTGCTACGGCGTGTCAAACAATTAGCTGGTGAAACTCTGAATTATATTCACACTGTTGTAGCAAACCAACAATTAATTCAAATCAAAGTAATTAGATTTGTTGATTTGATTCAATTATTATAAATATTATGAATTTTAGCAATTATTCCAGCCGAATATGAACGGTTACGATGTTGTTATCCATTTGAAATCAACAATAAATCCGGTGCGTCATCAACAGATCATTGGCGACGACAAAGATACGATAAAGTTGCTACCGTATAAGAAACGGCAGCATGAGAAGATTCCTGTTGTTGATTTCAATCCGATTCAAATGTATTTGAAGGAATTGAGGGAGAATTATGGGAGTTTTGCAAATTTCTTTCATGATACGTTCGGTGGTGATGTTATAGGTATTTTGTGGTCGCCTAAAGCGCTTGAACCTAAAGAATTTAAAGTGAGTGGATTTTGTAGTTTTTAGATTAAATAATTAAAAAAAAATAATTTGTAGGTGTCGCATATGAATGGTAGAAAATTAGAGGATGGGAAATTAATCTTAAATACAGATGGACTAGTTGAAAATTTTTATATTCTAAGTAGAGATTTAATAGAGACTATCGATAAAAAATAACTATAACCAATAGAGATTCTATTCAATAATTTAGTCTATTTTACATTTTCTATTACTAATTTATCGGTACTGTACAGACGTCCGATAAGTACCTAAAATTTGAAAGAAAACATAATTAAAGAGCTGCAATAATAGAAATAGTCCAGTAATTTTATAGGCAAAAATTCCGACTTATTTTTGTACCGTTTGTGCAATCTGAAAATTGATATCGTATCGATCTAATCTTTAGGAAAAAGAATCGTACTTCCAAAAGATTCAGGCAATCCATTATTTTGAATAGAAAAAAGCAGCCCTTATATAGGCTGATATCGATAAATGCGCTATTACAACATTTTACAAAATACCAGACCCAAAATTGTTAACGGTTGAACCCCAAAATTACTGGACTGAATAACGTATACGCTACCTGTCGCTTGATTAGTGCAAGATTACATTGACCGTCCGCTATCTTTTCTCTTATAATATCGGCATCATTCAAATTCTTGTTGCTTCTAAAACTATCTCGAACTTTTCTTAAAGCATACTGACTACAAATTGTAACAGAAAAATGTATAAATTAATAAATGAAAATTAAAAGATAATTTACCGGAAATTATAAGCTGCAAATTTACGGGATTCCTTCAATAATGATTTATACAACGACAACACTTGCGTTTTACTCATGTTTTTTTACTAGAAAAAAATTTCGACAAAACAAACCTAACCTAGAATTTTGCATAACCTCATTTTTTTGTTGCTGTAGAAAAGATCGCCAACCTTACGGTTAAAAAAGCACCAGCAACCACTATTTGTATAGTACAAAACTACAAACTATGGATTGACTTATACATAAAAACATCTTATTTACTGCAATTAGAAGTTATAAAAACAAAATAATCCGCAGCTATTCATCATTACGGTTATTTCTGAATAGATAGATATTAAATATATTCGATATTGCGACATTTTTCAGTATTGAGTTAGTCTATTATTTACAGGAGTCTACTGTAATATGAGGAAAAGCTGTACATTTCTACGGAAAAATCTGGCAACACTGCCGCCGCTTCTAATGTCAAGAGCAAATAATGGCGTACAACAATAACAATAACACCAAAACTATGCAATCGAATGATGTTTTGAATTATTATTTAGCAATGAATATTAATAATATTTGTCGAATATGTTTAGAACGTAATCCAAAATTGATGCCAATCTTTGACCCAGTCAAACCACCGCATTTTTCCATATTAATAATGGCTTGTGCTTCCGTACAGGTAACTTATCAACAGTTTAATATATTGCAATTTAATTAAATCGTCTGTTTGTAGGTGATTGAAGGTGATGGTTTGCCACCGTACATCTGCCAGAAATGCATTTCGAAATTAAATATAGCATTCCAATTTAAAACACAATGTGAATCGTCGGATGCGAAATTACGGCAATGTTTTGAAAATCTACACCAATTACCTACCACTAATGATATATCGAATTTTATTGATGTGAAAAAGGATAATCATTCAATGAATTACGTTGAGACTCCCACAAATGGCAGTAATGATGAAGTACAACAAGCGCCGCTTCCACCGCCACAACACGAACCAGATCTACATGCAGAGAATGGTATATCAGAGGTCGAAGAGCCCCAATTGCAGACACTAGAACACGTCGACTTAGAGCCCAGCACTTCCTTACACGATTTAGAGAAGAGTACGCTGAACGAATTGGAATTGAACGATTTAAAGAACGAAATCGATTTGAAAGTGGAAGATATAACATTAATCAATCTAGAACCGGCAAAAGTCGATTGTAATAAATCAAAGAAACCGATCAAACAACACCAATGCAACACGTGTGGTAAAATCTTTCGCACCAAACCCGGCCTAATCCACCATATACGGATACATACGGGTGAACGGCCGTACGTTTGTCATTTGTGCGATAAACGGTTCATTAACGGTGGCCATTTACATACACACATGAAAACCCATACGGGTGAAAAGAATCATGTGTGTGCGGCGTGTACAAAAGCATTTGCTACCGCCCAACAATTAACGAAACATACAATCGCCATACACACATCGGAACGACCGTACGCGTGCACGTACTGTCCAAAACGGTTTGCTAGTTCGAGTAATTTAAATACACACACGAAAATCCATACCGGTGAAAAGAATTATCATTGTGATCAGTGTGGCAAAGCGTTCTCAACGAAAGGACAATTATATCAACATATGTTGGTGCATACTGGCGAGAAGGCGTTCTTGTGTGAATATTGCAATAAACGGTTCTCGCAAAAGGCGCATCTCGTACGGCATTTGAAGACGCATAAGAATCAGTAGAAACGAACAAAAAAAAAACACCAAAATGATCGAATGATTTTCATAAAATCTCCAACAGATTCCTAAACGTTTATATTAAACAATTATATTTGCAATTCCAATCAATTTCTACATGACGTTCAAGTGATATTTTAGTATTATTTAAAGTGATAAGATTCGAATATTTTGGGGAAATAATTGAAGAGAATATTGATATTTTCGAATTCACCATTTATATTGAATATTTTTAATACAAATTAGTAGTTAGGTCAAATCAAAAATCTCTAAATTGATGAATAATTCCCATAAATTTGGTGAATTTCCACGATATTATAGCAATTTAAGAAGATATATTTATATTAGACATTCTGTATGTAATGTTATTATTGTATATAAGCATATTTAAAAAATTGACCAGTCTTATATTTAAATTTACCTCCAATTTTACGTCGAATTAGCGCCATCTACTAGCAGCACAATCAACTAAAACTGTCGACTCCAATGATGTATACCAACGTCAAGCAAGAAAATATTACTATTTAAAATCGCTAGTATTCGAAATAAAATTATATACAAACTAAATGAAATCTAAATAAATAAATGATACAATATTAAAATAAAAACAAATCTATTACAATTCACTAAATTAAATTATATTATAATAAATGTTTTTAGATAAATAATTATATATTCACGGACTAAATATATGGATACAAACAAATAAATCCCTAGAAATTTCACTATGTTCAAGGGTACCAACTTAAATCTAGGCATAGTTTGATTGATGTAACTAATTCATTCACGGACCAAAGAGTTACAAGATTTCAGTTGGTATATGTACTTCAATCTGGTGATTTTTTGTATAAATAGAGTTGCGAACAAAAAAATTCAGACATCATATTTTTTGACGTCTAAAAATGTTTAATCTGGGCTAACCATTACTGTGATAATTAACGTTTTAAATGTCAAAATCAATGGCTTTTTAATTATAAAATATTAAGGGCTGCCCTACACAAACTGACAATTAGACATCCTCGATGTTCAAAATTTTTTGATCGCAACTGTATGTAAAGTGAATTCATCGAGCAAAGGGTTGCTAGATTTGACAAATGTCTTATTAAACAAAGTACGTAATCCCAAGATTGTAAGTGAAAATATGGACACAAAGAATGAAATTCCTAAAAATATAACTATATTCAAGGGTACCAACTTAAATCTAGGAACCCTCTGCTCGATGAATTCTGTATACTTTGTTTTAAGACAACTCGGTCACATCTAGTAACCTTTTGGTCCCTGAATCCATTTACATGTGCAAACGAAGAATTCACCGAAAATATAACTAGATTCAAGTGTACCAACTGAAATTTAGCAACCCGTTGGTTCCTGAATATACTATAGTGTTTTACTCTCGCAGGTGTGCCAACATATTTTCCAAATTTCTCCTTTATTTATATGAGAAAAATTAGGAACTTTTAAAACATTGGGCTGTACAAAATTATAAACTTTAAGCTTGGATATACAGAATCTAAATCTGTTACGGCTATATTTACACTTCTAACGTCAACGTTGTTTGTCCACATTTTCTGAAAATCTACATTTCTGAACGATATCAATTTGGTTATTTTATTTTGCAATTGGTAGTTGTTAAAAAAAAGCGTATATAATTTTAGGAAAATTTGCTTTTCAATTTTGAATATGTGGTGATTTTGGTTTCGTATTGTTGGTAGTGGTGGATAAGGCGTTTTGACAATTGATAACTGTCAAATTGTGTGACACAGTGGGTGTAATCGTTTCTAATCCGATTTTTCTCGTATAATTTTTGTTTAATTTTTAAATCAAAATGGTAGACAAATTAGGTTTGTATTTAATTGAAACTATCCAATTTTACTTATCACCAATAATTTAGCACATGATACTAAATTTGTATAGAACCTTAGGAACAAAACAGTAGGAGTGTATACTCCCAAAAATTTCGCTTGTATAATTCATGTTTATGGTCTGATTATTGTGTGCATACGGTTCAAATTTTCGAATTAAATCCGTACGAAATTGTCTTATTGAAAGTGTCGACTTTCAAATTCCCCCTCAATCTTAATCTATTTTAAACTATACTTCCGTCTATAGTCTTGTATCTATATGTGTATGTGCGTTTTTGTGTCTGTGTGTGTGTATGTGTTAAAAAATGTTATCAATTTAAATGTTGATGATTCATTCATTCATAAGAATTATTCAGCAAACGATAAAAATTAACGAATAATCGTGTACAATTCGATTTACAACAAAAATGTCTGTTTTAGTGAATAGCGAAGCAAACAGTCGACGAATAGCGATGGTAGAGAATTGCTTTGGTGGTTCTGGACAGGTATTACATAATTTTAACAGAATATCGTAGAAATTAACAAACCGAAAAATTGTAGCCTCTTGGTGTACCAGGACGTGTCCTAGTTGGGGAGGGTGTTTTAACGAAAATGTGCCGCAAAAAACCGAAAACACGCCAATTCTATCTATTCAACGATATCTTAGTCTATGGCAATATTGTCATTAATAAAAAGAAATATAATAAACAGCATATCATACCGTTAGAGGAGGTCAAATTGGAGAGTTTAGAAGATGATAATCGTAATCAATTGACTGTTAAAGATTTATTGATAATCGATTAATTATTGATGATTTTTAGAGTATAAGAATGGCTGGTTAATACGTACAGCTTCAAAATCGTTTGCCGTTTATGCGGCTACAGCTACAGAAAAACAAGATTGGATGGCACATATTAATAAATGTATTGAAGATCTATTGAGAAAGAGTGGCAAGAAGGCAATTGAAGAGCATGCAGCTGTTTGGGTGCCAGATGGTGAAGCACCAGTTTGTATGCATTGCAAAAAGACACAATTCACTTTAATTAATAGAAGGGTAATTTCTTTTAATTCATTAATTATTTATAGAAAAATCAAACTGTATAAATTTTATGGTTTATGAATAATTAGAGAGTTTTTAAATTGAAAGCTAAAAAAACACACAACAACGTGCAATATACCGTTATTGATAATTAATTTATTTTTATAGCATCACTGTAGAAAATGTGGAGCTGTTGTATGTGGTCCATGTTCAAATAAACGCTTCTTATTACCAAATCAAAGTTCGAAACCATTACGAGTGTGTCTTCATTGTTACGAACTATTAACGGCTAAAAGTAATAATACATCAATGGATAATTCTAAAGGTTAATATTTATCATATTTATAATTTTAAGCCAATTTTCGATGGTTCTGCAAAAACTCAAATAACTACTCAGAACATGTAATTAGATTTTTTGCCATGTTCCTTTGTTTTCCTGTTATTTCCGGTTTTTCATTAATTTCACGATTTTGAAACTGCTTTGTATTTTCTATGCTTTCTTTTTCATTGTTTCTAATGTGATTTTTTATGCCTATTCGATTTATCTGATTGGTTTTTGTCTAACTTTTATCGTTTTTTTTTAAACATAGTCGTCAATTTGTTCTTGATTAAATTGCTTATTTTTTATGATTCCTGATTTATACAGACTGTTTCAGTACAAACGCCCATCATTCAGAACTTCTTCCATTATAAAAAATATTCGTATGTAATCCTCAAGAACTTAAAATAAACACCTAAGTACCTTGGCGACCTAGTTTAAGTTCTTGAAGGTTGCATAATTTTTGAAGAAGGTATAAAATGTGGGCGCTTGGGCTAAAACAGTCTGTATAATTTGTTATAGTTATTTTCAGTTTGAAAATTTTGATTTCGCAAGTGAAAATTATAAAATTATGTCGTATTAGTGAGAGGAAGCTATGAAACAATGCTGATGTAGCTTAGCAATATCAGTTTTTTCATAGCACTCTAAAGCGACTCAACTATAATTTTTGGTAGTTTTCACCTGCATAATCCAAATTTTCAAAAAACTAACAAACTATATACAGACTGTTTTAGTCCAAGCGCCCTTCTTTTATAGCTTCTCTAAAAATTATGCAACCTTCAAGAACTTAAAATAGGTCGTCCATTGTCCTTAGATACTTAAGTGTTTGTGTTATAAAGAATCAGTATAAAAAGCTGCATTAGAAGCAGTTGCAAAGAAATAAGTTGATTCGAAACCATACGGATTATACGACACTTTCGGAACAACTCGAAAATAAACGAAGATAGTAAAAATCTAATTACACCATCTTTAAGTCTCTAAACATTATACAGAATCCTCGAAAATCGGCCATCCTGTACATTTAATGTGTCATATTAGTCACGGACTCGATTCTATTGTTATTTCAAATGTTTATCGGTTGTATAGATGCAGATTCATCGGGTGAAGAAGATTCCGACGATGATGATGAATCAAATAGAAATCAACCCGAGTCTCATGATATGGTAAGTGATAATCATTCTTATTTTATTGATGTTTTTGTTTAAAATAATTAGGAAAATATTAAAGAAAACAATGAAATAATTGTACGTCAATATTGGGATAGTTTCAGAGCCATTGCCTTGGTTATACGTGTTGATAAAGATTCTGTAATGTTGAAATTGTGTTATTGTAAGTTGTCTTTATTTTATTTTGTTTGGTTCTAAATAAACACAGCTCGTTTGAAAATTGTTTGGTAAATATAAGTGAGAGTTGTTGTTTTTGTTTTTTTTTTGGCTACATTTATTAAAACTAACTGTTGTGGTTTTTCTGCAATTATTTTTGTTTTCTGATTAATATGCTTCTTGGATTTGCCTTAAACAATTCTAATAAGTATTCTGTGCATTACGATCAAAAATTGCATTTGAACGAAATCAATTCATAGAATAGACAGTTTATATTCTGAAATGTCTTGTAAAGTGTTTATTAAATTAAAATATGTTTATACAGGCACGGCAAACGAATTAAATGCACTCGGAATTGCATAAGTATCACTCAAGAGCGATTTACTAAGACACAATTGCATCAAACAAAGATGGAGATAGATGTGCAATTCTAGAGATATGATTGAAAAAAGTTTTTTTTGTTTAAGCCCCCCAATGTAATTAATTCAGAGGCAAATCCTGTATACATTACCTTGACCTTTTCTCATCGATAATTGATGAAGATTACATAATTCTACAAATATGTTGTATTTGTGTTTGCATCAAAAACCGATTGAATAATCAGGGACAGATAAACATTATGTTACACGGTGTTGTTAAAGTAGGACATTTTACTGACCTCAACCAACAAAAAATCCATAATAATAAGCTACAGATTTTTGTTGAGTATTGTCGATGTTTTGACTGGATTCTTTTTAATTAAACTGTCGCGTCCAGAGGAAGCCAATAAATATAAAGGACGACGATGGGAAATTAATCGTCAATCTATTTCTCGTAAATAATTCTAAAAAAATCAACCTTATCTTAAAACATACAGGCGTGGCCTTCGAACTAAGCACGTTAAGAAAAATCCACCACTCATGTGAGAAGTCGAATGACCGATATAAGAGCTTTCGGGTTAAATTTTGTAACCCTTTCCTCAAAATCGGTATTGTCCAAAACCGTGTTATAGCATGCGTAATTGTTTATATTTAATTTACTAACAAAAAAAAAATTGTGATATTTTAATTGGTGAATTTCTTTGCAGCCAAAATTCTATGGCGACAATGAAAAGCCCGACGATGTCCACCAGCAATAATCGTAATAATAATAACAAAAAAAAAAGTCTTAACAATCATATGATGAATTAACAATAACGTTAATTAATTTGATCAATTAATTAGCATTGAAATAATAATACATTTAAAGAACAAACAAAAAACAATATATTTTTAATATGAACCTTATTTGCAAAAACTTTTATATAAGAATAGCTGTTTAGCTCCAAATTTGTAGTTAGTTTTACGATCAAAAACACAATCCAATTTACACCCAATTTGTTGTTATTTTTATTAATATTATAATTATGATTATTTAATTTAAATTATGGATAATTGGTCGCTTATTCTGTAAATATAATAGATAACCTAATTGTATTAATAATTATCATTTTTTTTTTGAGAATTAGTAAAAATTATAAATATTTCATTTTTGATTTTCCTAAATTTCAATTCCATTATTATTATTATTACTATTATAATGAAATAATAAATCAAAACGAAATTTAGAGCAACTGTGATATAACTTGGCCTATAAATTTTAGTGGAAAATCATTGTTAATTTAGAATTGACAAAATAAATATAAACGATCAACAATTTAATTGAAATTCTCATAATTTATTCATCACACTGAAAATTTGTTTAAAAATAATATTTTTTTATGTAGAATTTTTGTATGTAATTTTATTGTAAATTAGATGGGTTGATTTGGTATTAGTTCTTGTCTCTCATATGGTAAATGGAACTGAATCTGATTTTGTTTTCAATCATTTTAATTGTAAGAAATCAAATATAAATATGTAAACACAATTAAATAATTTATAAATAAATTCGATTGGTGTATTTTTTTAGTTGGAAAATAATCACCAAAAGTGGCCACTGGAAAATGAGATTTTTCCACAATTGCACCCACGCATTTCCATTGTTAAGACAAAGATAGATACTCCATATTTTCAGTTGTCTCTGTCGAATAGATTTATCAGCCCATGTTTAATGATGTTATAGTTTTTGTCGTAAATGCTCCAAAAAAACAGGAAGGTGCGAAAGTTTTGGATACTGCCCGTTCACGCTTTGGCAAGTTCTACGAAAATAACACTTTGGACTTGATTTGTAGCCGATAAAAGACCGTTTTTAAATTGAGCCTTGGTAGAAGGTCTCAGCATTATTTATTTACAAACAGTTAAGCGGTGATTAAAAAACAATTTTAGAATTATCATCTTTGATATTTTCGCCTCAAGGTTTTTTTCACCAGGATATAAATGGTCATGAATTTCGCCTAAAATGTTACAGCATCATCACTCAAAACAGGTTTTGTTGTTGTGAATCTTCATCAGTTAATTGTTTAGATTCATTATAGTAAGATGAGTGTGTAAAAGTGTAAACATGTCGCAATCTACCAGTGATTTAGTAACGAATTCCGTACAAGATTTACCCGCTAAACAACATGAAGATACGGCAAAGAAAACGTTTAAAACAATGTCGATGAAGGAGCGTTGTGTTTATATAAAAGAACTGATAACAGTCGAACCGTTAATAGCCTCATACTATTTGGCGACAGTATTTTGTAAGCCAGCCTTGGATGCTTTGGAATTGGAGAAGGCGTGCCGTGTCAATTGGGCGTATAACGGTACAATATGCGATGCAATATTGAATGGTGAAAATCAAAAATATAAAATTGAAAATACAAATATACAAAAATCAATCGCAAGTATGCATTCATGGCAACAACCGCTACAAAGTGTGATGCCACTGTTTCTTGTCTTATTCTTGGGTTCGTACAGTGACCGCCACAAGATCCGTAAACCGTTTCTTTTATTGCCAATTTTGGGTGAATTCTTTGCCGTAGCCGGTTGTATATTGTGTGCAATATTTATGGAAACATGGCCATTGGAGGCGCAAGGTATCGCCCAAACCGTCGTACCATCACTATTCGGCGGCCCAACAATGGTGATAATGGCTGTATTCGCTTATATCGCCGATGTTAGTACGCTAGAGATGCGTACATTACGTATTGGTGTTGTACAGATCGTTTTAAGTGTTTGCCATCCGATCGTACAATCGTTCAGTGGTATTCTGTATAGCGAATTGGGTTATGTTTCGATTTTGGCTATAGGTGGTGGTTTTCTTCTATTCGGCTTCCTTTACGGATTGTTCTTTATCCGAGAACCTAAATTGCCCGATTTCAATGCGAAACAATCGTTTCTAATTGATGCCTTCAATCCAACGTATGCTTTAGAGACGTTCGGTTTGTTGTTGAAGAAAAGTCCAGGTAAAAGTCGTACAAAGATAGTGTTGGTGTTGTTTTTGTTTTTTGTGTATAATCTCGTCGTTGTTGGTAAGTTTAATGGAGATTTGATGGATTTTATTTGATTTTTTGAAGTGAAACTTCTTTAGGCGCGCATGGGCAGTAAATTTTTTCAAAGCGCGTCGAAAATACGGGATGCCTTGAGGAGAAACACTTCCCCTCTAACAGGCAGCTGAGAGGGAAGAGCGGGTGCGTTGCCATTTAGCTTCGCTTCTACTCGTGGAGGGAGTATTAACTGGAGGGAGCATAGCCTATCTTTCCTGTGTTAAGAAAGTGACGCCAGTCGAACGACCCTACAGAGACCTTTTATGGCCCCTTCAGCTGCACTGAGCATGCGTAAATCCATCTAACAATTCACCTTTTTGTGCACAGTGGCGTGGTGTCCTGTGGCATTTGTCTAGTGTGTTTATAATAAGGGTCATACCACGTTGGCATTACTGGTTCCCATTCGTATCCAGTGTGTGCGTTGTTTTCATAAATTGAGAGGTAATTATTAGATATTTTTAACTTTAAATTGTAATTACACAATACCCCTTAGAAAAAAACAAGCCCGCGCCACTGGTGACAGTCGCCATATTGAGAGACCTTTTATTATGTGGCGGCAAAATAACGCGGATCACATTTTTCAAACTATGCTCCCTCCAGTTAATACTCCCTCCACGGTCGCTTCTACTCTCTGTCAGTTCTGCCAACTGTGTAAAATAAACACTAGGCTCTAATTAATGGAGTTAAATTATTAATGAAAATAATGAATATTGTTTTGAGATAAGTGAAATGCAGAAAAAGACAACTGCAGAAAAAAATCGAGCCTTCAAACAACGACAGAAAGAAAATAAACCAATAAAGAAAATGAACTTCATCTCTAACCCAAGAAGTTTCACTTCTAAGGCGCGGCGTTCCACGCACTTTCAATTTTTTTGTGTAAATCTTAGGAGAAGGAAGTGTGGCGTTCCTGTACATTCAGAACATTTTCCAATGGACAGTTGTCGAGTTTAGTTATCTATCGACTATTAACACGATCATCCATTTAGTTGGTAATATCCGATAGTTACTAGTGTTGTTATAAAGCCCCCAAAAATTGGCCCTTTTCTATTAATTGTTTCCCTAGAGCAGTGTTTCCCAAAGTGGGGTATGCGAAGAGTTTGAAGGGGTACATGTGGCTCCAGGCTTTTGCTGCGCCTGATGCAACAAGCGACTTATTATTAATAAAGAATATGCATTTTTTTTGACGAGGGGTACACAGTGTTACGAAAATTATAGAAGTGGTACACATATGTCGAAAATTTGGGAAACACTGCCCTAGAGGGTTAGAGAAGCTTGCGCCGGTCCTGGCCTTCAATTTGAACAATTAAACGTTCAACTTGTGGCATTTCCGGGGCGCTTTAGCAACACTCGCCGATTATTGCGGACCGATTTCAAATCTGTCGATTTTCCATACAGGAAACGTGGTCGGTATTTCGTTGTTTACAAAAGTCCTAAAACTACACGATCTGGTCATCGTGGCCCTATCACTGTTCGATAAAATGGTAACAAATATAATACTCGGCTTGGCAAATACAGTAACCTGGTTGTATGTTGGTAAATTGTTTCGAACAAAACCTTCTTATTGTAGGACTTATAAAATTATTTTTAGGAAGTTTTGTGAGCGTCATAATGGGTTTAGCACCGATGGCGATACGTTCAATGGCAACGAAAACCGTCTCCGAAGATGATTTAGGCAAAGCCCAATCACTATTTGGGATCTGTGAAGCTATCAGTCAAGCTATTGCCATACCGTTCTTCAATCAATTAGTCTATATTAATACGATCGAGACTTGTCCCGAGGCCTTTTTCTTTGTCGGTATGGCGTTGTACATAATTGCGCTATTTGTTATTGTGTGAGTACTACAAATTTAAACTTAATTCAATGTAATATTCAACCTACTTTTACTTTTACTTTTAGTCCATGGTATTTGCGTGAACGTAAACAAATCAAGAAGAGTGAAAGTGAGGAGGTTTATGAGAAAAGTGTACCGTTGGAGGATCAGGAGACGCATATGTAAATAATTCCAAATAAATTGCGTATTGCTTGTATTAGCATAACAAATAAATAAATTTTCATAAATACCAATAAATTAATAATCAAATGCTAGTTTTCTTGGTGTCATGAAACGTTTCACATCATCATCAGTGATCTTGGCGCGCCGTTCTTGATGTTGACTAACGATCGGTGTTAATAATTCAATCAACATCTTCTTTAATTCACCGGTCAATAGAGCACCACTACTATAATCCTTACGGATCTGTTCTAATTTCTCATCATCCTCCAAGAAGAATATCAAATATTGATATGATATATCAATATCACAATTACCACCTACACGACGATGCTCCTCAACTGTTGTCTGTCCACCGCTAAATGCATGTTTATTGATTTTATTCTTTAATTGTTTCGGTGTATCCGATAGAAAAATTGTTGAATTCGGATCGGATGCGGACATTTTCGTTTTAGCACCTTGTAACGCTGGGAAAAAAATCGAATGTAATAGAGCCGGTTTCTGATAGCCTAATCGGGGTGCTATGTCGCGTGTCATCCGGAAATAGGGGTCTTGATCGATTGCGCACGGTATTAAACAGGGCAGTTTCTTTTCTTTGAAGATTTGTGGAAATGATGTCGATAGGGCTGGTGTGGCTTGTACTGAAGGAAATGCAATTTTGCCCATTACAGTACTATCATCGAAACCAAAGATGCCTTTGACTTGATTGAAGGTGATGCATTTCTGGATGCGGACCATGTTTCGATAGAATTCCGGACATTGTCTGCAACGTAATCAGAGATTTATTTGAGTCCCAGTAACCGTTATCTAATCTATAAAATTATCACAGTAAGGTCAGTGTTCGGTTAATTTATCAAATACTGACCCGATATAGTCTAAATTTGAGAAAATGAACGTTTTCTCCGGATCAAAACCGATAGCAATGATGTCTTTAACGTTTTCAATGCACATCTTCTGTGCCTCCTCCATTTTGAGATCTTTCCATAAGAATTTCTCATCGTCAGTCATTTGGATTACTAATGGTACATTGAAGACGTCCTGTAGCCATTTACAAAAAATGAACGGTATTAAATGGCCTAAATGCATGGAATGTGATGATGGTCCACGGCCGGTATACAAATAGAACGGTTTGCCCGCCTCGTATTGATTCAATATCGTGTGCATATCACGATGTGAGAAGAATATACCACGCCGTAACATATGGTGTGGTTGATGGCCGGTGATTTTCTCAAAACGATCCAATAATTCTTGATCGATTTTACTCGAACCGAATCGTTCTAAAATCACATAAATACCAATAATTTTGATTGATTTTTGATAAAACAATAAATTTACTAATTAATTTATCATAATCAACACCAGTTTCGGATTTACTAACAACATTCCAGGGATCAACGAAATCATCGTCTTCATTTGTATCCGTATGTTGTTTGTTAACATCCAGATTTTCCACGTTATTAATTAATTCGCTTGTCATTTTGATTAATTACGTTAAAATCTATTGAAAATACACAATTTTAATACTGTTTTTTTACAAAAAAAAACTACCAACGTGTTGGCAATTTAGGTTAGTAATTTGCCAACTTCTGGACGCGTTGCGTCACTTTTTGACGTTTACGGTCGATCTGTCATTTCCCCCCACCAATCAGACGCATTGACGCAATAGGCGTACAGTATGCGGCAAAAGTATAATGAAAGGAAAACTGTTAGGGCTAATTCACACGATAGCGTAACGTATCCGCACCGTATTAGTCCAGTTGTGATTCTTTTATACCAAATTTGCTGGTTGAACGTGAATTTTTAAACGTCAAATGTGTCAAGAAAAATTCCCCATGTATATGCTGTATATGTGGAAATATAGGTATTCTTAGGCCGTTCAGTTGCACACTTGACGTTTAAAATTCACGTTCAACGAGCAAATTTGGTATAAATTTCTTTTTCTTTCTGTTGTAACTCTTTGACAATATTGTTTTTAATCAAACTGCATTCTGAATTATAGTCCATCAAAGGTTTTATAAAAAGTCTAAAATCAAAATAATAAAGAAAAAATCAAAATTTGTGAGGTTACAGTTGTGATCAAAAAATTGTATAGACCAGAAATATCATTGGATTCAAGTGTATCAAAGGTTTCCTAGATTTAAGTTGGTACGCTTGAATATAGTGATACTTTTAGGGTCTTATTTGCTTGCTTCCATATTCCCGTTTACAATCCTGGGATTAACAATAAATACTTACTGTTAAATCTAGTTACCGTTTGGTCGGTGAATTTACTATACAAATTCTTAGGGACTTTTAGAGCGTTATGTTACATTTCCCGAATAAAGATTTTATAATAACGGCAATGACTTAAGAGATTGAAGTCAGTAGCGTAATTATACTTATAAAATGCGTACTTTTTAAAAACTCGACCATCAATAATCTCATAATAACAAACTTGGATGCTGTATACTTGGTACATTATTGTAATATAAAATTTCGCCAGACAAGATGTCAAAATTCATGCAACTCTATGGTTATATAGAAAGTCGCTAATCCGCTATAGAAAAAGTATTACTGAAACGGTAAAATTTAAATCTCTACTTCAATCAAACGATCATATTTAATTATCTTGAAAACCCATTGTTAAAATTTTGAAAGAAATAAAACAAACAATAAAATCACCTCAACTATGTCGTGATCTAGGGACTTTCTAACCATAGAGTTGCATGAATTTTGACATCTTGTCTGGCGAAATTTTATATTACAATAATGTACCAAGTATATTCCTGTTGTATCTAATTTGACTGACAATAAGTTGACTTTAATCTCTTAATTCATTACGACTACTGTACAAATAGTAACGTTCTTGTTATTGCCAGTATATATGCAACCCAAAATACATTGACCATAAATGTGCGTTAATTAAAACATTTAGAACTATTGTCATCTTTATTCGATCTCCAAAGTTGAATGTTGCTGATCTTTTCGCCGTCTCTCTCTTTCGGGCATATCATCTTGTCAAGATAAGCTTAAACTTCTTATAAGGCATCAAAAATCAATCAGTCTCCATTGTTAGCAATTTTTTTTTTTGAATTTACACCGGATTCTCTTCGCCGGACTGTACTAGTTTTCCCCCTATGTACACAGTGTTACCAGTGCGCAAAAGCGGAAACCAGCTGTTTTGATTGTCAAAACAGAGCGAGCAAGAGAGAGCGCAAGAAAGAGAAAGAGAGCAAGCACGTCGTACATTAATGGACATCAAAACAAAGGTCTTTAAAGTTGAACACAAAAACAACTCAATAGTGACGGACAAATAGAAATTGAATTTTCAATGGAAAACATCCAAAATTAATGTGTGTATGTGTGCGTAATACGTGACAATGGATAAATTGAACTTTTCATTTGATTTCGTTAAAAAACACGTTGGTAAATTTTTATTAAAACGTTACCTCAGTGATTTTGTATATGGTGAAATTGATCAAAACCAATTGGCATTAGATATATCGAATGGGACAGCACAAATACGCGATATTTTATTAAATGTTAATGTAAGTATATTCGATTAATTAATTAATTAAATTCCCAATGATTTTCATACAATCATACAAATGGTGGCATAACATTGACACGTGCATATTTTTGTATATTTACGTCTCGAGGTCGATTCAGAAATCTTTCCGATTTTTATTATTTATGAATCCATTATAAATAGAATCCATAAACAGTTTCGTTGGTAATCTCGAATTTAATTGAACAAAAACAATCACCAATTTTTGCAGATTTGTTGGTGTTTTATTTATAAAAAGTGACCGAATTTTGAGATAGAGACCTTGGTCTTGACAATCTAATGATAACCAGCCCGAAATTACGACGTCAAACAAGTTACAAATGTGCGTTTGTACATTTCTCTAATGTCGTTGAACTGTTTTGCACAAAAAAAAGTTGAATGATAATTGCCATTAGAATCAACGAAATGTGTCAAGGACAAACTAGTCTAGGAATCTCTGGAACGTTGTTTTTGTTGAACATTTTCACAATAGCTGAAGGGATGGTTTTACTACAGGGTAGTCTTGTAAACCTGCTACGAGGTCAACTATTGTCCCATGCAAGGCTTTTTGTGTGTGTGTTTCTTTTAAATGACACAACATTATCTAACTATTGCTATTGTTTCTATTTATGTAGGTGTTTTAATGGTGTTTATCCAAACGCTTTTTCGACGATTTCAGTTTTAACCAATTGTTGAGAATGGTTGATTCATGTTGTTAATTAAATTTGGCCCCATCTAAAGTCGTTAAATATCATTTATAATTCGTATATTGTTGAATTTTGTTGCTTTTCGAATGAAACAATAGATAAAGAGTGCGTCATCGACTTTTGTATGTTTTCAATGGAAATTTTTCTGATGTGTCCAGAAATTGATTCTTTTTTAATTTGGATTTGTACAGTGTGGCCCAATTTCGAGATTTTGCCGGGGCACCTCCTAAAAGAAAAGCTCATGTGATTGCACTGCATTTGAAATTTTCGAATTATTTCTATTTTTTCAGTTTTTTTTTGTGTCTTATATTTCGTACGCCTTCAAAAATCGATTTGAATGGCTTAAGAGTGTTCTGAAACAATTGCAATTTAGTGGTTATTATTACTATATGTTGGTATAATACGAAAAACAAAAGAATGAAGACGTTAGCAACCAAAATTAATAACTCGTTGCTAAGCTATTGTAGCAATTGTTCCATAGCACTCTGTTACTATTTCAAGTATGATTTTATAATTTTTACCTGCGAAATCGAAATTTTCAAAATAACTCCCATAGTATTGAAACAAACAAAACTGTAACAAATTATATATACAGTCGAACCTGTATATAGTATTTTCATAGATATTTGGCTCGCCTCAGGCAAGTACTTACTACCGTTGACCGCAAAGGGACAGATATTGATATTTATGATAGGCAGGTAGTTGCAAGTAGAATAAGGGACCGTACTCAAATATTTGAAATCTCTTAGTAGAAAGATTGGTAACTTTTGCAAAATGAATTAATAATTACAATTACAGATAGTGATAGTGATACTGATGACGAAAGTGAATTATCGTTGATTGTTCCTGAATAAAAAGTTTTTATTTTATAAGGGAGGGAGGGGTAAAGTGGACCCCTTCAAATTTTCAAAGATTCAGAAAAATATGGGGCCAAAATTTTGAAATTTCTTATACAATGAGGTGTAAAAAGGACCATCCATTTATTGAATGTTTAATAATTCATTGTAAAAATAAAAATTCAGAATGAAAAATATCAATTATGAATTTTGCCCCAAATTTTCGATTTTTAAAATTTTAATGGACGCAGCATCAAATCATATGTTCTGTTATTAAATAATATATATCTTTTTTTTAATTCTTACTGTTTCTGGAGCCACTAAAAGATTCCACAAAGAATTCATATTTCCAGAGAGATCTAGATATTTCATTCCCATTTTAACTTTTTTGAATACACCCCTGACCAACTTTCTCCGTGCGGTCGTTCCCTAACCACTTTATTGGGGGTTAAGTTGTAAAACTAATGAAGCGTGAACAAGGTATTGTCAAGCCAGACCAAATATCTATGAAAATACTATAAGCGAGAGTTCATGGGACCGCGATATATTTTCCGATTATAGAGGTTTCTCACTAACCCGAGTTTCTAGCTTACAGAGGTTAAGGAGAGCTTTATCTCTTTTAAAGAGGTCTAGAAAAATACAGCCAATAAATATCGATAAACATGCATGTATTGTATGGGTATTATTTATTAGAATAATACATGTTTGCAGATAAATGCTTACAAAAATATACTAAAGATCTAACATTAAATGTACTTGAAAAAATCCATTAATTTTTTCTGCGTTTCAGTGTTTACATTTTGTGTGTATTTTTTTATTTCATATATGCACAATCAGGCATTCCAATAAACTAAGAGTTCGTTGAAATTTAAGTTATAAATACGTTTAACTCTTGCTTATAGAGGTACAGGCAATTAACAATCTCACTTACAGAGGTCCATGAGCGAAAAACGACTCTCATACAGGTTTTTGTCCCTCACTCATAGAGGTTTTAGAGGGGTAAAATTACGGGACCTGACAATTACTCTCACTGATAGAGTTTTCTCGCTTATCCAGTTCTCCCTTACACAGGTTGGATTGTATTTGGAATCAGAACGAAACAAGCAAAGCAGCAAATTGAATACAGATTCTGTTAAAAAAAATCTAAGTTGTGTTGTATCTAAAAAACGGTAAAAGTTAGGCAAAATCGAATTAGATAAATAGAATCAGCAACTTTTTTGAAAGTATACGAAATATGAGGCATTTTTCGAATCGTGACACAAAATGAATTACCGAAAATGACACGAAAACTAAAGAACATATTAAAAATCTAATTACACCATCTCACAAGCCACCGTAAATGGACCATTCTGTATACGAACAACAATGTGTGGCGCTCAAACCCAAATAATTACACAAAGCCATTCAAGGATGTTGTTTATTGCTTCTCTTAAAAGAGAGGATATTTGCAAATCTAATGTAGGACTCAATGTAAATTTTACAGTTAGTTGAACTTCTCATTGAACAGTTTCATAATGTTTCAATAAAATTTTTTGAGAAATTCATTTGCAATATTAATTGTAATCGTTTGTTGTTTTTTTTTAATAGGACTGTTGTGGCATGTAATGTTATCAGTAAATTTACCATTTCAACAATAGCTTTGTTTCCAACAACCGCAAAACGGTTTAATAGTATTCGTAGATAAAATAACCACAATTGTTTCAAATAAGACAGTAAACCCTCCTAGAACAAACAACTAATTGGGATACCATTTAAGTGGAGGTTAAATAAACAATTTTAAAATTTTTCGATAACAGTTGGGTCAGTAAAATGACAAAAATTCAAGGTTTATCTGTACAAACAAAATCTCATAAAATTGTTACCAAAACTGTGAATTTTTTTGATATATCTAAAGAACTGTATCGTTACTAGTCCGATATGGCTAAATCGAAGGCAATATTCGAAACTATTTGTTGTTACACTGGTAAAAGAGGAATTTTGTGTTTGGTCTAGTTTAATAAGCTTATCTGCATTTTGTAGTTTTCTTTATTTAAAGTTAGATCGTGAAGCGAGTTCTTTTAAGGCATTTTCTTCTTCTGATAATAAGCAGAGGCTCAAGCTTTAGGGCCTCGTTTCAAAAGACTCCCCTAGTCAACTAGTCTCCAAATATTCCAATAACTTTTGTACTTTTTTTTATCTTTCCTCCTTAGAAAAAAGGGTCTTGAAATAATTGGCGTCAGGCCTCAAAAATCTACATTTCCTCCAGGTGATAAGTGTCAAAACTGGTTTGTTTCTGAAGATTATGTGATTAGTACTTTTGAGTTTAATTAGATGGGTATATAAAATGATGAGATCCATATCCCGTAGAATTTTTAAAAAGAAATACAAGGGTGGTAAAAAAAAAATAAAACTGCTCTTTATACTATAAAAAAAATATTTACACAAAGGAGACAAAAAACACTATGCGATCTACGTCTTTGTCGGTCCTTTTTTTCATATATGTACATATCAATTAAACAAATCTACCTATTTCAATTACCACCTCTGTATATCATGTTCTCCTTATCATCGCAAATACAGACAACAATTTTATAGGTCTTCCCAATTTGTGTTAAAGAAATCTGGCCATTTTTATTGAATAGAAAACTGACGCAAAAAAAGCCATCAGTTGCCGTGACTTATCTAACGACCAATCTTGCACTTCAATAGCATTTCTAAATTTTTCCTATACTACTAGTCATAAACTGGCAAAAACTTCTTTACAAAAAAGTATATAAAACCTGCTAGGATTTCTTTTCGCTCTCGGTCGCCTAGCACCGGAATAGTCTTTTATAAAGCTCACCAATATTGTTGTGTTGTTTATGGAATTGAACCATCTAAAGGCGCATCTTGTAAAGAATTGAAAGAGAGAGAGAGAAAGAAAGAAAATTGGGATGATCATAAACAGTAGAGAGACCTGTATGAGCCCTTCTTCCACAAATTCCTGATATTTATGCTTCAATAATTCGCCTGTTTGTGACCTAAATTCTAAATTTCCTACAAATCGAATTAGTTACGCCCAAAATAAATTTGATTTATTTAAAAGTAAACAATGAAATATGGAATAGAAATGCGCCTTATATAATACTGGACTTTCACTAAAAATGTGAGAGTGTAATTTTCATATAACGTAAAACTAATTGATGTTTATAATTTATTTACTTCTAATTGACGCAATACGAATTAATCGCGTTCATAGATCGATTCTATTATCTGATCTATTTCCAGTGCTTTATTTTGCTCGTACGGAAAGTAATCCCAGTGTTCTTTTAGTAGGTCAAGTTTTTGTTTATCGAAAGAGACAAACAAACAAACAAACATCAAAATAGGAAATATCGATACAAATGTATAAGATAAAAATAGAGCTACATTTCGGGCAATAATCGTATGTTTTTTTTTGTGCTAAGCTGCTTCGATAGGATAAATATTTAAATCACACGATTTCAAATTATTTACCACATTTACCTGTACGTTTTAATACATATTTGAGATAAGGATTTAACACGCAGTATTTATCGACATTATTACGAAACTTTTCCTAATTTGAACGTTATTGGAATTTTATCTAAATGGGGAGAAATATTAACCACATTATTTTTGTAGTGGGCGGAAAATTTGTTTATATAACGGGCACCCTGTGGTGAGCAAAGCATGCGGACCAAAGCATTGAAAATAAAGGACCAACTTTGTTGTATCAACAGGAAAGTATGACAACTACAGTCAGTTTTCTTTCCTTTTTATCTCGATTCGTGTCACCAAAAAGTCTATATTTGAAAAATAGAATTGTCATGCTTGTTATATATTTATCTCATCTCAATCAATCATGATTAAAACCATGAGATATTTATTTATCGACTTGTTTACAAGTTTTAATAAAGGAAATTGGAAAATGTGGTAAAATTTTCGGTTGTTTTTGGGAACTTGGGGGACATCGTATAAAAAACAAAAAAAATTAATAAATATAAATGATTATAACTAATATGACTAAATATGACCAAAATATGTTTAAAAGTATGTATACCTCACCATTACCGCCGCCGTCAAATTGCTTTCGCCGCCCCCAGTTAGCTACTAACAACTACTAACTACTACAACGACGTATACATACTTTTATGTACTGTACATTCTTTTAGTTATATATGGTCATATTAGTTATATCAAGTCATATTTGTTCATTTTTTGACTTATCTATGGTGTCCCCCAAGTTCCCAAATACAAGCAAATTTTCTATGATTTGTGCACTATTTTCCAATCTATCTAATTTTAAAACGTACCAAAGACATAATTGTACAATTCTTAATTAATTTGTGTATGTAAATAAAATGTCCACAGATAGTGATTGCTAATTGTAATCATTTAATAAACATATGATAAGAGTTTTATCTTTTACTTTATTATCAAATGAAAGAAACTTTAATTAATAGTCATTTGATTATTTATCATTTATTTATGTACAATGTCACTATTGATATTACTAGAACTTGTAGTTGTCCGGTTGAGACCTTCCTTATACAATAAATGAATTTCAATGAGAAAATGTTGCAATATCTGTTGTATGCTTTTGTTAATTCATTGCCGAATTGAGCACGAAAACGTGAAACAGATAGTATTAGGCTGATTTTATCGTTTATATACAGTGTGCTTTTTCTAAACGTAATCGTTAGTCGAGAGAGTTTTATGAGCCATCAAGCAACGAAAATGAAAGTTTCAAGAACGTGTACACAAGAGAAATAGGGAGAATTCAACTGAATCGTCTCGTAATTGCTTCGTTCATTAAAACAACTAGCACCATAAGAATATTCTCGATGTATGAAGTTCGAAGACTTTTTTCGAGAAAATTTTTACGGTGGTAGTTGCTCTGATGAAGCCATTAGAAGAATTCTCTCTATTTTCTGTTCAGCGGGGTGATGGGTCCTCCTATGTTTGAGGCTGTTCACGCCTCGAGACTTTTATTTTCGACTATCGATCAGTTTCAGACGAAACGCCCTGTATAACGACAAACAAGATAAGAACAAATAGAAGGTTTTCCACAGGAAAATAGAGAGAAGTAGAATGTTTTCCCTTTTAAAGAACGTAAACAAACAAATCTCAGTTATTGGATGTATTATGATCGAATATATTTTCTACACGAAAGCCTAAAACATCGGGACCCCTGCATTGATTAGTAGTTCCAAACATATTGCACTCTCCCCTAAAACTTTCTGTTATTTGGGGTTGTGTTAAAGATAGCTGCATTCTCATGAATTAGTTTTAATAGTTCGCAACGGATCTTGCAGATTCATACATACCGTTCCTGCAATGCTTCCATAGGCATGGTTTGATATGCCGTCATTTCCGTAATGTTAGAGCTCATGAAGTTTTGCCAAAAATCAAGAATTTCATCGATTTCTCACAGAACTTCATTGTCTTACTGTACTTAACTTAACACCCCTTCGGGAACGTTCAAATATTACGTAACGCTTTTTTTTGCAAATTTTTCGGCCTACCCTATCATAACGTATCGTAACATTTTTGGGATCTTTTCCCCCACCCCCCAAGACTAGTTATGTAAATAAAATGCGATCAATGTTTTACTACTTTCTGTAAAACACCTTTAGTGTTTTTTTTTGGTTTTTAGTTTTAAACCGTTTATAACGCGATTTTCTATAACACGAACTTAGCTTTCGTGTTGTTAAAGTTATATGTTTTCGCTTTAGTTTGATAGAATTAGATGTTTCGTGTTATATGAAGGATATGGTAGATGTATAACACGGTTGTAAAGAACTACCACAGAAATACAGGGTTGATCCTAATATTTAAATATTTTTCTTTTCGAATCGTGTTAAAGAATGCCAGTTTTATTTGTTTTAAATTGTAAATATAAATCGATTTTACTTGTAATATCATTGCACGCATTTATGTTTTTATCAAGGCCTTCAATTGCGTTATCAATTCGATTATGATTTTAAATAAATGAATAAACATTAGGTCAGTGGTTCTCAACTGTTTTTTTACATTATAACCCATAAAATCGTAGCCTATAAAAAATAATATCGATCTATTAAAGGACCAAATAATGTTGTTGAAAATTAGTAGTCAACCATGAACGAGTTCTTTTTATAATTTTATAAAACAAATGATTTAAGAACCGACTCATTGTGGATCGTTATCTATAGTTTGGGAATCACTCTATTACAGAATTGTTTTTCTTTTGGTTGCTTATAGGTGCTGAACGATCGTATTAGTAAAGAAAATCTACCATTTGAATTCATTGAAGTCCATATCGATCGTATCCATATACAAATATTATGGAAGGAAGGTTTCAGTCAATTAGAAATAACAAATCTTAAAGTCACTCTACAACCAAAGGAAATATGTGAACCTGGTATTTTAATAATTGGTATTTTCTATAAATATTTTAATTAAAATTTGTTAATTAGCTACTTCAATGATTGAATCGATGTGGCGCTCAATGACGAGTTCATTACATTTAGCCGAGGATTGTATAATGGAAGAATTAAATGAAACACCACAATCATCAGAGGGATTAGCTATGTTCGCCCAAACAATAGATTCAAGTACTAAACTCTCCACCACTTTAGTTGATAATCTATTTATTGGATGTTTTTTAAAGTTTTCAGTAAAATTCGTGTGAAATTTGTTGATACAATAGTACGTTTACAATATTCACCAGTCGATAGTCCGGTTGGTATTGGAATTATTGCCAATATTAAAGAGTAAGTGTAGAATTGAAAACAAATCGACTTTGATGATTACACTTCTGTTGTATTAGATTAACGTATAGAGATGAAGCGGGTAGTGATCCAACAAAAGAAGAACTCACCGATCCGACACAAACCAAAAATAAGAATTATTTAGAATATTCGTATAGAAGTAGAACGGTAATAATGGATGGTGTACAAATTGCAACTGTTGAATGTACACAACCACCAATCCAACGGCCATCATTCACAATACAAACTCGTACAGCTGAAGTTTATAATGAACGCAATCAAATTTATAAAGCACGTATAGAAAATGGACATATAATTGATTTTGGGAAATTTACATCAATTGTCGAGGTTTTATTGATAATTGTTATGATTTTTCCATATAATAATAATAATAATAAATTCTAGATAATATTACGTATGAAACGTACTGAAGATCTGAAAGGTCCCAAAGTATCAATTGAAATCAATTTAGGACCATTCGTTCTATTCTTATGTCCACGACAATTACATTTATTAATTGAATTAATCGATGGTATTAATAATCCAATTTCAAATGATAATCAATTGATACATTATGGTGGTAAACCGAATACGGAATTAGATCAGGAACGTATGGAGAGTGATTTACAATTTCTATTGGCACAACAAAGGGAAACTAGTCATGGGATACAAGGTGGACGTTGGTCAACACCTTTAGATGATGAAACTAATGTTGGAAAGACGGTAATTGGTGATGTTTTTGAAAGTCGATCTGTAGCTAGTGTTAGTATGGATTCAAGTATCAGTTCGAGTATGGCAAGTTCGTGTACGGATTGTACGCATCGTACACAATCTCAAAAAAAACGTAGTTATTTTTTTTTCTCTTCATAGAAAAACAAAACAATGAATATATTTATTTTATAGCAAATAAAATCGATATAGATCCAACGGCGGAAATTTCCCACTTTGAAATCCATTTACCATTATTAATTGTAATTCTACTACATGAAGAGATTTTAGTGTTATCAGATAAATCTGATTATGAATTAGTGCCTTCAAATGTTCAACAAATGCAAAATATAACAAAGAAATTCTTTAATAGTTTAAATGATTTGTGCAATATAACAAAATTGAAAGCAGCTACTTTATTATTGGATACTGTACTTGAATTGAGCCATTTACGGTAAGTTTTATGTTTTTGTTTTGTTAAGGCGAGATAGTAGACGTGAAGGAAAGACATTATAAATGAAGGAGCGACACAGAGAATGAATGAGAGACAGTAGAAACGAATGATAGACACAGAGATTGAAGAAGGGATAGTAAAATTGAAGGAGAGAATGAAAGAGACAGAGTAGAAGTCAAGGGGAGTATGAGAGAGTGAAGGAAAGACACAGAAATTCGAGAAGAGACAGTAAAACAAAGCAGAAACAGTAGAAGTTAAGAAGAGGCAGCAGAAATGAAGGAGAAACACAGAGAGTGAAGGAGAGACTGAGAGAATGATGGAGAATAGAAATGGAGGAGTGTGGAAGTGAAGGAGAGGCAGTAGAAATGAACAAGTCACAGTAAAAGTTAAAAATAAATGAAGAAACGAAGGAGAGTACATATGAAGAAGAGACAGTAGAAATCAAGGAGAGTCAGTAAAAATCACGGAGAGACTGTAAAAGTGAAAGAGGGGCACATAGAGAGTGAAAGAGACACAGTAGAAGTGCTGGGGAGTATGAGAGAGTGAAGGAGAGGCACAGAAATTGGAGAAGAAACAGTAGAAACAAGGCAGAAACAGTAGAAATTAAGAAGAGAGACAGTAGAATTAAAGGAGAGACAGAGAAAATGAAGGAGGGATTGTAGAAATGGAGGAGAGTAGAAGTGAAGGAGAGACAGAGAAAATGAAGGAGGGATTGTAGAAATGGAGGAGAGTAGAAGTGAAGGAGAGACAGTAGAAATGAAGAAGACACCGTAAAAGTTAAGAAGAGACAGTAGAAACGAATGATAGACACAGAGAGTGAAGGAGGGACAGTAAAACTGAAGGAGAGGAACAGATAATAAAAGAAACAGAGTAGAAGTGAAGGGGAGTATGAGAGAGTGAAGATAAGACACAGAAAGTGGAGAACAGACAGTAAAAAAAAAGCAGAAACAGTAGAAGTTAAGAAGAGACAGTAGAAATGAAGGAGAAACACAGAGAGTGATGGAGAGAACGTAGAAATGGAGGAGAGTGGAAGTGAAGGAGAGACAGTAGAAATGAACAAGTCACAGTGAAAGTTAAAAAGAGACTGTAGAAATGAAGGAGCGTACATGCGAATGAGAGATAGAAGAAATCAAGGAGAAGCAGTAGAAGTGAAAGAGAGGCACAGAGAATGAAAGAGACACAGTACAAGTGAAGGGCAGTATCGAGAGAGTGAAGGAGAGGCTCAGAAAATGAAAGATAGACAGTAGAAGTGAAGGGGAGTATTATAGAATGACTGAAAGGCACAGAATGGAGGAGAGACAGTAGAAACAAAGCAGAAGCAGTAGAAAATAATAAGAGACAGTAGAAATGCAGGAGAAACAGTGAGAATGAAGGGGAGACGCAGAAAGTGAAGGAGAGGCGGTAGAAGTGAAAGAGAGGCATAGAGAATGAAAGAGACACAGTAGAAGTGAAGGGGAGTATGAGTGAGTGAAGGAGAGGCACATAAAATGAAAGATAGGCAGTAGAAGTGAAGGAAAGTATGATAGAGCGAATGAAAGGCACATAGAATGGAGGAGAGACAGTAGAAACAAAGCAGAAACAGTACACAGTAAGAGGAGACAGTAGAAACTAAGGGGAGACGCAGAAAACAGAGAGAATGAAGAGAAGACAGTAGAAGTGAAGGAGAAGGACATAGAATGAAGGAGAAATAATAGAATAAATTTGAGACAGTAGAAGTGAAGCAGAGGCATGGAGAGTGACGTAGACACAGTAGAAGTGTAAGAAAGACTCATAGAGTGAAGAAGAGGCACAGAAAATGAAGTAGATACAGTGGAAATAAAGATACACATAACTGAAACCTTTTACGATTGGCTGATAAACACCAACTCTGTATACAATATCGTTATTTTGTAAAATTGTTTTTTTTTCTTTTGCAGGTTGATCTCAACAGAAGTCCATATGGAAGGCGATCAAAAACGTACAAGTTCCGCATTATCCATCAATGGTTATCTAGAGGCGCATAATTTGGAATTAAATGAATGTTTATATGTGAAATCGAAACAAATTGAAAATGTTCCAATTATAATACTCGGCAATGATGGATCTATACAATCTAGCCTTAAAGTAACATTTAAACATATAGATAATAAGACTGGGATACTTGTGAATAAAACACCAAAGACTGAGTTCTCGTTCGTATTCTTCTATTTAAAAAAAAATAAATAAATCTATGATTAATAATAATTAAACATTTTTAGACTTGTATTGAATAAATGTACAATCGATGTAGATATTTCAATAATAGATCGAATCAATGAAGTATTTACATTGAAACCGATCATAATACATCGAAATAATAGTCGATCACCTGCTGCAATCATAACAACTACACCAAATGAGAAACAACAAGATAATGCAATTGATATCAAAGTAACAACACCATTATTATTAATCAAATTACGTTTTCCGAAACTTGATTTTCGTCCACCATACGAAAAAGATAAAATACCATGGTGGTTGCGTTATGTACACGATGATTTCTTATTAATCACATTCAATAATCTATCATTTCATACATTATTCAATTTAAATGATATTGTTAAAAATTATTCATTTCTATCGCGTTGTATTAATGTTTATTATTATACAAGTGAAGATGCCGAAGCGGTACATATAGCAAAATCAGGTTATGATGAGAAATATTCGAATACAATGCAAGATGTACGTTGCAGGTAATTACAAATAATTTCATTAATTTTTGATAATTTGACGCGTCTATGGGTGGTTATTAATTTGAATACGTTCCCCCACCCGTGACTAGTAGTAATTCATATTTCATCTAAGAAATATTCAGGCCGTCGATAGCTCAGTGGTCAGAGCACCTAAACGCCGCGAAAGCACGAGGAGACTCATTAGGTTCGATTCCCGGTCGACGGTATGAATATTTTTTGGATGAAATTACTTGCCGTATGACAAGGTCTCATTAATTAAATAATAATTTAATTAACCTGAATTTAATTAATTAAATTAATTTAGATTAGAGATCACAATAATTGGTGATGATGACGATATTACTGATCCAACACCAATCACTGTACTACCACAGAAACATTACGAATCGTTTTCGGCTGGTGTTAATAATTTGTACGATAAACGTAAACGTGAAAATGGTCCGTTTAGTGCAAAAAAAGTCGTACATGAGAGTAATACACCACATGAGGATATACGTGGAGGTAGAATGTTCATGTATAATTATTAAATAATTATAATTTGCTTTTTGTAGAAGATTCCAGAGAATTACTATTACCTGGTGAAAAATATGAGATAAATAATTTTATGAAAGAAACAATGCAATTATCAAAAATACAAATTAAAATCTATTTACCAACAGTTTCAATGCAATTCACATCAAAACTACATTATGAATTGATTTATAATCGTATCAATAATGATTTATTATTATGGGAGCCGAGTTTTAATAAATTCAAACAACAGCCGCAACAGTGCTATAAATTTACAAAGATTGAAACGAGTGAAGGCCATGAAATCTTCTCACTTGCTCCCAGTCGAATTCAAGATGGTAATAATTGTGATTTTGTTAGAGTTTCTTTTTTAATTTAAAATTTCGAATTATTCTAGATTCAGAAGAGAATAGTCAAGAAGATTCCGATGATGATACAAACATCTTCTATTCAACATACGAAGCCAGTGCACGTTCAACAACACTATCACCCACAACAATTGAGACGCGTAAACGTAGCTATTTAAGTGTAAATATTGATATACAACAAGGTTTATTATGTTTATGGACATTAGTACGTGATAATAATACAAATAGTGTACTACCTGGACAACATGGTGAAATTTTAATTAGTATCGAAGATACAAAATTATTTCTCGTTAATGGTTATATGGGTGATATGGATTTGGGATTTGTATGTATGGAAATTTATAATGGTCAATTGTATCATTGTGATATAATATCAACACCAAATCAAATACCACCATTAAAAGATATTGGTACATCACCTGGAGAATATCTACGTTCAACATTATATAAATCTGATTCGGGTATTTTAATAAATTCACGTGGTTTAGGTGGGACACGTGAAATGATTACGTTGTGTGTTAAAATCAAAGCGAACCATGAGACACATCACGTTAAGGTAAATTGTATTTGAATTCTAAATGATCAGATGCCCCAGTTTCGCTTTCCGATTGGCTAGTCTTCGTTTTGTTAATAATGTGACGCAATTTTTGACTTCAAGATTCAAATTCATTACAAGGAGAACAGGTTTTTGAAGTGAAACTTCTTAAGGCACGTTTGGGTAGTAAATTTGCTCGGAAGCGTAATGAAAATGCATGACCCCGTGAGGGGAAACCCTTCCTCACTAACATACAACTGAGAGGGAAGAGTGGGAGCGTTACCATAGCGTCGCTTCTACTCTCTCTGTCAGTTCTGTTGACTATGTAAAATAAACACTAGGGTCTAAAGTTGGTATCATTGATCGACGTACAGCGCCCTCTGGAACGCAACTAAAATTTCCTGGCCTACCGCGATTCATGATTTTTGTATTTGTAAATTATTTAATGGCGTTGAATTATATATAAATATTGTTTTGAGACAAGTGAAATGCAGAAAAAGACAACTGCAGAAAAAAAATCGAGCCTTCAGTCAACGACAGAAAGAAAATAAACCAATAAAAAATGAACTTCATCTCTAACCTAAGAAGATTCACTTCTAACGCGCGGCGTTCCACGCACTTTCAATTTTTTATTTCCTCTATCAAAAGAGTTCCAAGAATGTGTTCCTTAACCTGTGGAGACCTAATAGTGATAATTATATAAATATTCTCTGCTAACTAGTCCTATCTGGAAGAATTAGCAAAGCCGCTCTTAGCTGGATGCCTCTTCTCGATTTCGCGCCGATTTAATTCGACTCACTGCAAATAAAATCAAAATCATATTAGAAATTGTTCTGAATTAATGGAAATATTGTAGAAATTACCCTTGAGTGGAATTCATATGGTTATATTTTAGTAATCTTTCCGCTCCATACGCACAAAGCACTTCACTACACTATTACATTGCACTTATTTACACTGATATTAATACACACTTTGAATATAACTACACACACTGTCACGCGACAAAGTCTAAAAGTCAACTGATCGAACTAGGAAAGCGTGTTAAATAATTGTATATGAACATATTTCTTTGTTGTGTTATTACAAATAAAATAAAAAAATTACCGTTGATTTGTAGCCAAACGTACTTTTATCGGTTATCAAACAAGAATAAACTTATTTCAGCTTCATTCACAAATCAACTAGAAAATAATTATACTTGAAAAATGAATGATTACAGAAGTTCGATTCGATTGCAATATTACTTGGAAAATTTCCAATTTATAATAATCCAGGAAAAGTAATTAGTTTTTGTGAAAATCGAGAAAATTCGGACTTATCTGTGTCTGAAAATTTTCACAAATTGAGGAAAATTTTTACAAATCCCTCGAACTTTGGAAAAACTGTAAAATTTTCCACAAAGAACCCAGTCATTTGTGGGGAAAAGCAGTCTCAGTCAGGACTTCGAACCGTTATTTTTTCGTTCCGGTTTTCGATTCCGGTTCGGTTGGTAAAACGTATATCGGTTCGATTCCGGTTTTCGTTTTAACAAAAACATAGTTTTTTTTTCGGTTTTCGGTTTAGTTCCAGATAATTAATTTAAAATTTAATTATTTTCATTTGTACATGGTAACTTTATTTTCCAGATAGTAAGAATAAGCAGATATTTTAATTGTGAATAATATAAAACTAAATTAATAGAGCTCCGAACCGCTATTTTTCCGTTTCGGTTTTCGGTTTCGGTTCGATTAATAAACGATATATCGGTTCGGTTCCGGTTTTCGTTCCGTAATAAATAGTGGATTTATCGGTTTTCGGTTCAGTTCCGGTTCGAGGTCCTGATCTCAACATGTGACGGTTCTTATGTGCCTCTATTATTCAGTTTTTGAATTATTAAAAAAACATTCAACCGTTTAGGAGATATTCTGAATTAACTGAACTTCAACCCCTATCTTCTCTTAAATTCGAGAAGGCACACAAATAAAAGTATGGGTCTTTTAGAATAGTTTTGTCTAGCGATCTAGTGAAAATCATGAAAATCGCGAGTCGCCACCTAGAGTAATTATAATAAGAACTATGATTCTTTATCCATAGTGAGGAAAGTATGTCGTAACGATTTCTATTTCGAAGGGAGGGACATCGGGGCGTCTTCCAGTGGGGCGCTAAACCATATAACTATGAAGATCACTATGTAATAGATAGCGAAAAGGGCGCATGGAACTCTTTTTCGCTTGGGCGCAGTTTTGCCTGCGTCCAGTTTAGTTAAAAGAGTGTATCGAGTATCCCATAAGTCAACGTAATCGGCATCGTTGCCAGATCAGAACTGTATACATCAACATTTCTCAATTTGCAAGCCCACAATTTTCATAAATCGAAGGTGCTTAAGTGTCACTTTATATACAGAGATGGCAGAGGAAATAGGCGCATCGTGATTTATATTTTTTCCAATTATTTTACTGCATCTTTTGTTAGACGTTCCTATTCATAAAACAAAATAATAGATTCGTTCAATTTGGACTCGATTTTGGCATGCTTTACGAATATTACTAGATGAAGAAATTGCCTTTAATCGGAACAACTGGGGGTCATCTTAATAATTAATCTTATTATTTGTTGAATTTGTTTTGTAGACAGTAACATTGGCGGCCGGTTTAAATAAAACAACACTCCGTTACCGTATGTATAATGGTGCAAATGATTGGATCTCACAATTATTAGATTTTGTAAATGTACAAGACTATCCAATACCTGGTTATCAAGCAAAAGATATAATAACTGAAATGCATCTACATTTTTGGGATGCATCAATTGATTATCGTCCATTATATTTACCATTACGTACAGTAATAACAATAGCCAATTTCAGTATATCATCACATTTAACAATTGAAGCGAATACAACATGTTTACGTTTCATTGCTGAAGATTGTTATCTATTTTTAAGTGATCAACATCAACAACAACAACAACAATCACAACGATATAATAAAAAACCGCATGGTGGTCCGATTGATTTACGTCGTGATTATATTTGTTTAATTGAGATCGGTGTATTGGAGATGTGTTTAAAAACAACCGATCAACAACAGAATCAACAACAACAACAACAGCCACATATCGATATGAGAATATCGAATAATAAGATCGAGATACGTTGTTGTGCTGATAGTTGTTTAGCATTAGCGAAATTAATTAAATATATAGCAAATAATGGTGATCTATTACCACCTGATGAACAATCACAAAATAGTGGTAATAGTAGTGGTTATAATAGTCCAAAACATCAACCGGAACAATTAATTAAAGTCGATCAAACACAAGAGATTAATAAAATCTCTGAAATACAACAGAAACAAATAATTGATAAAATCAAAGAAGCAGTTGATGATGAATTAATTGCCGAACAACAAAATAAACCAACAACAATGAAACGTAATGTAAATAGTGAATTATACTCATATCATGGTGCAAAACTATTCTATTTTCCTGGTGAAAATCAAATTGTAAATGAATTACATCCATTACCGCAAGTCACAAATGAATTAGGTACAACACCATTTGAACCGACAATCTTAGATTCCGATGAAGATTTTTGTTTTATCGATCAAGAAACCGATTGTAATATATTACCGAAAAGTGGTGAACCTGAGGTACGTTGGTTAACTGATAAGCCTGTACGTATCATTGAGGATTTCTATAGTAAAATCCAAAAGAAACCGGATCCCTTACAAACACCCAAAGACTTTCCAAATCCATTAATGCGTTATACAATTGTTGATATGTCAATCAGTTGGCATATCTATGGTGGTAATGATTTTGATACGAATAAAGATCAGAAAAAGAAGAAACTATTAAAGAATGTGAATTTTACTGAATTGAAATTTACGGAGAATGTGAGTTTTTCGAAATTTCAACGTAATGAAGTTACATTTTTACAACAACAACAGCAACAACAACATTTACAAAAAAATAAAACGAATCGTAATTGGTTGAAACAAGGTGGTCATAATCGTAATCATGATGTTCACATTATATTGAATTTAAATAAATTGAGTTTCTCACATGATACATATCCGGATGATCGAGACAAAGCATCAAGGAATTGTCTATTGATACATGATGTGGAGATTGTTGATCGTTTAAAGACGAGCGAATTTAATAAGTTGTTGCATTTGTGGACGACTGAGGCGCGACCGCGACGCACCGGCCGACCTATGGTGAATTGTGTAGTGAAATATGTTAATTTTTTACTAATCTAATCTTTTTTAGTTTATGTTAAAAGTGATTTTTACACGACCTGATCAACAATTGAAACGACAAGAGTGCAATGTTAAAATAAATTGTGAACCATTAAAGTTCAATATCGATCAAGATGCGTTGTTGTTTATTATCGATTTTGCTAAAAAATTATCCGGATCAGCTACTGAAGGTATTTTATTTTGGTCTGTTTATTAGGAAATTATTAATTACTATTTTGTTTATTATTTAGAATTAGGTACAGCAAGTCCGAAACATACACATCATCTACCTGTTGTTACAATTACTGAGAATACTGTAATGCGGACATCGATTAGTTCAGAGAGATCGGACAATGATGAGAATTTATTGATATTTTTAGATGAAACAACTAAAACAAATATCGAATCTAAACAGAATATTTCTTCGACGTCCATTAATACAATTGATGAAGATGAGAGCGATATTTATTTTAGGTAAGCTTCAATTGAATCCGATCAAAATTTACAAAATCGAGACCGATGCTCGTTCCTCCGGATTTGATACATTAGAGCCGTTATTGAACGATAATTGGGGAACGCTCAAGTGTTCTCATCCGTTGCAGCAACAGCAGTCCCGTAGTGTATTAACTAGCTTAGGCTTCGAATTATTCCTACGGAACTGCCTAATTGATGTATTTTTTTGACTCGTGTTACTCGATCAGAGTATTTACTTTTATTTATAAATCCATCAATGAAACGGCGAAAATGTTGAAAGAACGCAAGCGTACTTTTCAAGTCCAGCAACTTAGGCTTCGAATTATTCCTTCGGAACTGCCCAATTTGTGTATTTTTTTTTGACTCGTGCTACTCGATCAGAGTATTTACTTTTATTTATAAATCTTCAATGAAACGTCGAGAATGTTGATTGATCGCGTGCGGACTTTTCAAGTCCAACATTAATCTATTTAATACAATAATGTTAACTAAATATAGAGATCAAGTCCGCTGGTCATTCCTACGGGTCTCTTAATGTGAAATTAAAAGAATGTTCAAAATCGACGGAGAAAATACAATGATTTTCATATCTCGTATAAAGAGAGCTCTTACAAAATAGCAGATGGCACATTCTCTAGCTTTTCGAGGCTATGTGTAAGTAGATTTTTGCTATGTTCTTCTGTTTCCAAGTTATTTTCGGTTTTTGACGATTTCGAAAGTGTCTTTTTTATATTTAGTATGCTTTAAAAAATATACTTTTTTCAATACTTGCTTATCGATTAAAAACCCGATGGTAAAGTAGCACTTTACTCGCCTCAATGGTAAAGGGTTTACTTGACCCACTTCAATAGTAAAGTGCTTACTTTACCGTTGAGTAAACACTTTACCATCGAGCAACAACAAAAACAATTGTGTTTAGAGAAATCCAATAGCAACCAACAACCACTGACAACTGTATGAACAATTAGTGTCATAACTTATTAGAAAATTTAAAAAAAAAAACATTAATAAATTAAAAAGAGTTTTAAGGGCAAGTATTGAAAAAAATCTTGTACTGCATGCGGTGGTAAAGTCCCTTTGTCCACTCGCTCGGGAATAAAGTATTACTTTACCACCTTGTACAGTAAATATCTATTTTCTCATTATGTTTAATGTGATTTCTCATGCTGATTGGAGTTATTTAATTGGATTTTATCTAGCTTCTACCATTTTTCAAATACAACACAAACTTATATTTTTTTAAACAGAAAGTATATTTAATTTGTTGCTCATTAATTAAATATACAGACCGTTTCAGTCAGAGCGTCTACCTTTCATAGCTTCCTTAATTACAAAAATATTTGTATGCAACCTTCAAGAAGTTAAACTAGGTCATTAAAAGTCCTTAGGTCGTTCGGTGCTTAAGTTATCTAGTTTAAGTTGTTTAGGGTTGCATACGAATATTTTAATAATTGAAAAAAATGTGAAAGGTGGGCGCTTGTGCTGAAGCAGTTTGTATATTGTTTGTTATGGATATTTTCAAAAATGTTTGAGTTATATTGAAAATTTCGATTACACTGGTGAAAATTACAAAAATTCGATTTGAATCGTTAAAGAGGGCCATGAAACAATTGCAACCTAGTAAGTATTATTGCTATAAATTGGCATAATACTAAAAAAACAAAAGAATAAATACATAGCAACCAAAATTAATAATTCGTTGCTAAGCTAATGTAGCAATTGTTTCATAGCACTCTAGTACTATTTCAAGTATAATTTTACAATTTTTACCTGCGAAATCGAAATTTTCAAAAGAACTCCTATATTAATGAAAATAATTATAATAAATAATAATTATAATAAACATAATTATCGTTAAATGTATTGAATATAATCTATTTAAAAGAATAAGTTTGTGTTATACTTGAAAAATGGTAAAAGCTAGATATAATCGAATTAGATAAATAAAATCACCGTTAAAAACTGTATTAGAAGTAATAAAGCAAGCTCCATTTTTTTTTCAAAGTATACAAAATATAAGGCACTTTCGAACAAATAAAAGACCGAAAATAACTCTAAAACAAAAGAATATATTAAAAAGTTCAATTATACTATATGACTAATCACTTAAAAGATGGGAATATGCTATCACTTATTTTGTACAAGCTTTCCTTACCGGAAATATTCTACAAAACCTTCGAAAACGGACCACCATCTACAATAAAGACGGGAAAAGCAAATAAGTAAGGAAATAGTGTAAGAATTTTTGCAATCGAATGCAATTGCCAAACGGTGGAATTCTTCTCAAAATTGATCTTTTTTATAAATAATAAGCAAACGCTAAACGATTGACACATTCTCTAAAAAATAATGTTTCTAATATCTGTTTTAGGGTTTTATATGTACCATTTGCAATACCAATCCGTTTAGATTACAAAGGTAAACATATCAATATGGATCATGGTCCATTGGCTGGTCTCCTAATGGGTTTGGCACAATTAAATGGTTGCGAATTCTCCTTGAAGCCATTAGATTATCGATTGGGTCTCTTAGGTATACAGAAATTATTCTCGTATATGTTACAAGAATGGTTAAATGATATAAAAAAGAATCAATTACCAAGTCTATTAAGTGGTGTTGGTCCCGTACAATCTTTTGTAACATTAAGTAAGTTGTTTTTTTTTTCAAATTTTGCTTTGAAACATAATAACATAAACAAATTGTTTAGTATGTGGAATACGTGATCTATTTTGGTTACCAATTGAACAGTACAAAAAAGATGGTAGAATCTTACGTGGTCTACATCGTGGTGCTAACAGTTTCTCAACATCAACGGCAATGGCAGCTTTAGAATTAACAACACGCCTCATCCATCTTATTCAGGTTTTTTTTCTAATTTCTTCTTTAAATCTAACACAAAATTGTAAATTATTTAAATATTTTGTTTATAGATAACAGCAGAGACCGCTTTCGATATGCTAACACCAGGTCCCAGTGTACGTATGTTACCGAAAACAAAGTCGCGCCGTAAACGTTACGGCCAACCGAAGGATATCCGTGAAGGTGTCACGAATGCTGTTATGCTGATACGTGAGGGGATCGGTGAAACGGCCGATAATATCGTACAGGTGGCTTCCCATGAACACGAACAAAAGGGCTATAGTGGTGCTATTGGTGGTGTGATACGTCAAGTACCATTGACCGTATTAAGACCGTTGATTTTTGGATCAGAGGCGACAACGAATCTGTTGGGCGGTATGAAACATCAATTAGTACCTGATGCACGACGGGAGGCCGATGATAAATTTCGTAAAGATGACAATGATGATGCAAATTTGTTGTGATAAATTTAAGACTGGATTATCTACTTTTTTTTAGTTTTGCAATTTTCGTTTATTATAGTTGATAAAAATTGATTAGTAATAATAATGATGATAATGTACGTTTATCGTGTTGTTCCTTTGTCATATTGGCAATTGTACTTTTTATAAGATTATATTCGATTCTTATTTGCGCCAATGTTTCGTTTGTGATTGCCTTTTGGACGTAGCTAGTTGAATTTTTATACTTTCTCGGATAATTAGCATTAATTAAATTGGACATAATCTATTTTGAAAGAAATTATTTGATCTTTTTATCGCCTGTAACGAATTAAATAAATTTTTTATACAAATCAAACGACTTTCACCGACTCCCCGATACAGTCACCTATAGCAACCACAAACTCTGTCAATATTTGTGGGTGTAATAATGGAAAATCCGACTGTTGAAGAACAAAGTGTTGTCGAAGAAAACATAGAAGAACCACCGAAAGTAACATGGCCAATGCTACTGGACCAGCCACGCGACCTCCCAGCACCTGTCGATCTGACTCACGAGCACCTGAAAGAGATTGCCGATCAATTGGGTTTGATTAAATTAGCTTGGCCGATAATTGAACAAGTCGAATTCGAGAAACGTGTCCATTTGCCGGAGAGTTATCGACAAAATTCGAATAAGGAGAAACTGTTGTTGTTGTATGCGGAGAATTTCCGGCGACAGTTCGTTCAGCGATTTGCCGAACGGAAACCGCTATTTTTGGCAACTTATAATGAGTGCGGATTGCAGGTAATTGTGGATTTACATACAAAAATCAATGGTCAATTTGACGCGTATATTTTTCAATTTTCGTTGTACAGATGGAAAAATTACAGGTTCCTGTAATTTTTGGACGGTTTTGTTTAGTGGCCTTAAGAGATAGCGTTATAATTATAATTTTTTTATTTAGCTATTGCATACAGGGATCGAACACTAACTAGCCACATTTATTAATAGTCTCTGCTCGATATTTCGACATACCGAGAACATCGGGCGGAAGAAAAGAACAGAGCCGGACCGAGGCTAATGCATCCGTGCGCCCTTTTCGCTATCAATTAAATAATATTCTACATAATTAAATAGTCCGGCGCCCCTCTGCCCGCCCCCCATCGAACCGGCCTTTAGACATCAACAGTTGGACTGTTCTTTTCACTCGTAACAAAACTGGGAGCCAATCATATTTTGTTCTCTTATGAACCATAATTTTGTTTGCGTGTTTTTTGACGATTATGAATCCACTTAGAATGCTAATTATGTAGGGCATCAAGCGATAATTAATTGAAACAATTGATCAAACTTTGGAAAAATAAATTATTGTGAATCATAGAGAAATGTGCGCTATTTACTTCTTGATGCCCTACATCAGCCATGTGCAAAGTACGGCCTGCGGGCCGGATCCGGCCGTAGATGTGACTTTTTCCGATCCTTAATATGTATATCATTATTATATACTTATATAAGCGATTTCCCACTCTCACTCACTCACTGACTCATCACGATATCTCCGAAACTATCCATCCGATAGACTTTAAATTTGGCACATATATTCCTTTCATGATGTAGACGATCGCTAAGAAAGAATTTTTGAAAATTCACCCTCTAACATGGTTAAAACTGGCATTATTTTTTCAATACGTTCATCATAGAACGTTCACCTGTCAATTGTCACCACGGTCAATTTAATTGCGACGTTGTCAGTTTAATTACGACGTTGCCATGTGTATTTTCTTTCTTATATATACAGAAATTAAATACTAACAGATAACAGCACATTATGTGACGTATCTACTTATAATCTACGCGAACAAAGTCGCGGGGGTACAGTATATCATATATGGTGTGATAGTTACTTCCTGGCCCTAGGTCTTGGCCAAGTTGCACATGCTTGCCCTACGCAAAAATTACTGTTCAATTGTGTTTTTATACCAAAGGCAGTGGCACTTACACTAACACTAATACAATTAATTATTAATTAACAAAGAAAATAACAATTTTTCGAGACGACGTTAACACTTCAAGGACCCGATTAAAACAACTGAAAAAGAATGAACAAGTCCAAAAAAGGGTCTTAAGTAAGTGTCCTTTGTTCGATTCTTATCAAGAACGTACATACGCAATTAATCTAAATTTCACAGTAATAAGAAAAAAGGTGGAAAAACATTAAAACTATATTTCGTAAATGAAAATACGGCTACCCAAATCAAAGATAAACTACTGATGAAGGGACTGTGGCCAAGGAGTCAATTAGAAGCTTCAAAAAACTTCAAAGGGTGCGTTTGGTAAATTTCAGGCAGAATTCAATCGTAGGGTTTTGTACTTGCAAAATAAGGGCAATTGTCCTTATCCAAAAACTAGAATTGATCAATTGTTTATTCCTGAATTTGAACCCTTTTCGCGTTCAATTCTTCTGTATTTAGCGGCACTGCCAAAGAGTTCTAAGGTAGTACCCGAATTCTTAATTGAGTAGATTTATCAGAGTTGACACGGTTCTATCGTTTTTTTTCTTCAATTGCTAATAGAGTAGGGTAAAGTGTCTTAATATGGCATACTGAGGGTTTCGGGAAGACAGAGCACTGCTCTTTGTTGGGAAACTGGTCAATCAGTGAAGTTTCCCCAGTTGATCAATAGGAAGAAGTCATCGGGGAGGCTACCATGACTGTTACCCAAACAGTTTGTTAGTGCCTCACAAATATTTTTAGTCGAATTTTACAAGGATTTTCCGACCACAAAGTAAATGCTACCAATATACGAGTGTATTCAGCAATTGCTAAGAAACAATTTCTGACGTTGGGATATTTTATCTCTCCTTCTTTTTTGGATGCAAATTTCAAGAATGTTAGAATGTGTCGATTTCCCTATTATGGCATACTTGTAGAGGCTCTAATACAATAATCTTCTCCGAATATGTCCATGGAGAAAAGTGGGTCCAATGCTCCCTGAGCTTTTAGTGGTCACACGAAGACTGAGTTGAAACAAGGTACACACTGTTCTTGTGCGACAATTGTAGCAACTCATAATTTTATTGGAGATGTGCAATTTTTTTCTGTTTTTTTTATAGGTAATAGTTGATTGAATCGAAAAAAAAGTATGCCATATTGACATCCCCACGTATGCCATATAAGGCAGCCTTTTTTCTGGGGCTAGAAGATGGTATTTTTTGGAAAAACTTTTATCCATTAGTCAGATGGACTTTCGGTAAATTCCGGCCACGGACTCTGGAAGGGGGACAGTATTCCTAGCTTTGTGAGCAATTTCCAGCAAGAAATCACTTTTTTTTGTAGTTTTGATAAGAGGAAAAACTTATTGTACGCTATATTAGGACACTTTACCCTACTCTTCATAAAAATTATGCCGCTCCAGGCAGCTGTTTGCTTTGCTGTAAGCTGGGGCCGGCTCTGGCGCCATTAAAGTCTGCGATTCTGGACCGACCTTAATTCTCTGCTTATTAATGCAAAGGAAATAATCGAATTTTCGTTTTAGAAAATGGTTTGTTCATCAATTCGTCCAACGACCTTCTCGTTTTGTGAATTAGAAAATTACAGCAGTTGTGTGAAATTTTTTGGCAACCATTTCAAATATGAACCGCTGGAAAAACCAACATTGCTGGTAAGTAAATCAATTATTTTTTCGTATTTTTTGGCCGTCTTTCGTTTATTAAAAGTTTGCCCAACATGTCCTATTGCTCATCACAACATACGAACAGCTTCTCACCGTACACTCCCTTTGCCTTGCTCGTTTTTGTATTCTGGTCTTCATCTCTCGTCTGAGTCAATTTAACCGAAGGAGCGGTGAATCTGTCCAGGCGACCATAAGTGATGCATCACTAACCTTCCAACCCCTCAATACTTATAAATATTGTTAATAGATTATGATAATTTCGATTTAAATCTCTTTATCCTTTAACCCTTCTCGTTTTACGGGAAGACGGCACTATAAACTGAGCTTTGAAATATTTTCAATTAGCACAAAGTTATTCAATATTATTACCGGCTCTACGATAACTATGAATTTATTCGTTATCAATGATACAAACGTTGTTGTGCGGTCTAATGTAACTAATGATGTATTAATTTGGATTAACCCCCGCGGTTGTTATATCCACTATCTGATAATCATTGTTCAATGTTCATGATATGTGTATGTATGTGTGGCCATGTGTGTGTGTATGTGCATAAACATTAAACCACCAAAATCAACGATTTATGGTCAGTAAATGGACTCTTGATTTTCAACAAGATGTAATTTGTCGACAAGAATGGATCGTTTTGCTAAGATAAAATAATTCCTTATCAAGATTGATTCAAATTCGTGCCATTGCCACATCCATTTCGTTACAAATATTCTTTGTTAAACATGTCACAAGAATATAAATCAACTCGAACAGAAGGGATCAACATTGTCTTTTTCGTTCTTTTTTTTTTAGTCTCCTTTTGGATGTTGCAACTCGGACTTATTTAATACATAAAAAAATGCACCGAAAAACAAATAATAACGGTTATAATAAAATACCGTTGAAATATGCCTTAACCTACCTTCTTAAATATCACTTTAACGCAGATAAGTGTTGTTTCCTATCTGTTGGCTAACTAAACAAAAAATAAAAACCGAACGCAATGATTTAAGGTCAAAGACTTCATGCAATACAGATTATATATAAAAGAAGCATCAATCATGTATTGTTAAGTATTTGAATTATCTTCAAATTACCTAACGATTATAGGATAATTTCCATCATTAGAATTCTTTCAACGACCCATAAAATCAGTTTAATATTTGGTCCAGTTAATTTTTCGTTAATGTCCAGCTGCGAACTGGGAAGATATATACGTATTCTCTTTTCTTTTCCTCTTCTTATTGTTCTATTTCGACTATAATGTATCAAAAGAGCGGATAAACAAGAAGAATAAGCGACTACCTAACTATACTTTCCAACAAATTTCATAACCACTTATTATATTAAAATATACGGCTTTTTTTTTCGGTTCTCGCGTGCACAACGATTCTAACAGAGTGTATTAAATAATAATAATATTACTAATAATAGTAATAATAATAATAATATATGGAGGGTGAAGTCATTTTACGATAGAATAGAATGTAGGGGAATTGGTGTGGTGAATCGCCGCCTCGATTTATATACGTTTCAGTATCTCATAAGGGGTTATAAAATCATCCCTTGTCGATATCATTAACCGCATCTTTAAGTTTATTTGATTCTATAGTCGATTATTATTATTATTATCAATATCAATAAGAGTAAGTTGGTATAATCATTTTTTAATTATCTTTTGGTACTTTTATTTGGTACTCTTATATCTTTTGCGTTTTTGGAAAGATTTTTAACGTATCCCAACGAAATGGAGAATCTAAAAGTTGAGATGCTTCGCTCAAAGATTCTTTTACTGTAAATCCGGAAATAGTGTACTACAATTCTCCCTGAGGCAGCAAGGTATCTCCGACATGAACGTACCCCATGATTGGTCATTTTCGGAGTACTAAGGCTGAGCACCCAGCGTCCATTTGAAAACGTTATGCAAATAGCCATCCAATGGTCCAGGAAATAGACCACCTCCACATATGGACGGCATACAACCACCCCTAGGAATGCACTATTACGTTTTAAATAATTGAAATTTGATCTGTCTATTTTCAATAAATTCTTTTATCCAAATTGTTTGATTTTTATATAATCGCATTGACTAATGATTGGAATCACGGTCATTAGTAATGATTTGTCTTTGAATTGAATAACACGATTGTTATCGTTAATTTGCCTTCTTTAATTATCATGTTATGTTCTCGAAGAAAAATTCCAAACAGGGGAATCGTACATTATCATCTTACTAAACGTGCTAAATGTTACATATATCTCTTATGGTATATAAATACAACGAACGATTTTAACAAAAAACGTCTGCGTCATTCATTCGATGCTATTTCTGCTGCCCTTTGGGGATATTTTCACTGTTATTATATTTTTAATACAGTTTCCGAAATTTTCCACCCTTTTATATGTGTGTTTTGCACGCATTCTCGCGGTGCACTTGCCACGAATGATTAAAATTACTGTAAGGGTATGTTCATGTCGCAGATGCCTCACTGTGATCTTACATAACGTATAGTATTTAGGTAACGAGTGAGCAGCGATGCAGCAAATTATAGGGGTAGTGTAGTGAAATATGTTCGACATGAACGTACCCAAGAGTAACAATAGTAAGAAGCTTAAATACTCTACTAAAACGGCTATTATTTATTACAATTCAATATTGTTGAAAGTCCTATTAACACAGGTAAATACAGTTTAAACTGTATTTATGTAAATTGTAACTACACAACATAACAACAGAATTCACCCCACTTTTATGAGTGTGTGTGCGTGTGTGTGTGTATTTAACAGATAGTAAGTTACCCATTATTAATTAGTTTGATTCTTGTTATATACCATATAACAATCTGATTTATAATAGGTTTGTTCAGTTTTTGATACGATTAAATCTAATAAAAAGCTCAACGTGATGTGTTTACAAACGACAACCTGTTGAAAACGTTTTATTTACATCGAATGAACAGTGTTAGTATACACATACACACACACATACATAAATATGTATATAATAATACATATGAGTTTGTATATGTACAAACTCACATACATATCTAACAGGAATTCTCTCATTCTCTCCTTCTTTTGCCATCCATCCATCCATTCATTCATAACTCTTGTCACTCATGAATTTTTATGATTTCATTCAATCCCTCCAGTTTTCTAGTTATGTATTTCTTATGTTGCGAAAGAGAGACAAAGAGAGGAAAAAAAATATGAAAAGAACATGAAAAACACGTGTTACTATATAATAAAACAATAATAAATTGAATTAAATGATTGGATCGATATTGACTTGTTTTAAAAGAACAACACGCAACTGTGATTTAACGCAGTATGCAAACAACACGACTACAATTTTGCACGTAATGTTGCTCTCATACGATTTCAATATAAAATTGTCGATATTGGCTTATCTGTGCCTAGATCGAATGCCGAGCCTGTGGTGTATAGCTTACTTTGCAATCGTTTAACCGTAAAGCAGTGGTTCATAAAGATTTTTTTCGGAAGGCCGATTTAGTTTTTCTCAATTTTTTGCACACAAACTACTAATTTGCTATAAACGCAAGTTTTTTCTTCCCTAGGGTAGATTTTAAGTCCCCATATCTTCGTACTTTGCAATGATTTATGAAGCATTCTATCATGGTGTTGCGGAACCGGCTCTCCCGATCCCCAAAGCTCGTCAGAAACGGGCCCTGGAGAAATGGACCTCCTCAACCCACTTGAAGGAATGGAGAGAACACAAAGGACTGTGTCAGTCTAGGATCATCATAGAAGGACCTAACACTAGGCGCAGTAAAGATCTGCTGAGACTTGGTAGAAAAGATCTCAGAACAATTGTGGAACTGCTCACTGGACACTGTCCCATGAATCAACACCTACACAAGCTTGGCATCAGTGATGACGAGATGTGTAGGGCGTGCTAAGAAAAGGAAGAAACTCCTGGCTGGCCTCAGAGAGCAACACCTGGGACGACGATTTTTGGAACTAGAAGACATTCGGAAAGCCGAACACGGCAGGTTACTGAGCTTCATTAGAGGATTGGAAAAGCTGTGGTAAGGCTCTGGTAAATGGAGGTGCACACAATGGGCCAGATGGCCTCAGTGTGCGACTCTCATGTACGGCCCCTCCCAAAAGGAAAAAAAATCAAGTTGTTGCATAATTATTTTCCCTACTTAATTAATCAACAAAGAAATAGGCAAGGTCATTTATAGGTCTTCCGAATATTTTTTTTACGAAGATATTGTTTTAAAGCCCGGAAAAGATGATAGTGGGTGAGGTATTGTTGTCCAACCATGCTTCTCTAGAAATCCACGGGTCACCTTTGCCGTATGTGGCTTTGCATTATCATTAAATAATGAGACTTCCAAACGTTTTGACCGTTTTTCTTCAACAATGTTTGTCAGTTTCTGTAGTTGATCCACGTAAATAATCTGATTTTTGTCCAGTAGCTCCCAGAAGACTGACAGGAGAAGTTTGTGACTAAGCAAACTGCCTTTCGGCTGTGTTGGTGGCCATTTATCGGCAGGCATCCAAAAGAATTTTCGTGTGGAGTGCTCGTACAAAACACAGGACTCGTCACCAGTAACGATCGATTCAAGAAAGCTCTTTCTTTGCGGGCGCAACAGTAGACTCTCACAAATGAGGACACGTAGGTACTGCATGTTCATCATCGGTCAAAGCATGGGACGTAATTTTGACAAAACTCTATGGCTATGACTGTAGATAGCGATCTATAGAACTGTAGTGATATTTTAGAGTTTTTTCTAAATCCCTGATGCTGGGATCCGGATACAACTCAAGCTCGCGCTGCAATGTTTCTTCGTCGAAAGTGACAGGTCAACCAGTATGAGGAACATATTTTAGACTTATTAAATCGTTAAAACCAATTCCGTACTATGCGATCGGTAGTAGTGTTAAGGCCAAAAGCGGTGTTGATCTTATTTGCCGTTTTTCTCCAACTGGTTCTATTTTGTGTTCATATAAGTAAATCGCTCTCAGAAGTTGTTGATCCATTTTGTCAATTTTAATTAAACTCCAGTAAACAGGCCCGTGCTTTTATACCCTACGTGAAAGATGCGAGAACATTCTATTATATACCTACTAGATTCATTCTAGAATATTCTAGAGGAAACTGGAAATATCGAGAAAATTTCGAAGTGGGAGAAAAATTATGCAAAACCTAACGATAAACAGTAAAATGCCTGATTTTTTTAGATAGGGTGTTTCGCAAATTAACGGCATTCTTTTAAACGATGAATCAGATAACTTAACATAGTAATTCTGCTCAATTTTTATCTTTAATGCTTTTGTGACCAATCCGTTTCACCAAATTAAAAAGTATAAAAGTTGGAATCAAGGAAGCTTTCTGCACAAAAACCAGTGACGGCTCCAAAAAAAAATGGAAAAGGTTATAGTCGAAAACATAACAAAAGTTTATTATAAAAAAGAAATAAATTTAAAGCTCTAACAAATACATGTCTACATATTCTTGAAATGAATAATTAGCCACATTTTATGCTCATTTTAGGAAATTTCTATCCAAATTGAACTAGAAATTAAGTAACGAACAGCACTGATTTAAAATGTCATCTTTGACAACGTTAATTGTTTTTTAGTTAAAGCAACTGGATTTATAATATTTTGTTATTTAAGTAATTACTTTTTGATTGGTTGGATTATAAAAATGTTGTAACTCATAGAACATGCGACTTATTTATGAAACATCCTATATTTCAATAACGTTTAATATAACACGGATTCACACAACACGGTGTTTTCAGTAATATAACGACCGTACAATTTGTAAGATGAAAACGTATAAAATAGTCCAGTGGGAGATTTAAAAATCAATCTGAAAATAGACGTATTTATTGGGGATGGTTTCCGATTATATCTTTATAAATCTTTTCTCTCATGTGGCAACTTAAATAGAAACTTTTCATTTTTGAAAACTTACTAAAATACGAACACAATTTCTCTTCAGGGGTTGTTATTAAAACGATTTAATTTTGTCATACAACACCATCAATGCGTCTACTAATGCCTATTTAGACATAGGATGGACAGTATGAGAACAATCGAAACCAGAAGTAGCAACTCTTGTTACTGTTTATTTAAACATTAGTTCTGCCTGTGATGATTCAATTCGAGAATCCTGTCCATTATTCGACCCTTAAATATTCGTAACCGGTTAATAAACTTATCTTGTCCTTAATTCACACCCTAAAGATTGAATTAAGTAAACAAACATACGATTTTCTATGCGTACGAATCATAATTTATGCAGAAATTTTAGGCGTCTGGACGCCACCGAATTGGGAAAGCTCAACGAGCACGAGGTGTGTTGTTCATTCGACTTAATTTTGATAAAATCGATGAGTGCACATCAATGATTTTAATTATTAAAGGGAAGACAAAAGGCTTATACTTCGATATATAAATGAGCAAATAGTTTTGGATAAGAATTATAAAGGGACGTTCACCCGGATACGATGCTTCCTTTTCAACAACAACAAAAAGCTGTTGGCGATAACCACTGGGCGTTAAGAACAGGTTTCAAGTCGCTTTTATCAAATAATTCATTACACAGGTAGATTGGTGTGATTGTGTGGTGGTGAAACACAGTAGGATTCCTGTCGATTTTTCGAATTTCTCCAACCCGAAGTTATGCTAAAGATGCGGAATCGCTAGAAATTGCATTATTTTTTTTTGTTGGTTTTTCATAGACTTAGTTATCGCTGATAATATTGGTAGCAATAGTTGATAATTTGTTAGCTAGGTAGATGTAGTATAGCATAAAGCAATTTGTGTGGTCCATCTCTGTAACTTTACGGCCCAATGTCAATAGTTTCCCAATCCCTAGCAATTTCGAGGCTCATAGTCAACTTTCCAACAACTCTAAATCAATTCTAAAACACATTAAATCAATTTTTCTCAAAAGAATCTCTTAATCGCCAAAAAAAACTACAACTTGTTGAATTGTAATTTGAATTCACGTTTTTTGAATTGTTTCGTTTTGTAATGTTTTAACGAAACTTTTAATTTTAATTAATTGAGTAGCAAGTTGATTTCCAGTAATGTATCCATCAATAAATTGTGTCGGTGTGTGTGTGTGTATCCGTTAGTCCGTCTCTGGTAATTTTACACGGTATAGAAGGCAGCCAGGCGCGGCTTTCAGGCTGTTTACTACCAACATTTCGGTGGTGGAAAGAGGGACGTGGCGGGACGCGGCGGGCTTCTCTACTAGAGAGACAAGGTGGTTCGCGAACCCTGTGTGTGTGTGTGTGTGTGTGTGTATTTCCACATCCCCCGGTTAACTTCGTCCTTTACCCCCCATCACTGCCGCTTCTATCTGGAAACGGCTGTTGGGGGTCCGCGGACCGCGACCTACACACACACTCACATCTCCACAATATAGCTATATCGTCTATCTCGTTCGTTTCGTCTCTGTCTATCTCGCTCTATCCCATTCCACTCTATTGCGTCCCTTGTGTGTGGTGTGTCACCCGCCAACCCACCACCACCACTCTACCGCCTCTCTGTCGTCCACCCCAAACCCAAACCTAAACGCGTCGACCGTTCAGGCCAGAATCACGCAGCTGAAATTTCCAGTAATACTGGTAAAATTCGATTTTATGGATTTTAGACAATTTTCTGAGAATATAATGAAACATTTCAATTACTCTGTTTAAAATTATCCCCCCCGCCCTATGAAAAAAAGTAATTATTTGAATTGTGCAAGTTAATTAGGGGTAACTTTAGTAAAAAGGGTAATTCTGATTATAATTAATAGCATCAATCTCGAATTTCCGGTTTTTAACTGTAAGAATGATTTCGTAATTCTTGACTTGAAATGCCCTAATAAACAAACTGGGTTAATTTCAGTAATAATTTCTCATTTTCAGTAATGATAGAGTAAACGCGCTTTTATTTATAAGACCATTTTTATCATTACTGTTAAATTAGGGGTTGTTTTTAACATTTTGCGGACTATTGATGGTTCGTGACAAGATACACGTTTCCTGTTTTCGTTTGTTTTTTTTGGGACTTTTCAGAAATTTTTGGAAGAACGGTCAAGTGGTTTCGGCGCCCGTTTGGTGCCATCCAGTCGCCAAGATGTTTATTGAAAAGAACCAAACGGGTGGTGGGTGGTGGTGAGGTGTACACACACACACACAAACGACCATTGGGTTAATAGCTGTTTTATCAGCTGTTTGTACACGTGACAAAGACAAATCTACAAAATTCTATACAGTGTTGCGAATACATGGTTGAATTGTTGTTGTTGTTGAGAGAGTTTGGGCTGCGTGAATACGTCTTCGCGCAAGCATTCACGTCCCTTCCACTGGGGGTGGGATGGTGTCATGTCAAGCCATCACGCGGGGACCCGCGAACCTACTCTACCTCCCCAGCTCTCTCTGGTTTGCCTGCCCTGCGCTCAGTTCGTACTCGTTCGTCCTCGGTATTGATCGTCTGGACAAAGGAACTGACCAGTAGTGGTCATCCTACTCCTGAAGAAAACTTATATTACTCGTGAACTCGCTGACTACGACATTCTGAAGTGGTGGTTCAACTTGTGCGGACCGTGTTTTCCTCACGCTCTCTGTCTCTCTCCGGCTTTCGATTATATAGAATGGTAAATATTATTATTATCATTATTTTTATCATCGTTGATAAATTCCAAAAATACCGTGAAAATTTCTAGACTACAGGGCTTCTAATTACGAATTTATAAATTATTTTAAAAAAAAGAAAGTGTATCAGTGAGTGCGTGTTTTCCGCACTTAGTTGTATTCATCGAAAGTTTGTTGGAACTTTTGTTTGTTTTCAGTGAAAAGTTTTTCTACTCCCACGTAATTCTGACTTTTTTCGAACTGCGCACATTACCAACAACGCTCATTGGTTCCAGACCACATTGCATATAAACATTGGCACGTGGTGATGAATTAATTAAATCAATTCGATTAATTAACGCTTAATTTTTTGTTATGTAAATAAAGTGTTTCGTGCGCGCGGGGCAGGGACATTGATTCGTTTGTGGGTGGTTTAAATGACTTTTAATAAAAACATGAAAACCGGTAAACGTCCATTGCGCACAATGAGCGCTAATGAGAAATTAGCGGCGATACATCGTGTCCATGATGGTGAGAGTAAAGCTTCGGTAGCCCGTGATATTGGTGTGCCGGAATCAACATTACGGGGCTGGTGTAAGAACGAAGATAAAATCGTATTTCTATCGCGACAATCCAGTAGTCCAGAATCGGATGGTGCCGTTCCTGGTACTAGTGGTGGTTCTGCGGCCGTTGTTGGTGGTGCTCTTGGTGAGCCGAAAGAGAAACGTGCCAAAATCGATGAACCAGTCGTACAACCGTTCAATCTCTCCTTACGGCAAGGATCTATATCGTTTCCTAGTACATCAAAATCATTATATACACCATTAGATTATTCACGAAATGATTCCGATACGGCACATAAAACACCACAGAATCTATGCTTGAAAACGGATACACCGAAATCATCGGCAACACCAACAGCAACAATAACATCAGCTGCCCAGATGACCGATCAAGAATTGCGACGTGCCGAATTGGCACGTTTAAGTATTGAATTGGGCTTAAATCGACCAGAAATGTTCCCATCCACATCAGCATCAACATCAACAAATAATACAACAAATACAACAATGAATGATCTTACACAGAATTTAACATTAATTAATGCATGGAATTCGTTAATGATGCAACAACAATTAATACAAAACGGACAACAGACAAAGAAAATGACAAATAGTGAATATTTAACATTAGCGAATTCCTTATTACAATCATTACCGGCAATTACATCGATGACGAAGAACAACAATCGATCAATGAAAGAACAACCACCACAACAACAACAATCGACTGATGATTATATTAAGAGTTGGTTGAAGATCCAAGAGGCGGCTGTCGTTACGGCTGCTGTAGCTGCAAACCATGCAACTAATTCACATAATAAAACGCAGATGGTAGCGCACAATAATTCAACAACAGTAACATCAACAATAACATCGGCTACACCATCTGTAAGGACGTTATCGCCGGGTACAATAACGGCAACAACTTCATCGATCAACAGTTGCAATAATATACCGACAACATCATCAACAGCAGCAACAACAACAAATTTAGAAGCACTCTATCAGAACACTTTATGGAAATGGAGTAAAGAGTTGACACAGAACCAAATCAATAAATACCAACAACAACAACACCAACAACACGACAATAATAAACCGATACTTTATCAACAATTAACAAAAGATGGTAATGATAATCATGTTGTTGTTAAAGTGCCGAATGGTAAGAAAGTAAAGAACGGTAATAAGATTCGTACAATACTTGATAATTTATTAATAAATAATAATCATCAAGATTATGATAATGATGCTAATAAACAAACAAATTATAATGAAACAATTAGTCGTGATGAGGCTTTAGTACATGGTGAACGTTTTATGCAATTTTTGGAACAATACAGTGATCCAATGGTGACTGCTTTACAATTAACACAATTTCGTAATCTATTAAATAATATACGATTAAGTGCCAATCGTCATCGAAATGGTGATAATTTCACACGTAACAAAACCAAAGAACGTAGGAAGTGATTCGATGAAGAAATCGCGTGACAAATGGCTGTAGAGCTAACCAAATTTTAATTATCAACAGAATTCGAATTTTGTTAATTATTATTATAGTGTAGATAATTAATTATATTCTATAAATATATGTATAAAAATAAAGTATATAAATGTAATATATATATAAAGTTACGGGTGGTATTCACACGGATCTCGTTAGTTGATAGTTAATTGTAAATAGTTTATTGTTTAAATCGAATTGTCTTCACCACCCGTTAATCCTTAATCAATGTTACCATTTGTAAAATATTAACGTTTTTGTATATTATAATTCTATCAATTTTTTTTTTTAGTTTTGTAAATATAGTTCTAGTGTTAATTATTAATTAAAACAAGAGTATTGTTTATAGTGCCAAATACTTTGTATTATGCTCAAATGTGTACCTTTATTATTACTATTATTATTATTATGAGATTTCCACCATCGATTTCAAAGTATTTTGCCAAAGATGCTACTTGATTTTTATAGTTTTAGTTTTAATTATCGAAGAATTTAGTTCCTGTGTTTTTTTTGTTGTTTCAAATTTGAATCGATCGGTTTTTTTTTGATGTTGATAATTTTTGTATGACCACAACTCTCCCTGTATGATCGAATTTCAACGCTATTATTTCATGAAATTGTTGTAAGATGTATTTATAAATTTATCTGATATTTTTGTACGAAAATAAAATTCTTCGAAATATCGAAAAAAAAACGGATAGTTTATTTGTGATTGTCCCGTTTTTCCGGATTCCAAAAGGGTGTTTCTAGGGTTGATTGTGTACAGGGTGGCTGGCGTGAAGCCGATCGCAACGGATTGTGTAGATTTTGATAGGATTTTATACCTAAATCAAAACAGAGCGCATTTGGCTTACAGATTGTTGAAAGCAGTCATTTAAAGTCAGGAATTGACAAGGTTCGATGTGATTATCCCATTTTTCTGGATTCCAAACGAGTGTTTCTGGGGTTGATTGTGTACAGGGTGTCTGGCTTGAAGCCGATCGTAACGGATTGTGTAGATTTTGATAGGTTTTCACCTAAATGAAAACAGAGCTCATTTAGTTTAAAGACTGTTGAAAGCGCAGTTATTTAAAGTTGGGAATTGACAAGGCTTGATGTGATTATCCCTTTTTTTCTGGATTCCAAACGAGTGTTTCTGTGGTTGATTATGTACAGGGTGTCTGGTTTAAAGCCAATCTCAACGGATTGTGTAGATGTTGATAGGATTGTTTCGATGTTTGGGGAAATCCAAAATCGGATGCAAATAATTAAATTTTCAACAGCAGTTTTCGACTTTTTCCTTAGCTTTTGAATAGAGTTCTAGTCTGAACTGATTTTTAAATAAAAAACAGAGCGCATTTGGCTTAAGCATTCATTTAAACAGGGCTTAAGTCGGTTGATCGTGTACAGCGTGTCTGGCTTGAAGCCTATCGCAACGAATTCTGTAGATTTTGACAGGATTGTTTTAAAGAAATCGAAATTCGGATGCAAAAGTTTAAATTTTCAAAATTAAGGAGTTTTCGTCTTTTTTCCTTATTGAAGAGTTTCATTTGTTCTAGGCTCATTTTAAATGAAAACAGAGCGCATGGCTGAAAACAGCCATCTAAACACGGTTTAGGCCGGGAATTGACAAGGCTTGATAATGAGATTTGCGGATTTTACAACAATTTTTATTTTTACGACGAAATTCTGTCGACAAAAGGAAAAAATAGAACCCTTAACATGTGCAGTAATCCACTTCATATCAATGCCTTTGATTGCAATGATGGAAAACCCGAACTAAATTGAGGCAAACATTAAACCTTCCAGTTTTTTCCCCGAAAAAGCGAAATAATTCTAAGAAATTACCATTTTAAATTCTAAACAGATTGGAAAGACCTGACTTGGCCAAACTTACGGGTCCCAACATGGACAACTTGTGAATTGTAAGTTAATTTATTGAGGTTGAAAGAAATGCGAATTTAATCAGACAATATGCTTATTTCCTATGTGGCGTTCAAAAGAATGTTTACAAATGCGATTACATCATTCTATAAGAATTCCTTTGCTATTTTCTACTAATTTCTCAAAAAAATCAGCAGTTAAAAGTAATTCTAAATTGTTAAAAACCCCGGGCGGTTATTTTTGGACCGGTTTATCTTGCAGGCCTAAACCTTTGCTTTAGGCTGATTTAACATAAAAAAACTTTAAGCCGGCCGGGAGAAATTAAACCAGGCTCAATCAAACAGTCGCGTATCCTTATAATTGTACCTAATTAATCGTGTAATGATCGCTAATCAATATGTATAGAATTTTTCGAAACTTTCTCTTTTCATTAATAACTCGTTGGATAATTAATAGCACAATGATGGCAATTTAACGGAATAACTGTTTTTAAATTTTAGCTTAAATTGAAAAACAAATTACACCGTCTCGTTTAACTCGATAATAAAGTTTAAACGTCGACTGAGACAGAAAGAGATAGCGACAGAAAAAATAACGATGAAAGTAGGAAAAAAACAACAATAAAATCGTACAACACCCCTGTTATTGAATGAATTTAGTTGTAGATATGAATGAATCGTAGTAAAGTTACGTAGTAAAACTACAAAACAAATAAAAAGCGCTCTCTCTTCTCTTCTACTTCATTCCAGTTCTCTTGATTCATTTGAACTTTGTCAGAGAGTGATTTAGAAGAGAAAGCTGTATATAAAACAAATTACGAGCCCAACACTAATACAGTTCAAACAATAAAAAAAAACACACACAGACGACGAACAATAGAAGACAAAGACACCGCCAACAATACAACTAATTAACTACTGGATATTTTTTAATTTATCACAGCTAATCTGTTTATAGACAAAAACACGAGTAAAAGAGAGACGAAAAATACACACACACACACAATTTGAGGAATGTATAGGAAGGAAGATTTTATATTTATTGCCGTATAACTTGTTGCCCCTTATTTCGGGGATGATTTATCTCTTCATTTATTATTGGTGTAGATCGATCATTGTGATAATTTTTTGTGGATTAATTCGTGCTTTTTTTGTTTTGATTTTTTTTTATATTGTAGATCGATCCGTATATAAATAAACAAACGAACGGTTATAAAATCGTTAAAATAACATATCTACGACAAATAAAGATAAATTGAATGAGTCCGAAAACTTCTTTTTCTCTTCTTTATGTTATTTGTTTCGCTCTATTCCAATTCAATCGACTATTTTATCAAACTCAATGGACACCTAATAAATTTTACAACCGTCTCGATTTTTTGTTTGTGTGTCGTCTGAAATACTCATAATTTACTCACTATCGCAAATAATTATAATTAGCAAGTAAATTGTGTTCCTGAAATATTGAACGTTATTTCTACAGGGGGGTGGTAGGTCATCGTGACGTGCCCTATTTGGAATGCATCCCCCAAAAGTACAGGATACACGGTTTCCTTTTACATGCTGCTGTCAATGCCCAACAGCACGTAATGCTCATTTGGACACCCCGGCGATACCGTGACCTGTTAGTAAGAGACACACATTACCCTACACATACACACAACTCTATATATCTATCTCTATCTAACTATTGTTGAAATCCGGTAATGGTAAGAAAGATAGAATGATATTTCCGGTATACCTCTAGAGAAGACCCGTCGTTTCTATGCTATCCTAGGGGTAGGTTTGTATGCGGCGGATTTCTCTGCACAAACACAGCGATGGACTTGGGTAAAATTAAACGCAGCCCTTAACTTGGCACAAAACGCTAGAATACGTGTGTGTGTGTGTGTTGGTTGTTGTTGGTCGATAGTTGAGAGAGAAAGAGATTCGTACCAGCAACCGCCGAAACGGTCCATTGTTCCTCAACATGACGGCGACAATAACACCCAACAACAGTACCTGCTTTTTCTGTACGAAATTTCGAAAATTGACACACAACTGTACGAATATCACCCCAAAAAAACAAACTAAATATTGATTAATTATTGATTTCTGTTCGATCCTAATCGATTAATTGGCAATCGAATCGTATTTCTGTACGTGCCGCTAATTGTTTAATTGCTAATAATTTTCACATGAAAGAATGGTATTGTTGTTATTAATTCAAATCTAATGCAGTACGAGTGAATTACCACAATTAAAACAAAATAGTAGTAACCTGTTGCTTCAAAAACATATTCAGATCCAATTACGGCTGGAATTAAATTACAATGCCAATAAAATATTAGATACTATCTATCTTATTTTCGAATAATAGTAATGAGGATTGTGATAATAAACAAATAAACAAGAAAAAATAATAATAATAATAATTAAATAGCATGCAGGTAGATGCGGTAATATGCGATTTATTTCCAATTAAAATACTGAACTGAATTAATGGAATAATTACGTTATTGGACAAGCTTTTAATTAGTGCTTAATCACAATAACAAATTACAATGGAACAATTTTGTTTCTATTACTTTATTTAATTTCAACTACAACACCTCAAAATTATCAACTGTTTGTTTGTTTTCATTATTTTTTTGTTTACTTTTATCTGCCATCATAATTTTTAAAATTGTAAGTAACTTAAGTCGTATGTAGATAACTTGTTCGATTTCCTTTGTGCACCAAAACCGTTCTCTTCCCACCACCAGCACCGCTGCCGCCGCCACCACCATCTCAAATATTCCGCGGGAATTATCGACGTGAAGTCTGGAAATTTGGCGTCCTGTTCGCGGGGTATGGCGGTGGCGGCGGCGTCCATTCGCTAGTGCGGGAGTCGTCGGCTGTCACGTCACACAGAAGGGGCTGCAATTTCATGGGGAGATTGTGTTGGCCCACTGTAACGTCCACCGCATTGAAGCCATAGAATCCAGAGAGAAAGAGAGAGAGAGAGAGTGTGTGTATGTGTCTACATTACGATAACGGTTGTTGCAGTACTATCTAAAGGAAACTCCAAAGGCCCTGATAGTCACAACAGAGAGAGAATGATTGGAGAACGTGAGGTCGCGAAGAGAGTTCGACCATCGATAATTACATGCCGCACTGTTGTAAATTGTAAAATTGGGCAGTGCCTATCGTGTATTTCTGTCTCTCTCTCTCTATTTTGTACACACATACACATGTGAGCCTTGGGCGAAATCACCCACTATTACTGATGGCGCAACCCCTAGAAATATAGGGAAACTGTGAGATAATATAGGGCGAGATTGTATGTAGATGTGTATACGTGTGTATGTGTATATGTAGGACGGAGGGAGATAGGAGAGAGGATGACGGGGTGGACTGACCTTGCTATATATGGATGGACGTTCGCGCCCCGCGTGCGTGACAAACGGAACACGATAGCGGGGGCTTAGCGGGGGTTTCGCGGCATCTGCCCCAAGCCGCGGCCGACCGTCGCCAGGCAGCAACCAGGACCGGCTCTAGTACTATAAACCAAATGTCGCATTGCCAAATCGAATTCCACCTACGACAAATAATGACAAAATAATGAGTTAATTATGTAAATAAGTCAACATCGTTTATTTAATGCAATTTTAAAGAGTTTTGTTTTTTTTTCTTATTTGGAACGTAACAAAAACACCATGTGTTTCTGCATATATTGTTGAATTCAAAGAATTATATTTGTATTGTTATCTAGTGTAACTGGAGTAGGTGATGTTGTCCTTTTTCAACAACCGCAACAACGCAGTTTTCGATAAATCTGCAGGGAACCACACGGTAGGTCTTCGGCGACGACCCGGCCCCAATGACGTCCAAGTGTCAGGTCGATGATTCCAGTCGATGTGTATGTGAAATACATACACACACACACGATGGAAGTGTATGTGGATTTCAAGCAACATCAGAGAGAACTAACAACGACGACAACGACAGTCAAATTCTCCAACAGAATTACTCTTGAAATTATGATTGAATATCACACTCTTTTCGATAGTAATTAAACGAAATTGTACTTAAAAATAATCATATCTAAGCGAGTAAAATCGGATTTGATTGAGAAGCAGCGGGGTAGATATTTCAATATACTAATTGGCCAAATGGATGATGCCGATTTCTCTATTTCAACTTTATACTATATAAACGTTTGCAGCAATCGATTTAAGTTTTGAGCTTAAAACCTGACATCATCATGATTACACAACTAGACCTAGATCGGGCGGTAACAAACATTTTCACCCAAAAGCATGAAACTGCAGAAGGACACAAAGCAAAAAGGGATAGCTGGAGTTGGCAACAACATTCAAGTTAGATGGCAAACGATATATAAGTGGTGGTGGTGGGTTGGATGGACGGTATACGGTTCTCTACTAGGGTATATCTGCGAATTACTTTGACATACACTGACACACACACATATAAGTCTATGTATAGAAGTGTATACATACACGCACGCGGCGGCCGCGTGTAGGTAGATAAGGGTAGGTGAATGCGGGTAGGTCGCGGGCAGAGGGGTGGTTGAAGCACAATGGCCGCCAGCGCCCCTGGCGATCGGCGTATAGTTAGTGTGCGGGTCCGCGAACCCGCCGTGTGATCTATCCGCAGCTGTCGCGGTCCACACAGGGTCGTATTCCCAACAGTATCTACAGTATGCTGGATCAATGACAACAACAACAACAAAACCGTTACAGTTAACATAACTTTAATGATCTAACATTAAAACAAACATAGCCATTCAAAACATACACACACACATATATACCACCTGTATTTGATTTGTTTTGTAGGTCATTTGGATGAAATTTCCAATTTGGTTTTTATGTGTGTGTCTTCGTAGATTCTATAGCGAGTACGGTCCTGTTTCGACATCAGGGTGATATTGAAAGGGGCCGGAAATACCGCGGCTATACCGTACACCCTCCACGTCGTCGCCCGCTCTACACCTAACTTTCGCGAATAACGATCTCTATCCCTCCTTCTCTTTCTATTGCTTTCCTCCTGTAATTAGTTCGACAAGTGGTCAGTGACAACGGGCGGACATGGTACTCGATTAATGCATACATATACATAAAGGAGTATTATGTTGGAAAGAGACAGATGGATTATTATACATAGATGGGGTATTGGAGAGTGGAGTAACAACACTACAACAACAACAACAACAACAACAACAACGAGTAGGATAGCGACAACAACAACACATTCCTCTTGAATGCGAGAATCCAATTTGAAACGCGACCAACGTCGACATTAATTAGTCAGTCTCGCACCGCACCTCGTCCAACAATAAATAATCTAATACCTGACGACCTATCAATAAAGCCGAGGCACCAAGGAAATAACACTGAAGGACGCTTATCGGCCATCAATAAATTACCATGTCCAAATGGACAGTATAGACCGCCCTATTTTGATGGAGCGCAGGCTGAATCATCGAATAATCACAACTTATCGGAACAAACTCCAAACTCGTTGATATTGTTTTGTTTTGTTTTTTCTTTCGTCGTCTATATTTGTTTTGAAAAAGTTTCAACCCGGTGCTCCAATTCGGAAAAGTTTGTTGGGTTGGAATTTAAAGTCTTTCTGTAAGTCGTTCAAGGTCGGTGCGGCGGAAAATCGTACTTTTTTCAATATACAATATACAGTGGACTTGAGAACGTTTTCAAATATTTCTATTATTCGTCCATATAAACAAATAAATTTAATTGACAAATAATAAACAGAACCGGATTAGTCATCGGTTTATTAGTTGGACGAAAACATGTTCAATCGAACTAAAATAGCGATAATGGCTTGTGGACGTTTACAAAGAGATAGCGGAACGATAATTTTTGTAAATGCCAAGATATTTATACAGAACGAGCGATTTTCAAAATTCCAAGTACAGAATGTGAACAGTAAACGATAGAATTTTTTCTATTAGTAACGGTTATACAGATAGATAAATCTACCTGTTTATTTTCGAAATTTCTATACATTTCTTGTCCAGTCGCGTTTATGTTTCTATATTGAATTCCTCTTTTATACTAATGCAAAATTCAATATCTTGGAAAAGCTAGAATTAGACTAGCCTTGATTAGGGATCGTGTGGACGTTCACGTCTGTACGTTGTTATTGTTATTATTATTATTATTATTGTTGTTGTTGTTGTTGTTATGCCCTTAGTTCTCAGTTGGCATCACGCGGCGCTTTAATTAAATTTCAGTACACGTGCAATTCGTGTATTGCTCTCTATTCACTATATAGATGTATATTTGTGTTAGTGTGTGTGTGTGTGCGTGGATAAGGGTGGCGTATAGAGCGCCGTTGCGTGTCTTCCTTACCCCCGAACCGTCGCCATCACCGTTTCCTATAGTCGGTCATCCGAGCATCATCAGCAAAATCACGGACGGTTTTCGTCCTGCTTCATCTTCATCTATTCTCGACGAATTTATCTACTGTTAAAATCAAGTAAACATGTATGGATGGAGACACCAATACAATCATCATCAATACTATAACATACAGAGAAAGAGAGAGAGAGAGAGTCATGGTTCGTTCGTCCAAAAGGGTGGTTTGTTTACGAATTAAACAAAACGAAACCAGTTATGTGTGTTTTGTATATGTGTGTACAAGGTCGATCTTTCAAAATAATTACAAAAGGGTGTATAACGGGAGTCCGGTGGGTGAATGTCAAGGACAATTGTAGAAATTCTCTTGAAAAGAAAACCGTACAAATGAGATATGATGGTTCGGAGAAAAAGATAAGCGACGAAAATCTCTAATGATTTACAATAGTTAGAATTGGGATTTTTGTTGTGTTTAATGGATAATAAAACAACATTTCCTGTTATTGACCTACCCTACACCGGCAATATTCACCCATCGATCGCTGCATGTATACATAGGGGTGGCAATCTGGATCGGCACACAGGGAAAATATATCGATATTCAAATTTATCTCGTTTCGAAGATTTTTTTGAATGTCAGAAAATCGAATTTAGCCTATTGCAAATAAACTCTTAAGTGCACTTTTAGTGCAATTTTACATACAAAAGGTTGAATTTAATATGTGAAAGAAGCGGTTTTGATTGAAAAATGTGCACTTAAAAAGTTGGAATCGCGCCTTTGCGATTTTTTTTTTAAATTATTGGAAATTTCACGCGGAGGGCTCGATTTAAATATATCTCTTCACAATCATCCCTTTTTGTTGTATGACATGCACTGTAATCAGAAGGACTTACTCGAAAAGTATAAGTTGCAATTGGCAAATTCCAGGATGTAATCAAGACCTTTTTTGCGAGCCTTTTAATGCTTCTCAAATCTTTCAAAAATATGTGCGCAACTGTAACTGAAGAAGTGCAGAAATACCCATGCTCGGCGCCCAATACGCTACCTTAGGCTTGAATCCAGAAATTATTCCTTGGAAAAACTTCTTATTAAAGATTTTTCTTTAGTGCAACGTACAGGAGTTTTACGTGTTTTGTAAAACGGGTAATTTTGATCAAAAACTTGAAAATCTGGATGCACACTGGAAGTGTTACGAAAATTCCAGATTTGGAGTGAAATGAATTTTAATTTATTCTACTCTATAGCGCAATGGGCATTTAGTAGTTTTTTTGGGCTAGCTAAATTTAAACAAAGCTTGAATGTGTAAACATGAAGATTTCTAAATATTTAGTGACTCGCGAAAAGCTTAAGGGGGGACAAGGGTCTGAGATACCAAAAAAAGCATATTTTTGTGATTTTTTTTACAGACTAATTTATTAATTTTTTTAAAATTTGTGTACATTATTAAGCATTATTCTAAGAATATTCTGCTACATTTTCATAAAAAAATATTGAAAGTTCAGCCAGTGGTAGTCCTGAGAACCGAGTCACCTCAAAAAAAGTTTCCATGCGGTAGTCAGGATAACTCATGATTGCTTTATCAGATATTAAAAAACCAAAGGGATTTCTTTAAAATATAACTTTATCTTGAATTTGAACGAAGGGATTAACAAAATACTATTATTTTGGATTTTTGGTAAAGGAGCAATAAAAAAACTCTGATTTTTGCCAAAAATTGCTCTCTTTGATTAATTAAAAAATAAGTTGTAATTGGAACAAAAAAAAATCCTTCGTTCAGAAACGAGTATTTAGTATGTAAATGAAGTGTGCAAAGTTTAGGCGAAATCGGTCCGAAGGTTTTCGAGAAATTTTGACTAGCGACTTTTAAAAAAAGGTTTTGAGAAAAACGCGATTAAAATTATACATGAAAAAAAAAGAGAAAAATAGTTATTTACTGTACATGGTGGTAAAGTCATACTTTATCTACGAGCGGAAATTTGGATCACGAGGCGGAAGGCCCATGAGCCCAATTCGCGAGTGGATAAAGGCACTTTACCACCGTGTACAGTACAAGATTTATGACACTTTTATCTATGACTCAATCGTCTGTAACTCGGAAAGTTTTGCTCCTAATGACTTCAAATTTTCCGAAAATATTTCTTATAATAGTATCAGAAAAAAAAAATTTAAAAATCGATTTGCTGACCTTTGTTCCCCCTTAAGAAAGATGTGGAAATATGGGCGCGAAAAATGCCGCTAATTCAATAGCCACCGCTGTATATCGTTTAGACGTGAATTCTGCATTTTTTTCTATTGATAAGAATATTTGTAAACCGTCAACAAATTAGTTGTTTATTTTCAAAAACCAGATATTTTTGTATCAATAAACATAGAGTGATTAGACTTATCAATTATCATTTTAGCGTTTCTTGGCTTCGTGCTTTATTATAATTATAAAAATCGTACAAAACTTGACTGTCTAATTGAAATTCGATACCTGATACGTGTAAATTACGTATTCTATGAATACCAATAATAGTAATAATAATAATAATAATAATGGTAATAACAATAAAAAAGCGCATACGTCGTCTCTGTTTACTAGCGACTGTGTATTTACAAAGGGTGGGAAACTATAATGCAATCCCACGATTTTCTATATGTATTTTTATTGTATGTGTGTCCGTATTATTATACCAGTTTGTGATATGTGCCGTATAGGTCGTTTTTCCCATGGCAGTAACACGCGACTCCGCGGCTATTATGGGATTAAAGAAATGTTCGATCGATGTGGAACGCAGTTTTATCCCTTACTTTAGGGTTCGTCTAAAAACGAATACCCCGTGTATAGATGAACATCTTGCGTAGCGAATCTTTGTCATTAGCGCACTCCCAGGACTCTCTCTATTCGATAGTTTGAACCCTTGCCATTGTTGGAGAGATCCAGGTAGTCGGTGATTTACAATGGACTTTCCAGGAATCGCAATGTCCCTAAAAACCGTGTGCCACATCTTCAATATTATTGTCGCCGACACGGCGATCTTTATTACAGCGATCGATTGTATAAATCACACAAAAAATATCACGAATTTAATTGGGAATGGTTGTTGTCGTTAAAAATATGGTTTTGAAGAGACCGTATCGGAAATTTGACCGTTTTGCTTCAAGGTTGAACCTTTTTTTTTCCAGAAGAAATATATAATAGTTGTAAACCCCCCAAAGTGTGTGCCGATAGAAACCGCGGATAACAAACAGGATGTAAGGCGCCTTTACTCGAATATTTTCAGAAAGCATCAACAACGAAAACAACCACCAATGCATTATCTATTTGAACTAAAGTAATTCCAATAATATCTCATTAGCAAATATATACATTAAATATCAATTATTTATAAATAAATTTTTGAGTATTTCGTAAATATTTGTTTTGAAATAACGGTGTTGTTTGGTGGTGATTAGTTGGAATATTTTTATTATTGTTTGAGGAACACAGCAGGGGGTTGGTTGTTGTAATCTCTTCAAACTGGCCTTTTGTGGTGCCCGTCTCTATGACTAATTTCTAGAAATTTTCGCGTGGTCAACAACAATCTTGACGGAACTGTACAACATCGCCCTATTCCACACCACCACCACCACCACCACCCCCTGCGTCCCAACAACCCTGCTGCGTGCTATTCGCATGTTGCAGCCGTGTGATGTGTCCTTGGACATACACACATCCGTGCCATATGAAAACAACAATTCTCGCACCGATTCGCTACACCTCAATCATTTGTAAATAGAAAAATATTTAGGAAGAAGTTTTTGAAAAATAAAATAGCGTTTTCGGTTGTTCGTCTAATGTAGGTCCTCTGATTTATGTTAGTTGAAGGGCGACCGTTTCCGATGGTTACACATCTTTTCCAATATAGGACGACACCCAGCCGCGTTTCTCGGTAAAATTGTTTGAAAAACAGCGACCCAACAACATGTTTGAGCACATGGCACGGAGAACGTCGACGCCATTCATCCTTTTTCTTGGTATCAGTCCACCCCACACACATACACACACCACCCCAATATGCCACTCAACATCGTCACGCCACATTCTCATTTTAGCCTGCCAGAAACTACCCCGCGCGTCCGTGACGCCCCCGCGGCTCCACCAACCATTATTGACCACTTTCTACCTAGCTCTATTTACGCGAAATTTGACCGTCGTCGTTGCTGTTGTTGTTGTTGTCGCCCTATTGTTATATTGTTGTTGTTGTTGTAAATGGCTGTAAAACGGTCAGAAACTCTTATTCTATTACATGTCAGCAGCGGCCTTGGACATCACCTGCCATGGCTAATTTCCAATAGCGAACTATTCAACCGTCAGTCGATTTAGAAATGAGGCAAAAAAAATTGGGGGTTGTTGTTGTTGTTGGGGAGACGATTTTGAAAGGAGATATATACGAGTAAATCGTAAATCCATCAATTATTTGTCACCAGAAGAAAATAATGCCCAATAAACCTATCATCAATTAAGTGTAACAAAAACGAATAAAATTTATAATCGTTTGCAGATTAAAAACAAGCTAAATGTGCGTCAAAATAATAAAAGGATAAAAGGCGATAAATATAGTGAGGATAAAGTCGTAATAAAACTAATAATTGGAATGGAGAGTGAAGGGATGAAAGGTTTGCGAGTGCATTAAGCGAAAACAAGAGGATAATTATTTCCTACAAGATTGAACATCAGAATTAATTATTATCTATTCTGTTGTTTCTACCACTAAAGAGATGATATGTTATTTAACAAAATTTATTGTTATATACTGGCCTATTAAGATCTGACAAATTGTTTTCTCAACTGTTTTTTTTTTGTTCTAGTTTTTCTTGTTTTATGAAGAATCCAACAAATAATGGATTTTCGTTGAGATTTTCTCCCCGTAACATTATTCCTATTTATTTATATTTATATACAATTTAATTTCAACTTAGTTTTTTTTTGTTGTGTTGTTATATGTGTTTTTTTGCGGAAAAAAAATTACTCCCTCTTTGGTGATTTGGTGCTTTGGTATAAATGCGCACAGGGCCGCGTTGCCGTATATTGTACATGTATTATTTAGCGAGGAAGCACAAGCTAGAGCTAGAGGTATAAACAAAGGGCACTCAAGCGGATGCCGGACGGGCTAATTCCCGCTAATGGGTCTGACACAGCAGGGCTGGTGGCGGCAGCGGCAGAGAAACAGCAACAACAGCACTATATATAGTTATACTAATGGTGTCCAGAAACGCCATGATTTAAACGCAATGTGGCGCATAACGCCCGTAGAACATTCGCGGAGTTCAATAGCCCGCGTGACTGACCCCAGGGCGTCCACGTTATATTTCTCAGAGTCCCTCGGCTCCTCTCTATACATACATACAAGCGACCGTTACTACCGCCACCACCACCCTCTCAACCCATAGCATGCATAAACTATCGGTGGCGGCGGAGTTGCCGTCTTCTACTGCTGCATTGCTGATTTGAGATTAGGATAACTTCGGCGCGGTGCGGATAGAGGCGGGTATAGTTGTTGTAGTTGTAGTAGTTGAGAGTTAACCCCCCCGGCGATCCCCCTACACGGTCGTTGCAGAGCAGATGGCTCTTTAGATTCCAGGCGCTGATGACGACGACGACGACGGTGCCAGCCACCCGGTTGTGAGGGTTTTTACCAGGCACGTCACACCGTTGATTGTGTCGCGGTGTAAAGGACTTTTCTTATAACGATCTAGAACCGTCCTATATGTCTAGTTATTTTGAATTGTTTGTAACAAGCCCTCGACAGACAAAAAAAAGAGTATTGTTCACAGAAACCGTTATTTATATACACACACACACGTAAATGCGTAGAAAGTCTTTGCTTGGAACTAAGTAGAATTGTTGATGGTTGAATACTTGGTTAACGATTAGCTCACAAAACTAATCACCCACACTGAATTCCACGGCCACCCTCATTAATAAGCCTTTAAACAATTAATTTAATCACGCACCAGATCCACCATTAACTAAACATTGTCACCCCCACAAAACTAATAATAATAAGCTTTTAATTTGGGAATGATCAAACCGACAGATCATTTACAATCCAAAACACATAAAGAACAAAATAAGAAAAAAAAAACAAACAGAAGGGATGAAAACCAGGAAGAAAGAAAAACAAATCAAATCTCATTTACATGAATATTTAAATCAACTTTTTTCCCAGAGACGATCGCTCCAACTCTCTCTCTCTCTCTCTAAACCCCTCTTTTCAGAATAATACTTGAAAATTGTATTAAAACCAGACTCAACTATACAGGAACGCAACAAGTGTCTATAAAAATCAGATATGGGGACGGAATTTCTAAAGAATTGTGCACCCCTGTTTGTTTTATTACTTTTATTACGTCCGAACAAAACTGTTGTGTGTGAGTAACAGGTGGGTAAAAATAAAATAACTCAAAACAGCAATTGGGAAAATTTTATAAAGACTTTTACAAGAATTGACTCAACTTGATTATAGAGCGATAGACAAATATTTATCAATTATTCGATTTATTTTAAAATGAAAATAGGAAGATTTCGACCGGAAAAGCGTATGATTCTTTCAAGTTTTTCAGATTAAAAAACGATTCTATCTAAATACAGGTGTACTGAAATTACCTTAAAAATTGGTCGTAATCTGTTATCGTTCAATATTGAGAGGATCACTTCGTTTTTGAAGTGGAAGAAAGAATTATAGGTTTGTTGGATAGGCAAAACATTATACTTTAAGAATGTATTCTCGTCAATTTTTTTGGAGGTGAATCGATTGTATTTTATAATGCTCAAAGATTAGTTCTAATTGTAAGATGTATTTGCTTTAATTTCCAACCCAAAGACTTAAAATGCGCAAATTTGGTGGATGCGCCGGGTAATTCTAATTAATTAATTTGCCTGGAAAGGGACCGGATTTTTAAACATTAAATTAAACTGGAAACTTTTCTTTATCTAGCAGACGCTAATTTTCCAAAACTTTAATTCTCGAAAAATACAGCTTTGGTCAAAAGTATTAGCCACCCCACAAAAATGCACAATGCATTTTTACTAATTGAACAATGAATAAATGCTTATCCCAGATGACATGCAGGAGTCATAAATAATTTCCTAGAATAGGATTTGGTCTTCTTGCGGTCTTATCAATCAATGTGTTCAGGACTTTAATGAGTAAATAAGCTTTTACTTCTGACGAAGCAATTAAATTGACGCCTAATTAATTTAAAATTGACGAAAAAAGTGAAATTAGTTTAGAAAATCGAGTGAAGTGAAGTCGCAAAAAGAAAATTGCTAAGTTGGTGAAGTGTTCTAGTTGCGCCATGCAATCTGTCATTAAACGATTTGCTCAGACTGGCAGTCACGTTAATAAATCAAGAACAGGCAGAAAACGTGCAACTTCGAAGCGTGAGGATAGAAAATTAATACGCGAATCCATGAAAGATCGAAAGCCTAGAAAACTTCATCAGAGCTTGCTGCTGCCTTGTCCGAAGAGACTGGGGAAAGCCAATAAGTGCTCGGACGGTCAGAAGCAGACTTTGCTAAAAGGATGCAAAGCCAGGAAGCAAACAAAAGAAAACGGCTAGACTGGGCTCTACGGCACCAACATCTTACAGAGGAAATTGGTCCAATGTGCTCTAGTCTGACGAGTCTAACTTTGAGGTAAGTCAATTTTACGGCTTTTATTATTAATAAGAATAACCATTTATTTATTACTCTCAAATCGTAAAAGTTAAGGCCATTAAAAAAAACTTTTTTTGTTTCTTCTACAGGAATCTGGAACAGCAGGTGTGACCTTTGTGAGTGAAGAGTACCATCCAGACTGCGTCGTACCAACGGTAGAGCACAGAGGAGGTAGTATAATGATCTGGATGCATGGCTGCTGGTAGAGTTGGCAAAATGTGTATTTGTGAAGCCCGCATGAACAGCGAAAAGTACATAGAAGTACTTAAACCGCACTTAGGCCTTCGCTAACCAGTATTTTCGGCAACACCAATTTAGACAAGAGTCATATTCCAACAAGACAATGCTCCTTGCAATAAGCATGTTTGAATCATTTTGAAGCGCAAGATTAAAGAGCACAGTATTACATCGAAAACGGCATTAAAAAATATGTTAGTACAAGAATGGCATGCCATTACTAGGGAGGATTCTACTAAGCTTGTACGCAGCTTGCCAGCTAGAATTAGTGCAGTAATTAAATCCAAAAGTGGACCGACTAGATTTTAAGTTTTTTTATTCTTTTTTGTGTAATTAGATGGTAATAAATCAATTCAAAAAGTAGAAGTTGTTTTTTTTTCATTATTTTAAGTAAAATTTAAGGAGCCTAATACTTTTGGCCGAGGCTACACATTTGATCTGCTTTCTTTGTACGATTTTGCAACAGAGATGATTTTTCCATACTTTCCAAATCGGCAGTGTAAATTTAATATTTTACAGTACTCGTGACGTTTCAGTTCTGTATTAAAATTTAGCCTAATTTTGGTGGATGCGCCGGGACAGCGTAAATATCTCCTTATTTCTTACTAAAAAACAGAATCTGCCCAAACTTTTGGATTTCAACTAAAAACTCAATAATTTTCGAGTCAACAAAACTCATTTGATGTACTTGATAGCGTTTGCCATTTTTTGTACCACAAATTTACTTCTGCGCTTCAAAAGATAGAAGCGAATTGTGGCGGAGGCGCCAGGCGATTCGCCACAAAATTATTAGCAGTTTCGGAGATTCTCAATGGATTTTTAAGCCAAATTGAAAGATGCGACTATGATGGAAAATGCAGTTTCTGAGGCACATTACTCTTAATTCTCAGCTCCCAAGTTTGCACCCTTGAATGCACAAATCAAGGTTCCCTCTAAAATATAAATATAAACATTTTTTTGAAAACGTCTGTCTGCACGGTGTATGATGCTTTATATCGCTACTAGTTTCACTTTTGAATAGTTTATTGTGATTTAATTCGTACACGTCTTGAATTTTGCAGCCGAATCGATTATATTCACCGCATACAATATTTCTACGACAATCCGGTCAATCGCACGAATTGGCAACGGCATTATGTTCATTATTATTGGGCATAGGATATGATGCTTATGTTGTATTTGGTTATGCTACAAGAGACACAACATTACGTATATTAATACGTAACGATGCACCGTATCCGGAATTGTGGTCAGATGAAAATACAATTGTCGAATCCAACGATAATGATATTCAATCAACACACGAATTACGTAGTAAATATTCATTGATGTTAGAACAAAGAGAAATCGATCGGATTGAAGCTGAGAAAACTAAACAATTAGAAATCGAACAGATGAGGATGAAAGTATTTATAAAAGAGAATTATTTAAAATCATCTTCAATTATTAGAATATTTTCGATTTTTTTTAGGAAGAAGAGAAACCACCATTTGACGAATTAGAAGGTCGTCGATATCACGCTTGGATTCTATTAAAAGCTGGCACAAGAGATATTGATTGTAATATTTTCATTGAACCAACAACTGGTTGGATTTATCAATTAAACAGTTCAAATTATTTACGGATTGAATCAGTTTGGAATCATCTTAATTATTGGGTGAATATGCAAGATTGTACGAATGGTTTAGATGGAATCGATTATGATTTTAAAAATGTAGAAAATTGGGAACATTTATTGCCCGGTGAACCGATTCAATTACGCGAAACGAAAACCGATCAAACACTAGTCGAGGAAAACCATGAAGAAATCGAAGTGCGCAAGAATCTGGAAGAGAAGCATTTGGATATGCCGTTTTCGTGGAGTTTGAAGATCTCGCTTCCGCATGAAGGTAAAATCTAAGAGCGATACAGTTTTTTTACTTACCCCCATCTATCTGCACGTAATCCGAATTAGATAAAAACGTGTAAAACGAGGGAAGAATCAGATCAAATAAAAATGTTGAGGTTTTCGTATGACACGAATTCGCATAAGTTATACGTTTCACCAGAGCCGGACCGGGAGTAAATTGCGCCTGGGGCAAAGAAGAGTTCTATGCGCCCTTTCCGCTATCTGTTAAATAATATTCTTCATGCTTAAAGGATTCGATGCCTCAATGGAAACGGCGACTGGGGCAGATGCCTCCGTGGCCCTTCCCTTTGACCGGCACTGTGTTTCACGAGCTTTGCAATTCTAGAGCCTTCCAGTAGACGATTACAAAATAGTCGCAATAGTTAGAAAATTATAAAAAATATTAAATTATAACAGATTCGGTTGAGGAGTGAGTGCCTGAAGTTAGTTATTTCAGGTCATTTTATTCTTTTGGGAAAAATTGACAACCAACAGACTTCGTAAAGGGAATGTGAACCTCTCATGGTAGATCTGCCGCGGATTTACGGAGGACTTTATTATTGTTTAAAGTGATACGTTCGCACGGTAGAAATTATTATAATTAATGCAAATATTGTTGAATTTACCTTTTAGTAAACACACAATAATCGTTAGCACTTCACTACAGTGATATCAATATATTGTGAATTCCACTACACTAATAATTTAACACATTTTCAAAATAGATGTTAACTCGCCAATGTGAAGAAGTCAACAATTGTAGAAAACAGTGTTAAATAATTCTGTAAACGTTTCTTTGTTTATCACAAATCAAAAAAAAACTTATCTACATGGCGAGCGTTATCTAATCGTTTATTCCGATATCAAATCGTCTACTAGTAGATTCTACAATTTAATAATTTCTTATGATTTACAGAGCCGGACCGAGACTAAATTGCGCTCGGGGCAAACAAGAGTTCCATACTCCTTTTCCGCTGTCTGATAAATAATATTCTTTATTCTTAAACGGAGCAAATGCCCCTGTGACTCTTCCCTTGGACCGGCACTGATGATTTATATCCATATCGATTTTTGCTTTCCTTTACAGCCTTAGCTCTCCGCTATCCGGATGGTGCTATCAAAAATCAATACAAACGAACAATTGTTGAAGAATATGCCCCCTATATACAAACCGATGGCTTAATAACACGCATACAAAGATTCAACGATTTCGATTGTACAGATCCAAAGAATTGTGTATCGATTTTTGAGAATCGCAACGATAAACGGTCGAAACTAATTGAAGACTTTGTAACAAAACAAACACACGAATATTTCGATCGGGGCCGTGACGATGCTGTTGCAGGTACTCTCTTAATAAAATTCCATTAAATTTATATAACAATAAAACATTTTAAGAACATATTTATTATGCGGACGACGATAAGCAAACGATTCGATACTATCACGAGGCACGCTATGATGGTTTAACAAAAATCGAATTCGAGCCACAATTGATGACCGAAGAGTACATAAATCGACCGGATCGGTACTAATCACCGCATCCAATACATGGCGTTAATGCGATATGTTTTATTTTTCAGTTTGTATTACCGTCAAGTGAAGTTTGCGGAGAAAGGCCGGCCGCCACCGGGTCTATTCGAAGGCGCAAGAAAGATTATATTGGTACGATTTTTATTCGGCTACAATCACCATTTTATTTATCGATAATTTAAAGGATATCGTTGAGAAATACTCGAGAGATAATAGTATTGATGCAGATGATGATATAGCGGTACGTGAATATAATCAATTGAATCGAGAAATTCAATTACAATACCATTATGGTGATGGTAGAGTTACAGCATCGACACGAACGTTTCTAAAACCGTTATCACTCGATTTAGGGAAAACTTTTAAATTTCATCCGAATCTAACGTACGGATATCAATCTGATTTGAATAAAACACCATTACGACAATTACAATTATATAATTTGTTCACCGATTTATTAAAAGATGAGCAAAAATCGATTGAACAAGTCCGACAAGTCGAAGATATGGTAAATTACAATTTACGAAATTAATTCGTTTAATTAATTGTTTGTTATTTGAGATTGTCGAGTTTTTGCAAAATCGGAATTTCGAAAATGCCAATTTGAAATTGAATGTTCCGCTATTCAATCGAGAACAGAATATTGGAATGAAATTAGCCATGTTAGAGGAGGTGATTTGTTCGTGCAGCGCCACTTTGTAGTTTTAATGTTATTTATGTGGTTTTTGATAGGAACGTAAGGCGAAAGAAATTGAAGAACAAGAAGCCGATGATACTATCGATTATTTGGCACCGTATTTAGAGAAATACGGGAATCCAAAGCGATTGACGTACAATCAAGCGAACGATGTGCGCAATCAGTGTTTGATCGATTTCAAAAATCTATTATTACTAAGGGCGCAAAATATGCATCGACAATTCGAAAACGTACGTAATTTTGTAGCAAGCATCACGTGAACTCCGCTCTTAAACCCGCCAGTTCGGAGCAGTTGTTTGTCTTCCGATTGTTGGCCACAAACTTGCATTTAAGCATTTTTTTCGTTTCTAACTACACGTTGAGCAACAAGTGCGTAATGTGATGGATTTTTTTGACATTATCGCTTGATGCCCTGCGTGTTTCGATTGCCTATAAAAGGATTAATTTCAATTTTAAACAGGGTATGGACGAGTTGGCGCAAAAGAAAGATTGGTACGAAACGAATCAAGAAACAATCACCGAAACCGAGGAGGCGCAATATTTCCACGAAATGAACCAAATCCATTTTCTTCTACAGATCTTAGAGATCCGTATGACACGATATAAGGAATTATCGCATCTAAGGTAACAAATTAAAAACTAGATTTCGATATAAGTTGTCTTTTCTGTCTGTAGATACGAAGCAATGGTAAATTATCTGGATAACCATCCATTATTACAAATATTAAACTAGAAAGAGATCAAATTTGTACATTAATAAAAATTATTTGAGTATTATTTATTAAAGCTAGTGTGAGATTTTTAATAACTAAACGACCACGATCCCATTTGACCGATACAGTGTCCATCTTCATCGAATGTTGCCAATGTTAGTTTACTTAATTTGTTGGTAAGTGAGGGTAAAGTTGATGCATAACTCGAACCTAACGTTAAAGCCGAATGTGTATCTGTAATAAAACAATAAATCAACAAATTCTATTATTTAATAATAAAACCAAACCGTTATCGTTATTTATTTGATGTTCGTACGACTTATCTGTCTCATCATTTGATTTCGATTTGATTTGATTAACGAAACCCGTTATCAAAGTATCCATCAAACTAGCCTGTCGTGAGAACACTTGTAATATCTTCGATACCCGAGCACCATTCTCAACAACCATGAATTGTAGAAATAGACATGGCAGGCAATCGGGATCGTCTTCTTTGGATGGTCGTGCATACTCCCAACTCAATTCATCGAAACGTAAACCTAACAATAACGAACATTGGGTATCATCAATTAAATAAACACCTTTCGCATTGATTGCTACAAGTACTGGAATGTCTTGATGGGTCATTAATGATGTTAGACCGCGGACAGGTTGTTCGATTTGTCCTTCAAAGAATGCCGAACTATAATTTCAAATAATTTAGAAGAGAAAAAAAATGATTGATAATTACGATGATTAACCCGTAAAATGGTAGTGTCCAACAGAATTCCAAATATTTTCGCATCAATTTACGATTTGTCGCCGAATTCGGTATACGTTTGAACTGTTCTAATAAACAGACTTCAGCGGAATTTTTCGAACTGATCGGCAACCATGTCCATGTTGAACTTTTACGTACATGTATCGGTAGATATTTGGATTGTTCCTCGCGGAAATAATGTGTGGAATGGATTTGTGGATTATATGGTCCTAATTCGATACGTGCCTGTATACCACCCAACATTATATAATGGGTTACTTCACATGGATAACGACCTTCCAATATATTATAGCGCGCCTCTTCATAGAGTAATTCGAGTATTTTTTGATCTTTGATTTTCTCTTCCAAATACTGTGGAAAAAAGATGTTCCGTTGGAACATGATTTTCGGTTCATCGCGTTGTTGCCGATTATACGAAGCATGACTGTAATGATTGATTAATGTACGCCATGCTTGACGAATCTCGTACGGTCTATGTGTTGGTTTCAATTGTAATTCTATCAACAAAACAAAAACAAAAAAATTAATAACAACAACAAAAAATATTGATAGATATACCTAATAACGGACTAACCATCCACAATGTAAACACTTGACTTGCTAATTGCTTATTTAATCCAAGCTCATCGCAATTGATAACAGCTTGACATAATAAGTCACAAGTAGCCGATGGAGTATCCTCGATTTCCATCATTATAGCTGTATGATTGTGTAAATAAACACTGGCTGGTATAATTGGACCTTGTAATTGTTCGCATGTGTTTTGTATAGCTGATGTGCTCGCTATAGAACTTGGTACGGATGCTGTTGTATTTGTATCTATAAATCAATAAATTTATCGATTGTAAAATGACATATTATCGATAATATTATTGAGCTTTCATACAGATAATAAATAATTAATTAAATAATAAAATAAATTATCGTAAAACTAATAAATTCGAATAAATAAAGGAAGCAGTTGTTGTTTTTCTGCGAGTATCCATAATTAATTGTCCCCTTCATAATACCGGATAGAGCCAGTTAGTGATTGAAATTGTTTATAAAAAAAATCGAATAATAGAAATTTTTACAGTATCGTCTGATAGTTTTTACGAATTTCCACGAATTACCTGTTTAGATATAGAATATTGTCCGTAATTAAGATTAAAATAACAGCGGTGGTGTGTAAGTGAAAATTTATCGTTGTAATAATTTATCATTCTGTACGCCTACAGTTTTGCTTTAAATAATAGAAAGGTAGCGCTATTATTATACAGAGTGTCCGTTTATAAAGAATTTCTAGAACGATAGACGACCACTCGCTTGGTATCTTGTTATCGAGCTTTTCCGTTCTTTTTTACAAATTAATTAGAATAAATTATTTCGTTTGGGAAATATCAATTATAGAGAATGATGTGGAAAAAGGTGTTGATTGTTTTAATATTTCAGACAATTTCAAACAATGTGGCAGTCTGAAAAAACATTTTTTTTTAGATAATAATAGTTACTCAATTAATTCAAATTATTCCGCCGCCTATTAAAAAACAACGCCGTTACCGGAAAACGCTTGGAGCTTTGGAAAATCGATTCATACATAAAAAGGCAAAATCTGTAAATCTATGAGAGATCATTTCAAAAATCAGATAATTTGACGACAATTGCATAGCCTTATTTATATGGGATAGGGTATTTTTTTATTTCAGCATTTGCAGCAATTATCATATTTGATAATTACAGCAAAAGTTGCTGCTTTTTTTTATCTGCAATTTAGCTGCAAAAGATAAGATTCGACGGAACCCTTTAAAGTTTCAAGATACGTCCTTAAATAAGAGAGATATCTCACATTAGGGTGCTTCATTTCAGAGCAAAAATTTTTTTTTCAAGTCCCACCTGAAAATCTTGTAGTCGGTGGAAAAACAAAAATTTTGAGCCGCATAGTAGCTCTTAATTCCGATTTTAACTCGTTGCTAATCCATTTTTTATTTTTCCTATTTAAGTAACATTGAAAAATAATTTTTTTTAACTTTTTCCTTCCGCTCATCGTATTATTTTTTTTTCGTATTTTGACTTATTGGCTCTTGTAGAGGACTAAATTTGCTACAAAAAACGTCCTTTGATTCGAGTCCGTAACTCGATTAGATTTCTTCACAAATCGCTTCTTATATTAAAATTTTATATTTTAAGAGGCTGTAGTTACTAAACTATGAGAGTTACGACAAATTGTTTAATTACAAAAATTGTAGGGCATAAAATTTCCTACAAAATTGTTCTTGACATTTTTTATCCATTTTCAATAGTTTTGGCGCTAGATGAGATTTCACGTTATTTTTACGAAATTTTAATATAAGAAGATTTGTGAAGAAATCTAATCGAGTTACCGACTCGACTCAAAAGACCTTTTTTGTAGAAAATTTAGTCCTCTACAAGAGCCAATAAGTCAAAATACGAAAAAAAAGACTTAATACGGTGAGCGGAAGGAAAAAGTTAAAAAAAATTACTTTTCAATGTTATTTAAATGGGCAAAATAAAAAATGGATTAGCAACGGGTTAAAATCGGAATTAAGAGCTACTATGCGGCTCAAAATTTTTGTTTTTCCACCGACTACAAGATTTTCAGGTGGGACTTAAAAAAAAATTTTCGCTCTGAAATGAAGCACCCTAAATTCTCATATGCTTCACATATTTACAGATTATCGGAACGATTCGGATGAATTGTTTTTTTAGCAACAAAAAGACAAAAGCAGATTTCAGATGAAAGGATTCTTCGAAAGAACCGGTCATTTACCAATTAATCCTATGAAGAAACAGTTACTTTTTGAAAATTATGCATTATACAGGAGTGGCAAATGAACTAGGCACGCTTAAGAATAAATATATCACCGAATACCCTCATCTATTTCAACGTGAATGATGCTTTACGGATATTATTCACTGTGTGCTTAAATCGAATACCAGCTCTGTATACTTTTGTAATTCGACGTATATACCTATAAAATCTATTTACTGTTATAACTAGCGAAAGGATCGTTGAGAGAAGAGACTGCACGTTCTTCAATGGCAAACCATTGGCGTAAGTTAAATTGAAGAGTTCACATAATTATTAGTTAAATTAATCTTTCCATTGGTTTATTTTGTATACTACATGTTGAGATTATGAAAATGCCATAGTGTGGGCCAAATTTTCGTCGTGACAAAGCGACGTCATTTTAACGAAATATTTGTTGCCAAATTCTTTCTCTAATTATAACATACATTTAAAGCGTTCTCGTTTCGTTCGCTTTTCGTCCAGACAGCCTGTACATTTCGGTCTAAATTCTCCTTTGTTACTTTTTTCCTATTTTAATTTTTCCAAATTGACTAGAATCGATAGGAATTTATCATTAAACATGATCTGATTGGTACTCGTATTAGAAATCAATCATACATAACATGTCTGGAAAAACGTTTACATTTTTACCGGTTATTATAGTTTCAATATTAGTTATTTCGTTAAACTGTTCATAAGTGGTGTTTGTCAATTAATAATGGTCCTATAACCCTCATTATCTACCTATTATATTTAATGTATGACAAAATGAAAAAGAACAAGATTTATTTTTCATAAAATTACAATTTAATTCTTTAATGAGGGTGATTGTTAATTTTTTAAGACAACCTATTTCCGTTTCGGGGGTAGTTTTATAGTTGTACAATAAATCAATGAATAATACTATCGTGTATTTTTATCAAACAAGTACGAGTGCTGGAACTGAACGGTAAGAGATTATTGTAAAATTTTGTCATCACTATCTTCGGGGACTTTTTTTTTCAATGAAAATTCCGCGAGTGATAAAGATTCAAAACAAAACCGGAAATACATCCGCGGTTTATAATACGAATCAAATTGGTGCCGAATTTTATTAATATGTTTGTATTTTGTATGAATAACAAATAGTGACGAGCATTTTATCAGATTTTAAATAACACACACCTTTATTTTACGAATTAGTGAGTGAGAGTCTGCTTTTTTTTTTCGAATACAACATAAATATGGAAACATCAACACTTGCTCTAACAAAAAAAGCTTTGAATCAAACTATAAAATTCGATGATGCAACGGTGAAAACGCAATTAAATTTGTATGATATTTTAATACCAACAATTGGTGCTATTATAATTCTGTTGAATTTGGCTGTTGTTATTTCCAGTGGATTAATCCTAAAGAAAGGTAATTATTTGAGTGTTCCTATAGATAGATGTTTTTAGTTTTAATTTCGAACTGCATTTTGTTTGTACCTAATTACGAGTGGATGCAGTAGAGCGAAGGTGTTTTGAGTGTTTTTAAAAGATACCTAAAATTTAAAAAAGTAGACTTTAATATGCCAAACGCAGCAGCGGTGGCGATTTTAAAGCGATGGTACCGTCTTTAGCACGTGGAATATTGATACTCCGTTTTATGACAAAAACCACCGGAAGTTACTTAATGTATAGGCAGACTTTCAGTTGCATAGTGTTAACAGAGTCCCCCAAAAAAACAATTTTTTGTATAAAAAGGGTAGCGGCCCAATGGCCGCTATTATCCTTATGGTTATAGACGTCTCTCTCAACTTCTTATTCATTTCTACTCTTTTCACTCTCTCATATCCAATGTTATAATTCAATGTCACGCCTTCAGGCGGATTAAATTACATGAAACAGCATATATTGGATTCAAAAACGTCTGCCGAACAAATTTTTATCGTGTCAACAAGTCGAATGTGAAATTATGCAAATGTTTAAAAAATGTTAATTAATCGGTTAAGTTAGTTTCATCGATACTTAACTTATTGATTAAGTTGTTAGCTATTTTTAGTAGTTCTAGTAACAATAGAAAAAAAAAGAGATAAGATTATAAATATATAATTGTAGGAGTAAAAAATTTTATAATTAGAATCTAAGACAACTAAGAATAGCAATCTGTACAAATAGAAATAAACCCTTTTTTCTAAGAAAGAGGTATTGACCTCAAATCTGTCTGTTTGGAATTGACTGATTCGGTATAAAGCAGTTCCAAAATATTATAAAATATGTAAGCTGAGAGAGTTTGAATAATTAAAAATCAAGATTTCTACCACCTAAAGACACAGAGGAAAAACAACACTAATTGCTAGATTTCTGCTCGATTCTCAAAATTATGCAACAATTGATGCATGTGTCATAGGTTGGGAACCACTGAATTGGATTTTTCGCGTTATTTCCAACGGTTCTTTTTAAACTGTGATTTTGATAAGGGAATTGACCAAATTTTGGACAATTGTAATTTAGTTATCTTATCAATAGACCATACTTCCGTGACAATACACAAGGACTAAATAGATATAGGCCAAAAATAATTAACAAGACGGAAGTCTTTATCAAATGGGCAACTGACAATCCGCACGAGTTGCACTAATGCGTCAATATACTAGAAGCAAAACGCCAGAAAGAAAATTGAAGTTAAAAAAATTCGCTACATAGTCTGTTCAAAACTATAAATGTTAAAACGTTAAATTTTAATAAAATAAACTATCGATTTGCGTGCTGCAAATCTTTTTCCGCACGCAAATCATACATATTGTTACATAGCGTGTGCAAACAGCTACTTTCCGAAATGGCGGGCGGAAAGTTAGCACTTTCGCCGAATATGTAATAAAGAAAATATGAACTAAGGATGCAATTTATTGCATTTTATAAAAAAAGAATGTTATCAATAGAATCGCAGAATTAATGGATAGACAATTGAATATTATGCATAAAAGCTTGCTGTTATTACAGTTTTATAAATTTAAATCGACACGCAAACGATCAATTTATCAAATATTACATTACAAATCCAACTGTTTTTTTCTTCGAAACAACAACACATTAAATTTTTGTTCAAAAAAGTTTATTAATTATAAATTTAACTATAATTTAAGAAAATCTATACCATACTCCGTATGAGTTAAAAAATAATAATTATTGATAATTCGACGTCTGTTTGTATTATCACAGATATCGATTTGACTTCTACTTTATGCATTCTACAATTACCGACAGTTTCAATTCAAAAGCTTTTTGTCAATCTAAAAGTTCTCAAAAACTTTTCAATCTTTTTTAAAATTATTGAATATTCTTTTTTTGAAGTGAAACTTCTTTAGGCGCGGTACGGTAGTAAATTTTTCCAAAACGTAACGAAAATGCGGGATCCCGTTTGAGGAAACCTTTCCCCTCTAACAGACAGCTGAGAGGGAAGAATGGGAGCGTTGCCATAGCGTCGCTTCTACTCTCTCTGTCAGTTCTGCCAGCTGTGTAAAATAAACACTAGAGCTTAAAGTTGGTATCATTGATTGATATACAGCACCCTTTGGAACGAAACTAAAATTTCCTGGCCTACCGCAATTTATGATCTTTGTATTTATAAGAGATATGTGAAATACAGAAAAAGACAACTGCAGAAAAAATCGAGCCTTCAGGCAATGACAGAAAGAAAATAATTCATTAATTGAATCCCATTTAACCGTATCCTAATCCTAAAAATGAACTTCATGTCTAACCTAAGAAGTTTCACTTCTAACCCGCGGCGTTCCACGCACTTTCAATTTTTTCTTGACTGATTTGTTCTATTAATTGTAGGCCAACAACCACGATCGACTTATTTATTTCTTGGTAATGTTGCAATGACCGATCTAATTACTGGGATCTCTGTTGTTTTCGGCCAACTTTATCCAAAAGCACATCGTGATCATTATGTTTGTTCAATACAATTAGGTAATCAACAATTTAACAATAAAAAAAAATATTTGTAATAATTATAGGAAATAATTAATATTTAGGTATGATCGTATCAAGTACATTAGCTTCAGTATATTCTGTTGGTCTAATTGGTATCGATCGATTTTTATTCATTGTACATGGTATACAATACCAACAATGGGTGTATCCAACAAGAGCGAGATTATGTATTCTTTTCACATGGATTATAGGTAAAACAATAAATAATACTCGAGAGTGGAGGTTCTTAATTTTGGGTCTAGGTAGATCGAATAAAAAGGTTTAAGAACCTCAGCCCGAGAATCAAGTCCGTAATCAAAAGACGTGCACTTATTTCATAAAATTCAGATTGTAGCCGGTCTGTGGCTCGTTTCATATAGAAACTGAATTTCTGCTAAAGAAATGTTGAGCTTATCTTGAGTCAGAAGAAAAAGATTATCTCCTAATTCTTTCGTTTGGCTGCAATAACATTTAAAAGACAATGCATGTAACGTATTGATGACGGACTTATCTTGAATCAATTCTATTAATCACACAATCAATCGTTAGGTGGTATAATTGGATTTATGCCCTTATTTGGATGGTATGGTGATACTGATAATGGACGTATTTGTTGGTTTATCTTATTAGCACCGAAATATTTGATTTTTTTAACTGTAATCGTTGGACTTATACCATTAATTATTATTATTATTTTATATTCAATCATTTTATATCATGCAATTAGAAAAATTAATCAACTGAAACGTGCCCAACAATCCAATTCAAATCAACATCGAGACTCGGTTACGAATTTACGTATGTTTCGTGGACGACCTAACGAAAATGATCAACAACAACAACAACAACAATCAAGTGAAAAAAAATCTAGTTGGAGAAAAATCTTCACAAAACAACCAACAAATTCAGTAAAATCGCCCAGTAAATGGAAAGCAATTAAAATTGTCTTATTTACAACATTAGGTTTCACAATTGCATGGTTCCCATATTTTATAGCATGTATAATTTATGTTTATAAATGTGAAAATGTCGATACGAAAAAATGTAAATCATTACAAATTGTGATTGCAAGTCCATTAGCAATTTTAGGTTTTACAAATAGTCTAATTAATCCAATAATTTATGCATGGTGGCATAAAGGTTTCCGTGAATATGTACAACAACGTGTTAGTATTGCAATTGAGAAAGTACGACGTGCTAGTAATGTTGTTGGTAATACAGCATTTCATATTAGTCGTATGGCAAGCCGGAAAGAATCAACAGTTTCAACAATTATGAAATATGAAAGAAAAACAACATCAACCACTGATCAATCAACATCATCAACACATGAGATAGAAGATCACACGATAACAACTCAACAAATACCGTAATTTATTGTATACTGTGATAGATATGGGTTTACTATTATTATGCCACAAATTTTCTCAATTAATTGTCATATAAGAATTTGGATCGCTTCTTCAAAAATACGAAGGCAAAATCGACTTTCAATAAGTATCTCAATTATATGAATGCATTGTTCTTTTCCTGAACAGCTTAACTATCTTTTTATTAAATTTTGTATAATGCTATATTTTTTATGTGTTTGTGTTAAAGTATTAAACTAAAAAAAAATAAAGTTTAGTTTACAATTTTTCCGTCCTTCACGCATGTTTTTAATATGTTTCCAAATTTGCATTTCGTACGAAAAACAGTTTCTTCAATGATCCTATTTTGGGCATTATGCACCTGTATTTGCTAGCATTTTTGTATCTGCTGTAAAGCTGTTTTCAATTGCAAATGAGATATTTTTAAAAGAAAATACATTATTTTTATATGAAATTCATTCGCAGTATTCACTGCAGGTAATTGCTTTCCTAATATTCAGTAATTTTCGAGACCTTATATGACGTTTTGGCATTTATAAAATAACTAGAAAAAAAATCGTGTCGGTCAATAGACATTGTAGTCTAATTTCTTTAGATACTTTTCCATTTGAATTTACAAATAAACGAGATATTTGAAGGGAGGCACTTAGAAAAAACACCTCTATATTTTGCAATCTCTCAATCTGATCTCCAGATGGTCAATATTATTGTGCAATATATTGACGTGAATATAAATCGTCTAAGGGCCATTTTACTACAGATCCCTGGGATCAAAATAGGAATATTTAAGGCATATACAATACTATATAGAATCCGGCCCGCGATAAGGTGTGATATTTGCTTGTTGGCCCGAAGTCAGGGAGAATATAAGGGCATTTCACGATTGGCAAAGAATCACTGTTGTTGAGTTGTGTAGAGTTGACTTTGATTTTTTTACAGAGGATTGAACATTTTTAGAAAAAGTTCTCTTGAATTCGTTTCCAATAGTATATGAGCTATAATTTCAAATGAAAATATAGGGTGTTCCACCTCAAATATCTCGTTTGTTTGTGAATTGAAATGGAAAATTATCTAAAGAAATTAGACTACAATGTCTATATTTCAATGAACCGATACGATTTTCTTTCTAGCTATATTCAATATTACGAAACCAATTACCTACAATGAACGCGGCGAATGAATTTGATATGAAAATAATGTTTTTTCTTTTAAAAATGTCTCACTTGCTGGTGAAAAAAATTGACCGATATGATTTTCTTTCTAGCTATTTTGGAAATGCCAAAACGTCCTATAAGGTCTCAAAAATGACTCAATATGAGGAAACCAATCAACTGCAATCAATATTGCAAATGAATTTGATACTAATTTTTTTTCTCCTATAAATTTCTCATTTGCTACTCAAAAAAATATGGGAAACTGCAATTCGCCCGGCGCCTCCACCATTCTGTACAATAAATTGTTACGTCTTTAATCTGAAATACAGTCTTTAACTCGAAATTTTTCTTAATATTTAATTTTGACGTAGGCTTTTTTATCAATGAATAGGTTGTTGATCCCAGAGAAGCTCTAATTTATTTTTGAGCAGCAAATGAGAAGTTTTTAAAAGAAAAATATTATTTTCATATCAAATTCATTCGAAGTATTCATTGTAGGTATATAATTGGTTTTATAATATTGAGTAATTTTCGAGACATTTTGGCATTTCCAAAATAGCTATAAAGAAAATCGCATCGGTCAATTAAAGTATAGGCATTGAAGTGTAATTTCTTTAGATACTTTTCCATTTCAATTCACAAACAAATGAGATATTTGAGGTGGAACACTTATCTAGGACAGCCTGTATGTTGGAAAATTCATTTAGTTTTCCCGTAAGCCGTTAAAATTCAATGACAATACCAATTTGAATCGATTTTGACATTATTCTTTTTTGTTTATTAAAAGAATTGAATGAAATTTGTGTCAATTATAGTCTTAATCTGTTTGATGTCTGTATGCATTTATTTTTCCAAGATACGGGTAAATAAATTTTCCAGCAAATTTTCACTTAACGTCATAGCTCATTACCATTGGAAACGAATATAATATTAATTTATGTATCAAGGGCGTTATGAGGCAAATAGGGCCTCAGTGTTGACAGTGTACGGTCCGAAGGCTGTACGTCGACCGAGGGCGTTATGCCCATAACGCCCTTGGTGCATTCATAAGTTTATGCCATAAGCAAAATAAGCAATTTAACCTAATTTTGGATTTTTTTTAAATTGGCTATTATTTTTCATAACGCCATGGCAACGCCATAATAGCCCGTTGTCAAGTAAACAATTATTATTTGGTTATTAATGGTTCAATAATGTATACGAATGACATAAAAGAATTTTTTACAGTAAATCCTTGCGCATCATGAAATCCCGTTAATTAAGCCATCATTTTTGTACCTTTGTAAGTTTTGATAATTTTTACGGTTTATTCACAAAAAGCATAAAATCAGATCTGAAGATTTATATTTTACTAATTTTCTGGTGTAAGCGGTAATCGGCAGTCCGGAGCCCGAAACAAGTGGTTTTTCAAGAATTTTCATTAGATCGACGTGTTAATCTATCAATAAATATTGTGGCAACTTTACATTTTACTTTTATATTCTCTAATTCTTAAAATAATGTTTTTCTTGACGCTTCTACATTCTATTTCCTGGCGGCCTTGAAAAAAAGACGTTTAGCGATGAGCGCAATATGTCGGGACTGAATCATCGGAAATCAAACAAGAAAAAAAACAATGTAATAGCAAAATATTGATTTTCGTTGCAAATATTAGCTTCCAATTGTTTAGCAAATGGAAATCACTTATTGGCGAGAGAAAATCTTCTGGCAATCTTTAGAAAATATTTTCATTCATATTGTGCCATTTTCGACTTTGAAAACACTTTTGAAATATCAAAATGAACAAAAATTTGACGGCCCCTGTCAAGAATACTAAAAAGAGGATTGGGAGGTTTAATTCTACTTTAATGGGCTCTGGAACACAAAGTTATAGTACTTCTGGTCCATAGAAAAAATAAACAATCAATAAAACCCATTTTAGAACAAAATTACTACTATTTTACCGTATTACCAAAAGAGTGAGTCTAATTACGCCTTCAGAGTTTTGGAACATTACAAAGTTTACATCAACCAAAGTCTGTACCTAGTACAGCCTTCCGTTCCTAATGTAATTTCAGAACAACGAAACAAATGACTCTCTCTGACAATCATTTGTAATCATAGCAATTTTGTTGGGAAACATTAACGACACATTAATGATCATAGCTTACCATTCGTCTGTTTGTCACTCAATAGATCCGAATCTTTAATTGTATCAGTGGTTGAAACTGTCGCCCTATCTCGATCCCAATCAGTCTGCATACCATTATAGCCATTCGTATTTTGTTCATTATTGTAACCACCACCTGTATCAGTACCACATAAACTCGAATAACTGGCACTTACAGTTGGTATACGTTGTGATACGGAATATAATGCCCCTTGGCTAGATGATAGATCTTCAGTTTGTATATAATCATCATGTGTACGTCTGTTACCATCGAAAAACAAATTAAATTAATTAATTAAACAATTGGATAATATTGTCTATTTACGTACCCGTATTGTTCCACGATATAATCAGAATTCTGATTGGAATAGACACGACTTCTTGGATATTCTACCGGTACAACTGTGACGTAATTATTCTGTTGTATACCAATTTGTTGATTATCTTTCGTATCAGCAAGTAGTGTATTATCCATTTTTCGTCTTTACAAACGTTATAATACTGATTTTCTCAGATTTACACACACCTGTCACATGAATTATTGATTTTTCCCATTATTATACAATTTCTATATGAATGTCATATGGAAATTATACAATGTTGATAAAAGTTATCAACATTGTTCGTATTTTGTAATTTTATCATTTTTACACAAATCAAATCTGTTTTTGTTTACTAAATTTTAAAAAAAAATCAATAAACACAAATTTTTGACACTTGACAGCTGTTTCGATGGTAACAAAGAATTCTGCAATACCGATTCGTAAATTTTACAAAATTTAAAATTACATTTACATAATTATTTGATTAGAAATTTTTATTTTGAATTCTGGGATGATCACTTTTATTTGCGCTTTTCTTTTAAAAAGCTCTACATATATTAATTAAAAAACATAAACATAAATATATCTTCTTATCGACGGTTCCTCCTATCATCACCATCAGGTCTCATGATTTTTTAATTAAAGAAAAAGATAATAATTTAATTACTGGAAGACAGTTGTTTAATAAAACATAAATAAATTAGTTATTTTGGATATATGTAGCAACAAAAAAGCGGCCGACGAGGATGGGATTCGAACCCACGCGGGCAGAGCCCATTGGATTAGCAGTCCAACGCCTTAACCACTCGGCCACCTCGTCTTCTCGTAATTATTTCTCTTCGGCAATCTATATAAGCGGTAATTTGAATTAATGGAATTTGACAAAATTCAAAAAATTCAGAAATTAAAAAATGCTGAAACTAGGATAAGAAAATACTAGAACTCATCCGAACCACTTGCCATTTCGGAGCAATTTCATAATACTTCTATCAAAACCAAAATTTTCTTATCTCACTAAGAGTCGACTCAAAATCCAGGCAGCTGAGGCATAGGCGTATTTGTTAACAGCCGAAATTTGCTGGATTAAAATGCTGATCACTTGCCACCTAAGAACCTACTCTCTGAGTTGGGCCAGCTTTCCAGAACTTCTTCACATAAAAACATGCATAATGTTTAAGTTGCCTTTTTTCAGCATGGATTACGCATAAGCAACGCTAGCACATGGAGTGGATTTGTACAAGGCCTATGTTGAGTCTTTGGTTGGGTGGTAAAAAGAAAACGCCTTTCTCGACAGCCTGCTCAAAAATCAATCTTACCGGAGATCAAAACAGGAAGAATAAAAAGACTAAATTGTTCCTGCTCTTGCAAGTAATAGAGGAAGTAAAACTTTTTTATTTTGTGGAATATGTGCTTTAGCTTTCACCTTCTTCTTCCAAAACCGACCTAGAAACTACCATTTCTGCTGAACGCTGCAGGTGTTTCTTGTTCAAAAATTTGATGCGACGAGGATGGGATTCGAACCCACGCGGGCAGAGCCCATTGGATTAGCAGTCCAACGCCTTAACCACTCGGCCACCTCGTCTTTCTTTTGTTCTTCTAACTGAGAACATTGTTACGAATCCAGTTTGAAGTCCAACTTCTATTAGGTACATAACTTTTTTTTAACCCTTTCGCTACTATAGGTATACAAAACTGGCCGCACTATGCCACCTATACAGAATGGGTGGCTATAGACAGCCATTTTTTTTTCTTCGCAAACAACTGCAAGCGTTGCTGCAATGACTGTTGTTTCCACTCTGTTTTGTCATTCACCCTTGGGACTCAAATATAATCATAGTCAGTCATGATTCGGCTCTGTCAGAAGATATGGTTGAGATCTGCAGGTGATAAAAGTGATACTAAAAGGTCCTTTTTGAGTCAAAAGTCTTGGTCCTGGATGCTGAAGACTGCGCATTTTTAATGTTCGCACTTTCGGCGCACCGCTCCATCCGCAGAAGGCTTAAATAAAGCGCTTCTGAAGTCTACATGTTCAGGCTTTTCGTTTCACAAAATAAGCTTGTGCCTCTAATTGGATAGGTGCCTTATTTATGCTTGAAGAGCAAAACTAATGCGACGAGGATGGGATTCGAACCCACGCGGGCAGAGCCCATTGGATTAGCAGTCCAACGCCTTAACCACTCGGCCACCTCGTCTTACACTTCTACTTCTGATTAGATACGTTGATAACAAACATTTGATAACTTATCTTAATGATAATCACAATAATAATGTGGAAAACAAACAATTGCAAATTCTCTTTACTTTTTGATATCTGATAACATTTTTTTTGCCACGAACGCAAGCGCAAACTACCTAACCGCATTACTTTCGAGTAGTGTGCCAAACTCACCCACCCCATGTGCACCCTACTTTAGCTACCCGCAAATAAGATCAAAACAATTACTCGATTAAAGTTAACTTTTTTTGTAAATAAATTTACAATAGTGAAGGCTTCAATATAAATTATTGTTCAAATTAATTAGAAGAAAGCTGGAATTTCTTTATTAAAATGCGCATAAAATACGATCGTTGCTATAACAACACCACCGATTCGAAAGTATATACAACCCTTATTATATACCGTTTCAAGTAGTTGTACACAACCGATTCACATTTGTTGTTTTCATGTGGTGGTTGTTGTTGATGATGTCGTGCGTGCCTATGTTACCCTATTTTACACCACCTAAATTTACGTCAAAGTAAGTGACTCTTTACCGAAATAAAATCGAAAGCGACCAAGGGGGGGAAAAAGACGTGATTGACCCAATTAATTACCAACAATTTATTAGGTAGATATACCATTTTAATTTATAGCATTTCTGTTTTTACACAACTATTGTGGACGAATATTTCTACTGTACAATTGAACTATTTCGATTGTTACTGTAATTATAATAATACGAGAATTATTGATCTTTATGCTGAATAAGTTGGGCGCGAATTAGTTGCTAGTCCAATTCAATTTTGGCACTTTTAATGAACCCTTTTTAAAGGGTCTGTCAATTAAGGTCTCTTCACAGAAATCGAATTGGGGACAAATGTCTCCAATAGAAAACAACACACAATGGTCTACAATTAATGCAAATGATTATATTAATATACAATTTTTAATAATGGACTAGTATTCGACCGGCCATGACCAACACATGACCTACATATTCGCCACTAAAACGTAAAAAATTCCATATTTCAACCCTGTCTTATTGTTTTCTCTTCAGAAAAGTTTGCACCTGAAATGCATTTCTAATATCAACATTTTATTAACGTTGCGTGTTGGGAAGTGTAGAAAATGAAGAGAAAGAGAGTGCAAAGTAGTTTCTCTACCCCTTATTTTATATTGAGAAAGTAATGAACAAAATGTGGCGAGTATTCTATCTATCTCGATATGTGTCAAAGTTTACACGCAAACTTGCTGAAATCGTCTGACGATTTTTTTATAGAAATTTAAAGAAATTTGACTGCTGTTTTAATTCAATCATAATAACAATTTTATACGGTGATAAATTGCGTGTTATCTACTTGTCAGCTGAACATGAAAGACTGTTTCAAATATCGTGATTCTTTCCAAGACTAGACTTCAAGGTATCAGATTTCAATCCAACCGTATAATTATTACTTACAACTCTTCAAAACCCTTTGAGTTAATCATTATTATTAGTAGAATAACCACAATTGTCTTGAAAGCAAAAAACAATAATCGCTTTAGGAAATTGATTTTCCAATAAAAAACAAAATTGGAAACAAGTCAATAGCCTCTACGTTGATTTCTTTTTGCCTAAATATTTTAGTTTGTATAATTCCGGTATTGATTTATTTGATGTTTTCCCTTTCACTATTATTATCTCTATCGATAATGCTTGAAAGATAAGGGAAACATGGAAAGAGAATTTTTTTAAACATCGAAAATTGGATTTGTTGCCCACGTGGAATTTTGGTGGATGCGCCGGGCTAACCACCGTTTATAGTATACAGGGCCTGGCGTAAAGTGATCGATAATTGTTAATCCACAATTTATCCCTAAAAGAACCGTATACGGTAATATTTCGACAATATAAAATGCCACTCTAATAGAAATGAAATCGAGGCGCTGGTAAGGGCCTGGTTAGTTTGCCTAGATTGAAACCAGGCACTAACCAATACACGGGAAAAAAACCTGTAGGTGCTACATGTGGTAGACCTGTAACATGATCCTGTAGCAGCAGGATTAGTCCTGTTGTAGTTACAGGTCTTTCCTGTTGGTACTACAAGACTATTCTTGTTGTGGTTGCATTGTTGGTCCTGAGGCAGCTACAGAACCTTCCTGTTGCTGCTACAGGATCGTTTTATAGGTCTACGACATATAGCACCTACAGGTTTTTTCCCGTGTTCTGGCTAACGCCTGGTTTTAATCTAGGCCAATTAGCCAGGCCCTTGCCAGATTTTATTTCTGCTAGGGCAGCTGTGGCTGTTCAGAATATTTTTTAAAATACTCCAAAAGTGAACCTAGTTATTTATTAACGAATTGGGTGACATTGAGAGTCTGAAAGTTAAGGCAAGATTTGTTAATTCCTTCGCCGCGCTCGTGAAACATTGAAATTAAAAAAAAATTAAAGGAACTATCAGGCGTATCTTATAATCTCTTTGTAAATCAAACTGTTAGCGGGATTAATTGGCGGTCGCCTAATTTTGAAGAGCCAAAGCACAAACTTGACTGCAAAAACTAGAATTCGTTATGCAAAATCTATAACATAATGCAAAATCCATGAAATACTCGCAATAATGCAAGATTTCTTCCCGAATTAATCAACATTTGAGTCCCGTGAAGATCGTCCTATTCCATAGATGGAGAGGGTGTAAGAGAGTTTGGGTCACGTGTATGACCCCATTTCATGGGCCGCCACATGAAGAAACTTGCCAAACGATGCAACTTTTTGTGCAATGCAATAAACTACAAAGTACAACAGCTGTAATAAAGCATTTATAACAAGTGAAGCCCAAAAGTCCGTCTTATGGCTGCAGTACACTTGATTACCCTAAAATTAAGAACGAGACCCATTTACCTACTGTTACGTTTACAATTATTGCAGTACACCATGCGTGTATGGTTCGGTGGTGACCGTTTCGGCATTGCTAACCGACTGCTAGGTGGGGTGAAATTCAAGTGTAGCGTCCCGACGCCTTAAGAGGATGATTAGTGCGCCGTCCACCACTGTTGAAGCAACAACAACAACAACACCACTACCAACAACCGCAATCGAATTGAAACGCAACAAACACCACCATCGTAACACAACTATAGCACACCGAATTAAATCGCGGGGCATTACAGCTCTTATGTACGCCTGCCAACAGGGGGACGTTGATCGAGTTAACAATATCATCCGTACGCAAGTAATTATTATAATAGAATCTTTTATTTTTACACTCTTTCTAGTGTAGAATAGAGCACGTGTTTTGTTGTGTGAAGTTGAATAAACTTCACAATAATGATTACACATTGTCATAGCAACTGTCGTCTAGACGCATTGCATTTTCCAGCTATAATCGCCAAAATGTGAACTATAACAATGTTGATTCTCATTAAATTTGCAAGACAGTGTCTCTATTATGTTCTTGAACTTTTCATGTAAGCTAAACTTTGTAAATATTTGATTAGCATTGAACTATCTGTGTCTTTTGTTTTGTGTGGCATTCTATCTAGCCATCCGCATTGTGGATACGTGATCGTACCGGAAAAACACCACTACACTACTCCTGTACCAGCGATAATATCTGTGCAGCTCAAACAGCAGATTTATTGGTAATGGCAGCACCGGATCTCATCGATGGTCGTGATGAAGACGGTTTCACACCGTTACATTTAGCTGTGATTGCTGGGAATATGCCGCTAGTTACATTCCTTTTAGCGAATAATGCTGATGTTAATGCTGTCGATCATGAGAAGCATACAGTTGTACACTGGGCAACAGGTCAGTACAAACAGAAAAAAAATGTAATTTCGTCTTGATTTTGTGCTTCTTTGTCCTGGAAAATGTCAAGGCTGATTTGCTGTGAATCCGGTACAAAGAAAAATTGACTATTTATAGAATATGAGGTGGCATTTTGATAAAATAGAGGTCAAGATTAATGAGCATTGATGTATTATTCATTCAGGATACGTGTGCAAAACGACATAAATCTGCACGTTACGCGACGGAAGCATTATGACTTGGAATCTATTTTAAGTCGATACTTTATCCGACAGTTTTAACATTCGTACAAAAATTCAGCATAATGGCCAGTATTTCGGCCTGGTTTCCTAACCGATTCAAATCGACCTCATTTGATGTTCGCTGTGATACGGTCAACGATTACTGTGTCTGCGGTTATTGCGTGTTCTCCAAAGTCCTGATTAAATTAGCATAGCTAGAAAGTAAAAATTGTATTTACAACATAAAATTCAAAGGTTAATTACAACAACAAAAAAAACACAATAAATAACTTGTTGATGGTTGAATTTTTCAAGATAATTTCTTAAGATAAATTCTTCAACAAAGTAGTTTTATGATTTACACAGAAATAAGGTCGATCGAAGAGCCAACGTCACTGCGGTCAGCCTGCCCAAGGTTGGAATAATCGATGACTTATTCCACTTTTAATATAAGCATTTCTTTGGAAAACCCCATGATTTGTTAATTGTCAACTTTTGACGAGTACACTGGCCGAATAATAGCCAACTGGCACGCTAACAATTCATCCTATAATCGAAATTTTGTCGAAATTGCAGTTTGCGGTGAGACCGCAGCATTGCGGGCGGTTCTAGCAGCCGGAGCACCAGTCTCAACACCTGATGTGCATGGTGGTTATCCGTTACATTATGCCGCTCAAATGTGTGGTGGTGTAAGTATGATTCGTGTAGATTTTATCTAAAAAAAACTATCAAAATAAAATCTTAGGAGAAAGATTCGAATCTTGGTCTACAAGTCCTTCAAGCGCTTCTCACGCACAGTGATATTGTTGTGTCGGTGGAGGATGGTGATGGTCGTCAGCCGTTACTGTGGGCCGCCAGTGCCGGTTCAGCTAAAGCTCTTCTAGCTTTGATTCGAGCCGGTGCTGCTGTTGAAGCGCCCGATAAAGATGGTTTAACCGCTCTACATTGTGCCGCTTCGCGTGGACACACCGACTGTCTCGATACACTATTGACACTATGCGGTGCATCACCGGATGTCATCGATACTAACGGTTGTACAGCATTACATTATGCTGTGACATTGGGTAGATTCGTGTAGATATCGAAAGTGTTTTCTATTGTTCTATGATCGATTTTAGGTCATGCTGATGCTACCGCTCTATTGTTAGCACATGGTGCTGATCCGAATCGACAAGATCGAAAAGGTAGAAGTCCAGCACATTGTGGTTGTGCCAAAGGTCAGTTTGAAACGGTCAAAATGATTGGGTCGCGGGGTGCTAATCTATGGTTGAGAAATGCACGCGGTGATCTGCCGTTACATGAAGCTGCCGCCTCTGGTCGTAGGGAATTAGTTAAATGGTTATTAGAGATGCGACCGAGTCAAGTCAATGCACGTAATAATGATGGTCGATGTCCGTTACATTTAGCCGCACTCAATGATAATTCTGATATGTGCAAGGTGAGGAGAATTGTTGCAATAGAAATCGAATTTTATTGTTTCCATTTGTAGATTTTGTTAGATGCTGGAGCACAAATTAATCCGGTTTTAAGGACTTCCAAGAATACATTTATGACACCATTAGATTGTGCCTTACAGAGAGGTTTCCGTTCAACTGCCAAATACCTCCAACTGCACGGTGGAGTGCCGGCGAACCGTTTAAAGGATGCACGTCGAGGTATAGCGGACAATAATGTTAATCTACAAATTAAAGACGATATTACTTTCTGGGGTGATACTAGTACGGATAGTGAACGTGAAAATGGTGGAGTAGCCGAAACAACCAACAGAAAAATCCAAAGAAAGAAGCTATCTTATAAATATGAGAAGAAACGTGCCTCATTATCAGGTAGTGATGTTGAAATGCCACGGAAATCAACAAATCGTTTAGAGAGTGGACGAAATCACAGAAAACTGATGGAGAAATCGAAACGAGTCAAATCATCAGCCACCACCAGATCGGATAGTATGAGTAGTAGTATTGAAAAGCATAAAGCTAGAAATCGTTTCGATTATACAAATGAGATAGTTATTAATGGAAAAACTGAAATTAACATCCATCAAACTAAACATGTGACAATTAGTAAAGATGTAACTGATACGGGAAGTGTGCAAAACGAAATCATCAAGAACGAGGAGGTTGTCAGCGAGAAGGAGAAACGGCCGAAGAGTGCCAAACACAGTAAAGTTAGAGACAAATCAGGAAAATCTCAAAAAGATGTTATTTCTGCATGTGAATTAGAAAGAGAACCAAACGAAGAGACCACCAATTTGCGATTAGCAAAAGATGAAGTAAACGAAGCAAAAACTGATAAAATTACAATAGAAGAAAAAAGATCATTAGGAGATCAACAATCAATAATATCAAATACAAGTGAAGACGTTGAAGAACATCGAAGAGTTACAGTTGAAGCTGCCATTCATGAGCCACCCAAAGACACGAAATCTCAACAGATTGAAGAAACGACCAAAATAGACGAGAAAGTTCAAAGCACTGATGATGCCGGAGTAAAGCCAGAAGAGTCGATAGTTGATGAAGTGAAGCCAAATGAAGTAATTGAAAGCGTTGAAAAGCAAATTGAAGAAAGTGTGAAAACGAACGAAAAACCAAAAGAAACTAAAGATTCTCAAGTCGAAACAGATCCGATAGATTTTGAGGCAACAACTAAAGGAAAAGATGTAGAAACTGTCGATTCGAGTTGCCAAACCGTTTCGGAAGATACTCAAGAGACAGTGGAAGCGGAAATGACTGAAAAACTTGCCGAAAATCCAGAAAATATTCAGGAACACCAAGAACAGGAAAATCTCGTTGGAACGGAGGCAAGGAAAGAGACAGAGCCAATTGAAAGTCAAAAAGAAGATATCATTGAAGAGAAATCCGAATCCGAAACTACTCAAGAAAAGCTTGAAATTCATGAAGAAAAAGATGATGAGAAGATTGAAGATGTGCCTCTAGAGCCTACTGGGATTCAAAAAATTGTAACCGAGAGTGAGGTCCAATTAATCAAAGAAGAAAAAATTGAAGATTTGGGAGATAAAGGTAACTCCGAAATCGTTGACCAAAATCAGGCTGACAATAGTGAAGAATTAAACGATGGACCAAAAGAGTCTGAGGAAATTGCTGAGCCTCTCCAAGAGCAGAAACGATCGCCTGAAGAAGGCAAGAAATCTAAAAAAGTGGATTCAAAACGAAAGAAACGAGTTACTGATGATAAAGCCAATGAAGATCCAGATTTGTCAAAGCCTGATAATGCAACTACAACGGATACAATAAGGGAAAATGAAATTGGTCAGTCTAAAAGTGACAAACTAGAAAAGGAAAAGTCCAAAAAACGTAAATCACACCGCAAAAAATGGGATAAAAAGAAAGCGTACGAAATTATTGAAAGTACAGTTGGACAAGCCGAAGAAAAGTCTGATAACGAGGAGAATTCCAGTGAAAAATATACAAATTCCAGTAGTACTTCCAGTTCTGTACAAGAACATAAAAGTTTCCGTATTTTAGACAATAATGCTCTAAAAACTGATACACACAAAAACAATCTAAAAAAGCAACGATCTCGTTCTGAGGAAGGCAAATGGGAGAAAACCCGCAAGAGTCGTATACCAACACCAGTTATCAAATCAACGAAAACTGAAAAAGTTCTGGATATTCCCGGACGCAAGACAAAATCGAGTCTGGAATCGCGTGTACCATCATTACCCAACATCCATGAGAATCGTGAACGGATCAAAGAACACCAACGGTCCGAATCGAACATGTCCGCACCGATACTAGCTTCCGTTTACAGTGATAATGAGCACGATAGCGGTTCAGATATGGATGAAGATCGAACAGTGAGGAAACGTTTAGTGAAACGACGCTCAAAGACACGTGACACTCATAGTGCCGGCAGTGATTATGAGAGTAGCCACATTATCGATTCCGGCTTTGAGCCGAGTCCTAGAAGTAGCCGTATACCGAAATGGCGGAATATCACCGAACGCGGTGTTAATATGACGTCAGTAACACAAACTATCCAAACGAATATCAGACGTTATCATTTAGAGAGGAAGATCTTCCAGCATTTATTAGAATTGAAACGTTTACAGATCCGTGCCGGACAACATAATGAGGCGATTTTAGTGAAACGTGCAATCGATGCTTATCATCAATCCTGTGCTTCGACAGTCGGTGCTGGCCGGTATATTCCTGAAGATTATAGTTTTAAGAGTTTCGAGAAATTTCTGTATTTAGCTTTGAGGAAGTTGCAACGGAACGGTGCGGATTATTTGAAGGGCCTTCCGGAAGCACCAGTCAATCCGTTATTGTGTACGAAAAGCACAAATCGCTGTATGCATGCTACACACGCCTACACTGGGATACCGTGTGCCGCCTATTGTGAGTATTTTTTTAGGAAATGTACACAATTTAGGTAATTAAGACGAATTATTTCTTTGTAGTGCCTATGATGGATCATCATAGTATACCGAAAATAGGCTTCACATCGACTGAATGTAAGCGCGGCACTGGTTTCCTTCCAAATATCAAGCAGAAGAAATCGGTAACATTGGAACTGTGCCACGGTACTGACAAACAAATCATCTCACTGCCTGCTGATCGTCTCGATCAAAATAAACGCTATTACGTAACATTTACAGTTAAAGGTAATGAAGATAAAAGTCAAGACGACCAAACTGGACATACGCATCCGAAAAGTGATTAAATCCACAATTTTGCTAAAAATTGTATTTGATTGTGTGTAAATTTTTGTTATATAGATTTCGATTCAAATAATGTTAATGTACAGTACAGAAATTTTAATAAAACCTCATTTGTAATGAATGATCATGCTTATTATCAAGATGGCCTTCCAATAATACTAGTGACAATGAAAAAAACAAACGGAAAGGTCAAAGAATTCCAATATGGTAGCATGTTCACCATGGCAACAACTCCAACAACACCACCACCACCACAACTGTCCAGTTTCTATACAGTTTCCAGCTGTTGTTGTGTGTGACTCGGATGTGGATAGCGGATGGAGAAATGGTTCCATGGTAGTAAATTTTGGTTATTCGGAAACCAATTGCAATTGTTACCGAAAAGGTAAAGCGCCCGATTTGTACAGCATTTTTTGTGAACCAATAATGATGCATGTTGTTTAGTGTTCGTTGATTTGTCTGGGTGGTCATTTATTTGGCCTTCACATTGCCATGAATAAATTTACTGTTTTATTGATTTTGTAGTGGAATTTTTATTTTAATGAGAGCTCATCAATAAATCTATTAAGCTCTGTCTTTTTTTTTCTATAGATTTTTCATGGGTATGATTGTTTGGCTTCATTTGGGATAGTTAGAATGCTTCTACAAGCTCGACCTATGAAGTAGTTCTGCTTTTCATTTAATGCTTCTTTGATTTATTTCTCGTACGTTCAATGGAAAATAGTTTTTTAATTCAATTGTTCAGACGGTAAGTCCGATAATTTCGAATTAGCACACGTTTTAGTTGTAGCATTTTTTGTACAGGGAATCTTGCCGGAAGGTCAGAGTAATAATCAATTTTATTGGGTCAGTTGACTCGGTTGTTGGAGTTGGTCAAATTTGAACTAATAAATAATCAATTTGGGCCCCTATTACGTAATCGATTCAGTCCACAAATATTGTTAACAAATCTAGAAGCAACAGGGTCAAGGTTATTATATAATACAAATTCTGTTTGCCGAAGTTGATTATTACTTGTGATGTAGTCAATTTGCGTTTTGTTGCAAATAAAATTTGCGTGCGGTTATTTCCAAAAATTCACACACCTGTAAAAGTCTCGAAAGGTCTAAAGGAGTAGCTTTAGAAGACTTCAGTCTACATCTCAGATAGCAATCTTATTATTGCAACTTTGGAAGCGCATCTCAAATTGGTTCGGTTGAAAAAAAGGATTTGATCAACAAATAAGAGCGTAACTCTTTTATAAAAAGTCAAACGTAAAATAAGCAAATAAATCAAATTAAATAAAGCAAATTCCTTCTGTTTAGCTGTTTAAATATACAGAATGTTGACAAAAATACTCATTACAATTGATAAAATTTAATTGTTTTATAATTATCGTTTACAATTCAAAAGTCCACTAAAATTGTATATACTTGTGGAAATTTATAGCAGATCCAACCAAACGCTGATTTTACCCGGCCCTTGCTTCCAGCAGAAATGACGAATATTTTGGAATTAAAGCAAAAGAAAAGTAGGTATTGAAAAACAAGAATATGATCAAATTTTCTTCGCATGCAGCTGCCTACTCGGCTGTTTGCATTTTTTTCATGCAAAGAAGAGGTCACAACCTCGGAAATGAAGTTCGGAACGAGCTTTTGCAGGCTTGTGTACCTTTAGGTATACTACAACATATTAAAAAACTAAAGCGCGATGGCCAGCCAAGCTTGAGAAAAAAGCATTTAAAGTGTTTTGTGTCCATTTAGTATTATTAAGTTATTCTACTCGAATTAGCTCAAGTGATTGCGCCGTTGTATGGGGTTCAATCCTCATGCAGAGAATTTTTCTTTTTATTGTCGACATCTTTTTATTTTATTTTACTTTATAGGTTAAAGAAATCTTTAACGCATTTTTTATTATTTTTAATGTAATAGGAAAATTAGGTATAAATATAAATAGGAAAATAGGCACCCAAAAATTATTTTAAATTATTTATTAATTTTTCAAAATCTGTATACACTAAATACATCTACCAGAATGGTAAATAAAAACATTGAAAACAAAAAATATTCTGACATCTCGTACAATTAATAAATGACGATTGACCACGAGAACAAGATTTTTTTAAAAGATCTATTGCAAAATAAAACAGATTTCATTCACTTTTGAAAATATTTCCCTTTCATCCAAAAATTTATTGTTAGAAGCATACCAGCCGTATCGGATCATTTTATCGAAAATTGGAGATGGCAATTGATGGTAATAAAAAAATACGTTAAAGAAATAAAAAACAATACATTTTTGATTTCTTCAATTTATAAAGTAAAATAAAATAGAATAAAAGTTGTTTCGACACAAAAAAAAATTCTTCGCATGAGGATTGAACTCCGCACTTTTGAGCGCGATCCAACGACGCAACCACTTGAGCTAAAAAATTTTAACCGCTTTTCTCTCTAGATTGGCTGGCTACTGCGCTTTAGTTTTTTAATATGTTGTTAACCTAAAGGTATACTACAAGCCTGCAAAAGCTCGTTCCGAACTTCGTTTCTGAGGTCGTGACCTTTCCTTGTTAGATCTAACAGCCTTAAGACGCGAAATTATCTCACCACGTCAACACTGCTAAAAAAAACTGAAGAAATTGGTCAGCCGACTCTATAGTTGGTTTTACATTTTTAGATATTTTATTATTACAACTGACACACCTCTTGCGTTTGAGTAAAAAAAAACTAAATCATATTTGTATTGTGTGCGGTGAATTATTTGATCCACAATAACTCAAGGTGCAATATTTATTCAACAATTTTATTATTTCGTGATTACATTTGATAAGCATTCTATTGGTTAGGTCAGACTCTCAAAATCGCTAGTTCTTTGGGGCAACCGTACTTGAGAAACGTTTAAAATACTTGACTAATAAACAACTAATTTACTCATAAATTATCCGTTATAAAAATTGATTACATAGACAAAAATCTTGCGGTAATTGTCGACCAACATTCCATAGAGATGATGTATATAGAACACAATCTTATCGTTCGCTATATAGTGTCTAAATTTTGCTGATAACTCTATCTAATTGGCGTCTAAATTGGTAAGTAATTGATAAGATTCAACAAATTTTTGTTTATAATTTTAAAATTGTAGCACAACGGATAAATATGGAGAATTTATTAACATTAGACGAATGTAGAATCGTGATGAAAACGTATTTGAAACATGACGATTTTATCATAGATACCTACAGAATTGTACCGTTCGATAAACCATTAAACGGTTTAATCGGTGAACATTACTATCTTTATATCGATTTTAACGCAAATAACCAACAACACCAACAGCAACGCTTCTTTGTTAAAACATTAAACAACAACCGGACCATCTCGGAATTATCCAAACAATGGAAGGTCTACGAAAAAGAGGAGTTTTTCTATAAATTCTTAAAACCAAAATTCGATAACGACCCAAAACTTGATACGAGTTATTTGCCGAATTATTACTATTCCCGACCGTATTTGATCGTGTTAGAAGATTGTGTAGCGAATAATTATAGAAGTTCTAATAAAAAATTACCATTAGATCTCGAACATTGTAAGATTTGCTTGGGAGTTCTAGCGAAATTCCATACAACATCATTAATTTATGAAAAAAACGCCAATATTAATTTATCAACTAATTTCGATATACTAGAAAATCAAGCAACGGGTAGTCGATATGTGGAATGTGCTATTAAGAGTTTGTACGATTTAATCGATGAATTTGAACCGAATCCGGACGAATTTAAAACGAAATTAACAAAAGTCTTGGAAACGATGGAAAACAATGAAGTTGAAACTACTTTAACCACTCTATTGCATGGTGATTTGTGGACAAGTAATTTTTTGTATTTGTATCAGGATAATCGACCGATTCTCGGTAAATTATTGGATTATCAAACAATCTATTGTGGACCGCCACAAAAGGACCTGCTACAATTTCTAATGACGAACCTGCGTAAAGATTTGCGTAATCAACACTATCGTGAATTGATTGAATTTTATTATGATGAATTTTTGGCGAATCTATTAAATTATTATGGTAATATTGATGATCATGGATTACCTACGAAATTGGAATTTGTACAGAGTTGTGAAGATTTTAAAATTCATGGGAAATTACATGCAATCATCGACCATTCAATAACGTCCATTTCCGAAGAGAATTATTTGAAGATACTGAAAAGCGAGGATGGTTTGGAAGAGTTACTGTTTGATCAGCGTGGTAAATGCGTGATCGAACAATGTCGACAAGATGCAGATTATAAGAATTTGTTGTTAGAAGATTTATCAGAATTGAGAGATTTGTTGTAAATTTTCAAGATCTAATAAAAGTTTTTCCGTTCACATAACAGGGACTGTCCTAATATGACAAGGCAGAATTCTAAGGTGCTTATTGTAACACGGTGCCGTTGATACTACCGATGAAATGTCCCACTACTTCTATTAAAAGGAAATAAAACAATTGATAACTAAAAGCGGAAATTATTTTCTGTTTACCTATGTTATTCAATCACTTCCTTTGTTATCAAGGTGTTAATTATTAGTGCATCTTTAAATCCTTGGTGGAACCTTACAAATTCTGCCGGTTCGAATCCGTGGGGCCTCGTTTTTTCGAGCGGGATTTAGATCGCTGTACTTGCTTGCCTCCTTTTTTAGAAATTCAAATCTGTCGGAAACAACAGATGCTACAAGGGAGGAAGATTGGCGTCTGCTTTAAAAGTTGTATAGTGGAATTTATTTAAAAATACTACAATGTCATAAAGTGCAAGAGAGACGTAACTGCTCCCTCATAAAATTCATTCCAAATACACGTTTTGTGTTATGCTTCTTCTTCTGTTCAATAGAGTCTTATGATTAAAGTGAGAGAACACAATCCACGTGGTTCTCAAACTCATTTCTTTTTTGACTACCTTCTTGGAACTTAGTAGAAATCTCGTATTACAGAAGATTTCAAAGAATGAAAGTAGTATTTTTTTGAAAAATGTTTACTTCCATTGTTTGGGACCTCTGGCATGGGCTGTATCTATTTTGCAAAGGGTGTGACAACTGGTAAAGTTGACAATCTCACCATCTCAACATTGTAATGTGAAAAAAAGAGAAAGAAACCAGAGGGGTTGGGCGAAATCCCTATATAGGTTCTTTCAATGTGAAGAAATGAATCGGCAATAGTTTTATGGTTTTGTAGTATTTTTAAATAAATTCCACTATACTAGGTCCTCATAAGTTCCAAAATGCATCATTCCCAAAAGAATAGCGGCAACTGATGGTACAAAATTGGGTAATTTCTGGGAATTTGAGGGATACCTTATAAAAAAATTGAAAGTGCGTGGAACGCCGCGTGTTAGAAGTGAAACTTCTTGGATTGGAGATGAAGTTTATTTTTTTGAGGTTTATTTTCTTTCTGTCGTTGTCTGAAAGCCCGATTTCTTTCTGCAGTTGTCTTTTTCTGTATTTCACTTATCTCAAAACAATATTCATATACAGTTGCGGTCAAAAATTTCGGGCATAATTTTTTTTGACGTCTAAAAATGTTTAGACTGGGCCAAGCATTACTGTTATTATTAACGTTTAATGTCAAAATTACTGACTCTTTGAATATAAAATATTAAAGGCTGTCCTACACCAAGTGACAATTAGATGTCCTTGATGTTCGAAATTTTTTGATCGCAACTGTATAATTTAACGCCATTAATTAATTTATAAATTTTCATTTTAAAAAGTAAACAACAGTGATTCTAACCTCACTTTCTTTGACGTTATTGTTCAAACATTTCGATATTTTGCCAGATTATGATTTAATTAAAAGAATTAATATTGTTAATTTTATGAATATAAACCAACGAACGGGCGGGCCGAAGTCCGCTAGTTAAATTATAAATTCAAAAATCATCGCGGTAAGCCTTGAAATTTTAGTTTCGTTCCAGAGGGCGCTTTACATCGATCAATGCCACCAACTTTAGTGTTTATTTTAACAGTTGGCAGAACTGATAGAGTATAAGCGACGCTATTGGCAACGCACCCACTCTTCTGTTAGAGGGGAAGTGTTTCCCCTCACGGCGTCTCGCGTTTTCGTTACATAGGGAAAATACATTGAAAAATATTTACACCCAAGCGCGCCTAAAGAAGTTTCACTTCAAAAATACAAGATCAATAAATATAACTAAATGTCTAAAAAGTATATAATATAGATAACGTTAAAATAATGCATTCGTCGCCTTCGCCGCCCCCAGTTAAATAGTAAAATTGGGGACGGCGCAGGCAATTTGACGGCGACGTATCCATGGTTTTACACATTGTATTGCATATTTTTAGGCATAAAAAATACACATAGCAAAGTCGCAATTATAATTGACAGGTGGATGTCAGCTGTTTTCAAGCTAGTGACATTTTAATGCCCTTTTTAACCCCGTTAGAAGGCGAATTTTCAAATATGCTTTCTTAATGAACGTTTAGAGCACCAAAGAAATATCTGTGCCAAATTCAAAGTCCATTGGACGGCTAGTTTCGGAGATATCGTGATGAGTCAGTCGGTCAGTGAGTGAGTGAGTGGTAAATCGCTTTTATATTTATTCATTTTTTATTTTCTATATGGTGTTCGACTACTTCCCAAATGCTACTCAAAATAGATATCAAAAAATAAAATCCATTTGAAACGGAAAACACTCATCATAGAGCACTCCGAAAACGACTAACTAAATATTTATTAAAACTGTATAAAACCCCAATTTTTGTGAGTATTTCGTTAATTATTAAAATCGGTCACGAATGTATTACGTTGTAGGTTGTGGGGAAAGGTCGTATCGCACGCTAATCAATTTTTAAATAAAGAGAAAAAAAAATTATCAGATTAATAAAAAATTTATACCATTTCAGGACACGTACTTCATCGAAAGTGATGGAGCGTTACGAGAAAATCGCCAAATTAGGCGAAGGCAGTTATGGTATTGTCTACAAATGCCGCAATCGTGATACTGGCGAGATTGTGGCCATCAAGAAATTTGCCGAAAGTGAAGATGATCCATTAATTAGAAAGATTGCATTAAGAGAGATAAGACTATTAAAAGTTAGAAAACGAACTGTTAATAATTCGAATTAATTTGAATTGTTTTTTTTTAGAATTTAAAACATCCAAATCTTGTAAATTTGATTGAAGTATTTCGACGCAAACGCCGGCTACATTTGGTATTTGAATTTTGCGAGAAAACAGTATTAAATGAATTAGAACGTTATCCCAGAGGCTGTCCACAATTATTAACACAACAAATCATCTGGCAAACATTACAGGCCGTCTCCTATTGCCATCAGCACGGTTGTATACATCGCGACATCAAACCGGAGAATATCCTATTAACGGCCACCGGTGTTGTGAAAGTTTGCGATTTTGGTTTTGCACGTATGCTAAGTCCCGGTGAGAACTATACAGATTATGTGGCGACACGTTGGTATCGTGCCCCAGAATTATTGGTTGGCGATACCCAATATGGGACACCTGTCGATGTTTGGGCAATCGGTAAAACTAGTTGAATTTAACTAGTAATTTATATGATTAATTTCGAAATTTAGGTTGTGTTTTGGCCGAGTTAATCAAAGGTGAAGCTTTATGGCCGGGTAAATCGGATGTAGATCAATTGTATTTGATACGATCAACTGTTGGTGATCTGTTACCACGCCATATGTTGGCGTTTAAAAACAACGATTTTTTCCAGGGAGTTACTCTACCAATACCGCAACAAATCGTTCCATTAGAAACAAAATTACCGATGTGTAATCAAGTTACAATTGATTTCCTTAAAGTAAAACTGTACGATTAGTTTGAATAATTGTTTGATTTATTTGATTTGTAGAAATGTTTGGATAAAGATCCAGCAAAACGATGGACCTGTGATATGCTTTTAACACATCAATATTTTGAAAATTTCAATTTTAAGGTCGATGAAGACGATGCTAAAACACAAAATAAACTCACACGGGAGAAATCAAGGGTTCGGATTGAATTTCTGGAATAAATCGCTGAATTTGTAAACGATTTGCTTTTAGAATTCATTAAATGGTGTGTCTCTACCACAATTAACAACAAATAAATCAACAAGTCCGTTTAAAACATCTGTAAATCAACAACGTTCAACTGTCGACCATTTACCGACAATTTGACAAAAATTAACGTTTGTCTCCAACAAATCGTATACGTAATTTGTTTATTTTTGTGTAATAAATGTTTTATTCTGTAATAGATTTTAGAAAATTACCTAATAATATATTGAAAATTGAGACAATGTCTTATTCTATTTAAAAATCCTACACAATTTATGTACAAATCATACATTACTTCTCTTGTTTAACATTGCCTTTATCAACCAATTTATGGTATTCGTCTTCAACGACTTTCTCTAAATATTTAGCACCCTACAAAAAATTGAATTGCATTAAGCTTCTCATCAACACAACAATTCACTTACCATCACAATTGGTAGATCTTTTTTCTCTTCGGGTCGTACCAATTCGGGTATATCTTGTAATTTCAACCAACCCCAATGGATACCGATAATTAATGGTATTCCTGTGAGCATAACAACATTTCGATTGCAGAAGTCCAACAATTTCTTACCAAGTGACATTTTGAGGTTATGACCGAGAATATTAAAATATAGCCTCCAGGTTAACCTTACTGATAATTTCAAGTCACAAAATCAATTATATTTTTTAAACGAAATTTTTAGATTAGTGCAATTTAAAATTAGAATTGTAAATAATTTACAACAAATACAAACAATTGCGCTACAATTAGAAAACAGGTAAAGCAACATTACGCAGGAAAAAGCACTAAATTAAACGTCATCGTTGCACGAGCGACTGGGTACCGACATGTACCCGCCAATCATTACGCGCTAAATGTATAACCAATAGTGTTTTCATCGAAGACATTGTATACAGGGTGTGTTTTATAAGTGATACGAAATCAAAAATTTCGTTTGTTTACGAATGGAAATGGAAAAGTATCTAAAGAAATTAGAGTACAATGGCTACATTTCAATTGATACACGATTTTCGTTCTGGCTATTTTGGAAATGACAAAACATCATATAAAGTCTTGAAAATTACACAATATTAGGAGAACAATTACCTACAATGAATACTGCGAATAAATTTCATATAAAAATAATATTTTTTCTTTTAAAAATATCTCATTTGCTGCTGAAAAAAGAAGAACTTCTCTGGGATCAATAACCTATTCATTGATGAAAAAGTCGATGTCAGAATTGTTTACGATGGTTGCAATGTCAGTGTTATTATAACAACGGTTTACAACATTTTATTCAAAAACAATGCAAAGCCAATAGTATTTGTAAACAGTATATTCAAGAAAACAACTTTAGAAATTCCATCTGTTAACATAACATAACATAACTTAAGAATAATGATTGTTACTACAGATAGAATTGTTTACTCGATTGTACTTTTGTTCATATAACTTATTAATATGAAAATTACTATCATAATAAAGTAGAATTATAATTAACAAAATAGTTTTTCAAATTTATGGTATTCCAAATAAAACTCAATACAAAGTAAAACAAATACAAATAAATAAATGATAAACACTCAAGATTAACCATGTTAACCTTTAAAATAGTATATTTTGAGGTTAGTTTTTCAAAAATTTATAAACAATCGCGTAGTGTACTCTCGCAGATGCGCCAACATATTTTACAAATTTTTCCTTTACTTATATGGAAAAACTTAGTGACTTTTAAGACGTTGGGTTATACAAAATTATAAACTCTAATCTGGGATGTACTATACAGTTGCGATCAAAAAAATTTGGACGTCAAGGACATCTATTTTCAGTTGAGTTGACTGTCATTTTTTCAAAATAGACTTTTATTCATGAATAGTAAGTGAAAAACAGGGAATAGTTTGGGCCAGTAAAACTTTTCTTCAATGTTCTCGATAACGGGTAAAAATTTTCAAAAGCGGATACATCCAGATTTTCAAATATTGTGATGCATGGTTTATATAAATTTCATCTAATTCCATTGCGTAACACTAAAGATATTGCCCACAGCTAGCAATTGTTTTTGTTTATTTGCTGTTAGTTGCTATTGTGTTGCTATGAAGTTGCTCGATAGTAAAGTGTTTACTCAACGGTAAAGTAAACACCTTACTGTTTGAGATGGGTAAAGTAAACACTTTACCATTAGAGTTTTTAGTTCATAAAGTAGGATTTTAACAGCAAGTATTGAAAAACTACATTTTATACATAAATATTTAACAGATAAGGCAGTTAATGGTTGTTTGCACTTTATTTAGAGCCCAAGTAAAATGTTGCCCCAATGCCCCTTGCATCACAAATGTACAGTACTGTTTATTAAAAATCTCACCATGTACTGGTCGCGCGTTTTAGGATAGCGAATCCCAACGCAGACCGAACATTATATCGGCAACTAGCGGAAAAATCGTACAGACCGATTCGCAGTTTAGTAGCGCAACGTAGAAAATGTTACACAATAAAAGATAGATAAATAAATAAAATATAAATTTTAATTTTCAAATATACTTTTATTTCAATAATTAACCCACTTGATTACCCTACGTACATTTTGTAATGACTACGCTACTAGAAAAATTCAAATAAACGTCAACAGTTGATTACGCATCCAGAGCTCTCGCCATCTTAATATGCGCGACCTATATAATTCTAATTAAAGTTCTTAAAAAATTCTTGCTGAATGCTCGACAAAATCATAATAGTACCGTTTTAAACGATAATTTTTTATAATTATATTAATTAGGAATAATTAATTTAAATAAAAGCCCATAATTAAGAACGGGGCTACAATTAGTTTAAATAAGTTGCAGCTATGGTATAAACCAAAAAACCCTAACAGAATTCAAATATAAATATATTAAAATGTCTACTGTGGAAAAAATTACTGTTTGGGGTGAATTTCAAATACTTTTCGGTAATTATTTTATTATACTTATGGAGATTTTGTTACATTTGGTATTGATTGGATGAATTCTATGGAAAACACCTGTGGACGTTTGAATGGGGACAGCTTTTGTGCGATTGTCTGGGGGTTAAATTCAAACAATAGCGTTCCTCCCTGTTAGGGATGATAACACCCCAATTCCATTCATCTGTACACAAAACAGCATCGATTCGTTGTTGTTTTGTATATAGAAATTGTGTCTCTTATCATCGCTCTAAAAATAATAATGAAATTTCGTGTTTTAGATTACTCCAAATGGTTTTCTATAAATAAAACAATCGTATTTGTATAGAATTGATGATTTTTTTTTCGTAAAGTCAACATAATTAAATGTCGACTAATCAATGTAATGTTATTGACTCGAAATAGATGGAATTTTAGCAAAATTAATAATCGAAATGTATGCATTTCGAAAATTGTATTTGCACAAATTGATGCGCAAGTGCAACACTACGCAATCAGCTGGTGTACATGAGAAATGGCTCCTGGCAGTAGTTGGTCAGTGGTGCAATTTATAGATTTGAATTAATTAAAGAAAACAACAATAATTATAATTGAAAGAATTCGGTAAAAATGTGATGAATTACAATTGATTGCACGTCGATCAAATCCACGGTACACTTCATTCATAAACCTAGGAAATCGTAAGTTGTTTTTTTCTCTATTATTATTATTTTGCCACAAATAAGTCAACATTTCCTATTGTTTCTTCAAATATTGATGATTCTTTTTCCAGTTGAAATTCACATAAAATCCCATAGAATTAGAAGATATGTAGACGTTGCAGTTTAACGTGTGAATCGTCCTTGTTTGTTGTTGTTTATTGTTGATTTGTTTGTTTTGTATTTGTGAGAGATCTATTTATTAAAAAAAAATAATGGCAACAATGATGTATCCAACATTAACAAAATCGCAAAGTATGCGAACGAAACGCAAATCAGCCGTTGAACTATTGGCTGAAAGTAAACCGTTTTATGTAAAAAGCGAAATTGTCCGTGACACCCAACAATCTATACCGACCCGTTTAACGAATCCAACAACTGGTTATATGGGTGTTGTCTATAATCGTAGTAAATCGGTTAATGTTGCCGGTCATAGTGGTACGAATTATCGTCAAACTCTGCCGCAATGTAAACAAAAAAAACAACATTGTTTAATCAATTTGAATCGATTCTAATTGATTGTTTTTGTAGATATGGCCGTATCACCGTCACGATCATTACCACCATTATCCCATCGGCGATCCATGCATTCTGGTAGTAATGATTTGTTACAAAACAAATTACGACAATTGCTAGTATGTGATAGTAGTGTAGAAGAGACGAGTGTCGATCAAATGGCACCATTGAGTCCGCCAGCTGAATACGCACAAAGATGCCACAAGAGCCTTCCCGATTTGCATTGTAGAGCCGAACCCAGTTCGAATAAAAGTAGTAATAAGAGTCTATCGAATCGTGATAGTGGCGGTTCAAGTGGCCATTATACACAGAGAAGTGAACCACCACCGCCGCCACGTCAAGTAATTACAAAATCAATCAAAACGGCAATTATCAAAATTGAGAATTAGATTATTTTCCAGGAGACCAGACGCGATTCCGGCTCTAGCACCCAACATAGTGGCGGCAGTTCGTATTATTGTTGTCAAGACTTGGATTGTCGTACAAATCGACAAACCAACTACCCACCACCGATCACCATACCGCCACCATTAACCCAACAATCACCACCACCACTACCACCACAACAGCCACAATTATCATCAACATCATTTAAACGCCAGAAATGTTTACGTTACAAACGTGACCGACCGATATTACGTTCGAAATCCGATATAAGTGATCGTTATTGGCGATCACCCGAACAACCCTCATCTACCAGTCATTTAGAACAGTTCTTTGAACATTTAGGTTTAACTAGCGATAGTTTTGAAGAGATGTTAACAAACAGTCATTCATCGGATAGTCCGATCTATTTTTCGGATGTATCAACTGTTGATTCAAGTCGACCAATTGATAATATCGATTATTGTCCAACACCGTTTCGACCGAGCGAACCACCATCGATCGTTGAACGGAATGCACGTATCATCAAATGGCTGTGTAATTGTCGGAAGTCGCAATTAACGTGAAAATATTGAACTATTCCTGTTTTTTTTTTTCTCTTTTTGTTATTGTTATTGGATTGTGTATCGGTGTAGTAATGCATTCCAGTCTCATTATCCATCTATTGATAATAATAATAATAATAGTAATAAGATTAATAATATCGTAGCATTTCCAATTCTTCAATTATACGGATAATTGTTAAAATTCCAAAAAAAAATGATGAAAATTTTAAGGAATATTGTGTCTTTTATATTGATAAGAATGAACCAAAATCGATTTGTGATAGATTAGTTTATTAAAGAGTATTTGGATAAAGGTCAAGAATTGAAAATGCTATGATTTCAGCACACATACAGCTATGGCATTTCGTCTAGATGTATAAGATTTGATCGACGTTCAACTCTCTTGTGCTAACCTGTGCAATCAAAATGTGATTATCTGCCTAGATGGAACAGCATCTCTGTATATCTAGGTAAAAAAATGTGCAATATTTACGACCACCCAACAAAGCTACAACTGTAATTTTTCATAATTCTCTGGTGGTTCTACTGAATCCGCAGAAGGGTGGCCTAAGATCCGATACAGTCGTGGCAAATGAAACCGGCCGATTGTTAGTAACTGACAAAAGTGATGTGTCAATTTCATTAGCCACAGCTGTATGTTTGTCTTAATCTGAACCAGCGGGGTCCCACTCAATGTTGTTTTGTATGACTCTTATTTGAGAAAGGGGTTTTTCAGTATGACCAACCGAACGGAAAAAATACGTTTTTTGATATTGTTACAAGCACAATATTGGTAAGCTAAAACATAATCAGAGCTTCTATACTCAATTTCTCAAACCACTCGAATTTAAAATTAGCTTAGAAATTAATTTTAATTGAAAAATAAATTAAATAGTACGTCGTTTGTACCAAGAATTTTTTTCTTACAATAAATTTAAACGTTGGTACCACTGATAAACCTCTTACTAATCCGTTCATATAAGTGGGACCCCGCTGATCTGAACGCTTGAATCTAGATGAAATGCCATGTCTGTAGATACACACATTATACAGGCGGTCTGGTTGAAACTCTAGAGATTACAGCCTGTAAATTAATTATTTTTTACATAAACTACATCACATAGTTCAGCTTGGATAGTACAAAATCTATGATTGATTTCAAGTACTTAATTTGTTTCCATTAAGAGATGATTAGATTAGAAAAACAAATTTGACAATAACAGAATTTTCTATAATTATTACTTTTTGTGATAAACGAATTTGTTATAATAATAATAATGATAATAATAAGAGAGGGGGAAATGACAATAATTATCCGATTTGTGTTGTCGATCTCTCCAAGCTAACTTTGTCGATCATACCGTTCAATTTTTGTTTGTTTGTTGGGAAATTTGTTGATTTATTCAGATTTATTTTAATTTGATCCCCTTTCTAAAAGGCGGCATATTCTCGTTTGCTATTTGTTAAAATATTAATCTATTTAAGTTAACAATCAAAAATTTTTAAAAGTTAATCAGATATAATTATCAATATTTGTATATATAAAAAAAGTATAATAGTTCTAGCTTGTAGTACCCATATAATGGACTGCTGTTAGTTAAACAAACACACAACAAAAAAAACAACGGTGCTATGCATCGCATTCTTGTCTAGTCTATATTTTAATGAAAAAAAATCTCATTGTTTCCATTAATTAGTATATAGTCATGTTTACTTATTAATTCTTATTACAGAAATATATTATGCAATATTTATCAAGATTTTGGCGATTCGAATTACCCGCCATTTCCTGGATTTATATCAACTATATGTAGCCGTACAAACCGTGTGTCGTATAACCCCATTATACAATTTCCACAAATTTTGTATATTTGAGATTATTGTTTAATATTTATCGGAAGTTAAGGAGAATTTTATTTGCCAAAAGTTTTTGATTCTAATTAATTGAGAAATTTAAAGTAGCGCTACAATTAGAATGTCGTTTGTCGCTTGACAGCTTTATCGGTTTGCTGTCAAATCGAATCTAACCTCAATTCGTGTCGATCGGTTTTTGTTTATTATTTTATGCAAATTGTGAAATAATTGTTTAAAAACAATAAAAAAAAATCTTATCGATTAGTGATAATTTCCCGATTTCCGACAATACATTTAAGGTATAAACAATCGATAATTATTGCACGAAATTTGTTTAATTTATGTAAAAATGGTAACCTTGCAATGTTTAATTGTTTATTTAAATAATGAGATATTATGTACATAAAATCTATAAAATTCACCAAGATTTGTTGTTGTTGTTGTTAATCTGATAATATTGGCAAAATTAGAAATTAATTTTTGGAATTTGTTGTGCAACAGGATGTAAAACATGACCGAGAAAAAAACCGATTGTGGATGTTTATTGCCATTCTTACCATGTTTATATCAATTGAATCATGATGATATTGTACGTAAACAACACAGTAAGGAGATTGATAGACAAATAGCAAAAGATAAGGAAGGTTATATACGGACACATCGACTGCTATTGTTGGGTGCTGGTGAATCTGGTAAATCGACAATCATTAAACAAATGCAACTGATACATGTGGACAATTTCAGTGAGAGTGTACGGAAAGAGCGACGCAACGATATTAGAAATAATCTCCTAGAAGCTATTGTTGTAATCAGCAATTTCTTACAATTCGCCCCAAACAAATCGAGATTGACTTGTTTTTTTGTTTTTTCAGAGTATCTTAACGGCAATGTCCACAATTACACCACCGGTAAAACTGGATAGTGCGGACCATGAACGTATGGCGCAATGGATCCTCGAGCATGCTATAAAGACCGATTTTAATTTCCCATTACAGTTCTACGAATATACAGAGACATTATGGAAAGATAACGGTGTACAAGTAAACATTTGGTTTTAGTTGTTTTTATTTTATTTCTCTTTGATTAATTATTTTTAGGCAACTTTCGAACGTAGCAACGAATATCAATTAATAGATAGTGCCAAATATTTTTTAGATAAAGTCAATTTAATTGGTAAAGATAATTATATACCGAGTGATCAAGATATTCTGCGTTGTCGCGTATTGACGACCGGTATTTATGAATTGGTTTTTCAAGTGAACAACGTGAAATTCCGGTAAATTTGTCGATTTTTGGAAGGGTGTTCGGGGTGGCATTTTCACTAACTAGTCGCAGAAGTTCTGTTATATTTCGAAAATTCTCCACTTCTTTCAAAGTCTCAAACGAACAGAATTAAAATATAAATAAGATTAGTACGACGCAATTATTCTATTTTTAAAATAGCTACAAAGGCATCTTCTACAGACAAAAGACTACCGTGTCCATTCACAGACATTGAAGGATATACTCGGTTCGTTATTGTAATATAAAATTTTGACAGACAAATGTCAAAATGCATGTATACCCAATTTGCTGGTTGAAGGTGAATTTTTAAACGTCAAATGTGTCAAAAAAATTCCCCAAGTATATGCCGTATATGTGGAAATCTAGGTATTTTTAGGCCGTTCAGTTGCACATTTGACGTTTAAAAATTCACGTTCAAACAGCAAATTTGGTATAACTTCTGTTCTGAAAGTCCCTAGATTTTGACATGCTCGAGGTGATAAAATCTTAAGCCCTTATTTATATGATTTTGAAAAATTAACATATTTTTATTTTGTTTCTTAAATTATCGTAGTTTGATTTTGATAGCGACATTCTTATGAGAAAATTATCAAATGACATTGGGATGGAATTAAATCCTCATAGTTAGGGACTTTCAGAATATTGAGTTGCATAAAATTTGACATCTTAAATATGTCACACTTTATATTACAATAATGTACCGAGTATATCATATTAGGTTGGCGATCTTGTATACAGTGTTGGCGAATCGACTAGCCAAATTGTCTAGAATCATATTCTTCTGTAGAGGTTGAAGTTTAACTTTGATTGGTCGATTTGCCAACTCTGTATAAATTTCAAAAAGGGGAATTAGTGAGGTCAGCGATAACTACCCACGGACAAGTTTGCGAAATATAGCCGCGGAGATCCTAAAAGTGGCCCGCTTGAGTCGAACACTCTTCCATAATTGATGTCCAATAAACTTTTACGTCTTTTTTTTTGGTTTTCTTATAGAATGATCGATGTGGGCGGCCAACGTGGTGAACGCCGCAAATGGTTTCTATGTTTCAATGATGTCACTGCCATAATCTTTGTAACAGCCTGCAGTTCCTATAATTTAATGTTACGTGAAGATGAGACAAAGAATCGTTTACGTGAAAGTTTAGAATTATTCAAAATCGTATGGAATAATCGTTGGTTAGGTCATATCTCTGTTATATTATTTCTTAACAAACAGGATATCTTCCGTGAGAAGATCTTATCGAATCGTAGTAAATTAGAAGATTATTTTCCTGAATATCGGAATTTCCATTTAAAAATGAATGAATATCCAAATGAGAATGATCATTCCGATGTTGTACGTGCCAAATATTTTATACGACACGAATTCGAGGTAAATTCACATAATAATTTTATTTATTATTTCAACAATATTTTCTTATTTTATAGAAAATCACATTGACTGGTAAACAATATATGGGCCATCGATTCTATCCGCATTTCACATGTGCTATAGATACCGAAAATATTAAGCGTGTCTTTGACGATTGTCGCGACAGTATTCAACGGAAATATCTGTTGGAATATGATTTAATTTAAATAATAAATTGTCGATTTTATTTAAATCGAATTCCAGAAGGCGACCAATCCAGTTCTAAATTAATTCAGGCTGTAATGTTATTTATAAGGAGAACAAAAATAATACAGGGGCTGTATTAATATTTTCAATTCCTTTAATTTTTAGAGAAACTATCATAGATCAAATTCTATTCTAATACTAGTCATTTTCTAGCATAATCTCTTATATTTCATCTTGATTTGTGATAATTCTATTACTTAATATGCTTCCTTCCATCTTATAGAAGACAAAATAGTAATAATAATAATAATGATAATGTGCCTTTTCGATCAATGTAGTAGAAATCTGAACGATTATTTGTGCCTTAAAATTATGATTTCTTATCAAATTCCGTTAGTATTGTTGAAATCTTGACATTTGTGATTTAAGTACAATTAAGTTGCTGGAATTTCATAGATAAAGCACCAATTCCTATGCAAATAATTCACTTATATAGACGAATTTTGATGAATCATTGCACAAAACGGTAGCTCTAACGTTTCTTTAATTGCTATTAGAAAGTGATTAGGGATAAGTAATATTTTTGTTTTGTTTTGATTGCACAAAAGTAGCGGACAACGTTACGAGTAAGTGACAGATTATCGAATAATGAAGAATTTGCATTTACATAAAATCTATTTGTGATATGTTTACCTTTACAATATAGAACTATATACTATAACTATCTTTATATATAAATTTATATTCGTATATAGATGATAAATGTTTATTGAAATGTTAGTGATTTATATAATTCTATTATATGCGCTATGTATTTTCGAATTGCAGTAATAAATTCAATGTTCTAGTTGCTGTTGTTGTTTGCACCGAACTGCATGCTACAGTTCTGTTTCGATCGAAGAAACAGCCGGTTCAATCACGTTTCGTTTCAAGTTCCTCGAGGATTACTTTTGGCCGAGACGAGTGGGCCTTCATCCTGCCAGTTTATTAAGTTCTGCTTATTTCATCATTCTGTTGGTGTATTGTGCATATAGAAACAATGCATATATATAAGCGATTTACCACTCACTCACTGACAAACTGACTCATCACGATATCTCCGAAACTATCCGTCCGATAGACTTTCAATGTGGTACATATATTCCTTTCATGATGTACACACTCATTAAGAAAGGATTTTTGAAAATTCGCCCTCTAACGGGGTTAAAAAGGGCATTATAATTTCAATACCTTGAATGCAGCTGACATCCACCTGTCAATTATAATCGCGACGTTGCCATGTCTATTTTTGTATTATACAGGGTGTCTCGTAAGTAATGGACCACTTTAGGGTTAGATAGGAAATCAAATCATGAATCGAAAAGTTTTTTACCATTTTTAGATCTGACGCATAGATTATTTACTGTTAATTAGATTCAATAACCAATCGGGAGCGCGCTATAGCAGCAGAACGGAAGACGTGGAAGAAGTCTACAGAATTCATCCAACTGTACATTATTTGTCCGGTAAATTAGAGGTAATTTCATGTACCTTCAACCGGTCGAAGGCGTGGTTTATCGATGAAAGATAGAGATAAAAGGGTGCTCGCTGCACTCTTGAGATTAATCATGGAACGACCTACAATTTTTCAGTAAGACCGCTTTTCAGCCATCTAGCTTCTAACTTTTCTCTTCAACAGCCCAACTACACGGCTATTCCGAATCGTTCGTAGTTTGGGCCCGGTTTTCTTCTGTTCGTGTGCAATTTTTGAAATTGACGGCGCGTGGCGGGCGGCCGGTTGCCGCCGCCAGGACAGCGTGCGCACCGCCTCGCCGATAGGCCGACGAGCGATGGTTGGAGCCGAGCGCCAGTGGCGCTCCACACATCAAACGACGGACAAGGCCTCGCCAGCAGGCAAGAGTGTCAGTTTGTGTCGGACATGTTAAATTCGCCCGTGAAAAGCTGGCCCCCCCATCAATGTTTAACAAATAATCATGTTTAATAGCTAATAAAAGACAGAAATCATCCGATTTTATGTAATTGTGTGGTGTACAAGTTAATTAGAAACAACACGAGAAACAAACAACAACAACAACAAACAAAACACAAAACCAATCTAATAACAAATTATATACAGATAGAGTTACGGGAAAATTTTTAAGGAAATCGTGTCTGTGTATGTGCGTGTGTGTGTGTGTTTTGGATAATTCTATAGAGAAACAAGACCTGTCAGGGTGTACCGAACGTAGTTTTTGAGACCACCGACAGAGTTGTATGTACCGAGAGTGTAACGCGATTAATTCGCTCAATTGACGAGGAGACGTTAAAAAAAATCAAACAGGAATAATTATAAAGGAACAAAATCATCATCATAAAAAAATTAAAGAGTATTGGCGAGCAAACGACGTGCGAATACAGCAACAACACAGAAGACGACCACACGTATCGAAGGATTAATCGAAAAAAACGTCGATCGGATATAAACCGAGAAATTGGAGCTATTTTTGTGGAAAAAAGTTGTATTTCCAGTATAACGTGGTGTAGTACTGATGTAGATCCGTCTGCAACATTGGTTGCTATTTCTATCGTTATCGTGTATAAAAATAGACCATCGTGAGTGTGTGTTTGTGTGTGTGTGTGTGTATATGTATGTGTGTCCCGAAGATATACTGTGTCGCACGGCCATTTTTATGATGTATTTTGAATTTCGACTGACCCCCTGGTGGCCGTTCAGGTGGTAGCCAATTTGGCACTTGCTAATCGAGTAACATTCGCTAAAACAAACAAACAACAAAATCATCATAATAAACAAAAGACGAAACAATGGAACAAATCCCCCTTCGATTATAATGGTGCCGAAACGACGACATCACTGATAACAACAGTGGTTGTTTATTTATTTATTTTTTGTTGTTGTTTATCATCATTATCATCATCACCATCATCATCATCAACAGCAGCAGCACACGATTTGGGGATTTTTGTGACGGCAGTGGATTAGTTTTCAGTGATCTTCCCCCGCCTGCGGTATAGTGTGATCGAATCGAGTTTCTGATACAAATATTGTCAATAGCCACGGTGGCGTCGGGTCCAGAGTGTGGCCCCGTGGCCGCCGACAAGGGGGCTGATTGTTGGTGGTCCCCATTGGCGGCCATGGGTTGTTTTGGCAATCGTGATGCTGCTGGACAGGCGTCCGAAGATATACGCAGTCAAAAACGTATTAGCGATCAAATTAATCGACAATTGGCAAAAGAGAAACAAGTTTATCGGGCCACACATAGACTATTATTATTGGGTGCTGGTGAATCGGGCAAGTCGACAATCGTTAAACAGATGCGAATATTGCATGTGAATGGGTTTAGTGAGCGAGAGAAGAAACAGAAGATTGAGGATATCAAAAAGAATATACGGGATGCTATCATTGTAAGTAACTTTTGATTTTTGTGTTAATTCCATGACCCAATTTGGATTGTTTGGGTGATTCGATGGTGAAATGATTATGATTGAATAACAGTACAGTCAGCAGGAACTGCTGCACCCCAGCACCAGCACCTGTTGTTGGTGACTAGTTTCTATTACTATTACAATCAAAATACCAAACGGTACAGATAATTCCTGGCTAACACCACAACATTCACCCACATACTATAATATTTTCTATCTTATACTATTCGTAAATACCTAACAACATAAACAAAATATTTATAGATATTTTGAACGGAATTAATCAGAAAAAAACTCAACAACCACTCAACAAATCCAGTCCAACAAGTGACTCTCAAATACTGCCCACTTGATTTGTCTTTTATTGCGATTTTTTTGTACGGAAACGCGTAAATTGTCGATAAATACCGTGTGTCTGGCCCAAACGCGTTCAAAAGTGATCGAAACTGCCCTTTGACCGTACACAAGTCGATCACTGTACAAATTATCATATTTCTTGCCTCATCACTTTAAGCGTTTGAGTATTGAGGCCGTACGGAAATTCAGGCATTTTTAGGCATCTCTCAACATCAATTTTATGAGCTGCTAGTGACTTTGGCTTTAGTATGCAGTTTCATGATAATCAGGCCGAAATCTTTGTCATTGAGATTCGGCCATATTCTTTAATAATACAACTTTAAATCCACCCAAAAACCAAATTCTCTATATTGTAATATTGCTCAATCAATTATTGGTAGATTTGAACCAGACACCCAGTAAAAATAGTAGTAGTTTCAACCACACCTTCACTTGTTTAAAGTAGCATGCTGTAGCCTATTTTGGGCGCCGAAAATCTACCCCATGTTTTCTATTCTGCTTTAAAATCTTCTCTCAATGTGCGAAATGCAGCCTTTTGTTTCAGTTTAAACCAGACACACGGTAGAAACAGAATTTCTTGCACGCACCCCCTTTGAAAGCCACAATAGTTTGAACCACGCCTTCAGACGGTTAAAATTTAATTTTAGATGCCTACCCTTGCTTGAAATTGGCACTTTACGCCTTTGCGCTCAGTATCAGTTGAGATGTAGACGTCAGATTTGTTTCAAGTTGAACCGAACACCCGGTAGAAACTGCAATTGCTTGAAATAACAACAATTTTATCACTTAATTTCAAAAATAAAAATGCATAGGGGATATCTACAAATTCTAGGAAGAAATAATACCGTCCCAATTGCAAATTAGAAAGTTCGGTCCAATGTCAGATAACTGATACGAAGCTATTGAAAGAGGTGAACATGCACACAAAACCGAATAAATAATGCAGAAAATGACAAAAATAAAATAAAACTTGAAAAAAAAAGAGAGTGAATAATATACGAGAGTTGTTCCAGCCTGTCGTCATTGGAAATCGTTATGTCATAAGAATTCGAATAAACTGGGTTAAAAAGAAATTCCTCGTCAGTCTTGAATTGAATCAATTTTAATTTATTCTATAGTAGACTAGTATTTAATAATAAAGAAAACGAAAAATCATATATAAATATATTGTAAAGTTTGTTGAGAGAGGGAGAGAAAAAAGCATCGTGTCGTAATATATTACAATTTATTTAAATTATCCATATATGAATCGATTCTATCTATTTTTGTAAATACTTTCTAGCTGTGTGTATAAATTAAACGGAAATTCTGATAAGTTATGTACCTTGCAGTATTGCCATTTTAATCAATTTGTTATCTATTTTTATTATTATTATTGGTAACCAATAATAATAATAATAATAATATTTTATTGAATATAATTGATATAATAATCGAATTTATTGTTATTTTTGTTTATTTATTTATTTATTTATTTAAACCATATTTATATTATAAAGGTCATAAGGTAAAACCGCGCAAATTGTGCAAAACCATTTAATTTAGAATACGAAATGTAACTGAATCTTGCGAAATTGCAACAATTTATACAGTGTTGGCGGAATGCCTAGGCGCGGCTACTACTATAATCACTACACAACATTTAAGCGAACGAAATCATCGACCGTAATCTGCATTTATTAATAGGCCAAGTGCAATTGCCATGATTCACGACTACAAATCTCGATTTTCGGTTATTATTAGAAATTGAAGGTGTGGCGGTTTTGTAATAAGGAAAAATAAGAAAATTGTAAACTCCTCCCGCAGATGGAAAGAAATTTGTCATGACTCACTAAAATTTAAAGAGTCTCATCCCTAGACTACGGACATTTTGACGTTGATTCACCTGATTATAGATGTCTTACACAGGAATTCTATATATTTTGCATCCCTCTATCCCAGCCTCTAAAAATAGGGAAAAATTAAACCCCCTCAACTTGTAACTATTAAAATTGGGTTGCATATAAAGTCCAAGATAGCTTCTAAATTTTTAAAAATAATCAGAAGAATCGAAAGATGTAATAACGAAAAATTTGCGTGCGCTGGTCGGCCCAGGAGATCGGTCTCTTCCTTTTCCGGTCCGACAGCGCAACGCCAATTTAGGTAAGAGCGAATTTAGCACAATTAATTAGCAAAATTGTAATTATTTATAAGAATAATATCACTCTTAACACCCACGTACAGTAAAATACTAAAGATTTCAACAGCTGCTGTAAAATAAGGAAACATTAGACGCTCTCACCCCTAAAGGTGCTTGCGTAATACTTGAACAACCCATAACTATTAGAATTGCGCTATATAAAGTCCAAGATAGCTTCTAAATTGTAACGCAAAGACTGAGCTCGTTCGCCGCTACTTTTTTAAATAATCAGAAGAATCGAAAGAAGTGATAACGAAAAATTTGCATGCGCTAGTCGGCCCAGGAGATCGTTCTTTTCCTTTTCCGATCCGACAGCGCAACGCCAATTTAAATAAGTGCAAATTTAGCACAATTAATTAGCAAAATTGTAATTATTTATAAGAAAAATGTCACTTTTAACACCCACGTACAGTAAAATACTAAAGATTTCAACAGCTGCTGTAAAATAAGGAAACATTAGACGCTCTCACCCCTAAAGGTGCTTGCGTAATACTTGAACAACCCATAACTATTAGAATTGCGCTATATAAAGTCTAAAATAGCTTCTAAATTGTAACGCAAAGTTTGAGCTCGTTCGCTGCTACTTTTTAAAATAATCAGAAGAATCGAAAGAAGTGATAACGAAAAATTTGCGTGCGCTAGTCGGCCGAACAGATCGGTTTCTTCCTTTTCCGGTCCGATAGCGCACCGAAGAGCAAGCCAATTTAGGTAAGAGCGGATTTAGCACAATTCACTAGTCAATTTGTAATTATTTATAAGAAAAATATCACTGCGTACAATAAAGCTCTAAAGATTTTAACAGCTGGGCCATTATAACGGTAATTTTTGTGGATTTCTATTGAGGCGTGGTCGTTAGAGATAGTTCCGGGTAATCCAAGGTAAACTGTGCAGTTGGATCAATTCCAGACGCCGGTAAGCCTGTGGAGCCAACTGTGTGTTTTTCTCTTTACCACCGAATGTTGGGAAGAGTTCCCACAGGAACAAATCTTTATCACTTCTATGTGTCAAGTGTTTCCCTACGAAATACACCAGTCTGCAGGCTCTGTGGAGATGACAAAAACTCCAATCTGTGTTTGCTTTGTTATTCTCTTCGATTAGCTTAGATCAGATGCCCTAACTGTGTACGTATTGTGTAGGAAAAGGAAACTCAACAAATCACGCATAAAAAACACATGCACGTATCAATTTATAATGCGTATTTTGCAATCAAATATCCCATACTATAATGGTCTGAATGCCACTTAAAAATCAACCTTTATTATTCGGTTTCAACAAAATCTTCGTTATTAAGTGCAAACTGTAATAAAAAATGCATTGCACGGGCGCGTGTGTATGTAATTTAAGAAAATATCAATCATTCGGTTGTTTTCTTTTTATTTTCTCGTCTTTTTTTTTCTTTAAAAAAATAATCAACCACACACATCTACATGTACACAAGTAAGAGTGCACGTGCGGTTAATCGATTTTACCGATCTATCATTAACATGTGTAAATTTTCCATTAGATTTGAATATTTGTTGGAAATCGCCTGCTAAATTGGACATTATAAATGATTAACCACTATTTGGAACTTTATTTAAATAAAATTGAATCCGGACTAGTCTCATGTAACACGGTTGCTCTAATTTGACCTCTACTCAAAACCATTGTATTATATGACGTGTTCTGCGAACCATTTGCCGTGTTGTAGTAGCCAAATTGTTCAGCCTACAATTAAGGCTCGATTCCTGTATTGTTGAGGCACCTAATCTTGTTGTATAAGAACTTGTGCAATTTTATAACGTTTATTTAATTATAAACGGCACATCTTCTGATGAAACGTATGCATTTTATTGCATCATTCTATTCTAATTTTTATTTAAATCCAATATCAATATTGATATTGTTGTAATCGATCGAACGACTGACGAACAAAAAAATGATTACTTATTGTTTGTTTGAATCAATTGTAGACAATAACTGGAGCAATGTCGACCCTTAGTCCACCCGTTGCATTAGAAAAACCAGAGAATCAAGCGCGCGTCGACTGGATTCAAGACTGTGCAACAGGTCCAGATTTCGATTACCCGTCTGAATTTTACGAGCACACAGAGGCTCTCTGGCAAGACAGAGGTGTACAGGTAATTAACAAGAATATAATGATCTTTCAATAAATAATGAATGAATGTTTTATTTGTTGTTGTTTTTTTTTTAAATTTTGTTTATTTAATTAAAATGTGTTAATTGATTTGTGTTGGTTCTCTTTTTTTTTTAAGGCGACGTACGAGAGAAGTAATGAATATCAACTAATAGATTGTGCAAAGTACTTCCTTGATAAAGTGAGCGTAATCAAACAACCGAATTACACTCCAACAGAGCAGGACATCCTGCGCTGCCGTGTACTTACTAGCGGCATATTCGAAACGCTCTTCCAGGTTGACAAAGTCAACTTTCAGTATGTTTTATTTCATTCATAACTAAATATTTTCTGTCGTTATTACGATTATCATTAAACGAAGCAATTAGCGCGAGCAGGTGTTAAGCAATACAACTTTCAAGAGTACTCAGGAGTTGCTCCAACTCCGCAGTAGTTTGTTTATATTTTCAAGCAAAGAACACGTTCACGCTACAGTTTGCAAACGAAATAACAACTATGGTGTGAAGGTGTCAATATTTTATTATAAGATCAGTTAACACCTGGCACTGATAGCTTCGATAATTGCCTAATAATTAATGCGTGTTTCGTACGTTTTTCTAGTATGTTTGATGTTGGTGGCCAAAGAGATGAACGACGCAAATGGATACAATGTTTTAATGATGTCACAGCAATCATCTTCGTCACTGCCTGCAGTTCATATAATATGGTATTAAGAGAGGATCCAACACAGAATCGATTACGTGAAAGTCTTGATTTATTCAAATCAATATGGAATAATCGATGGTTACGTACAATATCTGTTATATTGTTTCTTAATAAACAGGACCTATTGGCGGAGAAAATTCTCGCTGGTATTTCCCAAATATATAAATGAAATTGTATATTTATTATAATTTTATTATGATTGTAGGTAAAAGTAAGTTGGAGGACTATTTTGCGGATTTTGCACGTTACCAACCGCCTGTAGAAGTGGCGAATGATGCAAACGAACCGGCTGAAGTGTTTCGAGCCAAGTACTTCATAAGAGATGAGTTCCTTGTAAATATCATTTAAAATTGTTCGATTAGGTATTGATTTAATTGAATGTCTTTTATTTATTTTTAGCGTATTAGTACCGCCTCTGGTGAAGGCAAACATTATTGTTATCCACATTTTACATGTGCCGTTGATACGGAGAATATCAAGCGAGTGTTTAACGATTGCCGTGATATCATTCAACGTATGCACCTTCGTCAGTACGAACTCTTATAACCGCCCACCTCATTCTCGTTTTTATTTACAATTTACAAGGTTTTTTTTTGATCATTATAAGAGATACGATTTTGTTGTCTCCAACGCTTTCTTACTAACAATACCAAAAAAAAAACATCTTCATTATTTCTGTTTCGATTTTTGTTTGTGGTACGTTTACGTTTGTCAAGTGATTGAACAATTTCGATGGTTAGTTGTAGATTATTTTTTTCTCCCAACTATCATTGAAAATGTAGAGAGAAATCGGGATTTTTCCTCGAAAATAAAGCAATTATAAACGCATTAATTAAATTTAAGAAAAATATTTAAAACATAAATATTAATGAATATACCTGTAGGACCAACTGATACAACGCAATTTCCGTTTTACATCTCGTAATCGTAGTGTTTTTCTCTCCAATTTGGCAAACGTAATCCAGTTCAATTTATTACCTTTATTTGTATGATCATGCATCATTTTTTAATCGTAAGATCTTGACAATTCGTTAGATGGCTTGTTATATTTATAAATTTGCATTATTGAGAAAAAAAAGTACAAATCATAAACAAAACAAACAAAAAATCAGTCAATTTTTGCCATAATTTTTTTGTTAAATCTCTCGATTTTTATTTGTGTTTCCGATCATCCATTGTGATATATAATTAACACATTAGTGATTATTATAGTTTCGAAATTATTTCTATTTTCATCTAACGGAATCTCTGTTTGTTTGTTGTTTTTAGATATAATTTTTTGTAAAGAAAAATTGTGATAATTTAAATTGTGTCAGATCTGATCTGATTGCGATTATATTTAAATTGTGTGCAATTTTAGCGATTGGAGTGATTGGCGCAAACACCCATTCGATACACCATCACAACGCATCTACAATGAAAACCGTTCGATTTTGCAACTGAATCTGATCCAATTCTAGAAAAAAAGTCTATTTTCAAATTTATCAATTCATTTTCGCTGTTCTTCATTTGTTCTTTTTGTTTTAATGTAGATTTTAACCGTTGAATTCGCCTCTCTTAATAGTCTTTTTGTTTTCTTCCAGTCGATCTTCATACTTTTCATTTCCGTCGCGTTTTATTTTCAATATGAATCTCAAATTTGAGAATAAGTTTGCGCCAATAGTTCCAATCTATTTGAACTTTTTTTTTACATTTACATAAGTTTAATGTTTGAATGTATTTATTTTTATTGCTGTTGTTTTTGTTTTTATTTGTTGAAATGTCTAGTATTAGTGCAATATTTCAAATCATTCGTCTCGCTTTTAAGCACAAACTTTAATTGCTGCTCGATTCAAATCAATTGTTTCAAACAATCACCAAGAGAAAAATATGTAGAATTTGTACTTAAAAATTCAATCTTTTTCGCGTAAAATCGATGTGATTCTTTCCATATTTTGTTGTTATTTATTTCATATATCTCGATACATATTGATTAGATAAATATATATATAAATATAATATAGATTTATATATAGATAAAACAATTGAGTTGAGTAGAGTTTTACTAATTTGAATTTACAAAACAACTAGTATAAGCGATGGAGACTTTTAATTTTTACAGTCTATAGTTGCACAAAAAAAAAAGAGATAAACTAAAGAGTGTGTGAATCTAGCTATATGTCCATCAAAAGTAAATAAATTAAATAAATAAAATATAAAGCGACTTGTAAAATATTAAATAATAAGGTAACATAGTGTAATACATCACTATTTATAGATCAGTGTATTTGTTTTATAAACATATAATTGTCACTTTATTTCTTCATTTTATTATTATTATTATTAATTATAAATTAATTAATTGATTAGAAATTGTTGAGTTGTTGTTGTATGAGAAACTTTTATGTAAAAAATTTAGTTATTCAAGCCGAAGTTTATTATAATTATTATTATATTTATCATCACCTTTTTCTCTTCAATAATTGATAAATTCAAGCTTTTATGTTAGTTCAGTAGTGACTAATTGATTAATTAAAATCAATTAAAAGTATATATGTGCCGCTAGTCTAAAACAAAACAGAAAAAAATTATATATATATAAATATAAATATATGATAATTGAAAACGGGAATTGTGGATTACGTTGTTGTTTTTTTCCAGAAACAATTTTTTTAGGCAATCAAAAATTAGAAACGAATTCCACTATTCATGTTTTAGATGAACAAGACGATGATGATAACGATGATGAAGAAAAAGAAGAAAGTTTACTGAATGTTATATTTGTTAAAATTATAAATATATTTATAATCTCTTGTAAAAGTGAGTTTGTGGTCAAGTTGTAGAAACGGTTTTGTTTTCGTTTTGTAAAATTTGAGACTTTCGATAAAATTACCGGCCAAAAATTCGATGTCAATGAGTGTATAATTATAAAGTTTTACTTCTTGACTATATACACACTGTCATTAAAAACCAAGGTGGAAATAATGGGGAAACCTTGCTGATTGTTATTGACCAGCGTATCGCTTCATTTCTTTCCAAATAATTCAAAACTACAATTTTCAAACTACAGGATTTTTTTTTTAAAAAAACAACAAAATTGTTTGTATATTGTTGAAATTTCGCCATACTGACCTGTGAAAATTTATTATTATAATTATTCTTAATAATTAAATAAAAATTGCACAACTAAACAGTAAAAGCAATTTTCATGTAGATAAAGAACAAAAAAAATCGATTTTTAATGATCCGAAGTGTGTGCGTGGATGAATGTTTACAAAAATATATCCGAAATTACTAATTTCCTCTAATTTTCCTCTTTTGCCCCCCTATTTCTATTGCGTATGAATGGAATTTAATTGTTGTAAGTTGATCTAAACGAGAGACAAAAGCAGTATTCTATTTTTTTTTGTTTTTGTTTTTATTGTTGTTTTATTATTATTATTATTTGCCAATATTGTATATGTGGAACACAAGAAATGTGTGAGATTCAAAGCATGTGCTGTTTTCGATTAAACTGCCTGTAATGAATCTTGTATCTATAATTATATAAATAAATAAAAGAAACAAGTACGTGAACATATGACTGTATCACCTGTGAATCTTACGGCTTTCACAAATTCGATTAATTTTGATCAACAAAATACCAAGAACAAGATCATTAAATAACGTACAAATTTACAAAATCTACAATTTAACAATGTCAATACGATTTAGTATCCTAAGCCCTAGCGGTTTTGACGACACGGAAAAAACTCCGCTGGATGGAGTTTCGGTGGTGTTTTAGCAGTCGAAACGCGGAGTCTGTGTGCAGTTACAACATGAGATTCTGGCGGTGTTTGCTCGGAGTTTTCGTGGAGTATTAAGAACACCAACAAAACTCGGCCAAAACACTAACAATACTCCGTGATTGTACGTTTATAATTCGCGGAAATACCGACGATACTCCACGGGAACTACGAGAAACCACCGCCAGAATCTCGTGCCGTAACTGCACACAAAAATCTGCGTTTCGACTGCTTAAAGACCGTCAAAACTGCATCAGTGTCCAGCGAAAACTCCATGAAGGTGTTTACGCCGTAGAAACTTCGTATTTTTTCTGTGTCGTCAAAACAAGTACGGAAGTGCTAAATTAAGGACAAATTGGAATTCCATGAACATCAGACACAAACAAACAGATTCGAACGATTCTGAAAACAATGCGTCTGTATGTTGTAGATTTTCCAGATTACCACCGATCTTTTTAGCGTATTTAGCGTGCAATACAGATTAGTTTACATGCAATTTTAAATGTCTTTTCAGATGAGCAATCTGCGAGAAACGTTTACAACAGAATTCACAAGCGAACGCCTTTTCACCAGTGTGCACAACGAAATGTTGTTTCAATTCCTGTTTCGTATAGAAAGCTTTACCACAATGTTCACATGTGAAATTCTTTTCGCCGGTGTGATGTTTCAAATGCGAATATAAATTACTGCTACTACCAAACGATTTGCCGCATGTCGTACAGTTAAATGGACGTTCACCTTTATGAACCTAAAAAAAATACTAATAAAACAAAATACACCACAGCAATCGCTGGACTTTTTTTTAAAGTCCATGCTGTGCTGTTAGTATTTAATTTTTCAAAACAATACAAAACCATAGTGTGTTTATGGAGTTCTTGTCGTGTAGAAAACGCCTTGGAACATAATCCGCATCCGTGCGGCCGTTCGCCAGTATGCGTCCTCATATGTGTCGTCAAATGGCCCGAATTGATGAAACGTTTCTCGCACAGATGACAACAGTACGGTTTCTCGCCGGTATGGATACGTATATGTTGTGTTAAATATTCACGACGATTGAAGATTTTACCGCACGTATCGCACTGATGACGCTTGGTCTCTTTCAAACGATTCTTTGTACATTTTTTCTTTATTTTCACCACCACATTACCGCTTTTATGATTTAATTGATCGATCGCTTCAGGTGTCGTCTCATCATCAGTCTCTTTAATAATTGGATTCGTTTGTTTTAAATGTCGATCAGATGATTCGCATTGTAATTTGAATTGTCGTGCAATATTCAGGTGGTTTAAACATTTCTTACAGATAACAACCGGTAAACCATCACCTTTAACAATCTGAAAGTTGTACAAATATCAATCATGTGAACAGAATAAAAAGTTATACACTACCTGAACAGAAGCACACGACATTATCGCTGTAAATAACGGTTCAACACCATCAAAAATATTGAACATTTCTTCATTATTCTGTTGTTTCTCCATACAAATCCGGCAGATGATTGTGCAATTTAGATCAATCGAGTGTAACGATTTTAACACATCCATAATACTAGAACGATTACGTAAGGTTATGTTGGTTATGGCATTTCAATTGACCAGATTTACCGTTATTTCCAGCAAACTACCAGTAATCAACGTTCACTTTCTTTTATCGCAGAATCACCTGCAACACACAACCTTGAATGTCATTAAAGAGACAAGAAATTCCGAACGGAGACAGGATAGGAACCTGCTCTGTCGAGCCAATGGTTATACATTTTTGAAAAATTAAGACACTATATTACCAATAATAAATAAAATAATAACAAACTAATATGTACACTTAAAATAAATAAACAATTATTTCTCCAAAGGTCTATTTTCCAATACGTCAAGTCGTTGTCGCAGTTCTTCATTTACAGCTTCCAATCGGTCCTTTTTCTTTTGTAATTGTTGCACAGAATTACACGGTTCTTCATCATCATCCGAGTTATCCGATATAACAATTACCTCTTGTTTTACTGTGGCTTGTAACCGTTGAATTCGCATCTCATAGTAGTCTTGTTGTTCAGCCAATTGATCTTCATAGTCCTGTTTCAATTCTTCCAGTCGATCTTCATATTCTTCGCGCAACTCCTTCTTTTCCTCCTTCAAACGTTGCAGCCAATAATCATTTTTGTCCGCTAATACTTTATTATATCCCTGTATTAAACGTTGCTGTAACGAATCGGTACGTTCGACATGTTCGAGTTGTTGTTGTTGTAATTCATTTTGTAAAGCAACCAATGCATCCTCTAAGTCCTGGGTGTATCTATCGGTTGATTGTGAATATGGATAATCACCACTACTACCACAACCCTCATCCACATCGCTATTATTACGATTCTTTGGTGATAATTGATGTTTTCGTTGATTTGTCCTGATTGCATCGTTATCGATATGAATATCATTTGCCAATGAACCGAAATGTAGGACGTGTAATGTTTCATCAAACATTGTCGCATTCAAATTCACATTCACAATCATTGAGACTTTCTGGTGTCCACGTAATGCTTTTTGAAATAATTGAGTTAATTTTGATTCGCGGAACGGTAACTGTTCTTTGTCAGTATTACTCTGTGAATTAAGTACACCTTTCATACAACGACTCAATACTAGTAACGATAAATTGATATTATTTGATTCTTTTAAACGTTCACCGACATTCATTGTTTTCTTTGAACGTTCAGACCCGGCTAAATCACAAAAATTATAACTACTAATGAATATGCCATTATCCACTTTTGAAATTTGGACTAATTTAATGGTGAAAATTGAATGTGAGCGGCTAGAATGGGTGTTTAACTTTGTTGATGCATATTTTAAATATTGCAAACCGTATTGCATTAATTGATATGCATCATTTGGTGTACTAGCATGGATTGTTGTTAAATTTTTAATATAATTTGTGCCATTTGATAATCCTAATTTTAACTTGGGTCGTATTTTATTCTTTTCATTATTATCGAATAAATCGTAAATATTCTCATTGTAGATCTCAGCGAATTGGACCCAAATTTCAAAACTCAAATCGGATGCATTCTCGATTGTAGCCGCCGGTTCAAAACTAAGTCGTGATTGCATTGACCTTAAAATAACAAATGATTAATTAATCTAATACTAACAATAATCAAATATTCGTACAAATACTGATTTTGTTGAGTGGTTTTAATCGAATTATTCGATGAAATTAAACTTTTACAAACATTGATTTCTTGATCGCTGTCCATTTCATTCAACACTTTGATCTCACCATTTGGTAAAGGTTTTACTAGTGGCCGTTTCGATACTTTGATCGTTTTAAATAGATACTCTAACGCCCTTGGAACTATACCAGGATTCTCGTCAGTTCCCATAATCGTATACGTTTTCCCTTAAATATTAACAATTTAGATTTGGGGTGTTATATTGAATAGAAACCGATCTTACCAGAGCCTGAGACACCGTACGTTAACAATGTAGAATCTTTACCATTGATAAACTCAAATAATCGCGGTTTAACGATAGTATTGAAGATTTGGCTTTGGCTGGAATCTATGGGAAATACTTTTGAGAATTTATATGAACGTTTGAGTGAAGATCCAGCTTTTTGATTCCGATACCACTGTGATGTTTCCGGTATATTACAAGTGATTGATTTATTGGAAATTTCGTATAAATTCGTTGGTCTTGATGGTGTTGAAGAACTATCGCGTAGACGTACAAAAACAGCGATATGATCATTCTAGAATGTTTGAGATAAAAACAGAACAGAGATAAGGAAATTGTGGCTGATCGCAAGAAATTTTAGTTTTTCTTTTACCTCTTCATTGGCAATCTCCTGGAAATTCTCTTGTAAATTCTTACTGCAGTGCGGGAAGAAACTGCCAGCAAATATACTGGGGTCACGGGCCCGGACGTATGATACATTTTTCACAACGAAACTATTTTCTTCTATCATTTTCAGCTAATTTTGGATAATAAAATAATAATTTTGTTTGGGAAATATAATGATACAATGATAAATAAAATTGAAATTAAATTTGGAAAATTATTACAATTATTAATGGAAAACATTACCTTTGACGTGAACGGCTGATGTTAAAAAGGAAGAATTTTTCGGTTTTGCAGATTATTTCGATTATTTTTCAGTTGCTTCTTCCAAAAAAACAGTACTTGCTTGATAAACACGATAAATATCGGTTACAATTTTGAATTCAATCAGCCAATATAAATACACTAAAATTCCCTATAATTCCCTAAAACGAATTTTGATTGAAAAGCTATTTGCAGCTCTCTCGCAACAAAACCCAAATTCAAAAACTACAGCTGTATTTAATTCATTATTTTTATTAGGTGCATGTTTAATGTTCTTTGGGTGCATTTTACCATCTTTATGTACACTAATATAGTAGTTCAACTATATAAAGGCACAATTTAACCTTAAATTATGATTGCTATTATTGTTTGTAAAACTCGTACATTTATTGGTAGTCCAAAAGGAATGCAAAACGGCACCTTTCACGTGACGGCCGAGTTTCAAAAAGAATAATTTTTCAATTTCACAGATTATTTCGATCATAGATAATAAAACCCAGCACCTACTTGATAAATACCGCTCATACCAATGATGTGTACATATACAAGCTGTCCCAGCTAAGTGTTCCATCACAAATATCTCGTTTGTTTGTGAAGTGAAATGGAAGAGTATCTAAAGAAATTACACTACAATGTCTATATTTCAATTGACCGATACGATTTTCATTCTAGCTATATTCAATATTATGAAACCAATTACCTACAATGAACGCCGCGAATAAATTTGATATGAAAATAATGTTTTTTGTTTTAAAAAAAATCTTATTTGCAGATGAAAAAAAAAATTAGAACTTATCTGGGATCAATAACTTATTCATTGATGAAAAAAGCCGACGTCTGAATTGTTTATGATACTTGCAATAATCTATAATCTTTGATTCCAGTAATTTCTTGAAAAAGGTTCTGGCAATGTTGCTGCAACTTATTTGGTTGTTGGGGTAGAGATTATTATTTATCTTTTTCTTTTATAAATACCACTACAGCATCCGCAAGCTATATCTATAATATGATTTCTATTTGTGAAAGTTCTCCGAATCTTGACAAGTGTCAAAAATTCCCTTATCATGTGCTTTCCCAATGACGAAAGAGAAATTTTTTCAGAATGTATCGCGAACATTCTTATGACGCTTTGATAGGTATTCGAAGCAATAATAGTGCACTTAAGTTAAATTTTCCCTATTTTCCGATTAGCTGGAAAGTCTTTGGTGTCCTGAGTCCTTCTTATTTATATTCGATGGTGTACATGTTATTTGTACTTTCATTTCCCTTGCTAATGGGAGATCTCGTAACCCTCACAATTTACAAAGAACTCCCTGTATAAAGATATCAAAAGAACAAAAGTAGTAGGTATTTTTTACAGTTTACACCTGTTATTATTAGTATTACTATTATTATTACATCTTATTCTTTAATTGGTTCAAGTAACTCCCTTTCCACAGCATGCAGCATAATACATTTCGAACGTCGTTTAATATAATCTACATCCTTTACATTTACACAAAATATTGCAGAAACATCTTTAGAAGATACAACAGAATCCGCCACATCGGGAAGATCATCCGTTTCTGCACAAATTACACGGATAGCGAGCAATGCAAGTTGAATACCTGCACGAGCATACAGTTTCCAATCATCTAATAAATTCGAATAAGTATAGATTTCTTCAGGATTACTACCTAGTTTTGTTAAATGTTCTGCGAAACTTTGATGGTACAATTTCAATAAATCATCAAAATCTTCTAGATCCTCTTCGGAGATACAACTGTATAGAAAAAAGGAAACATCAACTACGGGTGAAATAAATAAGGCAAATTGCCAATCGAGCATAGCGACGTCGATATCTTCAGTTTTCCCATTACCCTACATTAACAATGTATTTTTGACATTAGTTTATAAACTGGAGTAACTCCGGGTCCAAACATATTCAAAATCTGCTTGACTTTAACTTATAAATGAACTGCACGCAGCAGTACCTGATCCTTTTGCCTTATGATAACTAAAAACATCAAATAAAAATACAGACACATGTCCGTTCAGTGTCTGTACAAAGTTTTTGCAAAATTGAACATGTTTCAAGTAGACCCGATGGACAGTCTGGAAGTTGCCAAGAAAAAAACTTACTCTCACTTTAAACATGAAATTATTATTCCAACAGTCGCCGTGTGTGATAACATTAAATGTTTTCGACTTCTTCCTGGTATACAACATATCGAATTCTGTGTGATCTTTCATCTGCACCCATTCATTGAAAATATGTTCCGGTAATTCATTCTTCCATATTTCCAGATAAGTCTCAGTATTCCTGACAAAAGTGTTTCTAAATTGGATAGCATCCCAAAACTCCGTCCATGTATCAGTCATATTGCTTAGTAATGTTTGAAAATGTTCCGGTTGTTGATCTTGCATTGCCGCTGAAATCGCATGCCATTTCCCATATATTTTCAATACAGTTTCAATATAACGTCTCGGTAATGGTAACTTTTTGTCCCATAATTCATAACCCAGTGTTTTGAGATTTTCCAAAACGATCACCTCCGTTGCTAGACCAGTTGAGGTACCGTAACATTTCGGTACATTATCGAAAACATCACGAATATTACGTTCAGTTTCAAATTTTCTAAATGCCGGAAATACAGTTTTATATAAGTGTATTTCTTGCAAAAATAAATGGGTAATTGGAAGACTTTCACGTACAGCTCCACTGGATTTACCGCATTTCAATACAAAATTGTAATTTTTATTTGTCGATATTAAATTAACGAAATAAATATCACCGATAAAACCATCACCTTTAGCACTAGTTCCATTAATTTCGATTTGATAATTTTCTAGGTTTTCGTCAGGTAGAGCATCAGCCAATAGGGCTTTTATTTCATTTCGTGGATTAAATGTAGGAGTTGACATGTTCCTTGTACTTATTCTAGTCGGATCGATGGAAAAGGAATTTATTTAGGCACAGGAGGTATTTATATTGTTCTGCAAGACTTAATCAAGTACGATTACTCGACAAAAAATTGAGTAAATAATACGATAAATTAAAATATTCTCATCATTCATTTTAACACTTCTAATCTTTGGGTTTTCATTAACTTAACGTCACTATAAATAATACAATGTAAATAAATTTAAAATATGTAAAATAAACAATTATTAAAGACAATAAAAGCCCGTAGAGTGTCTTCAAGAAGCAACATTGTCTAGAAGCTTTAAACAAATTCTAATGTAAATTAATAGAAAAATAAATAAAAGAAATCTACACAATTGTAGATATTATACAGAATATGTCTGTTGAACCCGTCTAGCACAAACAAAAGACAGATATCATTATGTTAGCATTTCCCTATTGCCATAATGATATTCTTAAATAATGTAAACATTTTCATGTCAACATTATCTCATCTCGAAAATGAATTACTTATTGTAATTGTTTCCGTGGATCATTTATTTTAAAAATAGTACCTCGATTTTTCAAATTTACAGAGTAGCCTAGTATTTTTTTGTCAAACTACTCCTTAGGTGACATAGTTTACATTCTTGAAGATTGTATTCGAATCTTTTAATAATTGAAGGAATTATAAAAGATAGTTGCATGGGCTGAAACAGTCTGTATACTATATGCGTAAGATCGTATTTTCGCTCTATTTTAATAATAGTACCTGTCTGATGTGTAGATGGCGGTATGAAAATTTTCTCCAATTTATAAACTGCGTCCAAAATTAATAAAAAATTTCAAATGACTAAAATGTAATTAACCTTCTCTACGAAAAGGTAGTCAAGTTCTCAAAGTTTTAATTTTGGGGCTTTAAAAGCTTAACTATTTTTTTCGTTAGGGAGGTTAGTCGCAGTGCTGTCATTTGAAATTTTATACTAAATTTCGGACGGAGTATAGCAGTCTAGTCTTTTCTAGGTCATTGGCGTTTTTGTCAATCTTGTGCATCTATTTGTAGCCCAAAAGAATACAATTAAATAATTCATCAATTATAACTGAATATTTTCCGACTAATTTCTGCAGGAATTATGAATTATCTTGAATTGTTTCCAACTGATCAACAAAACTCGAAAATTCTTAATATTTCTAGATAGAGTTGAACAATAGAGCTACATTTAGACACAATAATCAAGTGTCATCTATCACATGATCTGTCACTTGATTGAGCTCCTCGGGTAAATTGACGAATTTTGTGCTGGAAAAATAATCGAAAATAAATTAAAATTCTACACAAAAATGCCAGTTTGCGGCCCAAAATTATCCCTCTGCGGCTTAATTCTAAGTGTTTGGGGTGTAATCCAACTGGTAACTATATTTGACAAATCACACGAAATCCTGTCTAGACCAATTTTCTTTGAGAATTTCAGGGATTAATGGGCGTTTTCTATTATTTCCATGCTGTAGCATTAGCTGAAGATCTACCACCGATCAAACTACCCGAATCCGTGGGCGAAATAGATGATTTCTATGCAGCTGTAGATCGAGGTTATACGCAAGTAAGTTGATTGGTTTTTAGTTTATTTACCGAAAAAAAATTAACGGAAATTAAATTTACAGAACGCCTACAACTGTTGGATTGCAGCATTACTATATGTGATTACACTAGCATTTTCTGCACAACAATTTTGGTTAAATAATCGGTCATCATTGAGTGTGTAGAAAACGTATTTAAAATCATTCCTCAATAGTGGATGTTGATTTTTACATAAATTATCAAATTTTGTTTCGTATTAATAGTTGTATAATTTTATTATATTGTCAAGTTTAAATATGTTGTAAATACAAAAAAAGAATAGGTTTAAAAATGTAATAAAATCCAGAATAGTTCCAAAAATGTACTTTAAATAAACAGCTTAAAACAATAAGAAAAAAATTGTAATGCCACTATTAGCGATTTAACCATCCGAACTGTCTTCCTGATCGTACGAATGCGGTCGATAATACCACAAATTCTCCTCAATCAGATCCTTATTTTGATGATTATTATTACTAGTACTAGGCCCTGATTTATCATCACGATCATCATCATCATCGGGCTGTTGGATTTTAATTTCACTCTTAACTTTCGGCTTAATATCATAACAGTCATCATCAGCATTATTTGTACTATTGCCACCACCACCACTACCATTAAATTGACAAGACGTCGAAGGCGCATCAACTAATTGAGGTAATTGTGTATTATTCTCATTATTAGAACCTATTGAATAATTTAAACGATCAATTATATTTTGATCCAAATTGAAATATTGTTCTCTCAATAATTTCCTATATTTATTATATTTATATTTGTGTTTATCTAACATTCTAGCTAATGGTAATTCATCCTCACTATCACTATTCCCATTACTAATACTATTACCATTATTATTATAATTATCATTATCATTAATTTTATTACTTTTTCTTCTATTCTTTCTATTCTCAGTACGTTTTAATAATTTCGAATTACGATGGCATTTATTTTTCGTTTTCATCTTCCGTTTACATTCATATTCAGATGAACTATCCGATGATGAGGTTGACGATGATAATGATGATGATGATGTCGATGAAGATGATGATGATGATGTTGAAGATGTTGATGATGACGATGTGGATGAAGATGATGTTGAAGAACTTGCTATATATTTCCGACGTTTCTTACTGTGATGTCGTGATTTCTTCTCTTTTGATTTACGTTTATTTTTTATACGTATTTTTAATGGTAATATCGGTTTACGTTTACTATTATTATTATCAATATTTCTATTACTATTACAACTACTACTACTACAACTGTTGATACTATTCTCATTATTGTTATTGTGATTATTATTTACGATTGGTATTTCTTCGGATACAATGATTGGTTCATCTGAATCTGTATCGACTAGATCGATCACAATAGGTGTATGTTGTTGTTGTTGTTGTTGATTGTTACTATTATTATTATTTGTTGTAGTTGTTGTTGAATTTACAATAATTACATCACTATCATAATCATCGGATACATCAATATGTAATGGTGGTGGTGTTAATACAGGTCTATCCAAATAGATAGCATTACGATCATAGCCGATCATATCGAATGGTGAACGCATAAAATTATAAAATTCATGTATGAAATGATCAGTTTTGTTACCTAAATAATCTTGTAATAATGTACGAAATACACGACTACATATATGATGGCGTAATAAATGATCCATTATTATATCAACTAATTGCATTACTTGTTGTGTATTCTCATATAATAGGGCATTTAGTTCACGATTCAACCATGGTACTAAACGGGCACGTGCACCAGGATCCCGTCTACAAAACAACACAAACATAAATATTATTATCAAATCTGTTTAATCGGTGAGGGTGTGTCATTTTTTCTAGATGTCCTTTTGTAAGTGTACATTTCAAACTTAATAGGAGATAAATTGTAATGGAGTTTACTTTAAAAAGTGAGGCACAAGCAAACGGTTCGAGACAGTCACGCTTCAAAATACAGGACAATTTGTATGAAAATGCACACTGAAAGAAAGAATCGAGTCCTATTCAATTCTTAAGATTTCTTATTTGATACAATGATTTTTGTAGACCAGCGGTCCTCAACCCTATGCCCGCGGGCACCATGGCGCCCGCGGACCATTTTAAGAGTGTCCGCTGCATTATTATGCATGTAAGGAAGTAAATATTTTTTTGTACACTATGTGTGGAATTAACAATATCCAACTATAAATTTACATTAAAAAAAAATAAATGGTGTCCGCCATCTGGCCGATATTATACAAAGTGCTCTTAAGTGCAAAACAGTTGGGAACCCCTGTTGTAGACACTAAACAATGGCGAAATTGCACCAAATAACTTCAAAGTTGCAAATCCAAAAAGGGCATTTAATAATAAAAGGGTGTAATGCAGTGATTCTCCACCTTTTTTTTTTGTTGCGGTACACTTTCAACAATTTCAAAATTTGGCGGTACACAAAAGTGTCGCGGCACAGTGGTTGAGAATCACTGGTATAGTGTGTTAGATTTCTCCTATGTTCTTTTTTTGCATTTTTCAATTGTTTTGAAGATTTAGAAAATGCCTCATAATCTGAATACTTTCAAAAAACTTATTTACTTCTTCGTCCTTAGATGTGCAGTTTCTTTATGTTGATTCTATTTATATTTTATTTATTGAATTCATTAAATTCTTTACGAGATATAAAGCAATTTCGAAATCGTGACAAAACTGGAAATAATTCAAAAACAAAAGAATTTATCAAAAATCTAATCTGACTAATGTCGAAAAGGTAACATTTTTATGCGCCATCAGTTATTTTGTTCTATTTCTTCGTATAGCAGGGGTGGCTCCTCAGGAAAGGCAGTCTCATAGAAAAAAAAAATAATAAATAAAAAAATACATTTTAAATTAACATTTCAAGATTTTTATTTTAAAAAATAATAATTAATTTTAAATAAATTTCATTTGGACTCTACAAAAATTTTGACTTTTCTCGCGCTCATATCATTCTTTATAGGCTTATTGGTAGAGGCATACCTCTGGCTGAGTGTAATATTTTTGTATTAGGTAATACAAATCACAAGACATAATTAACACTGCTAGTAGTGAACTGGATAAAAAGGCGTGTCTGCCTCTGTGGCTCCTAGCTAATCAGACTCGGTGCCGTGGCCAATCACATTTTCCAGAGTTAATTTTTTTCACACCCTCCCCTTCCTAATTTTTCCCATCCTGGCAAAAAATACGTTTCTTAATTTGCTAAATGAGAGATATACCTATGTATTTTTTTGCTTATCAAAGTCTGGCAATGTAAAATTTACTCCTCATTGGTTTTTATTTGCATTATATTCTTTGCATTGCAAAGACGTGTTGATTATGATAAAAAGGTATTTTTTGAAAATTGCAGTTCAAGTGCTTTATTGCCTCACCACTGTATTTCCTCACAAGCCCCCACTGCCGTTTAGAGATACCTTGTAAAATCGTCGAAAATGAGTCACGTTGTATTTTTCAAAGGTAATCGAGGATAAACAAATAACTTTGAAACGATAAAAGAAGCGTTTCTGGGATAACTTATTTTCAGCACCGCTCCAAATAATAGTGAAAAAAAAAATAATAGAGAAATGTTTATAATTTATCCATCAAAGTTAAGACTCTCAAGAAAGTACCGTGCGTAACACCAACTGTAAGACACATTAAAAAATACGGTCGCTAAAGTTATGTTATTCCAGGCAGCTTTGCTGGGGCCTTTTCGAAGCATTTATTGCAGGATTGCATAGAGCTCACCCTAAGTTGAAAAATGAGACTTTGTTTTGAAAATTACTTAAGAAATATTGCCACAAACACGCCCACCAAACCACACGACCCTGTCCAATGTGTTTAAAAATCGTAATTATGTGTCTTGCATTTGTTAAAATTTCTTATTCGAAACACTGACGTATACTTAAATGCTAAACAATGGCGAGGTTGCACAAAATAACTCCAAAATTACAAATTCAAAAAAAAGGGGAGGCATATAGTTATTAAAACACTCACTGACCGACCATATACATAGCTTAAAGAATGGGGGTACAGAAGAATAAAATTTTGCACCTAACTCCTGTATAGAACGTAGGTAAACATTCAAAGATAACTTTTGAAAATCCAACAATTAATGGGGGTAAAGCCTGTGTATAAATTTTTAAATAATCACTTGTACCAGTTTTTAAAAATTACTCTCCCTAATCGCTAAAATAAGGGATAAGAAGTTGGAAGGACAACCATATTATTGTTGATTTTATAAATATGGAAGTTGATAACGGACAATTTGTTGCCAAATTTACTTAATTCTCCTTATAAATGCCTAAACAAAGACGGTGTAATTACCTATAGTGTGATGGTGTGACATCTCTATAACGTCCTGTAATATCTGGTGGTGCATAAACCCATAAATTCTGTGCATAAATAGAACGTCGAAACGCTGTTGATGTATCAGCAGAACGTCGTCGTCTATGATGTGGATATCTACAAGAAGAAAGTCTCAACAAATTTTTAAAATTCTTTAAAAAAACAATTCTAATTCGATTTACCGTTCCGGTGGGAATGTACCGATTGTAATGAGTGGATGACTCAATAACATCTGTTGGATAGCATGTTCCCCACGTGTATCTACTGTTAATGTAGTCCTACAACCAAAACAAATGTATTGATTTGAATAATTCTCGAATTCCCTATATATTAATGTACCGAAAATGGTATTGATGGGCCGGCGGTGGTGTCACTGGTGGTAAATAAACAAACGGTGGATCGATCTCTTCTACACGTATATTCTCGACAATATGCTCATCGTACTCATCAATTGATTTTATATTATGTATTATCGAACGAAATGCTTGTTTGCATAATGGACATTCGGGTTTAATCTACAAATTCAATTGTAATTCATTAATCATGCAAATCGAGGGAAAGTATAAAAAAAATCAACTTACTTTGGACCATTCTAACAAGCAATTAAAACAAAATTCATGCATACAAGAATCTGAATAACATTTATTTGTACAAGTGCCCAAACAGATCGCACAATTCGGTGGTGGACTTGTCGGTCCTGTTGTGGCCACTTTACTATCAGCCATTTTTACAACAATACTGGAACGCAACGAATAATTACAATGATTTTATCGAGAAATTAACAACTTCATAATAAGTGTCAATTTTATGACTTTTTAGATAACATTTTTTTTTTCGGCAAATAACTTCACCACGTAATGATTAATTTGATTGTTAAACAATTAATTGGAGAACTTCACAAAATCACAAATCGTATAATTTTTCTTTTGCTGGAAATTTCACAGGACAAGAAATTGAATTATTTCGTTAAATCTCGACCAACTTCCATTGCATCTTGTTGCAAATTTGACATCAGTCAGTGGTACACTAGCAACTAGGGGAAAGCGCAGTACCAACCACTCTAAATGTAGCGCACGTTCAAAGTCTATATGACTTTTTAACAAAAAATTCGCATCCGAAATTAGAAAATAATTTATATTTTATAAACGATTCCTACAATTGTTTTATTCCACCCGGAATTCTGACAAAAATTCTTGAAATCCACCGTGCAAAAAACCAGCGCCACTTGTTTGTAAAATTCAAATTTGGCCGGTCGGTCAAGTAGAAACCTTCATACTAGCGCCATCTATACTTCAACACTTCAAACTCATCACTTAACCTAACTTTATTTTATAACAATTCGATAATTTTCGAAACAACAATTATTTAATTTCTAGGTCGCCTTTGGGCCGAATTTATCGACAATGAGAGTACCAACATCGGTGCTGGCAGCTGCCCGTGGCAATCCCCAAGAACCGGTGCCATTCCAAGAGATCCTCCCAATGAAATTGAGACAGAAAGTTAGTGGAAAAGGCGATAAAACCACTGATGTTTGTTGTATTTACGAAATGTCGATACTGTTTGCCTGTTTGAAAACGAACGATTTCAGTCAAGCACCGTGCAGTAAAGAGATTCAAGCGTTTCAGAAATGCTACGATAATCATGTGAAAACCACTAAAGAGAAGCAGGAACGTGAAGCTAAAGGTATTCTAACACCGGGCGAGAAACGACTGTCGCACCGACAATTGAATACGTTATTGAAACGATTCCCATGTGTAAAATAGTAAAGTTTACGTATTTAGTTGTACAAAAACATGTAAAAGATAAAGTTGTAGTAATTGCAAATTTTGTTTTATTTCAACTGTTTGGGGGGCAATAACAACTACCCATGATATTTCATAAGACAATTGTTTATTGTAAAACACAACTTTGTAGTAGAAAACTTTTTACCAAAAAAATTAAAACAGTAGTTCTCATTTAGTAACTTTACCTTTTTTTTTTGCAAAATTATTGATTTTGTTATGTAAGAACGTCAGGCAACTTACAGGGCTTTCCATCTTATACGATTTATGATTTATACATACTATTAATATTATAGAAATAGTCAAGAGTTTAACACTACTGTTTAATAAAAGAAAATAAAATATAAATTCATGATAGTTCAGAAATAGAAGACAAAACAAAAAAAGCCGTTTGATAAATTACAATTCAACCAAAATCAATAATTTGGAATGGTTATACACCCAATTATATAAAAATATTTTGTTGCAAGTTAACTGATCCTGCTTAGCAACTTTTCTTCTACACGCACTGAAAAAGATAACGATTTTCTCCCTTTACATAATCCAAACTTGTATAATTATATTGTTTAATATACAAGAAAATTAAAAAGAAATAATAATAATAATAATTAAAAATTAAAAGGTAAACGATAGTAAATGTGTATATTAGGCATGAATTCTGTCTGTTGTATTGTGTTGTTTAATTTTCTTCATGAGAGAGATCGTATGTTTTTTTAAAAACTTTTTTCACTATATACACCACACTCACTTATCCACATCTAATTTTACTCGTTCCCTTAATTTCTTAGCTGGTGGCTCATCGATATCCTCTTCCAATCCTGGTAATTGTATTTTAGTTTCCGAAGCTTCTGAAGGCTGAAATTTTTCAACAAATAAATCAATGAACAAATACAATTCTTTTTTTTTTACAAGCAAACAATAAATATCAGATAAATACCTGTGCATCTATTCCACCGGAAAATGTAAGCTGTATATATGCAATTAATATAATTGTTTCGGCTTTTTTACAGTCAAATCCGTGACTAATCTAACACATGCACATTAGACTGTATCAAAAAAACAATCAAATGTTGTTCAGGGTGTCGAACAAATGAGTCTGTGAAAATATCAGCTCTTAATTTTAATAGTAACAGGTCCCTCATTGCGATTTTCCATTTTCCCATTAACATGGGAAAAAGATTCTCTTACACTTTGGGATTTTATAGCTCACGTTGGGAACAATATTTCGAAATGACTAAAATATATTCTTATACAAAATTTAACGCTCTACAAAAAAGGCCTCTTAAAATTTTTTGATATATTTAGTCCTTCAAAAGTTATTCAAGGTTAATGTAATTTTTTTACATTTTTCCAGTTCTTTGGCGCAACCATCAACTTTATGGGAAAATTTTATAGAGCATTTTATTCTCTATAACTTATCTATATAAAAGTTTTTGGTATTTTTTACAGGTCGTAAGTTATTTGCAATGAACTTTTGATTTAAGTAATATTTTCGCATTGATAACTATTCAATACTGTGAGAGAAATAACTTACGACCTGTAAAGAATATCAAAAACTTTTATCAAGATAAGTTATAGAAAATAAAATGCTCTACAAAAAATGTTCTATAAAATTTTGCCATAAACTTTAACCTTGGATAACTTTTGAAGGACTCAATACAGGGTGGATTATAAAAAACGCCCCAAGTCATAACTCCATTATTTTTTAAGATATAACAATACTTCTTAGACAACGTTGCACAGTTTATTATCATCTATGTTTTGGGATATATGCCAAATCAATGCTGCTTCCTGTTTCACCGGAAGTGGCATCAACTTCAGTTTCTTAAATGGAACATACAGCGTTAAATTGTCTTTCTAAAAGCTCTAAGGCATCATATGCTAAAACCAATCGTTAGTTAGATATTCGTCAATTAATGTATTTATTAAAGTAGGCATTTTGCACATGCTTACAAGCTATAGTTATTGATAAATTCAGTAAATTAAGTAGCAGAGAATAGAAATTTTTTATTCATTTTATCTAAGATAAGTAAACGAGTAAACTTATTTTATTACAGAGATTGCTTAAACAATCCACCATTTCGTTGCAGACAATACTACTTTACAAACTATTGCTTGTAGGCATATGCAAAATGCCTACTTTATTAAATACATTAATTGACGAATATCTAACTAACGATTGGTTTTAGGCATATGATGGTTTAGAACTTTTTGAAAGACAATTTAACGATATATCCAGAAATAATAAAATATACAGGATGTTCCATTTAAGAAACTGAAGTTGATGCCACTTCCGGTGAAACAGGATGCAGCATTGATTTGGCATATATCCCAAAACATAGATGATAATAAACTGTGCAACGTTGTCTAAGAAGTATTGTTATATCTTTAAAAATAATGGACTTATGGCTTGGGGCGTTTTTTATAATCCATCCTGTATATCAAAAAATTGTAAGAGACCCTTTTTATAGAGCGTTAAATTTTGTCTAAGAATGTATTCTAGTTATTCCGAAATATTGTTCCCAACGTAAGTAATAAAATTCCAAAGTGCAAGAGAATGTTTTCCCACGTTAATCAATGGAAAGTTGAAATTCGCGATGAGCGACCTCTAAATATTAATATTAAGGGCTCAAATTTTAACAGGTATTTTTTTCACCTCCCTGAAACTATTTAAAAGGGGATTTTGAAGGAAAAAAAATAGTCGATTTTTTTGAATCAGTCTAATGCACATACATATGTGCATGAATTGCATTCGTCACGGTTCCGATTTTGGATAGAATTCGATTTGTAAATTGTACTTACTTGAACATCAGTACCAAGTGGACCACATCCTTCTGATTTATTTTTAGTTTTCGCTTTCTTCGCCTGTTTCTCAGCATTTAACATTGATAATGTGATGCTGGTCTTCTTGTTCGGTTGATATTGTAATTCAGGTGGTAGAAAGACACGTGTATTAACAAAATCGGCTTGTGGTGAAAAATACATGGTTGGAATGCGTGTTTCTGATGGGAAATCTTTTAGATCGTAATTTGTTGTTTTTGTTAATAGTAAACCGGACGCCAAATCACATAATGCCCAAATTTTCTAAAGATATAATATAAAAATCAAATTTAGAGAGGGGAGGGAAAAACTAATCATTTTTTTTCAATACTTGCTTAATCGAGTAAAAACTTGATGGTAAAGTAGCATTTTATCCCCCTCAATGGTAAAGTGTTTACTTACATCATAGCAACATAATAGCAACCAACAGTAAATAAACAAGAACAATTGCTAGTTGTTTAGAGAAATGCAATAACAACCAACTGCATGAATAATTAATGTTATAACTTATTGGAAATTTTAAAAAATTAAATGAATTAAAAAGAGTTTTAAGGGCAAGTATTGGAAAAAATCTTGTACTGCACACGATGGTAAAGTCCCTTTATTCACTCGAAGATTTGGCTTATTCGGTCTTCTGCCTCATGACCCAAACTTCCGCTAGTGGATAAAGTATGACTTTACCACCTTGTACAGTAAATAACGATTATTTACTCACATAATTAATACTATCATCATCGGGTCGTATAGCATCTTTATGATTTTTCATACGTTCAATTAAACTCTTATAAAAACCATAACTGAAATAATCACTTTTCGCCACTAATGGCTCCAATATGAACCATAAACATTGTTTAGCACGTGTCAAATCTTGTACATCATCCCATCGACTTAATGCTGGATCGTGTGCTAAAACAGGCACAGCAAATACCAGCATATAATCAGGTAATATATATGGTAATTGACTCATTGCTTTATCTGCTTGTCCGGAACCCATTGTTAATGTTTTAACATAATCACGTCGACGATTTATATCGGCTAACATATAATTTTTTATTGTTGATTTCAAACGTGTCTCTTGTTCACGTCCAGCCAATGCATAATAACCCATAAAATCTAATGGTAAACATTTATTTGGTAAACCTTTACTTAAACCTTTATGTAATTTGGCTGCAAATATTTCACGAACTTGTTTGACATCATCAACCATTAATTGTGATAGATTATAGAATTGTTCAGCTGTATATTGATCACCAACACCTTTCTGTTCACAGACTTTTAACATAGCACAACCGGCAGCTAAACGTAACCATGACATTTCCGCTTTTGTTAATTTACCAGATTGTAATAAATCACCTTTATGTAATATGAATGCATTTAACATACGAAATGTTTTTTGGGCTGATGCTGTATCCTGTTTTAAACCTAATAACCAACGTGCCATTGCTTTTAAACCTTCAATTTTACAACGTGTCTCTTCTGGTAATTCATCTTCACTACACCATGGTTCTTGATCAGTTAAATCGACTTCTGTATCACGGACCTCCTTCACCAATAATTCTTTTACAATCTATTAACAATACGAAAATTTTATACAATTATAACGATGGTAGAGATTCAAGTGCAGGCAATCATCATAGAACACGGTTTCACGCGATAAAATAGAGTTTCTTCATTAAAATAAGAATCAAATATTGCCTGTGTTGCACAAATTATTCATTTTATATTTATTTATTAATCTAGGGTTCACCAGATCATCTACAATTTTGGGAAATATGTATTACCTTCGTTATTTGTGGGTACATCAATGATTCGTTTTTCAAATAAGCTACACGGGCACTTTTACTAATTAAGGGGGGACAAGGGTCAGAAAAACTTCTGCTCGTGGATAAAGTATGACTTTACCACCTTGTACAGGAAATAAGTATTTTTCTCTATTTTATTCATGTATCAAACTTTAATTGCGTATTTCTCAAAACTTTTTTAAAGTCGGTAGTCAAAATTGCTCGAAAACCTGCGGACCGATTTCATCTAAAGTTTGTACACTTCATTTACATACTAAATACCCATTTCTGAACGAAGGATTTTTTTGTTTCAATTACTACTTATTTTTTAATTAATCAAAAAGAGCAATTTTTGGAAAAAACCAGAGTTTTTTTGATTGCACCTTCTCCAAAAATTCAAAAAGGAATATTTTGTTAATTTCTTCGTTCACATTTAAGATAAACTTATGTACTAAAGAAATCCCTTTGGTTTTTTTGAAAAATTGAATTAATCAAAAAGAGCATTTTTTGGCAAAAATCAGAGTTTTTTTGACTGCACCTTCTCCAAAAATTCAAAAAGGAATATTTTGTTAATTTCTTCGTTCAAATTCAAGATAGACTTATGTACTAAAGAAATCCCTTTGGTTTTTTACATCATCATGAGTTATTCTGACTACCGCATGGCAACTATTGTGAGGTGACTAGGTTCTCAGGACTACCACTGGCTGAATTTTCAATATTTTTTAATGAAACTTCAGCAGAATATTCTTAGAATAATGTTTAATAATGTATAAAAATTTTAAAAATATTAATAAATAAGGCACTATGTAAAAACAATCCCAAAAACATGCTTTTTTTAGTATCTCAGACCATTGTCTGAGGCAGTCTAAAGAGCAATTTTGTCTCTTCAGTTGTTACCAACAAGGTATAGCAGGATAAGCATGTGAAAACTGCCCCAGAGATTTTTGAAAATCCTTATAATTGATCCATTCATAATTTAAAAAAAAACATTTACTAAAAATTTCAGCTTTCAAACCCGAAGGGCCATGACATAATTCAAAGAAACATATTTTAGGTATTTATTTATTTTTTATGACTATTCTATTCAATATTTTTGGATGAACCTTTTTTTCATAACAACTATTACTGAGTCGCTAAAAAAAATTGTTTCTAACAATTGCCTTTTCATTAAAAAAATTATAAAAATATTGTCTTTATTTTTATAGATGTTGCTGTGGGGTGACATTCACGATATTTTTACAGAAAACACCCTTCTTATCCTCTTCTTTATATGGTAAAATGTTCAACTCGATCCATTTAGTCCATAGTCAAAAAAAAACCATCCTAAAGCACGTTTCCTTGGATTATGTCACAGCTCTTTGTTTGAAAGCTGAATTTTTTAAATTATAAATCGATCAACCATAAGGATTTTCAAAAATCTCTAGGGGAAGATTTTTCATGCTTATCTAGCAGGCAATGAATAAATACAGTGTTGACGAAAGTACTAACCACATATACTGTTAAAGGCGCAAGAACTGCAAGTGTCTCTTTTATTTTGCTCTGGCTAATTAACTTGCCAACGCTGTATAAGAACGCCAAGAAACAGGGATATTTATCAAAGATTGTTTTTATCTATCAGAATTTGGTGTGATATAACAATTTTACCGTGTTATATGAGGGTTGCCTATACTGTATATTGCAACATACCTTTCTCGAGACGATATTCTTGATTTGCACCTTATACCGTTCAGGCACATTAAACGCTATATGTCCTAATGTAACAATAGCGGTACGATAATGTGGTGATTCTGGACATAGATTATCTTTAACACTATTCAATATATCAGGAAATAAATGTTCATGTAATGGTGGCATATTCTTATAAATACAATGTATAGCACCCTTTGCCTGTTTCGGTGTACCAGTTTGTGCTAATTGTTTACATATTGGTGCTAAATTATCCATAATATCAGGGAATTGTTCATATAAACATTTATATTTACCCAAAAATGTAAATACCGATAATACTAATGGTGCAACATTCTCATCATCTAATTTCAATAAATCCATTAATTGTTGTAATACATCATTGTATTGAAAATGACATGGAAAAACAACACTTAACATAACCAATAATTTTAAACCACGATCACCTGCTGTGGCTGGATGTAAACCAACTTCATCAATTGTATTACCACCTTTTAAACAATCCTCAACATAACCAACTAATAATTTAATTGCTTCATGATCGATCATTACCGAACTAATACGTTCTAATAGCATTTTCACTGTATTATAATAGAGATTTGTCATAACCGGTTGGCCTAATTTCTTTAATACAGCCGCTGTAGCATCTGAACATTCATGACAACTGACCGATGGTCGTGCCACATTCTCCATAGTTTCCAAAAGATTTTGATCACGTTTCAAATGTGTACTGAATTTCGTTAGGAATTCATGTGCCTTAACCGGTTCTGGTAAACATTTACTTAACGATTGTACTTTAATTGCCATCTCTTTTTGGACATCAGGCGTTAATGGACGTCGATGTAATTCCAACCATTCAATCACCAATTTCCGTACACACAATTGATTCTTTTGTAATTCCATAAATGCTTTTGTAGCATACTCATCAACGGTGCCCAAGAGATGGTATAATTTCTTCATACGTTCGGCTGGTGGTAGTTGATATGGTACTAGACAGGTATTTAATAGTCGTTCAACTAATAAACGGTCTTCCATACCGGACATATAATAACCGTGTAAGATTTTATCTTTAATCCATGTAACGGCTTTCTTTGTTGCATTGGGTACATCAGGATCGCTTAAATGTTTCCGATAGATCAAAGCTAAACCAGACATTGCTTCTTTGCGTATCTTAAATTTCTTATCAAGTGTACGTTCTTTAACAAATTCTAATAAATCTTCCGAATCGGAAACAACTTGAAAATCACGACGTGCCGTCGTTACAATTGCCATAACAACCTCATAACGTACATTCTCTTCGGAATCATGTTGGCGCATCTTTAACGTATCGGTGATATCTTTACGTAAATCTGGATGATTTAATAGAAAATGCATTGAATATTGTACACATTTCGTACGTATAGCTAATGAGATATCATTGAAACGGCCTAAAAATGCCCGCCATAATGAACCATGACGACGTGCCAATTCTGAATCTTTTTCACTAAACATACGTGCCAATAGGGCAACAGCACCCAAACGTTCACTCTCTAATGGACTTTTCAATTTACATTCTAATTGTGGTAATACAGCAACCAAGATTTGTGGACATATATGATTTAATTCATAAATTAAATCATATACTTTACTGCAAATTTGTAGATTCTTATCTTCTTTACCTAATATTAAGACTTGATTGAAGAATGCTTGTATGTACGGTTCTAATGTATCTGATGTTTTCACAATCAATTCTTTCGCTAATAAATAAGCATTTTTACGTTGTGTCTTATTCGGTTCAACGATATTCATTAAAATTATGTTCAATAATTCATTACTAACAATATCACTTTCTGTTATCAATGGACACAGGACATCCAACATAAAACTTTTCACACGTCCCGAATGTTCATCATTAACAATCTTAAACATCAAATGGAACAATTGACAGAAAATCTCTTGACAATCCTCCAATTCAAAACACATATTAAACGATTTCACATAAGCCAAATTCTCTAATAGATAGAAATAACGTTTAAATGCCGCATCTTTTGGATCTTTCAATCCTGACAATTGTTGTATAAGAAATAAGAATATTGTCTTGACTTGATCTTGATCTTTATATGGTGCATCTGGTGCATAAACACGTAAAACATCAGCAATACAACACGCAATTAATAATTGTACATCACGGGATGGATGTTGTAAGAATTGATCTTCGGCTAAATGTAACGCTAACGGTATGTACTGTTGGTAAGCACCCTCATCTTGGCCCATTGCTTGTAAGGTGTGTGCTAATGTTTTTAAACGACGAATCAATTCGTCCGGACCTAAATCATCGCTTATTGGTCGACATCCAGCTGGATATACGATTTCAGACATTTTGGTTACTAAAACATATCAACAATAACACAGAAATTAATTGAGATATGAATGATTGTAAGAAAACACAAGAAATAGGGCATGATTTTGCTCAATCGAGACATCCTGTACAAGTTTGGTTGTCTTACAAAATTGGCGCCTTCGTTGGATAACAAACAAAACAACAATAATTCCCATCAATTATAACTCAATACTCGTTTTACAATATTATTTGAATTAACTTTTGTGATTTTATTCTAATAACATAAATAAATCTATTTGTAATTTACCTGAGCATCAATACGTCGTCAAAATCGAGATATATAACAGACAGTTTACTTTGAAATCAAAACAAAATAAATCCTACGATACAAAGCATATGAATTTGTTTTAAAACTATTATTTAGATCTATTGATTTTTTATTATTTATGCCATCAAAACCACAATTATTGTTTTGATAACATTTTTTTTTTATAATAAGGACGCGTACAACATAACACAACTGTATCGCTTACTGCATCCACCATTACAGTTTTGATTTTAGTAACTTGCTGATAACTTCACACTTGTTAAAAATAAAAATCCCTAAATTCAAATTTTACACCAAATAAACGGTAATTGTATTTATTTATTGAATGAATGATATTTTTATTAAATAATATCAACAAAATTATTGAAAATGCTGGAAAAATTTTAATATGACGATAAATTTACAAATATTTTATCGAAAAATAATGCAATAATCTAGAAGCTCTAGAATTAAATTCTAGCTAACTTCACGATAATTATAAACAGTGCATTGAAAGCCACGTTGCCATACTTCACAAGTTATTGATTTGTTGCTGAAGGTCATAAGGACATAGGCAATCGCAGTAGCGCTAACTTTAACGCTAGCGTAACTTGAATTAGGGAAGATTGGAGCGTTGGACGAATGAAGGCTATTGTGGGCGATAAAATAGACATACAGCAAGAGATTGTGAAGAATATTGGAAATAAAATTCATTTCAGTCATATACTGAACTATTTGCAAAGACTCTGCGCAGACGTAAGCGGTCCACTGTTTAAATCACTTGAAACTGTAAAGAATTGTAAACTTTTAACAATTTATGTTCTGACTAATCTTGTTCTTTCAGCTTCTTCAAACAGTGGCGGTACCACATTAAAGCATCTAAGATAAAAGCAGTACGGACGGTTTTGGGACTCTTGAATTTATGCCTAGCACCGTTAGTAGTTATTCACACGATTTCTACTCAAAATCTGGCGCACTCAACTGTCTCAGGGTAAATTTGTTCTGCAAAAGGGTGAATTTATTGGAAAATACCGCATTTTTGCTCATTGTAGTTCTAGAAAATTTGCATAGATGGCGCGCAGTTTTGTACGTCTACTTCCATCAATCACAGAAAATCAATAAGGTTTGGCAACGTTGTATAAACGTCAAATTGTCATGTTTATGCTCAACTGAAACAATGGTCGTTTCGTAATCTGTAAAGACTAATTTTTTTTTGAAATTTTTTTGATTATGTTCGAATTTTTATCAACGATTATCCTACTATTGTCGTCTAATTTCTTCTAGAAACATTGAAAATACTAATTGAACCAATAACAAGAGAAAACAATTGAATGGTAAGTGGAAACAAAAGCATATCGAATCATTATTGATCCGTTTACCATTTGTTTAGATTATTAATCGTTTGTTTTTTGTTGTTTAACCTATTGTTTTTTTTTTAATAATAGATAAATATATCTGGGTAGATAAACAGATAACAGTGGCAGGATAGTTGAAGGAGTGTATTGTGAAATTTCTGGAAATAATATGTTTCGACATCTACTCCAAATGACAGGACTAGATACCTCGTCATCCTGTACAAGAGATTGTTCAGGACGTGGTGAATGCAACAATGGCACTTGTTTGTGTGAGATACGATTCACTGGTGATATCTGTGATGGGCCAAATATACCATATCATGCCGCAATTGGTGGATTGTTCTTTTTAATTGGTTTGGTGTGTGCTGTACAATTGATTATGTGCATCTTGTCGGAGTATCAACGATTGAAGGCACCAACATTCTTGAAGGCATGTCGGGTCACCACACAGAAATTGATCTATTTTGTTATCTGCATAGCCAGTTTGATACGTGGTGCTTACTTTATATCACCAGTAAGTATGCCACAATATCGTTTTTTTTTCTGTTTAATAATTGGTTTTGTGAATTATGAATAATGAAATGGAAAAAGTCAAGGTTTTAATTATCTTAAATTAATAATACAGTGATTTATTGATTGTCGTTTAAAAACTATGTAATTTTTTAATCATGGGAATTCACAACAATACCAATTTTTATCGCTTTTTCATCCATAAAACTAAGTGCAAGTGTACTTGACGACGCTATTGTGTGTCCCAGTACGATGTAAGCTCTCTTGATTGTCAAGCTTCTTTTTCTTGCTTCATTATAACACAATCTATTTTACACAGTCCAAAAACGTGCCTTTTGAGCAATTTTGTTATACAGGTGTTTCATAAATGAACAGCGTCGTTTAACATAATAAAAAACAACCAATAAATGATAAGAAATAATTACTCAAGTTTCCTTGATTGAGAAGCAAAAAAGTTGGCAAAATTTCCATTTTGAAGCAGTGCTGTTCGTCACATAATTATTCAATTCAGGAATGTGTACTGTTATAATATTTTTCTACTGTTTGGACGACGCTGGTTGTTTAAGTAAATTCTACTTGATTGCACTTTATTATTGGTCATATTCAGGATGCGGTAAACAAGGACGGCGCAATTTTAGGGACGACATTGCTAAATTCATGTATTCATAGATTGGTCAAAGCTTGATTTATTGCCCTTGACGAGTATGAAACTTTCTTAAATAAAAAAGTTCACCAGTAAAAAAATATCGCTCATTTATGAATAACTAGCGGACCCGGCGAAATTCGCTTCGCCCCAATTTTAAGCCTTCAGACAAACTTTAGAGTATTAATATAATAATAAACTTTCTATTTTTTGATTTGGAAAGCCATTAAGGAATAATTTCACACAAAATTTCATACAAAAACTCGATTTTTCCAATTTTCCGACTTTTCCGGAGGGATTTTCCAAAATTTTCTCCCGTAAAAACCTTCTCCTCGAAAATGCGAACAACTGACAAAAAATTTTACAGAAATCGGCCCAGCCGTTCTCATTTTATGAATTACTATACATTTTTTACACCATTTTTATATATAGATGGGCGGATATCGGTTCCAAGATTGAGTAAGGCCAATTCTAGTCTCCTGACAAATTCGTATAGAGCGTATTGGCCACAGCCGTTGTACCTGCATAGTCTGTCTTTTCTTGTGAAACATTTTTCTTCACAAATAATGTCGGAACGTAGAGAAGCAGTGGACCAGTGGAACTGCTACTGTGGCGTGACATTACGCCGAAAAAACAGATGCCTAGTTGTACCGAATTTTTATGGAATTCTGGTCGCTTTCTCTCATTCTCGCCAGGGAGAACAAACTGATAATTCTCCCATAGAGAATTTAAAAAAACCACAATTTTTGACAAAAATAAATTTAAAAAAAACTTTAAAATTACGAACACATTTGTGTTGATTTGTTCTACGTGTCTTTTCTTATAAATTTATGTAAATACATGCAATAAAATTAAAATTAATTAAAAAACGTGAGAATTAAAGTAAACTGACAATGAGACTTTTATATCTAATATAAATTATTTGTTAGACTGATTTTTGAGATAAAAATAGGAATTTCAATTATATTTAAAAGTTAACTAAAGTTTAATGCGAACAGGGAGATGTCTATTTGGTCATTTCTATATGAAACGAAAAACAACTACGCCAATGGTGCATTTTTAACGTTGTAAATCTCGCCAAATGACCTTCAATGTGCCCTTTATTTATGAATTACGAGATAAATTTCGCCCAATTTTCTTACAATTAATGACAAAATGAAAAAACGAAGAATATGATAAGAAAGGTGAACAATCTGGAATAAGATTTGTCTTTTTTCTACGGTTTTTCTCTACACGAATTTCTGTGAAACGTACTTACTTGTGTAAAAAAGATTTGATTAATGAACATTTAAAAAGAGAATAGATTCGTAAGGCCTTCAATAGAAGAAAAGTCGTAGGAAGTTAAAACTACTTTGTTAAATACTTGAACTTTATAAATACTTAAAAATTGATTAATGATGACTAAAAAGTTTTAAAGAATGTAATTTTTGTTATACATGATTAGTTGTTTTCTCTTCGAAATTACAATAATTAGAAAGTCGACCAGAAAAAAATATTTACGGTTTTTTTTTTTGGTCGATTTTAATTCAGTACACTAATAATGACTGGACAAGAAAGTTTCTTACCTAATTCATATAAAAATATATAGTTGTTGAATTGACTTAAGACATTAAAGTCAATGGTCTTTCGCAAGTTCTGTTACAGGATTCATTGTAGCCTGATTTTATTATGTTGACTTTCATCTCTTGCAATACTCCCACTGTAAACAAATAGATTTTGCAGGGTTCTTTCGATAACGCCAGATCCTTTATGAGCAACAGGAAATGATTTATCATAAGGCTTACGAGGCTTCTAGGTTTCAGGCCTACGCTTAAAAGAGAGCTCCATGGTCAATTAATCTTCAATTATACCAATAATTTTGTGGATTTTTCTTTCAAAATTTCCTTTCTTAGAAAATAAGTCTTCCTGATTATCGACACATTTCTAAAATCAGTAAAATACAAAAATTGACTAAATTCAAACCTCCTTTAAAGCACCAGAAAATGAGCCAAATTCATAACAGAAATTATCTTATGTTAATGTTTTCTATATTTAATAATGACTAAAATAAACACATAACAAAAAAAAAATAGATAATTATGTTGGCATCCATCAAGGTCCATATTTAAATTCATAATTAAGTAAATAAACAGTTGCGTTAAATTGGACCAATTTTCCAATTGTTTAAAAAATGATAGCTTATTTTAATTTCAACAACGAAATTCATCGAATTAAATAGTTTCAATGCTATTGTATTCCAATCTGAACGGATGTTACAATTATTCATGACCTACAGGATGGATTTTCTTCTTTACATAATCTACTAGAAGTGTTGACCAACACTTTAATACTACATGGCCTTTGTAGTTAATTAATTAAATTGATTAAAGCAAATAGTAGCAAAGAGAATTTAATAAAATTACAGAAATTTCGTACAACCACTTGGACAACGCATACTGTATATAAATCGCATTATGTATTAATTATGCTGTTATTGTATGGAGATTTTTTATGCTTATTGTACATACATTGTAAATATCTAGAAAAGTTCCACAATCTATCGATAACTTATACAAACTTAGACTTATCTAATTTAATTTTGGCAAATAAAAAGTCTAAACTTATCATTAATTTATTTAGTTATCGATTAAATTTTTTATTTTGTTCACATATTAATAGTTTTAATGCAATTTTCAGGAATCTTTCGAATATGATTGGTCCTCAAGTCTGTTATCATCGTATTATCCGTTGCTGATGTCAAGTGCATCATTGATTGTCTGTTTTTGGGCAGAGGTAAGTCATCTATCACCTATTGAAATTAGTCAATTGTTCCTGTTTTAATGTAGAAAACGTGCTCGTTAATACAAGACGAATACGAAATTAATTAAATCTATTTACAACCATTTATAGTGTTATTTATTGTTTACAAATATTTTTTGATTTATAATTGAGACGGTAATAAATATTCTTGGATTTGTTTGTATCATGTTATCGTTGTTTTGTTTCTTTTTTTAATTATTGATAACATTGAACAATACTAATTTTATATTTGGAATTTGTAGGTCTTTCATGTACAAGGCATCCATTGGGAGAGACCTCACTTTTTGTCAAAATCATTCCTCGGATTTGTTACATTCAATATAATCAGTTATAGTTTATTGTTTGCTGAAGTGATAACAACAACATTAGCAAAACCACCACCAGATGATCCCAGTTTCTATACACATCTATTTAATGGTTGTTATGCAGTATTAATGTTTATTGTTGTTGTATTCTTCTTAATCTATGGTGTTGAAGTCTACTTCAAGGTAATCTCTAATTCACATCATTCACTATTTAATAAATTGTTAATTGTTCAGGTACGTGGTGCTTTTGTTGGTAAACCATTACATTTGAATAGTACCAATCTTAATGGTGTTGGTGAATCGGAACCATTACATGATAGTGAATTGATACGTCCACAAATCAATTCATCACAATTACATCAATCACGTATTGGTCTAATATCGCAAGCATTTATGTTAATAACAATTGCTGGATTTCTATTTTCGGAAACATTATCAGAATTTTGGAAAACTAAAGTACCTATTGTATCACGTAATTGGCACGATATTGTATTTCGTACTGTTGAAATTGGTGTTGCTGTATGGTTTCCTGCTGTATTGTGGAATTGTATGCAACCATCTGAATTATGGATATTAAATCCACAAAAATTATTAACACGACTTGACAATTGTCATAAATCACAGCAAGAACAACAACAACAGCAGCAGCAACAGCAACAAGTGAATGATGGTTCATTAACATTGAGTAAAGATGATGAAACAACAGCATTAAATAAACGCGAATGTTGGATATGTTATGATAATGATAAAGTTGAACCATTAATACAACCATGTGCATGTACAGGTGATGTTTCTAGTGTACATCATGAATGTTTAAAACGTTGGTTAATTGAGAGTGCATCAACAAGTAGTAATGAAATATTAAAATGTAAAGTATGCAATTATCAATATGATGTATATAGTACATCGAAATTGGATTGGGAACGTGGATTTACATCAAAACATTGGGCTAGTACAGCTGTTATTGTTACAACATTATGTGTTATTGTAGCTGGTGCATGGATTTCGATACAATTATTCCCGAATAGTTACATTCGAATGTCTTGTGCCAGCTTTGCATTGTTCGCGATCTACATTTGTATTAAGTAAGTAAAAATATCGGATTTCAGGTTGTTTATGAACGATCTAGGCAAGCTTTCCTTGATGCCTCTTAATTAATTTTTTTTTTAATTTCTTAATCTAAACGCTTTGAGAAATGTAGTCACCAAAATCATAGGTCTACATTCTTGTAGCCGCTGACTGGCTCTGTTTGTGGACTTCAATTACAAGAACTTATAGTAGTGTCTGAACAAAAAATAAACTACACAGTAATACGGATTTGGAATCTGTTTTCCCGATTTCATTTAAACTTCAATAGAATCAGGTTAATTAAATTATTATTTAATTAATGAGACCTTGTCATATCGCAAGTAACTTCATCCGCAAAATATTCATACCGACGATCGGGAATCGAACCTAAGATTGAGGCGCTCTGACCACTGAGCTATCTATGGCCAGGTCAGAGCACCTCAACGCCGTGAAAGCACGGGGAGACCCGTTAGGTTCAATTCCCGGTCGACGGTATGAATATTTTTCGAATTAAATTACTTTCGATATGACAAGGTCTCACTAATTAAATAATAATTTAGTTAACCTGAATTTAATTATTCTCTATCGCGATAATGGAAACGCTACGAGGTAGAAGCATGTTTCCAAAATATTCATTCCTATTGGATTCTTGATTTTTAAGAAATTTGCGCTCTGCTAAATTTTCTTAACTCGTTAGTTATCTTTTTCCGGACGATTATACAAAAAAGTCTGCGTTACCTTTTTCACTCTTATTTTTTAACATGTTTGTTACTGTCTGTGTGCAATCCAGCTTTTTTTTTGGGGTCACAAACCCGAAGATTTGGTGACTTAGAAGAGGCCAATATTCAAACTTTTTCTAGCAGCTAAAAGTGTAAATAGAACAAGTGAAAAGCTACTTCAACTTAAATGTTGACAATTTTCAATTAATTCTACTTTTACTGACCTTCGGTGATTTAAGAAAGATGTTCTTTTGTTTTAAAATTTATCCTAGTGGTTCAGTACAAAAACTCTTGATTCGTAGTAGACAGGTTTTACCCTTATAAGCTTGAAAGAAAATAAGCTTTTCTACGTTACAGAAGTATGCAAAAGTAGTGATTTTATTTTATTCCTGGCTAACTATTAACTCTGCTTTTTTAAATTTTTGTTTGTTTTAAAGCTATTATAACACTTCTTTTATTAATGTAAGATTACTAAAATGGGGTGCTGAAAATACATTACAACTTTTAAAATTAACGCGAAATGCGAAAGTTCAAATTAATGGATACGCTACTGTTTAATACATTAACGAATTTAGAATTGTGGAATATTCTCGATACATGAAAGTTCAAACAATCAAGAAAAGGGGATTTAATGTATCGATAATACTTTTTGGTGTATTTGGCAAATATTCAATTGAATTTTCTCTAGTTGCCGATTACCTCCAAACCTTGTAGGCTTTTTATTAGGATTTTTCTTCTATATGAAATCGCCAGTTTGCCTCGCTTTTGGATATAATATAATATATGAAATAATTATTATTATTATATAATATAATAATATAATATATAATATAATAATAATCTGCTCTAATTAATTCACAAGCAACACAGCTCTGTATCGATATAATTCGTAATTAACTTGATTTGTTTAAAGGTTCTTGGGCCACAACACGCTGAGCGCATACCAGCGAGCCAAAGTCGGTGCATTGAATATCAGCAATCATGTTACAACAATTAGTGGTACGGTTAATGTAGAAACCAGTGATTCTCAACCACAGGCATTATTATAAAGCGTTAATACAGTTATAAATCTTTTATTTTGTAACAAGTATGTGATATTTAGTTAATTTATTCGATTTCTCTTATCATTTATTTCTATTACTATTCCTGTACTGTTATTTATTATTATTATCATCGTGATTTCTTGTAGAAGTCGGTTTGTTTGTTATTCGTTACATTCAAAACAATATTTACAAAATTTTCAACTCAAATAAGTAGTAGACGTTTACTTAAAATGAATCATTTAAAGTCGATGGTTATTTATCAATTGGACTTTAAATTGTATGCCAAATAATGAAAAAAAAATCAATTAGAAGAAGAGATAACATCGTTATTCTAATAAATGTTTAATAATGTATAATTTTTAATTTAGAATTAGTATTATATGTATTCAGATTATTAGTAATGTAAAAGAATAAAATTTCGAAAAATTATAATCGAAAACAAGTATTTGTTTGATCTTAATCATACGTGATAACTTGTTATCATAAAGACAAGAATTCTAGCCTTGTGCCGACACTCCCAACGCACCTGTCGAACAATTAAAATGTGCTCAATTTCCTATTTAATTTTCATATTAATATTTATTTGTTTAAATCAAAAAGTTTCTACAACAAATACGAATTGTAAAGTGGATGAATTCCGTTGTAATGATGGTGAATGTATCAAGAAGACATTGATGTGCGACCATCGGCGCGACTGTCGGGACGGATCAGATGAGGAGCATTGCGGTAAGTGTTTGTGCACAAAGTCTATCAATTATTACACAAAAAGAAATGATCGCAGAATGTAAAGAACCTGAATTTTTCCTATGCGACAACTCTTTGTGTATTTCGCATTCGTTCGTGTGCGATAATGAGAATGATTGTGGCGATTTTTCCGATGAACAGAATTGTAAAGATTTCAAAACGGTATTATAATATAAAAGTATTGTTTGTATCTAAATAAAAAATCGGTAAAATTCTAGAAACTCTTATCGAATTCAACTTGCGATAAAGACCACTGGCAATGTCTCGATAAGCTCTGTATACCAACCGAGTTCGTTTGTAATGGCGAACACGATTGTTTGGACGGTAGCGATGAAACGATCGGCTGCACCTTGAATATGACTTGTGACGGTTTCAAATGCAAGAACGGTCATTGTATCGTTGAGGAGTGGCGGTGTGATACGCACGATGATTGCGGCGATAACAGCGATGAGACAAATTGCGGTATATTTCCATTAATAATTACGATCAAACAATACTACAAAAACGATTTACAGATTATTTGGTGAACGTTGAAGATTGTTCGTTGGACGGTGAAACGTTCTTGTGCAACGACAATAAGACTTGCATCAAATCGGCGAATGTGTGCGATGGTACGCCGCAATGTCCTGACGCGTCGGATGAATCGAAGAATTGCCACATCTCGTGCAGCACTCTGCATTGTCCACATGAATGTCGACGATTACCTACTGGACCGCAATGTTCATGTGCCGATGGTTATAAATTCAATCAACACACGAACCGGTGTGATGATATCGATGAGTGTCAGATTTATGGGATTTGTGATCAGAAATGTCGCAATACGATCGGTTCATATCGTTGTTATTGTAGTGAAGGCTTTCAATTACAGTCGAATCAACGGACATGTAAATCGATTGATAAAGATGCAATTTTATTTTTTAGTACAAAAAGTGAGATACGTGCATATATGCTAGAACATAGTATGTATGTTCCGGTAGCTGATGGTTTGAAACAAGTTATTGGTGTGGTGTATGATGGTAAACACTTGTATTGGACTGATATCTTTTCAGAACACGAGAGTATTGTACGCAGTCTACGGGATGGTTCCAATAGAGAGGTAAATTATTTATTTAACAATTTTTGTCCAGTAGTCGATCTTTGATTTCACATAGTTAACGAACGAAACAACAAAATCAATTAAACTCTGGAATTTTTATATAATTCCAATTAATCGTTTGTCTTCAAAGACATTTTTGGTCTACTATTTCGAGCCGATTTATAAATTTTGAATAATTCTTATTTAGAACGAATTAATTCAGCAGTTGTTTCGTTTTGAGGTACAAAAATGCTTGAATCCAATGCCAATCCTGTATATCCGAATATTGTTATTTGATTTCAGTTGGTGCACATGATCTAGTGATATTTTTGGTATACTATGTACTGTCATTTAGTAACCATTTGATCCCAAAATCAACAAAATCGCTAAAAACACTATTAAATTCAAGCGTACCAACCAAAATTTAGTAAATATTTGTTCACTAAGTGTATCAATGCTGGTTTGAGATTAATGAAGCCGATATACAGTGCTGGTAGTTGAAATAGACTTTCCTCTACGTTTGTCTATAAATTATTAATTTCCCTTAAAATATACACTGTCGGCTTTCCATCTAAGTATATCAAAAAAATACAGCAATAATCACCCAGATGATCTTTGTCTAATTTAACACCTTGAAAATGGAAAACAAGGAGGCTAGATATACTCTTATTACCTCAGATGGTCCTTTAATAGATAAATCATTACTTTATAGTGTGTTTTTTTTACTGTTATCTGTAAATATTGAGTCATTGGGTGGATTGTTTGCCGCTTTCTTCTTAGATATACTGCCCTCTCTGTATATGCATATTAATACAAGTATGCTTTTGTCCTTGTTTCGTGCATTTATTAATTGGCCAGAAACAACAAAATAGTGCGTGTTTATCATTTTCTTTTTATTTACGGCTTTTTAAATTGGAAACTACAAAAATTTTTTCCCCCGTAATTATTTTATTAGACATACTTTTGTTAATTAATTAATTTTTACAAGATTAAAATTTATATAAAAACCTCAAATTTTTTTCACTTCTTGGAGCTATTCTTGAAAGGCATTAGAAAAGATCCCCGTTGGAAAAATTTTGATTTTCCACTTTGTTATAAGCATCACTCTAATTATATAAATAATTGTTATAAACAAATGCATTGTTTATAAGGTAATTGATTTTTTTTAAATTTTAATCAGCAATAAATATGATTTTTAAGAACATAATTCTTTCTTAAATTAAATAGCAGACCTGTAGAATTCTTCATTGATTTATACACTTTTGATATAGTTGTTTTTTCTTTATACTCCTAGTCTTTACACAATGATGGCATAACAACCAGGCGCTGCTTCCATGAAAGGCTATTATTTATGCGTTTCGATATACAGACTGTCTTATCTCAAGTAATCTTGAAGAACTCAAACTAGGTCACCTAAGGAGTAGACTTAAAATACCCTTTAGGCAACTTAGTTTTAATTGGGTACAGTAACGGAAAAACAATATGTGTGGCATATTAAATATTAGCAAATGCAATAAAAATTAGGATATAAGTCTTTTTTTATCTGATAATCGTCAATTTTTATTAAAATTAATTAATTGAAAAGTCAAGTTTTCAAACGAAAATTCATGTGATCAGAAACGGTATGTGACGTAGTTACTGTCTCGAATGCTCAGATGGCTTACCTAAGTAGAATAGCGCGTGCCACCCCAAACAAGATGGCGGCTGTTGCCAACATTTAACATGGAGTTTTCATGTCCTACCAAACACATGGTAATCATATGACAACAGTCACTGATGCTTAACGCACGGACGCGCTGCGCGGCATTCACGCTCTACACGGCATTCATGTACTGTGCGGCAGTCACGCACAGATTTGTGGACAGTAATTACGTCATGACTTTCAACTCCCGTTTTGGCGGTATTTTTTTGGGTTTGAATTTCAAATCACTATTACGAGCGTGATGATCATCTTTTTTGAAAAGGAAAAAAATCCTACAACATTTTGCAGCCTTCTGAAGAGTTTAAAACAATTTCCCAAAATTCGTCAACTACCCAATTCTTGAAGGTTGCATTCGAATATTTTAATAATTGAAGACGTCGTGAAAGGGTGATTACTTGGACTGGGGTAGTCTATATAAAGAAAACAACCAAAATTCATATGTGTGTTTAGATCAAATGCCAAACCTGTATATTTCTCCGCTAATTTCTACCATTTCGGAATAGTTTCACATTTTCGAAATGTCTGCGTAATTTTTATACTTTTATACAGCGTTGGCGTTATGTTCAAGTACAGATCTTGCATGTTTGCCCGATAACAGCTTTTCTACCCCGAAAACGACAAAATTTCATAAATGGAGGGTTATTCTACGTTCTTCCAAACGCCCTTAAATCAAATCCCAATTCTGTACACAAAAAAAATGATGGTTTAAACTGCTTAAATGGATTGCCAACACTGTGTATTTCTGTCTATTTTCTATTTTGATAATTCATTGATTTCCAGTTGATTGTAACGGCTGGCCTGGGCGCCCCCGAAGACATCGACATCGACTGGATAACCGGCAACATCTATTTCACCGATGCTGAACGTCAACATATCGGTGTATGCAACAATAACGGTACCCATTGCACAATTCTCATCAACAAAGACATCCAAAAACCCCGTGGTATTGTATTGGATCCGGAAGATGGTGAAATGTACTGGTCGGATTGGGGTAAACATCCCGAAATTGCTAAATCATTAATGGATGGCACCAAAGATGTAGCATTTGTAACCGAAAACATTCATTGGCCCAACGGTTTAACAATCGATTATTTCAATCGACGTCTCTATTGGACCGATGCTAAAATCCAAACAATTGAAAGTATCAATTTAGATGGTAGCGATCGTCGAATTATTTTGGATGGTATAGTAAAACATCCGTATTCGATTAATATCTATGAGGATCGTTTATATTGGTCGGATTGGGTGACGCATTCGATACAATCGTGCGATAAATTCACCGGTAAAAATCATCGGACTTTGATCAAAGAAGAGAAGGATTTCATTTATGGTGTACACATCTATCAGAAAATATTGTACGATAACAATGAGACGAAACAACGACGTTCAAATCCATGTCTGTTTAGTTTCTGTAGCGATTTGTGTCTATTGAGTGGCACAACTTATACGTGCACTTGTCCACAACACAAACAATTAAATATCGACGGACATACGTGTAAAGAAATTGAGAAAAAACAAGATTTGATCCTGGCAACGGACAATTTGGTTGTACGCGTTGAACACCAGCTACTCGGTAAACACCAAGTGTTTGCACTACCGGTGGCTGTTAAAAATGTTGGCGCATTAGCCTACAACAGCATGACAAACACGCTGTACATCAGTGATACGGTTGTCAAGAAGATTATCGCCGTTGATCTACACACCAGCAACTCGAAACCGTTACCGATCGTACATGATGATGGTGATGAGTTCGGCCGGATCACCGCCATGGATTACGGTAAATTAACTCCAGAATCAAACTTTTTTGAAGTGAAACTTCTTAGGCGCGCATGGGTAGTAAATTTTTTTCAAAGCGGGACGAAAATCCAGTGAGAGGAAACACTTCCCCTCTAACGGACAACTGAGAGGGAAAAGTGGGAGTGTTGCCATAGCGTCACTTATACTCTGTCAGTACTGCCAACTGTGTAAAATAAACACTAGGGTCTAAAGTTGGTGTCATGGAACGAAACTAAAATTTCTAGGCCTACCGCGATTTAGGATTTTTGTATAAATTATTGATGAATATTGTTTTGAGATAAGTGAAATGCAGAAAAAGACAGCTGCAGAAAAAAATCGTGCCTTTAGGCAACGATAGAAAAAAAACCTTCATCTCTAACCTAAGAAGTTTCACTTCTAACGCGCGGCGTTTCACGCACATTCAATTTTTTTTTCCTAATTTTACAATTTGTAGATTATTTGGGCAACAATCTGTATTGGTGCGACTCAGAGAAACGTACAATTGAAATCGTCAATCTCAACACAATGTCACGAAAAATCCTACTGCACGATTTCTACGGCGAACTACCGGAGTCCCTAGCTCTAATACCCGATGAAGGTGTGATGTTTGTGGCTTTTAAGAAATTAGAAAAACGTGAAACACATATCGATCGTTTCTTTATGGATGGCACCCATCGTACACATCCAATTGAGACTGGTTTGATTGGACCAATCGATCTATTATACGATCAAGATCTACATCGTGTGTTCTTCAGTGATGCCAGTACGGGTAATATCGAAACGACCAGTATTGAAGGTGATGATCGGCATGGTTTCCGATCGTTACAAACATCCCCAATCAGTTTGGCTACGTTAAAAACGGATCTATTCTGGGTGAATGAGTATTCGCATCGTTTATATTGGGCGGATAAATTCAATGAAAATGATGCTAATAAGAAAATCGCATTAGATCTGCCGCACGATACGAATCGTATTGAAATCGTGTCGATTGTACCGAAACGTATGGCACAGAATAATTTGTGTCAATTGATGAATGGTGGTTGTTCGCATTTGTGTTTGTTGAGCGGTAAAAATACACGTTGCGATTGTCCGAATGGTTTAGTATTGGATTATAATAATAAAACGTGTATCACGCGACAATCTTGCAATACAAACGAGTTTTATTGTCGCAAATCGAACCAGTGCATCTTGCATGAGTTGCGTTGTAATGGCCGTACGGATTGTCGTTTGCATGAAGACGAGGAGAATTGTGTGAAAATCGTCGATTGTGATCGTAATTCGTATCGTTGTACGAATGGTGATTGTATCAATGCAACATTACGTTGTAATCACGTGTACGATTGTTCGGATAAATCCGATGAGTACAATTGTAATTATTCGGATACGATCAATAAATGTCCACCGCTTCATTTCCAATGTAATAGTGGCCGTTGTATATCGCAGAGTTTCGTCTGCGATACAATCCATGATTGTTTCGATGGTGAAGATGAATCGAATTGTCCCGATAATATGTGTAATAGTGAACAGTTCCGATGTTTGACCGGCGCTTGTATACCGAAGAATTGGGAATGTGATCACGAATACGATTGTGCTGATTATTCCGATGAACATCAAAATTGTACACAATGCTCGGATGATTCATTTAAATGTACAAATGGTAAATGTATCGATCACAGATTCGTTTGTGATAATGAGAATGATTGTGGTGATCATTCGGATGAGGTTGATTGTAATCGATTCGTATGTCCACCGGAAATGTTTCAATGTGCAAGCAATAAAACGATATGTGTACCGAAAACGGCGATTTGTAATAAAACATCGGAATGTCCACATCATGAAGATGAACAGAATTGTTCCGATTGTCATATCGAAGAGTTCACTTGTGACAATCAGAAATGTATACCGACCGAATGGTTGTGTGATCATACGGATGATTGTGGTGATAATAGTGATGAAGAGCCAACATTATGTTTACATACGCCGCAATTAAATCAAAAATTACAACACAATTGGGTACCTTGTAATGGTACGAATAGTTATCGTTGTAAAAATGGTATCTGTATTGATTTGATGGCTGTGTGTAATGGTGATGCGGATTGTTTAGATGGTTCCGATGAAGGTGGTGCTTGTACTACATCCTGTCGAATCGATACGAATCCATGTTCACAAGAATGCCACAAAACACCCCATGGACCGATTTGTACATGTCGACACGGCTATCAATTGTTGAATGATGGACATAGTTGTGCAGATATCGACGAATGCAGAAAACAACCGCCGATCTGTAGCCAGATTTGTTTGAACGAGAACGGGACGTACTTCTGTGATTGTTACAACGGCTTCATGCTAAGGTAAGAATTTCCGAATGATATTTTGAAATGATGCGCTTAGCCAACCTGCCGGACCTGTATATAGCTCAGTATTGCAAACCAACAAGCGTCAAATTTGTTCCAAATTTTACCCCGTATTTGTTTTAAAATACAGGCATGGAAATCTAAGTAGATACATTGGAAAAACTATATATTCACAGATTTATTTTTTAATATAAATTGTAATAGGAAATGTTACATGATTTTTCGATTTATCGTGTTTTAATTTTATTTAAAATATACAGTACGTCTATTTCATTTGCCAGCACTGTGTAAATAAGTTTATTTGTTTATGCCATGTTGTGTTTAAACAATTTGTTCTTAAATACAGGGACGGCAAACAAAATAGGTTTGTGTTGAAGTAGTTTGTACATGTATATTTGACAGTGATAGGTTTAAACGCTTTAAACCATATGCCAGGCCGGTATATGACTCAGTATTGCAAACCAATAAGCTTCAAGGTTGTTGTGTTTTCTTCTTGTACTTCAAATTTACAAGAAATTTACGGTGCATCTGCTTTATTTGCCAGTACTGTATAAAATGTGAAACTTCGTTGTACCGTTTGTTATTAAGTCGCTTTTTTAAATTATTATTTTTTTATTTATGGCATGTTGTTCTTAAACAATTTGCTCTTAAATACAGGGGTGACAAAGAAAGTAGATTCATGTTGAGATAATAGCTTGTACATTATATTTAAAAGCGATACGTTTAGGTAGCACGCCAGGCCTGTATACGGTACAGTATTGCAAACCAAGGTTGTTGTTGTGTCTTCTTTTGTTTTAAAATTAATTTCGCTTGCTCTAATTATTCAGAACTTTTTGTTGCATAATACCGGAGCGGCAAACAAAATAGGCACATTGAAGGCCCAAATATGTGTCCAACATAATTGTAAGAGAAAATGTTATTTTTGTTGTTGGAATACTTTGTGGAAATTTGTTTTTGAAAATGCCCTTTTCCTTATGCACGATTTTATCTTAAATGTACGGAAAATATACAGTGTCTATTTTGTTTGCCACCATTGTATATATTCTATTTTTTTTACAGATTTTAATGGCAACTTTCAAAATATTTTCTTCTAATGCTTTGCCTTTAGATCATCTTCACCTGTCGACACATATGCAGATAAATGTGTCAGACAAAGACATACATAGAAATTGTATAATATAACAGTAATCATCTCTCGTTTCTACGACGCGTCTACTCCATTTGCCAATACTGTGTAAAAAATGAAATTTAGTTCTACTAATATGTTTTCAAACTTTTTTTGTTCTTAAATTTAGTTCTAAATACAGGATCGGCAAACAAAACAGACCCACTATTGTATATAATATACTGTTGCGAATTTATTTGACTTGTGGTGATTTGTTTGTGCAGATCGGACAAGAAGTCGTGTAAAGCCGAAGGTCCCCCAATGTCGTTGATCTTCACTGTCGACAATCAAATCCGTCAACTATCCCAAATGGAGAATTCCTTGAAACTACTCTACGAAGAAGAAATACCGAAAATTAGCGGTTTGGATATTGTAACCAATCAACAGATAATCTATTTTGCCATTGAAAACACAGGCACCATTCATTTTTTGAATATTAAAACGAAACAACGTCAATATATGAAGAATATCGGTGAACCGACTCGTTTAACCGTCGATTGGATCACTGATAATATCTATTTTCTAAATAATGATATTAATAAACGATCGATTAGCGTGTGCAATTTTAATCATCAGAAATGTTCACAGTTTCTGTCGATCGATATACATCGACACGTTACATCATTAGTTGTTGATCCAATTAATAGAGTCCTGTTTTATACGTTAATCAGTTGGTGGATGTTCAATTCACCTAGTTATATCATTTATAAAATCAATTTGGATGGTAGTAATGCAACGGAATTAATCAAATCAACCACCGGTTATATATCAGGACTTGCATACGATTTTAATCAGAAACATTTATATTATGCTGATCAACATTTTGGTACAATAAAACGTATCAATTACGATGGTACAATGGATGTAACGATAAAAACGAATCTAACACGTCCTGTCGGTTTGGATTTCTACGAAAATCATTTGTATTTCTTAACAACCGGTGGTTATATGTTGAAATGTCGCTTATACGATACGGATCCAACACAACACTGTGAACAGTTCCGTGTCAACAGTTTAACCAATGATCTCTTCGTGATTTCACAACAATCCAAACAACCGACACTAGCGAATCCGTGTCAAAATCACAAATGCCAACATTTATGTTTACCAACAACCACAACAGCGTATAAATGCTTATGCGATCACGGTCGCATCATTGATGCTGACGAGAAATGTGAAACAACCACAGAAACGGTATAGTTTTATAAATAAATCAAATTATCAATTAATTTTGTGTTGTTCTTTTTAGCGCGAATCGAATGGTAACGATACCCGGCCCAAATTACAAGTCTATAAGCCGTTACTCAAAAAAACCATCACCGATGAAGAGAAACAACAAGTCCATGGTGTTGTTAGTAAAGTTGCCAGTATCATTGTACCGATCGGTGTGATTTGTTTTATTGTTAGTGCTTATTATTTCTATAAGAAACATTATCGTATTAGTAAAACAACCAATTTCAATACGATCAGTTTCCATAATTCCGGCTATGGTCTACATTATAATGATGATGATGATGAAGATGCCAAATTAAAGAATCATTTGAATCAACAACATCAACAACAAATACACCGACGCGAATTCACAAATCCGATTGCACTGGTTGGTAATGATGAAATCGATGATCGTACCGAGGATAATGGGAAATCGACACTTTTAGTTGATGTTTAATTATTGTTTGTTTTGTATTTGTGTCTATTTATTTTTGTTATTATTTTTTTTTTTGTATTTATTATCTATAATATTGTTATTAGGAATTTTATAGGATTGTAGCCTTCACTAGTTAAATATTTACATTTTTTTAAAGGACAAAAATTGTCTTGATTTTTAATCGAGCACTTATACAGAGACGGCAAATGAAGTAGGCACTTCTAGTTTATTTAGAAACGCGTTATCCGCAAGTTTTTGTGATACAGAGGCCTAATCATATTGCCGTCTCTGCATAACAATTTCCGTACAATAAAAATTATGCAAATTTCAGCGCTTTTGTAAAGTCGTGGAAATAACAGGGCTGGACTTCGTTTGCAACAAAAATATTTCGAAACTATAGATGCATTAGGCGCTCCTCTATGTTTTGTCTGTCTAGCGACTTTACTCGTAAAAAATAGCAAACAATTCTAATATTCTCCCGTTTTTTATTTGTAACGCTAGAATATCGTTTCGTCTTTTTCGAACACACAGATTCGCTTATGTTGCTCTAGTAGAATAAAGTCGTGTCTCTGTTAGGCACTTGCTCGTTTGCCTCTAGGTTTCTTTTAAGAGAGATTCTGTAGATTCCACATTTTATGGAATACAATTTTGTTTCTGTCTGATACAAAGATTCGCTCATATACTCTAGCGTTATTCACAAATCTCTGTGCTTTTATTGTTTTGCACGAAGAACACTGGAAAATCCGAAGACCAGAACCGGACCAAGGCTAAATTGCGCCCGGAACCAACAAGACTTCCATGCGCCTTTTCCGCTATCCATTAAAAGTTCTTAAATGGTTCGGCGACCCATTGGAAACGGCCCCTGGAGCACAAGCCCCCGCGGACGAGCACTGCTGAGACGTCGTTTTTTAACTCCAATATCGTCGATTTTGACAACGAAATAACAGATCACGGGTGTGTTTGCACTATTTTCTCTCTTTTTAGTTTATTTAAAGAAATATGCAAAACATAAAATAATAGAATATCGTCTTTATCTAATACATTATCTTCTAGCGTTATTAAAAACCATAATCTTCCAGAATAAACGACTGTCTTTTATAGGATTGTAGCCTTCACTATTTAAATATTTATATTTTTTTAAATGACAAAAATTGTCTTGATTTTTAATGGATCAGTTATACAGAGATCGCAAATGAAGTAGACACTTCTAGTTTATTTACGAACCTGTTGTCCGCAACTCTCTGTGATACAGAGGCCTAATCAGATTGCCGTTTCTGTATAACAATTCCCGTACAATAGAAATTAGGCAAATTTAAGCGCTTTTGTAAAGTCGTGGAAATAACAGGGCTGGATTTAGTTTGCAACAAAAAATATTTCGAGACTATAGATGCATTAGGTGCTCCTCTATGTTTTGTCTGTCTAACGACTGTACTCGTAAAAAATAGCAAACAATTCTAAAATTCTCCCGTTTATTGTAATGCTAAATTTACAATTTTCTCCTGGTAATTGTTAATTATTGAACAGTGCAATTAACTTGTGCAGCCGGCACGCACTGTTGACTGGTTGCATCGAATCCTTGTCCTGTGGGACATGTGAACAGTTGCCGATCCCACCACCAACTCACATAAACACAACGATAATATTGGTTACATCGTGGTCCGGGGAAATTACCATTTTGTGAACATTGCAGAACAGTTGCTGGAAAAGATTTTCATTATTTATTGTCGATTAGGAGATGTTGTTCGATTGGGTACTTGTAGCAGGAGTTGTGGTTGTTGGTGCTGGCGTCGTAGTCGGTGCTGGCGTCGTTGTTGGTGCTGGCGTCGTTGTTGCTTGTGGCGTCGTTGTTACTGCTGGTGTCGTCGTTGCTGCTGGTGTCGTTGATCCAGACGCAGCCACGCACCTAATTGAGAATTTGTTTAAAAACGCCACACTAACAAAATTGCGAATTATTTGGAATAACAACAGATTACCCCGACGAACTGGAAGTGTCACAGACCTGACCAGTTGGACAGCTCTGTGCTTTACTCAATTCACTGACTTTACCATTTTGAACCGAACAAAGAACGAATGCAGTGGACGTCTTACACATAATATTGTTATTACAAGAGTCAGGTGATGCGGTTGTTGTTACTGCTGTTGTGCTAGTAGTTGGAACTTGTGTAGTAGTTGGGGCCTGTGTAGTAGTCGTAACTTCTACACAACTACAATAACACCGTCCACACCTTAATAGTTCGTAATAATCAACAATTAATCTTTACCCGAATTGACTTGATGCATCACAAGTTTGTCCACTCGGACACGACATAGCTCTCGTTAATTCGGTAATTGCACCATTCGTTACCGAACATAGAACGTATGTAGTGGATGTCTTGCAGAGAATACCATTCGTACATGATTGTCCTCTGGTGAAGACGACTGCTTGAATAAAAACAATGATCTGCAAACAACAAAAAAATTAATAAATTAACAAATTAGATAGAATAAACGAAATACCGCGAGAATTGCCTTCATGATTAAAATCCTTCTAATGACGATTTCGTCGTAAATGTGACGATTTAAATAATTCACAGTTTACGACCCTCAATTAAACGGCATTATCACAGTTAATCTAGACTTTAAAACTTAATCTGCATTGTTTATAATATTAGAGAAATTTTCATAGAAGACATAAATTAATTAGAATTCACCTTGAATCCTAATCTGTAGGCTAGTTGTTTGTTTAATTACGTAAATAAGTCGGCTTAAAGCAGCATTCTTCAAGCAACTTTGGGGAGCCTGAAAGTTGTCTGAAAGGGAGCAAGACTCCGGGAGCACAGACGGTTTTCAGCTTCGGAAAGAAACAAGATTGGACCAATTAAATGAGCAGCCTGTTTCATCCCGTTGTGTCGCCCGAATTGCCTTCCGGTTTCCGCATGTTCGCCCCGAAACGAACGAGTAAACTTGATTTTAATGTACACACAATCGAATTGATAACGAAATATCAATATTGGTACATTGAATTGGCCAATCGTTGATTTTTTCCCTAAATTCAAACATACACGCGTCAAGATAAATATTTCCTGTCACGAAAATAGCGCTGAATTCGCATCGGCAACCCATCGATTTGTTTGTTTGATAAATATTTGTGTCTCCGAAATACAAATTGATCGCGAAACGAGAAGGAAATTGTAACAATGAAGGTCTGTGGCGATTTGAATTGTTTATCAAGCCGATAACGATTCGATGACAGGAGGAAAAATTGGAAAATAATGTTTGTTCAGTATTAAATATCTAGGTGAAAACGTACACGACCAATGCCTCAATTTATTATAGAATATCTGTGATGGATTACTGATGATCAACTTGGAAAAAAATCGAGTTCCTTGAAATCCGTGATCTATTTACATTCAAATTAGAGACAAAACGTGATAAAAAAAACACGCTGAAAATTATCGAATCTCCACCTGGAATTAGTTGACGTTTTTTGGGCTTAATTTGTTGGTTCCAGTTTGAAAAAATCCAGGTATTTTTATAATTAAACGTGTTATCTTAAAGATACGGTAATGGCCTGTATTACAGTTCAATAAAGTTATTGTATTCGACGGTACTGGATCGTAGAGATCGTGAAGTGGCCGCGCGGTCTACTGTACATTCAATCGAATTTTAAAGGTAATTATGCTATATTTATGTCAATATTTTTATTGTAAGTACAATAAAATTTAATAACTTAGATTATCTAAAAGTACATCAGTTTTTGTTTGATAAAAGTGAATTTTTCAAAATTTCCAACAATTCTTTCCACAAATATTTATCGTGTTTTTTTTTGTAAATTGGCGCACAAACTTGTGGCACAAAATCTAAAATTACGCCAATTGTTCAGTGCGATAAGAAAAGTACAATATCCAAAATCTATAGAATATCGTTTCGTCTTTTTCTAACACACAGATTCGTCTATGTTGCTATAGTAGAAGTGTCTCTGTTAGGCACTTTACTCGCTCGTTTGCCTCTTTACTCACCTTTAACTCAATTTTAAAAGAGATTCTGTAGATTCTACATATCATGGAATGAAATTTTGTCTCTGTCTGATACAAAGATTCGCTCATATACTTTGTCGTTATCCACAAATCTCTGTGCTTTCTCATGTTTTGCGTGAAGAGCACTGCAAAATCTGAAGACCAGAGCCGGATCGAGGCTAAATTGCGCCTGGGGCCAACAAGACTTCCATGCGCCTTTTCCGCTATCTTTTAAAAATTCTTAAATGATTTAGCGCCCCATTGGAAACGGTCCCTAGTGGAGCAAAAGTCTCCGTGGCCCCACCCTGCGGACGAGCACTGCTGAGACGTCGCTTTTTAACTCCAATATCGTCCATTTTGACAACGAAATAACGGATCACGAGTGTCTTTACATTATTTTGTCTCTTTTTTGATTAATTTAAATAATTAAAGATAAAGAGACATTTTAATTCTCAGTTATTTAGTCCAAAAAGTGTTCTAGCCGACGACGGGGAATGAAACCACGGGTCTCGTCGTGCTATCCGGGCGTTGAGGTACTCTTAGACCACTAAGCTATCGACGGACTGCAATTATCTCTCGGACTAAATTCTTTTTAGTTTATTTAAAGAAATATGCAAAACATTTGCAGACAGAGATCGATTCATATTCTATAGAATAATAGAATATCGTCTTTATCTAACACATTATCTTCGAGCGTCATCAAAATTTTCTAGTACAGGCGACTGCCTGTCTTTTTTTAACTAGTGTTACGAGATATGCATGCATAAAATATTGACGACGCGTAACAATTTTCAAGCTCTTTCCACTTTGTAACGTATTTCGATTACATTTTTTGTTCGTCAAAAACATGGCAAGATCGGTAGGGAGAAGAATTTTTGTCTGCTACAAAGATTTATGTTTTTTAAAACAATAACATTTTTTGGAATATAGTCTGTCCTTGTCTGGTGCATAAATACGTTCATGTGTCCAAAATATCAGCCTACTTAAATTGTTCAAAAAAGCATCCAGATATTGTCTAAAATTAAAACAACTCGCTGATGTTTTTTATCAAAAGCAAGCCTTAATGTAACAATACTGCTGAATTGTTTCGTCTTTGTCTGGCCCGTTAATTCGCTGATGTTCCCTAAACAATTGAAATCTAATCTCAGATTTTTCAATAAAGAACCCTCCAGTCGTGAAAATTGTTGAAAAATGCTAAAACTTCCGCGGAAGAAACTCCTCAATTGCTTTATAAATTGTTTCAGATGTTGAAATTCTGGACGCTGTTCATCGTTTTATCGCTCTTATCAACAACACTCCGTGCTGATAATTGCGATGAGACTCCAACGGACGAATGCGAACCAACCGAATACATGAAATATGTGGAATGTATGCGTCAACGTTCGAAACGCGACATCAACTGTCGCACTCAACAAGACTACGACGATGAGTGCAATTGTGACAATTACAATTGTAATTCGTGTAATACATGTAAAGATTCGTGTAACACGTGTTGTAGTCAATGTTGTAATACAATTAGTACGTGTGCAACGAACCATTGCTGTCACAATTTCTGCCATACGTCGTGTCGCGATCACGCCTGCAGGAATTCCTGTAAGAAGACATGTCGCGAACAAATCGTCCGTAATGAGAGCCAATCAATGAATTATGTACATACAACGAATCATACGAATACGATCATCAAAGAAACGAACACTAAACACAATATCACCACGATAATCCATTTGAATAATTTGATCAATAATACGAATGTGATTAATGTGCCGGTCGTTGTGAATACAACAAATTATCATAATATTACCGTACGAGAAACTGGGAAAACTAGCGAGAAGATTGTGTATGCGGACAATCAAACGCGTCAGAGTTGTTGTTTGGTGGTTGGTCCACGGCAATGTGTACACCAACAGAAATTCCCATTCATCCGTTGCTTCCATATCCGTAAGAAACAATGCAGTCCCATCTGTTTATCGCCGATCATCCACTACCATCAGTACGAATTCTGCGATAGTACCAACAATACTCGATCGTGCCAACAACAAACCATCTACATACCCCAACCGAGACCACGATGCGCCTACCATCCCGTCTGGCCGTACGTTAGTTGCAACAATAACCGTTACCGATCGTGTGAGGGTTGCTACAATCACTATATGAATCCGTACGAATTCAATCAGTGCTCCTCGTATTGTTACGATGATGGCTACGGTACCGGGCCGTACTATCGGCAAGGACCGTTCTATCGGCCCGGCTATGCGAACGTGCCATCCTGCTACCAAACCGGCTACTGCAACATGATGAATAATATGCCCCTACCACCGCCAAATTATGGACCCATCTATCCGAATTATGGTAGTTTCAATAATCTACCAGCATGGAATTTGGGTTATCCACCGCATACGTACGATTCACCATTTATTATCGATAATATCGATAACCCTACGAACGATTCGAATCAAGAATCTATTGATTTCTTAACGAATAATCCACAATCGAACGGATGGCCCAACTTTTATCTACCACCGAAAGATGTGAGCATTGAGGCTATTATTGCACCGAGATCGACGCGATATGCCGAGATTAAAATTAAAGCCGACGATGAGGGTGGTGAAGAAGCAGTAACTGTTAGTGGAGCAAAAAGCAAAGAAGAGGAAGTAGTGGAAGAGTCAAACGAAGAATTGGTGGAGGAACCAGTCGAGGAGATGATGGAGGACGAGGGCAACGCAGAGACAGATGTTGAGAATGATGAGGTTGGTAATGATGAGCAAAAGGAGTGATTCTGCTCGGCGCTAATTGTAAGAGTTTTTGCTTTATTTTTCAATACTAATAAAGATTATTGCTTGCACATTAATAAACTTAGCGCCTCAAAAACGGTTCTTTTCCACAAATCTTCCATTTTCTACTCAACACCAAAACGCTGCAAAAATTTCCCATACTTATTGATCTGCTACAAAAAAGTATTAATTTCTTTGGTCTGATTTCTGAATCAATCTGGTAACGCTTCCCAATTGCGGACACAGTCTTGACCTCCCGCCTAACGCATTTTTGAAGTGCCCTATGAGGCTCAAAGTTTACCCCAAACAAGCCGAAAATAAGCCAAAATTGCGTCGAGATAGCGAAGGCATAAATATCTACAATTAGCCCATAAGTACCGTACGACTCACAACAGTAGGATATGACTGAGGACGAGAGTAAAGCAGAGGGAGATGTTGAGAATGATGAGCAAAAGGAGTGATTCTGCTTGGCGCTAAGAGTTTTTGCCTTTTTTTCAGTACTAATAAAGATTATTGCTTGCACATTAATAATCTTAGCACCTCAAAAATGGTTCTTTTCGTCAAATCTTCCGTTTTCTACTCAACACCAAAACGCTGCAAAATTTTTCCATACTGTTTAACTTATATCAACAAATCTAAGAAATATAAACAGACAGATGCACCCGATAAAGATAGACTTATCATTTTATTGTTGATCTGCTACAAAAAAGTATGAATTTCTTTGGTCTGATTTCTGAATCAATCATGTAACGCTTCCCAATTGCGGACAGAGTCTTGACCTCTCGCCTGACGCATTTTTGGAGTGTTCTAGGAGGCTCTAAGTTTGCCGCAGAAAAAGCTGAAAATAAGCCAAAATGCGTTGACATCGCGAAGGCCTAAATATCTACAATTGGCCCATAAGTTTCTTATGTAGTAAATCTGTCTCTTTCTAATCCACGTGACGATCATATGCTCGTATACCGTACGACCCACAACAATAGGATATGGCTGAGGACGAGAGTAAAGCCGAGGGAGATGTTGAGAATGATGAGCAAAAGGAGTGATTCTGCTCGGCGCTAAGAGTTTTTGCCTTTTTTTCAGTACTAATTAAGATTATTGCTTGCACATTAATAATCTTAGCACCTCAAAAACTGTTCTTTTCGTTAAATCTTCCGTTTTCTACTCAACACCAAAACGCTGCAAAATTTTTCCATGCTTGTTGATCTGCTACAAAAATGTATAATTTTCTTTGGTCTGATTTCTGAATCAATCGGGTAACGCTTCCCAATTGCGGACAGAGTCTTGACCTGTCGCCTAACGCATTTTTGAAGTGTTTTAGGTGGCTCTAAGTTTGCCCCAGAAAAAGCTGAAAATAAGCTAAAGTGCGTTGACGTAGCGAAGGCCTAAATATCTACAATTAGCCCATAGATTTGTTATCTAGTAAATCTGCCCCTTTCTAATCCAGGTGACGGTCATGTATTCGTATACCGTACGACTCACAACAAGAGGATATGGCAGAGGATGAGAGCAAAGCAGAGGGAGAGCTAAAGGAGTAATGCTGTTCGGCGCTAAGAGTTTTTGCTTTATTTTTTAATATACATTAAGATTATTGCGTGTGATTTTTGCACCACATAGCGAAGGCCTAAATATCTACAATTAGTCCATAGATTTGTTGTCTACTAAATCTGTCTCTTTTTGATCCACGTGACGGTCATATGTTCGTACCGCTCACAACACTAGAATTTCAACAACGGTCCACATGTATCTCCGAAGACCTATGGAATTAGGTTCCGCCGTTTGTGAGTCTTATGGTTCATAGAAAAAAAAACATCGAAAATATGTTGGATTATAGTTTTATATCTTGAAACAATATTAAATGGTTACAAGGCCGAATTATCGATAACAAATCGATATTGTAACTGATAAGATAGTCAAGTAGATCAATTATCGATAAAAAGTTGATTATAGAGATGATCTTTTATGAGGGAATACCGACAATTCTGGCTGCAATTGTACGATTTCTGGCAGTTCTTCTCATCGTCTGGACAGGCGTAGCAAGCATCACAATCTGCAATTGATATAAATTAATATTTCGTTGAATTTTTGTAGAATCAACTAACTTTCGATTTTGTAATTGCCACAGAAAAAGTACGGTTTAACACCAATAAAAATACAATTATTACTATCTCTATTACGATCTGGTGTTGTTTCAACGATATGAATGAATTTCGATGAGCATAAAGTGGAGCATTCTCGATGTTTACCAATAAAACAGTACTTTTGCGTGTTGTATTGCCGGCAAATTCGCGGATGTACAACAGTACAACAATCTATTTTTGTCGCCGCATCATTAACGAGTCCACCACTGTAATCAGTGTCATTCAATTTATTATTAATAATATCATAATCAACACTATTATCAGGAATTGTAATATTGTCGCCGAACGTGGCCTCATTAACAGTATGATTGAAAATATTTGTCGAATTCACAACAACCGGATTATAGACATCATTCTTGTTCGTCACAGTGTTGGTAATATTGATAACCGTTGTCACATTAACAGGTAGATAATGCTTGATTTGGCTAACAACTAATCGACCCTTTAAACAAGACAAAATTACAATCAATTCTGGCAATTATCACAGACTTACTTTATCATAATCCTCTTCCGGTATACATGTTTTGAAACACTCGTAATGGCATGTTGTGCGATTCGTGCATGTCGCCAAACAATCCTGTATACAACGGTTGCATTGTAGATCACGACAACACGTGTTACCACGACATATATTACAATTTGTACCATCACAACAATCACCAATCGGACAATCTTTACAATTTTGACCGCGACAAGTTGTCGTACAATACCGTCCGATGCATGTTAGACACCGATCGATTTGGCAGAAGTTCTGGTTGCGCTTCAACTGTAACCCATCCACCGCCATTATGGATATTAGAAAGACGCCGATTATCAAGAATTTCATCTGTAAACATCCGATTGTAGTGGGTTTTGGGGCGGTTTCGTACAACTTACCTTGCCGATTGTTGGGGTTCTAGTGAGAACCAACTGAAAAATTGGGATAATCTCGTTATCTATGGTTTTTTCTTTATTTCTTCTATGTAAATGTTGATTTTTACATGTTTGTGTAAATCTTTACATTTGGCAAATTTATCGTCTTTTTTTTTGATAGTAACATAAATTGTAGAAGAATTTATTTTTTCGTCAAGCGGGCGAGCTAGTCCATGACCCGTTGCACCACTTTATCGTTTCGATATACGGTCGTGGCGTTCTGTTTAAGCTTTAAATGACTGCACCTCCACAAAATTGAAGCTGCGCAATAACTACTCAATGTTCTGCAATTTGTGAGCATTCCAGTATTTTTCACATACAATATACAGGTGTGGGGTTTTATCTAAACCATTAAATGCCGGAAAAGGATATCTTTACTTGACCGTTTAGATATCTTTCTTGCAAGTCCAGAAGTGGGATTCGCGGTCTGGAAATCTTCATGTATTGGCTGGATCACTTGAATGTCTACAATGTACAGATTTGGCATTTTATTTAGGTATCTTGTTGAAATATTGTAGACTTCCTGCTGACAGATTTTCTTGTGTGCTTTGCTAGAAAGATAACTCTATACTAGCTTAAGCCTGCATCCAATATACAACATTAGCGTCATATCTAACAACAATTACCATCTTTTTTGCGTATGCTTAAATAAAATATCATAGCTGTATATACGTAGAACTTTTACAATATACAGGCTTGGCATCTAACCTAGACACATTGAATATCTTGTGTTTTAGCAGAAATTTTCACAATTCTGTTACTAAAGAAAATTTGTAATTTATAAAAGAAATTGATGAAAATAGTTCTCACAACGCACGCTCCTGCCAGTTTTCGCGGACGTTTAGACTGAATGCCACAGTGGTATTCGATTCGTGTGTGATTTTTACGAAACTCAAGATACATTGCACGACCCTGTAGATTTTTGTAAAAATATCTATGTTATGAAATTGAGAAACTTTAAGAACTTTATTTAAATACGAAGATGCGTCCCCTGATATCATTTCAGTAGATAATCTATGAACTTTGCGTAGAAAAGGTCGTGAATATTTAACGAAAAAAAAAAGATCCGCCTCTACTGAGGAAAATATCTAATTTAAAACATTGTGCATCGATGTAATAACTTGATTAACACTCAAAAATAACGTCTCTATAATCGTGCTGCTCTACAAGCGTTCACACCATTGAAAATGCGAATTTTATTAATTTGTGTTCTGTTTGTGATGATCATCAAATCATCAATATCCAAGTGTACGACACGTCAATGTGATGATTTATGTAATTATGATTGTGATGATAATGATGTTGATTGCCAATTTGATGCAAACGAATGTTGTGAATCGTGCAATATACCGTGCGTGCGAAGATGTTCATCCGCATGTCGTACACGAACTTGTCGCAGCAATTGTTTGAGAACATGCGATCGCCAACCGTGTCGCAACGATTGTAAAGAGAACTGCAAGGAGCCGCAATGTCCACCGGAACCGATCCGACCGGCACCGATTGTCACACTACCACCACCAATCGATCAACAACCGATCATTTTCGAACTACCAACACAACCGGTTCTACCGAATATAACAACGAATAATTTGGTCAATTTAACAACACACATCAATCTGAACAATGTTGTACACAATATCAACAATATAACAACACCGATATTTGTCAATACAACAAACATCAATAAGATACAAATAATCAATAATGGTAGTAGAAGTGGTGGAATTGTACCATACCCATCACCCATCGTCCAACCGTCACCGCCGATTATCCTTAATGTGAACGCAACAAACACCAATACAGATCATATATTTATCAACAAAACCGCTAATAATCTACCGTGCTGTAAAATAATGGGCGAAAAACAGTGTTATTTTGATGAGAATGGTAAACCGAAATGTCGCCAACATCGATACACTGTTTGCGGCCCAATGTGCTATTCACCGGTCATCATACAAATGGAGACTCGTCCCCAATACCCCATCAGTTGTCCCAATAATCTGCCATATCCATGCTCGCCACCGCCACAATTACCACCGGTACAAATCGTCAATCCACCACCACAGATTATCAATCCACGACCAACAATCAATCTTCCGATCGGTAAGCATTCGTAATAATTCAATAATTATTCAATTGATCGTGTTCTAGGCTGCTATCCGTGTTATTCGTGTGGTGGCAATAATCCAAATCAGTGTTTACAAAGTCCAAATTGTCCAAGCTTTTGTCGACAACTATTACAACAATCGACAAGTTGCGTTACAAATCAGGGCATGCAGTGCCAGTAATTTTGTTGTAATTCAACTCGGTACAGATATAGTAGAATTGGTTTAGAATAACGTTGTTTTATTTCACTGGGGGTACGTAATAGTGGGACGTTCGATAGAAATGTCGACAAATTCAGATTGCCGCGCTCTAGTTGGCCGCAGGTTGGCCAATATAAGTCAATCACCAATAATTTGTAATAACCGTGAATAAATGATAATTACATTAAAATTCTCAAAATAATTAACAAAAATCTTGTGTAAATTGAGAATATTTGTCGATTTTTAATAATTATATTACTATTATTGATTATTTTATTTATAAAAAATTCGTTTCAATTATAGTAGGTTGGCTGTACTGTTTGTCAAATTCAATTGTTGTTTTTTTAAATTTCAACGGTTTTTAAGTTGATTTTTTTCAACAATCCTGACTGAAATATTAGCGTTTTTGCGTGAAATTGTAGAAATTCTACAGAATGAAATCGAGAGAAACCGGAAATAATTTGAAAATTCCAGAAATTAGTATAGATATAAGTGATGATATGGTTCTAACCTCACTTTCGTGTGCCTCAATTATTAATGAAATTTTAAAGAATTTATTGTATCAAAAATCACAAATTCCGTACACTTATAATTGTTTGAAGACAATAATTGATAGGAAACGTTCGAATAGACAAAGTGGTGATACTAATAAAACCACAAATTTCAACATAACCAATCATCATCGAATCGTCTCGAATTTCCACGATAATTTGGAGATTCTAATGGTAAATATCTGTAATTTATTCAAATCATTGGTGCCAACTATCCCGACAACAAGTGATTGTACGATTGCTGAGATTCTATTTGTTTTGGGGACAACACCGATCTGTCCTAAAGAGATTTTCAGTATTCGACTAAATAATGTGATAAATGGACATTTCGAGCATTATCATCTAGTAGAATGTAAGAGGAACCAACACAAAGTAATGAGGTAAACTATACAATACAAATGCATAAATTTACCTGTAATTGTTGGTATACTAGGAAAATCTTCTTATCGGAAACTTGGATGGCTTCAACTACACGAAACTTACCATGCACAAATTTCTATTTGTTTTTGAAGACTACCAGCAATATCGAAACACTATTAGGTGGTACGATTTTCATGCCTTGTAAACCTTTAATTCCTAATTCGTCTACGAAACGTTTTATTGTTGATTTGAATGTTGATAAAGAACGGAAATATGATTGTTGCGGGAATTTGGAGATTTTCAGTGATAATGAAAGTGATTCAAGATTATCACAAAGTGTAGCGAATGCTCTTCCAATTGATGATTCTCGGAGTAATCAAGAAGAGTATTGGTTTCAATCGAAAGTAACGTTACACGGCTACAAAGACTGTTTTATCAATAAAGTATCGGCTAGTGAATTATGGTAGAATTTATAGAAACATTTTACGGAGGAAAATTTATTTGAGAAAAAATTAGCCGTAGTAATGATGAAATTTATTGATTTTCCCCAATTTATGCTTCAATAGGGAATGTTTTTCTCAAAAAAAAACCCTCTAGGAACTGGTGACTTGACTAGGATTTTTTATATATTTTTATTAAAATCCAATTATTGTGTCATAAGGATATTTTATACCGACTTTTAGGGAATTTTTTATATAAATATTAGTTTAAAATTTTTATTATCAGCAACAATAAATAAAAGATTTTAATAACACAGCGCGGTGCCTCTTAAAGCTTTAGTGCCAGAGCATATATTACTATTAACAGGTTCGGACTGGTACAAAAAAGACCCAATTTCTGACCAGCCCGCCCCTGACTATTATGGAAGAAATCGCGACTTATCTGTTTTGTAATTGAAGACGAAGATTCAGCGCTTCTTCCGTTGGAGATTCTTTAAAGAGATTCGAAGACAAATCGATCGCAACATAGAGACCGCACAGTAATAATGGACCAATAATAGCTCCTTCAACGCCCAAACAGAAAATACCACCAGCTATTGCTAAACCAGTTAGATACGGATGTCCACTAGAAAACGACAAGTTTCAAAATTCAACAATCAACATTAATCTAACAATTACCCATTAATTTCTTTATAGATTGCAGTATCAACAAATGACATTGGTAGAAATTGGAAGATAGCAAATAAGATTGCTTCAATACTACGATCTTGTGCCAACCATAAATCTAAAACGGCCGGTAAACATGCCCAGTACGTACCAAGGAATGGTATAGCCGCCAAGATTGTTGCACATGCTGATGGTAAATAGACGATTTTCACATTAAATAAATTATGTATAAACCATGTCCATAAACCGTAGAATACGGCCATTTTAAATGATGCGGTAAACACGCTATTTATTGCCGCTTCTAGAGCATGTCCGAAACGACGGCCGCCTGTTGAGAATTTCGTCAATAATTCGACCGGTTTATAGAGATCACCACTCGAACTGAGTAGGTAGAAGAGCGTTGTCAGAAATACAATCTACAACGATACATAGTAAAACATCGAATTGTATAGTTTTGTACAACAAAAATTACCACATTTAAGATAAAATTCAACACGGCAGTTCCTCCACCTAAGACTATCGATATAAATGCACTGAACGAACTTAGAACTATGCCGACATTACTGATAACAATCGACCAAATCGATTCTAACAGCGACATCAGCATACCTATATTTTGTTTAGCAAAATCTATGATGCCGTTTATATTGAACATTTCTACAATTTTATAAAATCTTTGTTATCACTGGAGAATTCCAAACAGTTGCGATGCTTTCGAAGAATTAGTAGAGGATTGTAGGGCGTCAAGAAAGTATCGCAGCTTGTAAATATTTCATTTTACCTGGTGATTTTTGTATATCGTGTAAGAAATTCTCCCACGATACACGTACAGCATCCGATGTAACTTTCGGTCCATTCTTATCATCATTCTCATTCGTCATCCACGATTGATATAAACGGTCCCATAATTCCAGAATTTGATTTTCTAATTTTTCCGATTTTTTCGCATCAACATCCACCATCATACTTTTAACAGCCTTCGAAATACCTTCACGTCCATATTGATAAGCATTATCCAATAATGAATCAACTGTATCATCCCAGGTCGGTGGTAATAATTGACGTAATTCGGGATTGTGTACAACGGTTTGATTGATCACATTACTTGTCATTTGTACCATCATTATGGCCTCGGCATATATCTGAAACAGGCAATATTATATATGGGGACACTTGATGCCCTACACAATCAATAATTACCTGGAAAACAATAAATATCGAAGCACACGTTAGAAATATGATTAAACCAAAGATAACAACACAACTGGCCACCGTATCAATGCTATCTTTGATGCTGGTCTTTAACAGAATGTTGATTTTATAGATGATACGATAAAGACCGCGTACCGGTACTGGTACAAGGGCATCATGCCGTTCACTGAACCAATTCAATAAATTCGTTAGAATCAAATTGAATTTGTTCAAACACCACGTCCATATACCAAAATAACTACCAAAATGTTTTAAACAATAAAATAATATCGGTAACGGTAATAATGGTAATAGAAACAGATTCTTCCAGAACAACATAATTACACACGCCCATAGAACTAAGTATAAATAGAAAGTACTCTCATAATTCTCCGTATCAATAATCGATGTTTGACTTTGATATTTTATATTGCTTAAACGGCGTCGATACATTTGCGGTTGTGATAGGGAACGTTTCAATTGTCTTGGTTGTTGTATCACATGTATACCACTATTTGTGATTAAAACACCAGTTTTAGGATCCGATTTCTGTTTATCATCAAACAATTCCAATTGCCACGGATCCGGTTTCTTTACTTTCTCCGTTTTTTCAACAGTTACCGTCTTATCACCAATATCGTCATCAGGTTGGGTAGTTTCTGTGATTTGTTCGGTTTTTTCATCGATTTCATCCGGAATTTCAATCGTTCTCTCATTGAATACCAACAATAGAGCTTCAATGAATGTGATAGGATCACCTGTAGCGTTCAAGTGTTGATAAATGTTGTAAACTTCCGATAAGAAGCCGCCAAAGAAGATCGTTTGGATGAACAGGAAGACGGGGATTTGGAAACGCCCGAATTGATGGGCGAAACATCCTGATATTAACAACCAAATGATAAGGGAACTGTAATGGAATTTCGTATTGTTTTCCGGCTTCCAAACGAGAAACACTAGAGAGACGTAACCGATTAAGACCAATAATAACTGAAAATAGTACAGATTAAGCGATAATCTAGCGAATTGTTGGAATACTTACAATCAACGGTGTGGTTTGTTCTATCATGAAATTAATACAAGCGAATAAGCATAGGAAACCTTTATAAAACAGACTAATCACCAAAGTCGGTGTATAATTGTAAATCAGTAGAATTGTTGGTATTGCAATAGCCGTTACAATGATCATTTTAATATACTTCAATAATTGATCACCAATCAAATCAGATAGATCGTTGATTATATTGATTGGTAATAATAATACACCGAATATTACCGGTGTATTTGTATTATCCAAATTCTCAAACCAAATTTGGAAACGATCACGTAACGAACGTTTCAATGGATGTAAAACGGAACCAACCAATAATGCCCATATTAACGGTTTTATAAATGGTTCTAATATTACATACAAAGCCCATGTTGCAGCACAACATAAGAATAACAACAGCAATGCGACAGCATTATAAAGGGCATGTTTGACGGGTTTATCATGCCCTTGTGGTAAACCGCCCAATACACTAAAGATACTTGTTAGTGGTGAACGTACATCCATTTTACTAACAGTTCGATTATTACATCATCTATTTTTATAAATTGTGACATTAATATTAAAAGAATTGATCATTTGTTGTCATCATTTATCAATTTAGGCCATCGCCGAATTTCAACAATCGTGAAGATAGACGCAGACGTGCAGGTTTCTGTAATTTCCAACGGCATACAACTGTATTATTAATTTTTATTATTATTAATTAATTAATTAATTGTAGCATTTTTTCGTGAATCTTGTAATATCGTTAAAATTTCAACATTTTCGGTGAATAATGGAAAAATATTACACGATAGTAGTGTCATCTATGCAACATCACTTGAACTACAATTGTACCTAACTTCATTACTATTTTTAATCAAATTTTGAGGTTAATTATTGTTGATTATTTTTTAATAAAAAATGTATATATTATCACGAATTAAGCGTATATCAAAGTTCCTCAATTACAAACAATTGAAATTCTATAGCAGTACAAAGAAGAATCTACAAAATGTCGAAATTGATAAGATACGAAATATCGGAATCTTAGCCCATATTGATGCTGGTAATATTTTTATTTGATTCATCTCGACTGTGTTATAAATTCGACTCGAATTCTAGGTAAAACAACAACAACAGAACGTATGTTATATTATTCGGGTATAATAAATCAGATGGGTGAGGTGCATCATGGCAATACAGTGACTGATTGGATGGATCAGGAACGTGAACGTGGTATCACAATAACATCGGCAGCAATCACATTCTATTGGAAATCGAATCAATTCAATTTGATCGATACACCGGGTCATATCGATTTTACAATGGAAGTCGAACAGACATTGAACGTTTTGGATGGTGCAATTGTTGTGTTGGACGGTTCGGCGGGTGTTGAGGCACAAACATTAACAGTGTGGCGACAAGCAGATCGTTATCATATACCACGGATTGTTTTCGTGAATAAAATGGATCGAATCGATGCCAACTATGATACAAGTTGTAAAACAATTGAAGATAAATTACAGATACCTGTAATCAAATTACAAATGCCCTTATTCGATAATAGAGGAATATTTACAGGTGTTGTAGATGTGATAACGATGGAGAAAATTGTTTATAATTATCAAAATAATAATAAACAAGGATTTAGAAAGTCTGAAATTAACCAACAAAACGACGGTGATTTGTATGGAGAAATCAAAGAAGCCCGTGCTAAGATCGTTGATCAATTGTCTGGATTCAATGATGAATTAGCCAATCAAATCATAACGAATGAATCTTTAGATCGAGTCACAACAATCGATATTTGTAAAGCTATCAGAAATGTTACTTTAAATCAAGTAAGCGTTTGTTTTGTTGTTTTAACAAAATAACGATGTGTTGATTTAAGCAAGCCGTTCCAGTACTAATGGGTAGCGCCTACAAAAATATCGGTATACAACCATTAATGGATGCGGTTATATTATATTTACCATCGCCCAATCAACGTAATGGTCATTTCGGGTGTTTCGATGGGAGTTTGTGTGCACGTGCCTTCAAAATTCGACACGACAAACAAAAGGGACCGTTGAGTTTCTTTCGTATCTACAACGGCAAATTCACAAAAGCCCAAAAAGTCTATAATATACAAAAGAATCAAACCGAACCAACTGGACGGTTATATATAGCCTACGCTGATGATTTCAAGGAAGTCGATGTTGTCAACAATGGAAATATCGCAGTAGTTTCGGGACTAAAAGTATTCATAATCGTTATTGTAATTACAACAAAATAATTTCGTTTATTTGTAGAACACAACATCAGGAGATTTGCTAACTGATTCGCAAACGGCCGCCCAAAAGGCTAAGAATAAAATGCTAAAATTCGCCTCGAATAAATATAATAGTTTAGAACAGGATAACGTGGAGGCTTTATTCGGTAGTGGACCACGTATACCGGAACCGGTGTTTTTCTGTTCAATAGAACCGCCCAGTTTAGCCTACCAAGCAGCTTTAGAACAAGCTCTAAATGAGTTACAACGTGAAGATCCAAGTTTACGTGTCGATTACGATATTGAAACCGGCCAAACTGTCCTGTCCGGTATGGGTGAATTACATTTAGAAATCATCAAAGATCGCATCTTAAAAGAGTACAAAATCGACGCCGAATTGGGTACTCTACAAATTGCTTATAGAGAATCACCGATTAATCGTGTAACCGATACGTTAGCGATTGATACAAGAATTGGTAACACGAAACAGATTGTTTCGTGTAAATTAAGCTTGATACCAACCGATAAAATGAGTGGTGATGTTTTGAAATTGGATAAAACTCAAGAGGCGGCCAGTAATTTAGCGCAGATTTTCCCCAAACATTTACTGGCAATCAAACAGGGTGTCCAAGTCGGTTTGGCACATGGGCCCAAAATCGGGGCACCTATTGTTAATGTTGAAGTGCTATTGCATCATTTTGAAGTTGGTAAAGGTACCAGTGAGACAATGATTGCAGCAACTGTTACACAACTCGTACAAAAGGTACATTAATTTTACACATATTCAAATAGAATAATTCTAGACTTTTCCAGTTGTTGAATCAATCGAAAACGAACGTTTTAGAACCGGTAATGTTGATAGAAATCGTCACACCACACGAACATCTCTCGTCAATAATGGCGGATCTATCGCGGCGACGATCCGAGATCCACAATGTAACAATCAGGGGCAATACAAAAGTATTGATTTCATTGTGATTGTGTTGAGTTTTTATTGTTGTTTATTTGCAGGTGATTATCGCAAATATCCCATTAGTTGAGATTCTCGGTTATTCAACAACATTACGCACGATCTCATCGGGTACGGCTACGTTTACAATGGAATTCAGCCAGTATCAGACAATGTCGGCGAACGAGGAGGATGCTGCAATTCGAAGAGTACGCGGTTTCTAACTTGTTATTGTTTAAATAAATATATGTTTATCAGTTAATTCGAATTTGGCGCTAGAAATTAATATCCGTTTAAAAATAGAGAGGGCGCTATATCTAGCGAAAGCGCCATCTTGTGTTGTTTTCTACGAAAAATTTATATATAGATATAATTTACAATATAAATCAGAATTATGTTTATGACACACTCAAGATGGCGCTTATTGTACCGTTTGAACGTATACAGAATTCTATAATCGAATTTAAAACTTAAAATCACTAAAATCTGGGGATTTTCTGTCTATCGTCCAAATTCCCCTAAATTAACAATTGACAGAAAGGTTTTTTTTGTTACGTCTGTTAACTAGAAATTATTGCATTTTTTCGATTTAATCGTCTGAAATTACAGGTAATTACGTTTTATTCTGATTACAACCAATATAATAACTTACAATTCTGACATAATTATGTTAGAATCACGCAATTAGTGGTTATTGGTGTTATGTAATTTTTTCCAGGTGAATTCGATACAATGTCGGATGCTGTTAGTAAAGTTGTAGCTAAACCGCAATTACGCGGTTTATTGCAGAGCCAAATCAAAAAGAATCTACTTTTAGCGGTAGGATTGTGTTTCACAGCGGCTGTAGTACAAAAGATTTTCGTTAATGATCATAGAAAGAATCTGTATGCTGAATTCTACAAGTATGTATCGAATTGTGGTAGAATTAACTGTTAATTGTAGTGTAATGTTACAGGACTTACGATATTGAGAAGGAATTCAATCGTATGAGGAATAAGGGTCTGTTTGATTCATGCGAACCAGACAAATAAATCGTTGCGTACAAGATTTTGTAGAAAATTATTAGATCTGTTAAGGTTAAAAGAGAATGTATTGAAATAAAATTTCATTCAATATTGTTGTATTATTTCCAAATGTTCGAAACACAGTTGCCTGCGAACTGTCAAAAATAATCGTGTCAAAATCATCACAGTCGACTGTGGACATCCATGTTGTTTTGTTGGTTGCGCACATGTAGTGCGCATCTTTAATGGCGTCGAGTTGTTATTGTTGAAAGCGTTAAATTATTTGTAAAAAGATTTAGAGTGTTTTTATGAAAATTTTTACAAATTGTCGTACAAAATTTACAAATTTACTCAAACAACAATTTCATACAAACAATTATTTGGTTATTATCGTTGAATTGTGTGTTAAAAGTATGTCACACGGAATCGGGTATGTAATGTTTCTCTTCTTTTACAATCAAAAAGTAAATCAATTTCCGCAATAGATTTTAATAAATTCTATACAATTTCAAACGATTACTCGTTACGAATACGATAGAATTTGTTTTTGTTGATCAATTTTTTACGATTTTATTCAAATAATTCATATAATAGAAATCTTAGTTGACTGTGGAAAAAATCATTTATTTCTTATATGAACACATGTAATAACACTCCCCCGTCCAGCATACAAGATGGCTGCGATCATACTCATTTTCTATTATTTTTTCTAGCCTTAAAATTAATGAATTTTCCCAATCTAGTGGCGTATGAATTTGTAGAATTTGTTAGAAAAATTGTAATTATTTTGAAAAAAATTCCATTCAGACGCCTTATCGATGACATAATAAAGGAATAAATGTACATCCACCTCCCCCCTCTTATTTATTTAATTACAACCAACAATACAGTTTTTTTTTGTTTACAGGTATTTTTGAAAGAAACCACCATTCATTCAGAATAGTACGCAAAATTATTAGCAACAATCTTCCCAAAATCGATACCGGAATGTAAATGTATGCATAATTATTTTTAATTGTTCTGCAAGAGCAACAAACGAGTGTTAAATCAAGTATGTTGTGGCAATGCTTTTTATAAAACAATAAATACAAAAGAAAAATGGCATTGCCTACTGTAATTATTTAAAAATTATCAAGTATTTAGATGGCAGCAAATAGTGATGGCTGCTGCAATATCACACAATTATCAACAACAACAATATTAACAATTAATGGGAATCTTACAGATTCCAATTTTATAAATAAATTTAATTTAATTATAGAACAATTAAATAATATTCTGGGTGACGACGATATTGTCAAAGTACACAAACTGGAGCCCTGGAATTCGGTGCGTGTAACGCTGTCCATTCCCAGGGAAGCAGCGTTACGCCTACGGAAATTAGCTAGTGAAGGATCAACACAACTCAGGGCTCTAGGTATATTAAGTGTACAAGTTGAAGGTGATCAAGTGATATCGTTACGGATAGCATCAAATTCTGTCAATTCGGAACCACAAGAAATCATCTTACAAACGACACAAGGTAATTGCAAATCAGTTTATTTTTTTTAATTGTATTACTAATTTCAATTAATATTTGTTGGTTTTATAGATGGCAGCAGTGGCAGTCGTCAAGAAACCGCAGATGGAGCCTTATCACGATTCTTATCAGGACCAAGTGTACCGACATCGGCGACGGCTAGTGTTGGCGGCAATACTAGTACCAGTAGTACCAGTAATAGTGCAAGTAATAGTAATAGTGGCAGTGATACGAGTGAGAAAGTGCATTTCAAATCGCCGAATGTTGTATGTCCTTCAGATAGTGTTGTGCCGAAAGTACCAACCAGTGTTGCCAATAATAATGGTAATATGCCAACAACACCACCAACACCGACACGACCGTACGGTGGACCATTCCCGTTTGCTAGTATGAATCAAGCCATTCATAGTCGGGACGGTTTAACGGCTCCAAATAGTAATTATCCAGCACAACAATCAACGGCACCTCCACCACCGCCGCCACCTCCACCATATCCTGGTAAAGCAGCGCCTTCACCCAACTTACCACCACCACCACCACCTCCACCGCCACCACCATCATCACCTATGGTGACGATATCAAGTCCTCTTTTAGTTAATTTGTTACAAAATGAAGGCCCATCGTCAGTGCAACAACAGAAAATTGTACAAAAGCAACAAACTTCAGCAACAGAAACTTTAACTGTCGGTTCAATGTCTATCGGTGGTGTAAACGCAATCAAGTCGTCATTATTAAGTAATAACGCGAGTTTATCGAGTCGGACGATACAAAATGCATTCGTACAAAAACAATTTAGTGCACAAGATATTAATAAAGGACCACCACAACCACCACCACCATCACCATCACGAACATTAGTGACGAGTAATAATATTCATATAAATAATCGAACTATACCAAATGCATTTGTGCAAAAACCAACAACAACAACAACAGCAACAATAATCCCCAATTCTGTACAATCTCGGTTATTTAGTTGTAATAACAGTTTAGATAATAATGAGATTACATTATTAGGAAACACCAATAATATTATCAATAATAATAATAATAGGTTGAATACAAGTCAGAAACAGGGCTCAGTTATAGACATTACTCAGGCCAGCAGCACTTTATCACCAAGCGCCTTAACAAATACTACTTCCATTAGACAAAATAATAAATTAATTAGTACAAGTATTGGTACGCCAAGTGGTGTCATGACAAACAACAACACAACAACAACCAGTTTACGATATCCAAATAGTTTACAATCAAATCTATTATCAAATCATTTACAACAACCAAGAACTGGTGTAACTGTAGTAGAGACGGTAGTAGCCGGCGGTGCGGCACCCATTACAACAGTAGCGGCAAGAAATCTTCCACCACCACCACCTTATTCAGTGGCTGTTAATCGTCAATGGGATTCAATAGTACAAACAACAACAACATCATCATCATCGTCATCACCATTTCTGGACTTGACACCATCACTAACCGATTTAAAAGTGGATGATTTAGAAGATTTGTTACCAACATTAGAGAGAGATTTGGCTCGTAGTCCACCCGAGATACCTGAAGAATTCACACATTCAGATGACCATCAACATAGAAATACGAATCATCATAATAGTGATAATAATAATAAGAATTTTCTAATAAATCCATTAACCGGTGAATTAGAACCACAATCGAGTTGTGATGAGAGTGATAATGAATTGGCGGATGTTTTTACTGGTCTACCATCACCGGCCGCATTATCCGATGATGATACGACAAATTCAACAATACGTCAAGATACAACAACCGATCAGAGTGATAGTGAAACACGATCATCACTAAATGGTAGTGATAATAATACTAGTAATAGTAGTGGTAATAATAATAATAATAATAACCATAAACATGGACGTATTAAAAGTAAAACAATTAAAGATAGGGGACGTGATTCGCCCAGTATGAAGCCGACAGAGAAAATCAAATTACGTTTAAAATTAGAGAAGACAGAACCGATTAATTCTGCATATAAAGTTGATGTTAGTTATGTACAACAACAGCAGCCGAAGAAAGCCACAACAATAACAACGGCGACCACAACAACAGCAACAGCAACGGCGGTAGTAGCCACAACAACAACAACAACAACACTACCAATAACGACTAACACAGTAATCACTACAATATCGTCTCCAATAACAACATCGACAATTCTAACAACAGCAACAACAACAGTGATAGCAGCAATGACGTCAACAAGTACAACAACATCATCAACAACAGCAACAACAACAAATGAGAAATTACGTGTACCACCGATACATATTTCATTACGTGGTCGACATCCGGCATTTATTACAAATAAAAAGAAGAATAAATTCAATGCTGATGGTAGTTTAAATAAAATGAAAATACGAAAAAATCAAGAATTTAAACGATTAAATTGTGAAACTAGTGCAATAAAAACAAATGATAATGAAACAAATGAATTAATAAGTGATCATAGTAATAATAAAATTCTAAATTCAGATCAGAGAAAATTGAAAAAATTCAAAACAAATGATAATAGTAAAGAAATACTAGCAACTACAACAGAAAGTTCAACAATAACAACAACAAATACAACAACTGCAACATTACAAGATAATGAATTGAAATCGAAACTTTTGCATAATTCAATGCATAATTATAAAGATAATAAACAAAAAGAACGGCGTGGTAGTGATTCTGAATTGGTTAAAACGAATTTAAAATTCGTCGATAGTAATGGTATTATATCGATAGAGAAAAAGCGACGTTTAAGTCAATCTGAGATCAGTTTAACTGATACAATAATAAATGACCGACCACCACCACCGCCACCACCCACCGTTCTAGGTTCAACAAATATCGGTACAATTGCCGGTCTACCACAGAAGACACGCAAAGAAAAGAATAAAATTAAAGAGAATTTCAAAAATCGGGAGATTATACGGAATAAGAATAGTTTCTCGAAGAATTTAACCGATAAATTGAGCAGTAATAATGGCAATAATTCGTTATCATCAACTGCCACAACTAGTACTACAACGGTAACAACAACGGTGTCTATGAATAAACAGGTGACTTTACCAACGGGCGAGATTGATATGGAAGCGAAATTCAAACAGCGGTTGTTGGAAGATACGGAAAAAGGTGTACCTCGACCGCCACATCGGACCGATAATAATAATCAAGTGGAAAGTGTTGATAATAAGGTAAATTTTTTTAATCAAATTGATGTGTATTTCAATTAAATATTTTTGTTAATGTAGCAGGTATTGAAAGTGGATCCTGAACCGCCTCCTACTGTACAAGATAAATCATCAGAATTGATAGATAATAATCAATCGGAACGTAATAAACAAACGGATTGTGATAAACAGACTGTTGTTGTGACAGCAGCTAGTCGTTCACCAAATTCCGGGGCACAAGGTGAAGATAGTGGTATTGAAAGTATGGATGCATTAAGTGAAAAATCACCAAATCAAGCGAGCCAAAGTCCACATGCTGACATTCCGGAACAAACATCATCAATTACTACAAATAATAATAATAATAATAATAGTAGTAATAATAATAATAACAACAATAATAATAACAAATCAAAAACACAAGTGCCTGATATGCTCGATATTGAAGCACAATTAGCGAAAATGGAAGGTTTGAATGGTGTTGATGATGTTGATGTTAATATTAAAACAACAGCAACAAAATTGGGTCAGTGTTGTGAATTAACATCAGCTCTACAAGACAGTTTAAAACAGGGTGCTGTTAGTCTATCAGCTACAACATCATTAACTTTAATTAATAATAATAAAGAACATCAAGCGGCTGATGTTAGTTTGGTAAATTACTCTTAAATTTAAAATTTGATTGTTTTTTTTAAAATTGTTTATTTGATTTTAGGTACCTTTAAAATCAAAAACGAAAGATGATGATTTAGAACCGTTGCCTGTACGTAGATCACCACCATTATATACATATTCAAATCCGGAAAAGAGTCGTGGTTCAGATAGTCCCACATTATCAGATGATGATAATAGTAATAGTAATTCATGTACAAATGTACATAAAAGTAAGAGTCTATTAGAACAATTATTAATTGAAATACCAGCCGACAATCAAGCACCCAGTTCACCGAGTCCAGCAACACGATCATCAGTACGGACACGTGCACTATCAAAATTAAATAGTCCCGAATTGAATTCACCTGTATCAAATGTTATTAAACAAATTAAGCCGACACTTAGTAATAATAATAATAGTGGTAGTAATAACAATAATAATAATAGTACTAGTAATAATAATGCAACAACAGTGGTGGCAACGGTGACAACACAACAATCAACTATTACCACAACATCAGCAACAAGCACAGCCACGACGACGACGACGACAACAACAACAAAACGAAAACGTCACGAATCGGATAGTTCAAATAATAGTTTGGATGATTTTCGCAATAAAAAGCCAAGGAAATGTTCTGAGAATGCAGCTGAATTGATAAAAGCTTGTATGGGTGTCGATGCATCCAAATTAAATAATATTAATAATAAAAAACCAACAACAACAACAACAACAAATAAATTACATGATGAAAGTTCGGATAGTGATGAACCATTAATTGAAAAAGTACGAAAGAATTCAACAACAAATAGTAATATTAATAAGAATAAATTGAAAACTGGAAGTACGAATGTTAAAAATATTAGTACAAGACGTTCGGTACGAACAACAGCTGTACCATCGCAGAATACACGTAGTAAAGGTGATAAGATCCATTCGGAAACGGAAGCAGCTATACGCCGTAAAACACGAAGTACTGGTAAGTTGAATTAACCAAAGCTGTGAGTGATTACCAGGTTAAGAAGGTTTAAGCTTCAGACTTTCGCTTCAAAGAGTCCCAGTCAATTAGTCTTCATTTATATCAATTGTAGTTTATTCGATTTTTCCTTCTTAGAAGAGAGAGTCTCAGGTCACTAAAAAGTCTACACCCGCCCCTAGATGTCACGTCCTATTGGCAATCCTGAATACAATTGTTCATTAACACATGAAGGTGTGATATTATTAAGATTTTTATAAAATCTAGGAAAAATTTCAAATCAACGAAATATATTTATTTTGCGAAAGCTTACGGGTCATTCCATATGAAATCGTCTGATTGACTAAGCCGCCCAATCCTAGATTTTGCTGTAATTTTGAGGGCCTGTTCTTTAGGATCCCAAAGAACAAAATTTATGCATATTTAATTTTTATAAGGGGCCGTTTCGGCGTATTCGAATTAAGACTTTTAAGGCTTTATCAATTTTAGGTTTAAAACTTTTACTGTTTAAGATATCTGTGTGTTTGGGGCGACATTTTGAAGGTGAAAGATGGTAATTTTCATGTGATAGATAAAAATTTGTTCAGTTAATCCTGTCATTAACGAAATGGTGCTGAAAATACGTCTTTTTTACTCAATTTTTGTGTTTTTTAACTGACTCCAGCGTCTCGACTGTTTAATGTAAATGACTGATGTTACTCAGAAATTAAGTGTACATATTATAGAAAAAATACAGCCAATAATTAAACCGAATAGCCCACTCTATATATAAATTCTTTGTTTGAAATTTCTAAAAATCCCATTGTTTAGGCTATAAAATGAACGTGTTGAATGCGACATAAAGATATGAAATTTACAGGATCTTCAGTTCTAATCTTCAACTTCAAATGTCTGCAACACTCGTTTTGTTATTTTCATTCTTAGTATGTGTACAAGTGGTTTTTTTAAAGTAATAATTACTATAGGTACTATTGTTTTATCAAAAAATAGTAGGCTACTGATTGTCTTTGTTTTGACACTGCTGTTGCCTTTCATAGATAATATTGCCTTTATTATAAAATTTACCGACTATCGGCTATTTATTCTGCGATTATCCTTATTATTATAATAAGGACAATTAATAATAATAATAATAAATAATAGCCGATAATATTTATTGCTTCAAAAAACCATTTGCGCACGTAATAATAATGAAAATAACAAAACAAGCTTTGCAGACATTGCAAATTGAAGATTAAAACTGAAGATTCCGTAAATTTCATATCGTTATGTCGCAGTCAACACGTTCATTTTATTGCCTAAACAATGCGATTTTCAGAAATTTCAAAATTTCGAGCAAAGATTTTGTATATAAAGAGTAGACTATTCTGGTTGATTCTTGGCTTTATTTTTTCTATGATATGTACACTTAATTTCTGAGTAACATCAGTCACTTACATTAAACAACTGAAACGCTGGAGTCAGTTAAAAAACACAAAAATTGAGTAAAAAAGACGTATCTTCAGCACCATCTCGTTAATACCAGGTATTAACTGAACAAATTTTTATCTATCACATGAAAACTACCATCTTTCACCTTCAAAATGCCGCCCCAAACGCACAGATATCTTAAACAGTAAAATTTTTACAGCCAAAATTGATAAAGCCTAAAATTGACATCAGGTAGGTCGTCCACTACGTGATTTTTCTTGATACTTCTGGTTTCCTTGATTTTTTTAAGACACTTTTGGACTGTTCTTTGGGACGTTTAACACAACTGAATTTTGAGAATTTTCCGTCCATTTACACAAATTCATCGAATATTTATTTCTTTCGGCGACATCTCGATAACTACAGAACTTAATAATGACAATTTGACACTTACAACAGTACATATCCGCCTAGATTTTAATTTTGTTCAATACTTGCTGTTAAAGTCCTACTTTATCGACTAAAAACTCGATGGTAAAGTAGCACTTTACCCACCTCAACGGTAAAGTGTTTAACTTACCGTTGAAGTGGGTAAGTATGACTTTACTACCTTGTACAGTAAATAGCTATTCTTAACAACTTTTTAGAACGCTATTTATATTTAGGTATTTTTAATTAACTGCAAGCGACAATTTAATATTAATCACACTTTATAAACGGATCGGGTGTTTGTACCCGATTTAAAGACTTTTGTCAATCAGTACAATGGATATTCGTACCCGCCCGAAAACACTTACAATTTAATAGAACTAGAAACAGGTGAAAGATATTCCGGATAATGTCTGCAATAGTAAAATGTATATAATCAACAAATTTGGCGGAAAGGAATTTTATTTTTTCAAAATAATTTATAATTTATCTCTGTTAAAAGCTACAACCGCTTGTCCTATATTTTTCAGAATTTTATAACTTATTTGCAATGACTTTCAACTGTGCTAGTAATTTTTCTGATATTTCAACTGAAGCAGCTATTCCACTGTGATATTGAAAGTGACGATGAAATGTATGAATTCACAATTTTCGCACCCGTTATTCCACTTATAATGTGTTAACACGTTCCCAGTCGATTGATACAAAAATTGTAAAATAAAAAATTGATTTGTTTGTTTTGATTGCAGTATCCGATGGAGAGACGAAACGGAAAAAAGAGGTAAAGTGACAGTGCCAGGACGACTGCATCGATAGCGGTCAACAATTAATAGATGTAGAATCGCCGCCACCTGCTGCTGTTGTTGTGCGACCACCACCCTCATACGTAACAGTGCCCGCCGTTTTGCAGCCCCATATCTGAACATACGCGCCCCCCCGAAAACCAAAACTAATAAATAAAATAAAAACACCTAGCTGTGTGTGTGTCACCGTTACTGTACAGATTGTGATATAATCCACTATTGTAAATAGTTAGGAACAATTTATTTGTAAATAGAAATTTAAGAAAAAAAAATTAATAACGCATTGTGTCACAAAGTCACATTTGATTATAATTATTAATTATTATTATTATTATTATATGTAATATAATGTGGTATTTTCCATACATACGAGCTAACGCATATTATTATTATTATTATACATAAACAAAAAAAAAACAAAATTACATAATTATACTTTACTATTGTTTGCATTTTACGTAGAAAAACATTAAATATCTCACGAGAATTATTGTATGTACGTTATTGTAAAGTTGTTGATATTTTTTATTTGTTTACGTTTAGCTTAGTTGTACGTTTTTTTCTCTTTTTATTTTATCATTATTATTTCTCTATGATTTTCTTTTGTAATTATTATTTATATGCCACATAAAGCCTTGTAGGATATGTTTCTTGTTTCTTTACGTAAAATACAATAACTTGTAATGTTCTTAATTGTAGATTTTGTGGAAAGGTTGATGAATTATAAACTATACAATTGTTAAATAGAAATATCTTAATATTTATATTCAATTGGTTTTTATTTGATTTTTGATTTTATTTTCTTTTTACAAAAAAAAAAACTTCTTCACCATGGATCCTGTTTGTTTTTTATTTTATAATTTCGAAGAGAAATAAAAATTTGAATAATCCGTTGCATATTTTACTTCTCTACAAATCGAAAAAAAACCTAGTGGCGTTGTTTCTTCTGCTGTGGTCGTCCGAACACTTTCCCAGTACCCGGCTTGTTGCCCTTCTTCTGTTTCATCTTCTTAAACGAATTCGCCTCGTGCCGCAATTTCTTCGCGTTCTTCTTCGACGTGTCCCACAGATCGTTGCCGAAATTCGACTTTTTACCCTGTTTACCGCCACGTTTATTCTGTTTCTGTTCATTACCATCACCGATCGTGCCAATTTTCTTCACCTTGTGTTTACGTTTCGCTAATCTCGCTTGCAACAACATTGTTTTATTTAATTCGTCCGCGACACGATCTCCGGCTGTTTCGGCAACATGCTTTTTACCCTTTTTCGTTGTAGTTTTCTTGCTAGTTTTGAGACTCAACCGTTCCTTCTCCTCGTTGCGTTGTTTGTTCGTCTGGAACCACGGCCGTTTCGCGTCAATCTCACCTTTCAGCAGTTTTTCAGCACGATTCGCTTGATTCTCCGCCCGATTCAACAATCTCTCCTCATACTCCTCTTGTAAAATCTGTACAATTTGCGCTTCTAATTTCTCCAATTTCTGACGATATTTATCCAAAATATCGGACGGTATAATACGACTTTTCACTGGATTCTTGGCACGTTTTATGATCGTCTTAACAATGCGCCGTTCTTGTTCACCAGCCAAACTGACACTGACACCGGCGCGGCCCGCACGAGCCGTCCGTCCAACACGATGGATATAATGTTCAATCGTTGCAGGCATCACGAAATTGATCACAGTTTGTACGCCGACAATATCCAGACCACGAGCCGCCACATCGGTCGCCACCAACAGATCGATCTGTTTATCTTTGAAACGTTGCAAGGCATCCAAACGTTGCGGTTGTGTCAAATTACCATGCAATTCGCCGACTTTCAAGCCCAATAAACCTAATAAAATGTGTAAACGGTGCGCTTGTTTCTTAGTTTGTACAAAAATTATACAATTTTGGCGGAATGTACGGCACACTAAAGCCGCCAAGATCGGCTCGCGATCCGTCTCTTTATCGGATCGTATCCGGATGAATTCTTGTCTTAAATTGAACGCGACTTGTTGATTATTGTTGACAAACAATTTTACAGGTTTTTTCAATGAGACAGCTGCTAGATTCTCAACTTGATCGGTCATTGTTGCTGAGAACAGCATAGTTTGTCGGGTACGTGAACACTGTTTGATAATCTCTTTCATTTGTTCGGCAAAGTACTCGTCCAACATACGATCGGCTTCATCTAAAATTAAAATTTCAATGGAATCTAACGTGAATGTCGGTGTACTTTTTAAATGATCGATCAATCGGCCCGGTGTTGCTATAACGATATCGGGATTCTTGCGTAACATCGTCTCTTGTGCCTTCAAATCTAAACCACCAACAGCCAAAGCGGTTTGGATATCAGTGAATTGACACAATTGTTTTGTGACTTGATAGACTTGTACGCCTAATTCACGTGTTGGTACAAGGACGAGGACACGTGTCGTTGATGTACCACCGATTGTGGGACGGTACAATAAACGTTCCAGTGTTGGTAGCATATAAGCAGCTGTCTTACCAGTACCGGTAGCAGCACAACCGCATATATCTCTGCCTAATAGTGCCACCGGAATTGTAGCGGATTGTATCGGCGTTGGATGGATGAACTTCATTTCCGTTATAGCCTTCAATAGTGGTCGTGACAGATTCATTTGATAGAAACTCGTATTTTCGCTATAACTCGTATCGATATCGTCATCAAAAAAGTTGGATTCTTCTACGCCTTCATCGTCTTCTGCACCATTCTTTTTCTTCTTCTTCTTACGATTCTTTTCTTTTATTTTAATATTATCGTACTTTAATTCATCATCAGATATGGATAAATCTGATTCTACATCGTTTTCTGGTTTCACATCATCATCATCATCATCATTATTTTGTGCTTTAAATCGTTTGATTTTCTCATCAGTTTTCGTTTTAACTTTACGTTTTATATATTTTGTCAGATCGTTCCATGAATCCTTATTGTACTCTTCTACAGAACTAACAAATTGGAAATCTGTATCAAAGTCGGCTTTACGTTTATTCTTCTGTTTGGACGGTTGGAACTAGAATTGCAAAAAAAACACGTTATTCTCGATATTATCGGCTTGGAGATGGTGTATTACCTCAGTTTCAATATCAGACTCTTCGGAGAAGTCTTCCACGTCCTCATCATCGTCAATTGTTTTAATTAAATCAAATTTCTGATTATTTACCATTTTATTCTAATTAAATTCAAAGAACAACATCGAACATAACCTCTACAACACATGTGGAATATTTGTATTTCATATAACCGATAGATGGCGGTACTAAACAATGTTGCCATATCGCCACATTTTATATATTTTAGCTGGAAGTCTTAGCTAAATGTACTCAATTTATTGAGTGAAAGACATAATTTTATGTAATTACTCATTCTGTCGGTTAAAATTAAAAATAATCTAACAAGTGAATCACTATTAATAGTAATTATTTTAGAATGTAATAATTATCGTATATTTGGCAACGTTGCAAATTATCAATATGACGACACCGGGCGCTATACATTGAAAAAATGTATATTGTGTTGCCTATGCGACTGGTACATTTTGGGCGTGATAATCGTTATTGGAGATGAATAAAATCAAATTAAAAGGGTAAATTAGTTTCAATTGTTTGTGTCAATATCTTCCTTTAAAAAGTAGATACTGTTATATGACAAAAATTCAAATATAGATAAGCATAATCAGGCTGAAAGCACAGATTAAAAAGTATAAAGCAAATATACCTTCTCAAACAAATACGGGCGAATTTTTATAGTTCTTTAACATGACAAATCGATGAATAAATGCATTAGACAAAAACAAAACAGTAAAATTTAAAACTACTTTTAAATATCCTCCCATAAAGAATAGGAAACTAGTAAAGATTGAATATTTTCTCTCTACTAAATCTACTCAGTTTGCCACAACTGTATATACTCTCAGGAGTATCAAATATACAGTGTTGTCAGCTCATCTGTATAAAATTTGAGGTACATTCAAGGAGCAAATTTATTCGTTTACATTCTTTGATTAACAACAAATGACTGAATGAAATATAATTTCTTCAACTAAATTAAACTAGGCCTGTTTCGTCGGCCGCTACTGTATACGTATTTCAGAGACAGCCAGAGACAGCATTCAAAGCGCCCCCTGATGGTTTCAGGTCAAAATCATACGATGCGCATGCGCTGTAATTGTACAGAGCTGTTTGCCAATTTAAATCACTGTCAGTACTGAATGTGACGTAATGAAAGTCAGCTGAAAGTTATTTTTAAAAAGATCTCTGCCAAATTATACAAAAAGTCGTATTTTTAATAGTAATAATTCAGTTTTTTCGTGATTGTTGTATAAAACAGATTGCAAACAACAACAACAAACAACATGCCAAATATTATCTATGAAGTGAAATTAGATTTTAAAGATGTTATGTTGCGTCCAAAACGTTCAACATTAAAAAGTCGTAATGATGTAAGTATTGATTTTTTCTTCAATTTTTCACGTTTTCCAACTTATCAACGTTTCGATCTATCAAAAAAAATCTTATCTTATATAATTAAAACGTTTACGTAATAAATATAATAATAGTTAAGAAAAAAACATTATTTAGTTTTTTATCGCTTTTGATTTATACATGTCGTTTCAGGTTAATTTATTTCGCGATATCACCTTTCGCAATTCGAAACAAACGTACCATGGTGTACCAGTTATGGCATCCAATATGGACACAATTGGTACCTTTGAAATGGCAAAAGCTCTATCAAAAGTATGTCTTTCATATTTGCTCCAGAGGCGGATTTATCTATTGTTGATGCCCCACAGTTCACTCATATAATTCTACTAAATTGCAGCATGGCTTATTCACCTGCATCCACAAATACTATACGGTAGAGGAATGGAAGAAATTCACTGAAGAGAATCCGGAATGTCTACCACATATTGCTGCCAGTTCGGGCATGAGTGATAACGATTTTATTAAATTAAAAGAGATCTTAACAGCAATACCCAATGTACAATTTGTATGTTTAGATGTGGCGAATGGTTATACACAACATTTCGTTGAGTATGTACGAAAAGTTCGAGCTGCATTCCCGCAACATACAATTATTGTATTGTTTTTGTATAAAATTCATTATTTACGAATAATTCTAAAATTGTATTTTTATTATAGGCTGGTAATGTTGTAACTGGTGAAATGGTAGAAGAATTGATACTATCCGGAGCTGATATTATTAAAGTCGGTATTGGACCGGGATCAGTTTGTACAACACGTATGAAAACTGGTGTCGGTTATCCGCAATTATCGGCTGTTATCGAGTGTGCTGATGCTGCACATGGTCTACAAGGGCATATAATTTCGGTATAAATTTAATAGAGAAAAATTACGCATCAATCTATTGATAACTAGAAATTGCAAAAAAAACAACGATTAGAGTTTATCGTATTGTTTTATCAATTCTAGAACAAGGTCTTTGTACTAGGCAATTGAGGATACAATCAATTTAGGACGATTTAGTGGATTGTAATTAAAGTCAAGGCTCCGGTTAATTATTGATTTTTCCCCGCGACTTTATGGCTCCAGACAGTTTCCTGACGATCATTCTGAGACAATCTCCGGCAAAACGTGAAAATGCGGCTTCAGGGACTGAAATTTCACCCCCGCTCATTAGTGTATTGTTGCCAACAGGGCCGGCGCAAGGCAGGTTCAACGCTTTTGCCGGAATCGGGCCCCGCGTTTAGGGAGGCCCCACGCTCTACGAAAATTGCCCAAAAACCAGAAATATATATAATACGTATAATGTATACAGGTCCCGCAAAACGTTTGAATCCGGCCCCGCAAAAGGGCGCGCCGACCCTGGTTGCCAAACTACCAAATTCTAGCTTATTGAAAGTATTTGTTCAACCAAGCCTTTCTGTTCTTCTCATGTCCAATAGAATGCATGGCAGTTTGGAAATTAGACTGCGTCAGAAAAAAAAATGTTTTTTTTTTGAGTAAATATATGTAAAAATTTTCTTTGTATATAATAGATAAACAAAAATCTCCTAAAACTTGAGCTTGATATCTTAAAAAATGAGCTGGCGCATGGGGGGTCCTCTTTCCCATTTAAAATACATTGAAAAAATACTTTTTTTTTAATGTTCAATGTAAATCATCGAAATTTTTTTTTTCAAATTTCCGTTTCCATTATCTTATAGGAAATTAAATTCTCTACAAAAAAGGTTTCTTCCATTTTTTGGTCAGCCTTATAGGAAACAAGTTACAGAGCGTTAAAAAAATGAAAATTACTAAAAGTCGAAAATAATTTGTTTTTTCCTATGAGGCGAAGCAAAAAATGGAAGAAACCTTTTTTGTAGAGAATTAAATTTCTTATAAGATAATGAAAACGAACATTTGAAAAAAAAATTCGATGATTTACATTGGGAATTAAAAAAAAAACACTTTTTTTCCAATATATTTTAAATGGGAAAGGGGGGCTCCCATGCGCCAGCTCAATTCAAGATATCAAGCTCAAGTTTTAGGAGATTTTTTTTTAGCTATTAAAGAAAGTTTTTAGATGTATTTACTCAAAAAACAAAACAAAAAAATTTCTGACAATCTATTGGGGATATTTTAACAGGAAAAACCCAGAACCGGGCCGAGGCTAAATTGCGCCCGGGAAAAACAAGAGCTTCATACTTAAACAGTCCGGCGCCCCATTGGAAACGGCGCCCGGGGCAGATGCCTCGTCAATCCAACCAATTTTGCTAATAAATTTTGGAAAAATGCCACTTTTATCGATTATTATATCAGAACATCCAGTCCTCGCGATCTATTTTACTAACTTTATAAAACAAATCAAATCCACAAGTCACTCCGACTCTTACATGCCTCTCACATGAGAGCAGGGATCCGTTCGTTTGCTTAGTTTTTTCCAGAGATTAATTGAAATTTTCTCATTTTCAAACTATGAAAGATCTACATCCCGCGACCCGGAAGAATTGATATATAGTCGACCAAACACTATAGCGATTTTACGGATTACCGACTTTATCATTTTTAAATTTGTTGTCAACTTTTAATAATGAAAGTTCGAACTTTATGGATTCGTCCAATAAATTTAACAGTTAAAATTCGCCATAAATCTAAAGTCGTTTCACCGTAAGATCGATAAAGACTTTACTCGACTATATTCATCATACTTTGCATATTTATGGGGGTAACTTTCAGGACGGCGGCTGTACATGTCCCGGCGATGTGGCCAAAGCGTTCGGTGCCGGCGCCGATTTCGTAATGGCAGGCGGTATGTTCTCCGGTCATGATCAATGTGGCGGCGAAATGATCGAGAAAGATGGTAAAAAATTCAAATTATTCTACGGTATGTCGTCGGCTACAGCAATGAATAAACATGCTGGTAAATTTGATTTCAATTCCAATTTAATTACGAATTCTAATTGATTCATTCAATCGAATAGGTGGTGTAGCTGAATACCGTTCATCGGAAGGTAAAACTGTGGAAGTACCGTACAAAGGTGATGTGGAAACAACCGTATTGGATATCATGGGTGGTTTACGTAGCGCTTGTACGTATACGGGTGCGGCGAAATTAAAAGAGCTACCACGACGGGCCACGTTCATACGTTGTACACAGCAGCTCAATAATATTTATAGTTAATTTAGATTAATTGGTGATTTTATTCGAAGTGGTTTTAAGCACAAATTTTTGGTACTTTATGTGCCTTTTTTTTGATTAGAAAACAACAAAAATCTAATAGTTTATTAAGTAAAATAATTATATTTTCTATTTATTTATTTATTGATGATATTTAAAATTTTGAAATTACTATATTTTGTTAAAGTTTCTGTTTATTGTTGTTTTCCTTTTTCCAAAGATAAGAATTAACTAATTGTTAACACTTAAATAAATATTTGAAAATATTGTTTACTATTATAATTATATATTCGTCAAAACTATGTGAGGTGCAGAATAAAAGAACAAATAAATGAAACCGTTACAATGTTGACCTGAATTTTCAGTACCTTTATCAGAACGTACTGAAACCCACTGAATGTAGTATGCAATCGAATTTACTCATTTTCATCATTGTTCTAACACCAATAATTCTGCATTGTCAATTATTGAAATACAACAAACAAATTGAATGCAATTCACCGATCTATTGTGTAGATGATAACAGCTTTACGTTTTGTTTTATTGTGGATGGTAATGTGATCGTATCAGATGATATCTATACGTGCCCCAGTGGCTTCAATTGCTCCCAAGACGAGTACCAACCGTGAGTATCGATTTCACTACCCGATGGAAAAAGATTTTATCTTATTAATATAAAGTGCATATGGCTATATATGAGATCATTTGATGATTATATAGCCATATACATTTATATAAGGGTGGGAGGGGCAAAGTGGGCCCCTTCAAATTTTCAAAGCTTCAGAAAATATTGGGGAAAACCTTTTTGAAATTTCTTAAATAATAAGGGATAAAAAGGACCATTCTCTTTTTGAATATTTATTAATTAATTGTAAATTCAGAATGAAAAATATCAATTATGAATTTTCTTTGGGGGGGCCCACATTGTCCCAAATTTTCGATTTTTTAATTTTAGTGACGCAGCATAACAATGTTAAATACGTATCAAGGGTCTAAAAAAAGCGAACGCCTAAAAAAAATTATTGATATGATTTTTTCCTTAAAGGGCCCACTTTGCCTCCCCCACTACCCTTCCTAATAAGATAAAAATCTTTTTTCATCGGTTATCAAAAGGCATGCCGAATCAAAGAAGGCTAAATCGATGCCACTGCATCTCTTTCAATATTTCAGATGCAAATCCAACCCTACAGTTGCAATGAAACTGGACAGTGGGACTGTAACGCCTAGCACTAGCACTACGGCTATAGCCGAGACAACAGGTATACTTTTTCGATTAATAAATTTTTAACTTTATAGCTGAGATTGTTTGGTTGCAGTGGCGCCAGTGACGCCTTCGTCTTGTACATTATCAAAAAAATACCCAGCCCCTAATTGTAAACAATTCTATGAATGTGCAAGTATTTTATGGTGGTACACATTGAGATTACACACCTGCCCAAATCAACAAACCTTTAATCCGCACACATTTCAGTGCAGCAATAAAACACGTGATTGTCAATAATTATCCTAATAAAACCGTTGATGCGTAGATTCATCGGAATTACTCTAATCTTACTCCAAAAAGGATTAATTTCGGTTGATTTAGGTTTTAATTAATTCACTTTATTAGAGTTGAAATGGTGCGATTTACATAAATTCGAATCATTTTAATTTTTGATTTGTCCCAGTAGAAATGGCTTTGTACAAATTCGCTTGTTTAATTGTGCTGGTATTTTGTGATTTCACACAATTAACAGCGGAGAATTGTTCGAAACACGGCACGTTTTGTATTAATCCAAAACAGTTCCGTTTGTGCACTTTTATTAATGATAACGGTGGCATGTTGGTCGGGTCTGTAATGACCTGCCCGAATAATTGGTATTGCAATGCTGATAACAGTTTTCCGTAAGTCCGTGTCGATTGTTGTTCGTTTAATTTGCATAAGAAATTTGCAGGTGTTCATCCACGAAGCCGATCACCACGACAACGACTACGACTACTGCAACACCAGGTCAGTGTTGTTTTGTTTCCTAGTAATTTTATGATTAATTGTTTTGTTTCCAGGTGAAGTGAAACCGCCTACATGTTTCGGTTATGGTAAAAAACCAGGACCGCTGTGTAACCAATATTACGAGTGCGTTCGACAGTTCTTGTTGGTTTACAAGCCGGTTTTGAAGACGTGCGATGTTGGATTGGCTTTCAATCCGAAAACTACGAAATGCGAATCAGCTGAAAAGCTCAACTGTAAAGTTTAACTATTGTAGATTGAATATTTTAATAAATACAGGTCAGCGGATTCTTTAACTTGTCAGAAATTGAGTTTTTTTTGGTATTTTTAGTCCCCGAATTGTTTTTATTGCTAAGCGCTCTAGGTTCAGACCATCCAGGACCACCCCACGTTCCTGATGGCGCAAGGAGGCATGCCCATTAAGGTGAGCCAAAATGACTAACCTATCGAATTTATGGCCTCAACAGGGCCTATATGTTGAAAAAAAAATTCTCCCGTTGAGAAAAATTTTCAGGTCAATTTTAGAATGTGTCGGTAGCCATTTAAATAACACGCAAAAAAAAAATTGTCCATTAGAAATGCTATAACTTTTGAATAGTTTGAGATAAAAATTTTATCCAGGCATATTTTTTCTTGTAATTAAATTCTCTAAAAAGGTCTTTTGAAGTTGATTTTTTAACACAAAAATTCATATATGTACTTACGGGCTATGAAAGTTGATGAAAAATAGACATATTTTTTTCAACTTTCATAGCTCGTAAGTATATGAATTTTCGAGTTAAAAAGATCAACTCTGAAGCATTTTTTAGAGAATTTAATGCCCTACAAGAATGTGCCTGGATAAAATTTATATCTTAAACGATTCAAAAGTTATAGTATTTTTAATGGAGAAAAATTTTTTTGCGTGTTATTTAAATGGGAAATCTTAAATGGAGCTAAAAATTTTTCCCAATGGGAGAATTTTTTTTCAACATGTAGGCCCTTTTGAGACCATAAATTCGATAGGTTAATCATTTCGGCTCACCCTAAAGCCCATTGGTAGGTAATCAAAAGCAGGACCGGCGTAAGCCCACAACAAAGCATCTTCTAGTGCAACATATCCTGGATTTCACGTGTAGCCCTTTGTTGAGCGTTCTCTGACAATTATTATTGTATAATTGTTAACGTTTTTGTTTATTTTTCTTCCGGAACACTGCAAACAGGTTTATCTTACAAAAAGACAAATTCTGATGAATATAGGATTGGTGTACTATCTTATAACTCTATGGAGCTGCTGCTAAATAGGGAAGATTTGATTTATTTTGGAAAATATCATTTTTAGAGGCGTTATCTACTGGTTGAAGGTAGGAAAGTTCCCGATTTAGGGATAAACAATTGTCATCGTAGATCATAAGAGGGGTTCAGTTTGGAAAACTCTCTCAGTCAAAATGTAAGAATAAGCACCTTAATTTTGAAAGTACAAAAATTGGCAAACCTTCAATTGAGTTTTACCTTGGACCTACAATTTTCCAAGCTTACCGCTGGATTTTTTTCTGCTTCCTTAACCCTTGTTCCTTTATTTATATTGTGCCCTTTATTTTGGTAGCCGCACTTCTATTTATAAGAGACGTTTTTCCATCTTTTTTTGCTATTGTGAAGATTAGAGTAATCGCGTATAAACGTTCTTGATAAGAACTGAACAAAAGAAAATTATTTAACACTCTTTTTAGGGTTGTTCAGTTTTGTTTAGTTTTGTTCTAGTCTTTGGTTCGGTAAATTGTGCTTTTTTTCGTTAATTAATAGGTAATTAATTGCGTCTAGTGCTAGTGTTAGTGTAAGTGCTAGTGCCTTTAGTATAAAAACAGACATCCAAGCCGTTCTATTGTTTTTTTAACGGTGTCCCACCCGAAAAAGTCGATTTTTTAATTGTTTTGAATTGTTTTAATACGAAATTTTTTGTGTCAAAAAATTATCGCGATTATGTTGGAGTTTTCATTTTTGAATGCAAAATGTCAGCCGACTTTTTCAAAATTTATTAATTCACGAAGATATCAAAGAATTCGGTTACGAATTATATAAAAGTAATGCGCTCAATCGTTATTCATTTCTGGATAGGGGCGTCGAAAACAAGCGTACCTGAAGCATCAGGAGCTCGAGCCGGCCCTGCCTGGAATACCAGAAAAGCTTAGTCTTGCCCTGCTTCTTAGCACCAAAAGAAGATCCATTTCGGCTCGACTCTTGTTATTACTCTTTTGCTGATTCTGCAATTACCTAAAAGGTTAGAGAAAAACTAAAAATTCTCTCTTATCAACTTGAATAATGTTTATTTAGCTATTGCAACAGTTTTTTGTTATCACAATATTTATTACCCAACACCATATAACATTGATAATTAATAATAATAATAATAATAACAATAATAGTGGGAATCCTTTAAATAAGTTCAAATAAAACTAATTATCACCAAACACAAAATTATCCAATTATTTATGCACCATAAATTCCATTAACAATAATGCCTATTTAATTGATCAATTAATTAATCAATTTATTAACAATAATTTATTAATTATAAACAATAATTTGCACGTTTCGTACTCGACGAGTACAAATTATCCCAGAATTTCATACGTTCCGGTTCTGGATGTGATTTCATCGTTAATGTTGAACTGATATTCAAATAATTCATATCATTAACACGTACCGGCTCCCAATCAACATCCAAATAATCACAATCATCATGATCACCATTTTCACTAATATTATTATTGTTATTATTGATGTGTGGTGTTGGATTACCATAACGTGCAAAATTCGTCCACAATTTTACAAAACGTTTAATATAAATAAATTCCAATGTATCACTCTCTAATTTCGTTTTGAATGTGAAATTTTTGAATAAATAGCCCAAATCGTCACAATGCGACGTGCCCGGTTCTTTAATCTTCAACACTTCTTTAAAGACATTCAAAGATGTTTGCAGAGATAGGCGATAGAAATAAACTGGTGTGTCCGTTAATGCTGCATGTTTACGGGCCGAACAATAGATACCATAGAGGAACATCAGATCGGTGTCTTTCTAATGTGAGTGAAAAGTTGGCATGAAGATTTAGACTTTCTCAGAATCTGAGCGCAACTTACTGTATGCCGTTTGATTGGACTCTTGGTCGACGTGCCATTCTCGCCATAATAGAAACGCCGTATGTCTGCAATTAATTTCGTATTGGCATCGTTATTGTTATCATCATAGCCCAGATAGGCGGGTATGTCCTCTTCGAAATGTGGATTTGGGAAACGGAACAATTCAAATACCATCCCTTCAGCCGTTGTAAAACCAATCATGAATGGGACGCGATGGAAGTTTTTCGATGCAATAATATCAATCGGTTGTTCGGGTAGAAATGGGTCTTTACAATTCTTTTCAACAACAATACCATACGATCTACTACCTAAATGCTATAAAAATCCGCTATTATTATTGTGGAAATACTATAATGGCGAAAGTAATCGGCAGTTGCCTGTTTCTTACGCCACCACTGTAGGTGCATACATCAATTATGGTCTCTTGTAATTGATGTACTTGTTCGACGGTATAATTTTGTAAAACATCCAATAATGAGCGTTCATCATTTAAATTTAATAATTTCTGTAATTTCTCTGTAGTATAAATACCATCGATCCATGGATTTAGGGCACAACCACTTTGTGCAATACACCGATGGAACAATCCCTTGGTCATTGGTGATAACATGAGTAGATGGACAGCAGCACCGCCGGCACTCTGGCCGAATATTGTCACATTCTCTGGATCACCATTGAAATGTTTGATATTTGTTTGTACCCATTTCAATGCCAACACCATATCTTTTAAAGCTGCATTACCGGGCACTTCTAATGCAGGATCCTCCAAAGATAAAAAACCTATCGAAAATCTCGTACTTATCACAAAAATCAATATCAATCATCGAATATTACCTAATAATCCTAAACGATAATTAATTGTAACAATGACGACATTCTCTGTAATTAAGAAATCGGGTCCATAGAGATCACTATCACCGGAACCGGAAATAAAACCACCACCATGGATCCATACCATGACTGGTTGAAGGGTGGCATTATCGTTCGTGGACAACTATCAAGTTTTTAATTGATTAGTTCTTGACTGGTTTTAAATTATTAATTGGAAGTAATACCTGTTTTGTGTAGACGTTGAGAAAGAGACAATTCTCGCTGCCCACAATGTTCTGCGTGAACATGTGTCGGGAATAACAGGGATTGCCCTCTTTTGTTGCGTTCAGAATGCCGTCCCATTTGCCAGCTGGGCGAGGAGCCTACAACAGCGATAAATATCACTTAAGTCAAACATACACGCAGCAAAAATTAGGTGTTTTGAATAACAGGTGCTTAGGTAAAATGCCAACACTGTATAATGATCGGTTCATGGACAGGTTACAAGATTTTGAGGCCTTCACACATTCCACGGGCGTACAAATTACAGATCAAAGATTTAGATTTAACCACATATAAAAAAAAAATTGAAAGTGCGTAGAACGCCGCACGTTAGAAGTGAAACTTCTTAGGTTAGAGATGTTCATTTTTTCTTGGTTTATTTTGTTTCTGCCGTTGCCTGAAGGCTCGTTTTTGTTCTGCAGTCGTATTTTTCGGCATTTCGCTTATCTCAATTTAACGCCATTAATTATTTTATAATTATAAAAATTATAAATCGTGGTACGCCTTGACATTTTAGTTTCGTTGCAGAGGGCGTTGTACATCGATCAATGGCACCAACTTTAGCTCCCACTCTTCCCTCTCGGGGTCTCGCATTTTCGTTACATGGGGAAAATACGTTTGAAAAATACAGTTGCGATAAGAAAATTTTGGACGGCGTTTTTTTGACGTTTAAAAATGTTTAATCTGGGCCAAGCATTACTGTGATTATTAACGTTTTAAATGTCAAAATTAATGCCTTTTTGAATATAAAATATTAAAGGCTGTCCTACACCAACTGACAATTAGGTGTCCTTGACGTCTAAAATTTTTTGATCGCACTGTATTTACTACCCAAGAGCGCCTAAAGAAGTTTCACTTCAACAAAGTATTATTATTTAAATAAACTAAATTTTTCTGCATCGTTTCGACTTGCACTATTTTCTGGCAGCCATAGAAACGGTAACAGTTTCCAAAGATAGCGCTTTGAACTCGAAGAAGACAATGATTTTGGACATTTTGGGGCAGCGATGCAGGCTTTTGAGCGACTTTAAGCGACACACAAGCATCTTCAGAGAGTGGGGCTTCATTTGCGGTGCTTATACAGTGTTGGCAGCTCATACGAGGCTTGACATCGATCTTAGATCATTGTACTTTCACTACTAACTCGTTTCAATGGACGCAAAGTCTCGATAAGCCTCCCCTCGTTCTCCAAATCAATTTAAGCTACATATTAGTTTGTTTCTGAACTGAAAAAACTGTTTTAAAGTGCCTCGTTGACAGAAAAATAGCAACGTAATGCCCAAAAAGTCTCCAAATCTCTTCAGACTAAGCCAAAATTTTTCGAGTAGATTAAGACTTCTCTAGTAGAGGTACCCTTTCTCATTTAGTAGTGAACCATCAATCGAGCAGAATTTTATGGAGTTCTAGAAAATTAAGGGCTCTAGTCTCAAATTCAGATGCAGGGACTGTAGGAACTGTTATCGTATGAAGAACCTTCAAGTGGCTTAAGTCAACTTTTTTGGGCGCGAGGTGGGACCTGCTCTTCAACACAAAACGGCTTGATGTGCCTCCCCTCGTCCACAAAATCAATTTAAGCTACAGATTAGTTTGTTACTGAACTGAAAAGTTACTTTTAAAGTGCGTCGTTTTGGCTTGCACTATTTAGCTCCCAAAGATAGCACTTTGAACTCGAAGAAGACAATGATTTTGGATATTTTGGGGAAACGATGCAGATTTTTGAGCGATTTTAAGCAACACACAAACATCTTTGCAATGGTGCCTCGTTTGAGGTGCTTATACAGTGTTGGCAGCTCGTATGAGGCTTAACATCGACCTTGGATCATTGTACTTTCACTACATCTCATTTCTCTCTCTCTCCCTCTCTCTCTCTCTAGGTTCTTTCTATTATTTTATAATTATCATAACCTTCTAGATTGCGGGTTTCGGATTGCACAGAAAAAAATGATTTACATGAACGTAATTATTGATAAAAAAAAATTAACAGACAAAAAAAAACGAATTACGTAATAAAATTGCCGATCGATAAAAAGATTGATGATTTCCTTTAATTGCATTCAGACACGTGCCTGCTGGTAATGTTTTTTTTGCAATAAATCGTAATTAATGTTAATTACATTTTATTTGATTACTAATACATATTAATATTATTATTATTATTATTATAATTATTATGAGAATGCACTTAAAATAGAGACACGTGTATGTTCTCAAATCATTTCACTTTTATTCCGGTTGATATATCAAAAATTTTATCAGAATTTTTTTGTTTCTTTTTGTTGTATTTGTTTAAAAATAAACTTCCAAAATTTTCGAATAAATACATCGACTTTATTTATTTAAAACATATTTCAATCATAATAAATAAATTTATTATTAAATGATAATGCCGCATCATGACATAATTAGTCTATAATTGATATTATATCGGATGTACCAGCGAATTTGTCAGGACCGGCCTTCCCACAAAGAGGCCCGCGTGCATTTACTACAAAGTACGAAAAGAAAATATAGATGGTCTTTTGTGGCGCCCTGTCACGCAAAAGACCCCTGGATAGTACAATTATTTAGTAACGAGTAAAGCCAGAGACTGTTTTTATAATAATAGAAATCCTAAGGCGCTTCGAATAGTATTCAGAAGTTCCGCGGGTCATTCCCGCGGATCCAGCAGACTTAGTCTAGTCAAATTGCAATGTATAGCGGACGAATACTGTGGAAGCCGGTCCTGGTCGTTCGATTCAATCATTGTCGAATTTCATCGAATAAAAACGCAACATTCCCAAGTGGCAACAACTCACCTTAAATCGCAATTTGCCAACGGGTGGTTCCCCGTACGGTATTCCTTGGAAACTGTGGTACTTGCCACCGATGAAATCGTGCCGGATCGTACCGCATAATTTGCCCTGTTCTATCGTAATCACAGGTGTCTCGGTCATTTTGTTCATCTATAAAACGGAAAATTTTCCAAAAATTATTATGACAGAATCGACATAAAAATTATTAATTATTATACAGGTACTAACTACTTTGGTGGACGTGTGTGCGTGCACTTACACATCAAAAATGTTGAAAATTTTACAAACGACTTATTTTTAAAATCAAAAAAAAGCGACAACATACGTACATACATAATATTCGAAAAAAGCCACTACACAAGTCTTGATTCAAACAACAAGTAATTGTAATAAATTACAATTACCGCTGGTAGGGTATTAATTTTACTACTTGAAATAAAATAAAAATATGTATTTATACTTGAATAATAATAATAATAATGCAAATTGATTGGATCTACATAAAAACTGGAACAATTTGTTTTCGTTACAACTCACCTAATTTCCACACAATCCAGACCAAAGATTGTTGATAATCGATGAATGCTGCAAGTCTCTCTTATTTTTATTGTATTTTTTTTCAATTATTATTATTTATTTATTATTTATTAATAATTACAAATATTTTATAGTATCTTGTCTTTATCAAATATTATAAAAATAACACGGTTGCTGTTATCACTGAATTAATAACTCAAACTGTTGTTAATTCATGTTGATGATGATAATTATTGAAATTGGCCTATATTGATGCCAATATCGATTTTTAATTGTGACTTTCATTTACTCGCTTTTTCGGCTTAATTTAAAATTAATTGTTTTGTAAATAAACACACACAAACACACACACTCTCTCGACGAATTCCTATCGTGGTTTTATATTAGAGATAGTCGTTTTTTTTTCCCCGTATGGTTGAAATTTGTAATTTCACAGATTTCGATCGACAGTAGTTCAAGGGTAATGCAATTTTGATTGGGACTTGCAACTGAACAAATGTTTAATTCTTGATGTCGTGCATTACCGATTTTTTTCGGATTTTGTTATTATTATCTCTAGCCGGTTTTTTTATCGTTGTCGAAAACTCTACAGAGTTGGTATTGTGCGAACGACTGGATTCCAATCGCGATAAGGGCGTCAGATCTGTTCTAACACCTGAAGAACCCTCAATTCCCTTGTGATTAAGCCAATTTTTTGGGACGCAAGGTGGGTACTGCTCTTCAACACAACACGTCTTGATAAGCCTTCCCTCGTCCACAAAATCAATTTAAGCTACAGATTAGTCTGCGTCTTATTGAAAAAGAAAAAAAATTGAAAGTACGTAGAACGCCGCACGTTAGAGGTGAAACTTCTTAGCTTAGAGATGAAGTTCTTTTTTCTCTTGGTTTATTTTGTTTCTGTCGTTGCCTGAAGGCTCGTTTTTGTTCTGCAGTTGTATTTTTCGGTATTTCGCTTATCTCAATTTAATTAACACTATTAATTAATATTATAAATATAAAAATTATAAATCGGGGTAACCCTTGAAATTTTAGTTTCGTTCCAAAGTACATCGATCAATGCCACCAACTCTAGACCCTAGTGTTTACAGTTGGCAGAGCTAATAGAGTACAAGTGACGCTATTGACAACGCCCCCACTCTCAGCTGTCTGTTAGAGGGGAAGTGTTACCCCTCACGGGGTTACACATTTTTCTTAGATAAGGAAAATACATTGAAAAATATTTACACCCAAGCGCGGCTAAAGAAGTTTCACTTCAATAATTTTTTATGTGCCTCGTTGGTAGCAAAATAGCGACGTCATGCCAAAAAGGTCTCCGAATCTCTTCAGACCAAGCCAAAATCTTTCGAGAAGCGATAAAAGCTTCTCTATTAGCGATTTTTTCTCATTTGATACTGAAACTTTAGAAAATAATTTTTGGAAACCCTTATCCTTTATTGATAATAATTTAAATGTACGGACTGTAAGAAATCTTCTCGTTTGAAGCGCGTTCAAGAGTCTTGTGATTAAGCCATTTTTTTTGGGTCGCATAGTCGGACCTGGTCCTCAACACAAAACGTCTCGATAGCCCTCCCCTCGTCCACAAAATCAATTTAAGCTACAAATTAGTCGGTTTCTGAACTGAAAAGTTACCTTTTAAGTGCCCCATTACGGGTAAAATAGCAACGTAACGCCCAAAGAGCCTTCACATCTCTTCAGACCAAGTCAAAATCTTTTGAGAATATGAAAGCTTATCTCTTCTGATTTACTAGTGAACCATCAGTAGTGCAGAATTTTATGGAGTTCTAGAAACTTAAGAGCTCGAGTTGAGGGCGCCTCAAACTTTAAAAACTTGAATTTTTGGAATCCCTTATTCTTTAAGGCCAATAATCTAGATGTAGGAACTGTAAGAACTGTTATCGTATGAATAACCATAAATTCCCTGTTGATTAAGCCTACTCTTAAACACAAAACGTCTTGATAAGCCTTCCCTCGTTCACAAAATCAATTTAAGCTACAGATTAGTTTGTTTCTTATCGAAAAATAATTTTTGATGTGCCTCGTTGGTAGCAAAATAGCGACGTCATGCCAAAAAGGCCTCCGAATCTCTTCAGACCAAGCCAAAATCTTTCGAGAAGCGATAGCATCTTCTCTATCAGCGATTTTTTCTCATTTGTTACTGAGCCACCAATTGTGCAGAACTTTAGAAAAATAATTTTTGGAAACCATTTTCCTTTATTGACAATAATCTAAATATCTAGATATAGATATAGATGTAGATATCTAGATATCTAGATATAGGGGCTGTATGAAATCTTTTCATATGAAGAGCCTTCAATTTTTTTGGGACTCAAAGTGGAACCTGCTCTTCAACACAAAACGTCTCGATAAGCCTCCCCTCATCCACAAAATCAATTTAAGCTGCAGATTAGTCTATTTCTGAACTGAAAAATTACTTTTTAAGTGCCCCGTAAGGAGTAAAAAAGCAACGTGACGCCAAAAAATCCTCCACATCCATCTCTTCAGATCAAGTCAAAATCTTACGAGTATATGCAAGCTTCTCGATTAGCGATTAGGTATCTGTTCTCATTTGATACTTATCCATCAATAGTGTAGAATTTTAAGGAGTTCTATAAAATTGGGGGCTCGAGTTGAGGGCGCCTCAAACTTTGAAAACTTGAATTTTTGCACTCCCTTATCCTTTATTGCCGATAATCTAAAAATAGGGATTGTAAGAACTCTTATCGTATGAAGAACCTTCAAGTGTCTTGTGATTAAGTCAACTTTTTTTGGGGCGCAAAGTGAGACCTGCTCTTCAACACAAAACGTCTCGATAAGACTTCCCTCGTCCATAAAATCAATAAGAACTACCGATTACTCTGTTTCTGAACTGAACAGTTACTTTTTAAGTGTTTTGTTTTTAGCAAAATAACAGTGTAATGCAACAAAAAACTTTGAAAATATAGTACAATATAATATAAACTTTTTGAGTTGATCTGGCAGCTCTAAAAATCGTTAACTTGGAACCCAAAAACTGGCGGAGTCTGCCACTGATTTAGATGCCACCGAAATCTGTACTTAACACGGTTTCAATACAGCACGGACAGATTAGTCGTGCTATAAAGTTCGACCCTCCAATATGCGTGTATTTGGTTGCATATCTGAGTCTTTTAGAAATTAGGATGCCTCTTGTTAGATAAATAATTAAAAATAAACATTTGAGATAATTAATGAAGGCTAACACGTTGCAGAATTGGATTAGTAGTTAAATAATAATAATAATAATGATAGTAATACTGTTCCTTAGAGTTTACTAGGAAAATCTAAAAATAAAAGCATATATTTAAAGCGTACGCTTTCTCTCTCTGCCTCGACAGACATGTCTCGATAAAATCAAAAATAATGTTCACCAACGTCAATTTAATTAGAATTTTAATAATTGCAATTATTCTACCGAAAATAACAAAATCCTCATTACAAGAAGAAGTGTAAGTAGTCCGATCGCAGTTGAATTCAATTAATTTTCTGTTCTTATAAAAGCATTTCAAGATGGATCAACGATTTGGGCTCCGAATTATGGAATCTCGGCAAAACAATCACGAAATTCTCGGAAATACAAGGCGTAAGTGTTGCATTCCAAACGGACCGTTTATAGTATAATTAATTTGTCAAAATCGATAGACGTACGCCTTCCTCAACGCCCAAGTGGAAAAGAAGAACCCCGAAGAACTGCTCAACGAAATGGTGGTGGATATTGAGCGTATGATGGACCGAAAGATGGATGCTGTCATGTGTATTATGCGTAAAGCCGAAGAGGCTGCTGAAAGTTTCGATTATAACAACACTGAAGATTTCTACGAGTATTACAGTTCGAAATATTCACAATTAGAGACCGATGATGAGCCACGATTGGCTGACGAATTGAGCTACAACCATGCCATGTATTTACCAATGAAACTCAATAAAGATACGCATTTTTATAATCTGGAAGTCAATACTAGCCACAGTTCGGTACATGTACCGACAAATATCTACGATAGAGGTAAATTGCAACGATTATTGCGAATTGGTTAAAATTTCTCGTTTTGTATAGATCGAAAGGCATCAATAGCAATCCAATGGTCGGAGGCGTTAGATGAAGTCTTCAAACAGAACTACAATTCGGATCCGGCATTATCCTGGCAATATTTCGGCAGTACATCGGGTATAATGCGCCATTATCCGGCGAAACGTTGGGAGGAGCTCGATAAAGATGAGTTCGATTGTCGGATACGCACCTGGTTTATTGAAGCGGCCACTTGCACCAAAGACGTGGTCATTTTGATCGATAACAGTGGCTCAATGGATGGTATGGGTAAACATATTGCCGCCCTTACAGCTTACAGCATCCTGGACACGTTCTCAAATAACGATTATATTAACGTTATGAATTATTCATCGTTTACAAATTTCACAATACCGTGCTATAAAGATATGCTCGTACAAGCCACTGAAGAGAATATACGGTTTTTCAAGAATGCCATCAGTGCGCTGAAAGCTGAAGGTAAAACTGCGTTAGATCAGGCGCTACAACAGGCATTCAACTTGTTGGCGAATGTAAGCATTACAATAATCGTTTTGTTGGTTTATTCGTTTCCTTTTTTTGTAGTATAGAGATTTGCGCGGCTGTCACGAGGACAGTTCAAGTTGTAATCAAGCCATTATGTTGATAACAGACGGCGTATCGAGAAATCTAAGCGATTTTATTATGCAATACAATTATTTGCCAGATGGCAGTATACCGGTGCGGATATTCACGTATTCGATTGGAGAGGAAGTGACCAATACGGAAGAAATGCGGTGGATGTCATGTGGCAATAGAGGTGAGCACATATACAGGCCTGGCAATCATTCTAGGTGGAGCGCATAGTTTACTCGCTGTCACTGTACGTATGAGCTCTGTATGCTTCTACTACTCGAAAAATATCGAGTTTGTTTTAAAAATCCTTCTGCTACAGCTCCAAATTTCTTCCAACAGTTCCGGCCCTTAAGAGGCTGTCAAGACTTATAATTCCAAAGATCGGATTCAATTTTCAGGCTACTACACGCAAGTGCAAACTTTGGAACAAGTAACATCAGCCGTTCTGCAGTACATCAACGTAATCGCCCGGCCGTTGGTGCTACAGGGTGTTGAACGTCCCGTCTCTTGGACGCACGCCTATGCTGATCTAACCGTAAGAACCGCCTACTAGTCCAGGCGCTGGAGGTACTTGAGTGTGCATGGAGGGGGCGACGCAATTTTATTTTTTTTTAAAATATGCTTCATTGAACCTTAATTGATGAGAAAGTGTTTGATACCAAGCGAAATTCGTGTTCAATTTTTGTTTATAACAATAAATAAAAAAATAGGCTTATCAGCTCAATAATTCCGTAATTATTTATAAAATTTAATATATTATGAACTAAATCGGTTGCAGATTTATCGAATATTTACTTTCAAGTCAAATATTAAATTTATCTTATGCCGTATTTGTTTATAATAAATCCATTTGTTGCTAAAAAACGGCCAATCCTATCGTTTTATCATTATATTACTTTAATGGTACAAAATATGAAAAAATCATTGGGAACAATTTTGTAGAAAATTGAATTTGGAACAAATCATGTTATTAGCAAAAATTCGAAAAAACTAACATTTCTTATGTTATAGAGCTTTAAAGGTCAGATTTTCGAGCGCAGCGGCACACTTATACCTTGCGGACAGCGTTTTTCGGCTTTGTCACTAAAGTAATATAATAAAACGATAGAATTGGCCGTTTTTTAGCAACAAATGGATTTATTATAAACAAATACCGCATACGATAAATATTTGACTTCTAAGTTAATATTTAATAAATATTCTACCGATTTAGTTCATAATATATTAAATTTTATAAATAATTAGGGAATTATGGACCTGATAAGCCATTTTTTTATTTTTTGTTATAAAAAAAATTGAACATTTTCTCATCAATTAAGGGTCAATGAAGCATATTTTCAAAAAATATTGCGTCGCCCCCTCCATGCACACTAAAGTACCTCCAGCGCCTGGACTATACTCTCACTATTAAATAGCCTTACGAAATTGATAATTTTAGTATGACGATGAGAAAGACGATCAAATCAACGAACCCTACCGCCTATTGACATCAGTAGCGGTACCAGCATTTGATACGAAGGCGAACAAGGACAATTCATCACGTCGTGCTGAATTGTTGGGCGTTGCCGCCACCGATGTACCAATCGATGATATCCAAAAGCTAACACTACCGTATAAAGTCGGCGTGAACGCTTACGTTTTCATTGTCAGTAATAACGGATATATCTTGATGCATCCAAATCTACGTCCAGTTTTCAAAGGGAAATTAACGGAGAATTATAACAGTATCGATATTACAGAAGTTGAACAATTAGATAACGATCTAGCAGCCCGCGTGATTGATGATGTACTGTTATCGTTACGTAACGCCCTAGTGAACGGTTCTCGGGGCACTATACAGAACGTCCCAGTCAAATACCATTATGATAATATGCGACGTGTCACCTTACAAATGTACGATTATTATTTTACGCCGATCAGTAGTACACCATTCTCGATTGCATTGGCTTTCCCCGATAAGTACGGTGATTATTTCTTGCATGTGGGTGATGAGATTTCGAAAAATCGTCATACCGGTGCGAAAATTACCGATTTCTTTCAAGGCACCAACTGGAAGATCCATCCGAAATGGTAATTATTTGTTGAAATAATTGGCTAGCAAACGAAATTGTTGGTATTTGCAGGGTGTATTGTAGATATCACTATTTGGAAGGCCACGAATTCCCAACACCGGAAGACGAAATGTTGCATTTCTTGGCGAAAATGTACGATGACGATTTCCGATGGGACAAGCAGTATTTGAGTGTTGGTGATGACGATGAGGAGAATCTGTCGAAAGGTAAAGTTGGGCTGCTGGTGGGGCTTAAGGCGATTTCACGACGGACAAACGTCCACTGTTGTTGAGTTGACGCTAAAATTTAATGCCATTCCCAAATTAAATCAATATTTTCTTTTTTATTTATCAGCGGAATTGTGTGAAATTTATGTCAGTTATAGTCGTCGAAGTGCTTGATGTCGGTATGAATTTGCTTTTTCAGAATTCGTATCTATTTCCTAAAAAACTTGATGAACAAGAATCATTGGTTTTTCTAAAAAATGGATGTAAATCGTATAAAAATAAATTCATACCGACATCAAGCGCATTAACCACAATCACTCAAATAAATTACATTAAATTCTGTCAATAAACGAAGGAAAAAAGACGAAAAGATTGGGATATTAACGAATTTTCACGACTTACGCGAAAACTAAATAACTTTTCCGAAAAATTTTCACTTGAGGTTAAAGCTCATTACAATTGGATGCGAAAAAATAATAAAAGTCAACAACAGTGCACTACCGCTTGTCGTAATAGACCGTTAATAGAAGCCCAATTGACTTCAGTTGAATGCGGCCGCAAGACACACGCCGATGACGATTACTACTGCGACCGTGAATTGGTGCAGCGTTTAGTGTTCGATGCCAAAAACACCCTGAATGCCTTCCAAGGGCCATGGATCTATCAGCAGGGCGAATACCATCTGTTTGAACGTTTCAATGCCACTCTGCGCTTTGTGGCAACAATGAGCGGCTTGACCCGTTGGGAGTACATCAATGAAGATGTCGAGAATGTTACTGAACGGTAAAAAAAACCGGGATGCATTTGAAGTGTACAACTTTCACCGTTTAATTTTAGAGAGTTCGGTGATCTTCACTCGCTCGCTATCGATGAGACATGGTATAAGAGTGCCGTGATCCAGCGCCAATACGATCGTGAATCGTTCGTGTATTCGATACCATTCCGGGATGATGATGAGGATGAAGAATTACTAGTTACAGCGAGTTATGCAATCTTTCCGAATGATGCGGGCCGTGAAGCGCCCGGTTCCGTTGTCGGCTTCCAATTCGTCCATGCTAATTTCAAACGACGCGTCCTGGAGATCACCAACCGCATCTCTGTAAATCTTAAACAATTCTATAATTGATATAATTAATTAATTAAAGATGAAGAGACATTCTTAGTTATTTAGTACGAAAAATGTTCAGCCGACGACCGGGAATCGAACCATGGGTCCTACTCGTGCTATCCGGGCGTTGAGGTGCTCTTAACCGCTGAGCTATCGACGGCCTGTAGTTATCTCTCGGACTAAATTCATATTACTAGCTTCGAGCGGGGGAATATTCATTCCAATTCAATACCTCTCGAAGAGGCGTCAAATATTTTTGTTTTATAGGCCGCCGATAACTCAGCGGTTAAGAGCACCTCAACACCCGGATAGCACGAGGAGGGCCCGTGGTTTGATTCCCGATCGTCGCCTGAACATTTTTCGGACTAAATAGCTGAGAATGTCTCTTGATCTTTAATTAATTAATGGATAACTCAATGAATTTAAATTTCGATTAATTCTATAATTATTTATAAAAAAAATCTCTTTATTGTAGAAACAATGCCCCGAATGTGGTACTTGTAATACAACATTAGATTGTTACATAATCGACCATAATGGTTACGTAATAATTGCGGAAGACGACGCGTACACGGGTCGATTTTTTGGCGAAATTGAAGGTGACGTGATGGACTCAATGGTGAACGAGTCGATTTTCCAAACCGTCACGCTGTACGATTTCCAGTATTTGTGCGAACGGTCAAAGAATTCAAGCAGTGATGCCAATACTCTATTGAATGTAATGAGCAATTAAGGCGCTCACACACCGACGCGACGAATTCGCACAATTGCGAATTCTACGCTGCGGTTTGTGGACGTTTTAATTTTCAACCAATCAATTTCAGCCGATTAATGTTGTACGTACAATATTCGATTGGTTCCTGATGAAGATCTCTTGGCTATTGTTCGAGTTTAGTTTAAGCGAGCTTTTTACAACAATCTACGTGTACGCGGAGGAATTTTTCAGTTTCAAAAGAGCGTCGTATATCGTCTATCTGGACATTAATGACACCATTAATCTATTGAAAGAGATACGATTCGGTAAAGCTACAGATGATGGTGATGGTGATGAAGATGGAGATGATGCTGAGGACATTTTCCGCTTTTATCCATGTGAAAAACAGAAAGATTTATATATACTACAACAGCAATTGTTTCTGCAGGACTATTATCCAAGTGAAATACAAGCGTCACGGTACCTGCTACCTTTGTTAATTTCTTATCAATAAGTATTTCTCTAATTTTAGACCGTATTTTATCAAGAAAATACCGTACAGTAATTTATTGTTTATCGCAATCAATACAACCGTACCAAAAACGAATCACGTACAATATACAACAGATCCGGAGGATATTGTTTATGAGAACAAAACAGTGTATCCGTGCCAGAAATCTTATTTAAATAATTTATTTAGACGCAGATTGGTTGGGTGTTTCAACGAACATCCATTGGTGAGATTTGTTTCGAATGGACGATGTTATATAATAACGAATCGAATTCGGGTCACTTGATCTGTTATTATATAACACCGTCCCTATTGATTGAAATTATGTAATTTGTGGAAACGATTACAGGAGAGAGAAATTACGGTTTGTGGGAAATCGAATTTTATCCAAATCAATCTTTTATTGTTGTTGATAGCAGTGTTAATTATTATAAAGTTTAAATAAATTTGTTGATTAATGTTTAACAAAACTGTTATATAAGTTATCCAACGATTGTGCATATGTTTGTCTTTATTTAATGCATTTGTGACACCATTTATCTTGTGAATTTGTAAATAATTCACACGTGCTAAACAAAGATAGGTCAAATGTGCACGCTCGGTTGCATGTAATATTGGTTGCATACACACATAATTGCGCGTTATATTGGTGGTATGCATACGCAATCCTATGCAACCATCATTACACGCAATCTAAAATGGAGGCTCGGCGAGCTCAATTCTGTATTGTTTCGATCAAATCTGTACTTTGATATCAATCAATTGCCATCCAACAATGATGAAACCAAACACCTCCTTCAATACGCTAAAATACGTCGTTTTATTAATCTCGAAATAACCACCGGTCGTAAATACGGGCATATTTGTCCGTCGCCAATCGATAAACTCCTTCAACTCCAAACCGTAGGTATTTGGGTGAATTGTCCGTCGTTTCTCTAGAATTTTGCCAGCAATCTTAATGCTCTCCATCGATTCATCCAATAATTTCTGGCACAACCAAATTACAATGGCTGTACTGATCTAAAAATCATTGTGTTGACAAATTGTGCAATCGATAATTAATCGCTCAATTACCATGACAAAAGCTAGAGCGGAGAGAGTACCACCTAGTGCCAAACTAACTTTATGGCGTGACAAATACGAATACAATATTTTCGACATGGAACAACTCCAATAGCCGATAATCCAACATAATGGCATGCCGAAAATATCGTTAACAATCCGATAGGTTGCGTGTAACGAATAGAAATCGTTTTTGATTCGTTTCAATTGATACAAATTTGTGGTTTTATAACAATTTCTCAATAGTAGATTTAACGATTTTTGTTGATGTAAAATTGATAATAATATCGAGATGAGTAGATTTAAATAGATGTGTAACGATACACTCGCCAACAATAAAGCACCACATCTTTGCAACAGAACCCTTAAACCGCTACGTTTCACCACAACACCGACCAGAATCAATAGATTGAGAACAAATCCGATAATTGATGCAACAATCAGTATTTGTTGTCTTGGAAAAGTTGTAATAATATTTTCGAATTTCGTATAGAGTTTTTGCCATTTCTTTTCGTTGATTATTGTACCGATAATTATCGATTCGAATAGGAATAAACAAACAAACACATCGACCATCACATCAGCAATTATAAAAACGTAAGATTTTTTGAACATAACGATATGACGCAGTGTCTTGTTGTAACTGTTGTAACTTTGTAATGTGATCAATATGAGAAACCATATCGTTTGTAAGAATTTTATATAAATATTTTTGTGATTTAGTGATGCTAGTGATGAGATTTTTGCAATTTTAATGATCAAATTGAACACTTTACGCGACATATTGTGATAAACTACAAACTGTTTTTCAATAATTGATTTTACTGTGAGTCCATTTCAAATTGCTTTAATTGAAAAGTTGATGTTTACAATTTTCTATAAATTGATTAAAGTGCTTTTTAATGGATACCTAACATCTAAAGAACATGTCATTTTCAAATTATGTCAAGTAAACAGGTACGGCAAACTAACTAAGCTCGCAATAAGAAACCTCCTACTTTACGCCTTCGTTTGACGTATACAGCTAGACAAAATGCCACCACTCTATATAAATAGTGTACCTGAAAAACGGCTCCCGGCACTTGGATGCAATTCGCCACGCTTTTCTGTCAGCCAACCGATTATTTGCTGAGAAATGACCTTTACGTAAAACTGCTCATTGCAAAACTACAGAATAGCAAAGAGTTTGACAAAACGTATAAAGAACCAAAGCAGAGCTACTACTTTTACGCCTTCTTATGACATATACAGTTAGATAAAATGCCACCACTGTATATAAATTGTGTAGCTGAAAAACGGCTCCCGGCAGTGGCATGCAATTCGCCACGCTTTTCTGTCAGTCAACCGATTATTTGCTGAGCAATGACCTTTACGTAAAACTGCTCATTGCAAAACTACAGAATAGCAAAGAGTTTGACAAAACGTATAAAGAACCAAATCAGAGCTCCTACTTTTACGCCTTCCTATGACATATACAGCTAGGCAAAATGCCACCACTGTATATAAATTGTGTACCTGAAAAACGGCTCCCGGCACTGGGATGCAATTCGTCAGCTTAGCTAAACCTGCTCATTGCAAAACTACTGAATAACAAAAGTTTGATAAAACTTATAAATAGTCGGAGCAGGACTGTATTCACAAATATTCAACCTGCACCGTGGCAAACCGCGATATAAACATCGTTTTTGTTTGAAACTGATGACCGGTTTCGGAGGCGTTGTATCCCAGGAAAAAATGTTTTATCTGATCATTTATGACTATTTATAGTTATTATAAATCATATATAAATCTATATATTTATTTATGATTTTATATGACTTATATGATTTTATATAATCTGTTTAGATTAATGTATAATTGGATCTGATTATAACTGCACTACGGCACCATGTATATGGCTATATATGGATTCATACATAATTATACATAGTTCGTGTAGAACTATATCTAGTCATATATAAGTTTATATATGATTATTCATAATCATATCCGATCAATGTACAGTCATGTATGGTTGGATTTAATCTTGGCTGTAACAGTGCGTCTAATTGTAAACAATGAGATTGCTCGAGGTTAAGGTTCGCAGTTTCCACCTAAATGGTCGAGGTTCGATCCCGTATGCAGCCTACATTCTTTTTTAAAATAGATATGTTTATGTATAATAATGCATAAGTAGATATGCTTAGACATGGCCATTTTTTTGGATCTAATCATATATAATTAACTTGTATGATTATATATGATTCGACAAAATATTTTTTCCTGGGTTGTTAATAGTAGCCTAACTCCTCACATTATGTCTTCTATTTTACCTTAACTCTTACAGAATTATATTGCGTCCATTGTTGCCTGTTTCGATTCACTACCAACGTTCCACCTCACATTTCTTTGCCTTTGAAGTAAACTGAAACAAATTTATGATAACTTCCAACAATGATAGAGATCTTACACTTAATTAATTAATTAATTAATTAATTAATGATAGAGATCTTACACTTACAAATTAGAACAACTAGTTGGAACATGCTGTATAAAATAAATTTTAAAATTTACGCGCCATTAATAGAGTGGTTCAACTTTACACCAGTAGAGAACGCAATGTACACAAAAGAATTTTAATACCAAATTACACCACAAATTGTTTATAAAAAATCGATTTAAACGATCCCAAAAGAAAGAATCGCACTTCAGGTATATTCCAATAATAGAATTTGTTGATTATTTGTTATAACAGTACAAATATTACGCAGTTATGGTACAGTTTCATAATTGCCGCCATATTTGCTACCAACCTGCTGTAAACAATATCACTTGATAACACTATCTTGACGGTAACAGATGTTATATTGTACAATTTTCCCCAATAATTTTGCGTATTATCGTACAAATTGTTTCCATAAAGTCGATTTTAATCGTCAAGAAAAGATAATTGATTATTTATTATTAAGTTGTTTCAATTTCATAATTATCGCCAAATCTGCTACCAACATTCTACTAACAATAACCCTACGCCGGCCGTTACAAGTGGTTACAAGAAAAAGAGGTTATGTTGCAATGTTTTTTCAAAAAAATTCAATAAAAGCCCGTACACGATAGAATTAAATGGTATACAGGTTAGTGTTAATAATAGTATGAACCAATTTTCAAGAATGTTACGTTCGAAAGTACGTCGAGCTTTAGAAACTACCGATAATCCCGAAAAACGTGATCCAAAACGGTTTTGTTCCAATCCAACAACTAATGACACACAAATCACTGAACAATTCCTGCAACTCCATCACGAATTGAAGAACGATTTAAAACCGTTAAAGTTCCAATCACCGGTCGTGTACGTTTATAATCCATTAGAGTATGCATTCGATCCATACGAACAATACGTACGTCGGTATTGTAAGAATCGAAAAAGACTACTATTTGTCGGTATGAATCCGGGTCCGTTTGGTATGTGCCAAACTGGTATACCATTCGGTGAGATCAAATCGGTACGTCATTGGATTGGTATAGAGAATGGTGTTGTTGAGAAACCATCAAAAGAATGTCCGGCACGACCAATTCACGGTTTCGAATGTACACGTAGCGAAGAGAGTGGTAATCGTCTATGGAATTTCTTTAAAGACACCTTCAATTCACCCGAGAAATTCTTCGAGAACGCCTTCGTTTACAATTATTGTCCGTTAGCATTTATGAAACAGACTGGTGTTAATGTAACACCAAACGATTTAAAGGTGGATCTTTACAATTATTGCAATTATTAATTTAATCAATTCTCTCTGTGTTGCAGGACTCAAAACAATTGGAAGAAATCTGTGATCGGTATTATTTGAGAATTATTGAATTATTACAGCCGGAAGTGGTGGTTTGTATTGGGAAATATGTGGAGAAACGCACAACAACTGTAATAAAAGCGAATCTAATCGACAATATTCAAATATTATATTTATTGCATCCGAGTCCGTTAGCTGGTAGTAAAGAGAAATGGTTCCAAAAGGCGCAAGATTTCTTTCAAGCCAATAATCTAATGAAATATTTCTAAAACATCAACAATGTCCACATCCGACCCATCTGAATTGTTGCTATTAACCGATATTGAGCAAGAATTCATGGAACAAGCATTCAAATACGCCCATGAAGCACTATCGAAACAAGAAGTCCCCGTCGGCTGTATTTTCGTCTATGATAACACGAAAATCTTAGCGTTAGGCCGGAATACCGTGAACGAAACGAAAAATGCTACACGACATGCTGAAATCAATTGTATCGAACAAATCTTAGATTATTGTAAACAGAATCGTTTAAATTATAACGAAATCTTTCAATTGATTTCAGTTTATGTCACAGTTGAACCGTGCATCATGTGTATGTCGGCCTTAATTGATTTGAATGTAAAAAATATTATTTATAGTTGTAAGAATGATCGTTTTGGTGGACGGACTGTGTTTGATGTGGCTGCGGCAGTTCGACAACCGGTTGTAACAACAATTAAAGGTGGGTATCGGGCCGATGAGGCTATGAATTTATTGAAGGAATTCTATAAGGGTGTTAATCCGAATGCGCCATTATCCAAAGTTAAGACTAAAGGGAAAATTGTTAAGAACCCTTATTGAGTTTTTGTTTGATTTGTACGTTTTTTTCTTTAAATAAAGTTTTATACAATTAACACGTTGACACCAATGTGTCAGTTGTCTAATGACAATTCATATAGTGTCGGGATTTCACCTAGGATCACATTAGTTTCTATCTTTATCGAAGTGGAAATCAAGGAGCGATATTAGAAGTGAAGATGTGATAGAGAGAATGGAGGAAAGACAAAGAGAGTGGAGAAACAAACAGAATGAAGGAGTCAGTGAGAGTGAAGAAAAGACACAAAGAGAGAAGGAGAGAGTCAGTAAGAGTGAAGGAAAGGCTCAAGAGAGGAGAGATAGACAATGTGAACATGAGACAGTTGAAGTGAAAAAGAAACAGAAAACTGAGGGAGGGAAAGAGAAAGAATATTGAGAAACAGAAAGAACGAAGATATAGAGACGGTGAAGGAGAGATAGAGAGAGTGAAGGAGAGTTAGAGAGAGTGAACAAGAGACAGGAACGCAGAGAGAGAGAGAGAGAGAGAGAGTAAAGTTAAGATAGAGAGCGTTAATGAGAGATAGTGAAAGCAAAGGAGGGATATAGTCAATAAGACATAGAGAAAACAAAGAGATTGAGACAGTGACAATGAAGGGAAGGCACAAAAGGTGAAGAATATACAGAAAAAGAGGAGAGATAGACAGAGTGAACAAAAGACAGAAAACGCAGAAAGAGATAGTAAAAGCGAAAGAGATGGAGGCAATGAAGAAAATAGGCAGCGAGAGTGAAGCAGGCACAAAAAGAGGAAACATAGACAGAGTGAACAAGGGACAGAAAACACAAGTGAGAGATAGTAAAAGCGAAGGAGAGGTAGATTGAGTGAATAAGAAATGGAGAGAACGAAGAGATTGAGACAGTGAAGGAGAGGTAGGGAGAGTGAAGGAAAGAGGCAGTGAGAGTGCAGGAGACACAAAGAGAGGAGAGATAGACAGAGTGAACAAGAGACAGGAATGCAGAGAGAGAGAGCGAGAGTAAAGTTAAGATAGAGAGCGTTAAGGAGAGATAGAGTGAATAAGACATAGAGAAAACAAAGAGATTGAGACAGTGATAGTGAAGGGAAGACACAAAAGGTGAAGAATATACAGAAAAAGAGGAGAGATAGACAGAAAACGCAGAGAAAGAGATAGTAAAAGCAAAGGAGAGATAGAGAGTGAATGAGATGGAGGCAATTAAGGAAAGAGGCAGTGAGAGTGAAGCAGACATAAAAAGAGGAGATATAGACAGAGTGAACAAGAGACAGAAAACACAGTGAGAGATAGTAAAAGCGAAGAAGGGGTAGAGGGAGTGAATAAGAAATGGCTAGAACGAAGAGATTGAGAGACAGTGAAGGCTTGATCGAAACACTGAGAGTGGAGGGAAGTCACAAAGACAGGAGAGATAGACAGAGTGAACAAGAGACAGTAGAAATGAAAGAGAGACAGAAAACAAAGAGAGAGAGAAGACCTGTGGACACCCTCCTCCTGTGACTATGAAATTCTTGTTTTTAAAAGTGTTATTCGTTTCTTGTACAAAATTACACACTTTGCCATTTCCATTTTCTAGGCTCGATTTGTGTAGCTATCCTTCTGCTATTTCCCAACTCACCCGGAGGATTGCAGATGAAGCCACTGTTCGCTGTGAGATCTATAAATGGGCATTAAAATTACCTTTTTAAAGCAAATATCTCAGGACTATTCGGGAATAATCTGAAAGTTTGGAAATGAGACTCGATTCGGTTTTTTTTTGTTTGCTTTTCGAATCAACACAATCTTTTATGAAATAATTTAAAGTATCTCTAGCCCTATCTACAAATTCTCAATACAAAAACGTACAACTATTTTATAAATTAATTACAATTGAAAGATAATTTCCTTTTTTTTTCCTCTCTCGTTTTCGAAAATCGTCAATAACACATTGAAATCACATGAAAAAAAAAAGAAAATTGTAAAACTTGTGATGTGTGTGTGTGCAACCTATAATATGACTATATTATATGCGTGTATTATATACATAGATTGGCAACAACAGTAGCATTTCAATAATAGATTAAAGCGGTCAAACAAATGCAAATGTCTCGGAAAAAAAACCTAATATATAAAGGAATGAATGAAACAACACTTTGTGGTTCATTAAGAGAAAAAAAAACAGACAAATCTCTATCGACATCGATGTGAAAGACTTTTGTTAATTATTCTTTTGACAAATACTAATAAAAGTTCTTTAAACAGTTTCAACACTGGCTGAATGTCCATTAATTTGTGTATAATCAATCAGTGGACTAGTCGGTTTCGAACAACAACTAGACGATGATGAGGACGACGATGACGATGAAGATGATGAACTACACGAATCATCCGAATCGGTCTCTGAATCTTCTGTGTCCGCATTATTGTTCGTATTACAATTCTTAGCTGTATCACGATGAAACATGGCTAATTCACGTTTTAAAGCATCATTCTCATTGGTCAGTCTATCGATTTCTTTCTGAAATTCTAATTTACAATTAGTATCGTCAATTTGTTGTTGTTGTGGTGGTGGTGGTTGGGATTTTTCTTTCTTCCTTAAACGTTTCGTTAAATATTCAACTTTACTTTCTAATGCTAAATATTCACATATTAATTCATCTTTATTCATTGCTTGTAAACGTTCCGCTTGGACACTCTCGTATTGATCAACGAAATCTTTGATTAAGAATTGTTCCTCATCATCGGGTGATGAATAGAATTCACCATCTGTATCGACACTAATACTTGAATCTCTGGTACGTCCACCGGCTGATGTTGTTGAACGTTGTTCAGCATACCGTAGATCTTCATCCAAATCTTCGATATCACCATGGTCCTCCAATAAAAACTGATTACTATTGTACGGTGCTTCCGGCTTATTTATCAATTTACTCAACTTCCTACTACCGTTATTATTATTCTTATTATTATTGTTATTCTTGTTGTTGTGGTGATTTGTGCCGTTTTTCCGATTGTACGGATGGCGACGTTTGGATTTGCCGCGTCGCGTTTTACGCTTCTTTGTCGGTATCTCGGATTCGTTCAATTTCGTCGGTACAGATGGCGCCAGTGGTGGTGGTGGTGGTAATGCGCACGCATCCCGTTTCACCCCACCACCACCAACACTAACAACAACGTCATCAGCAGCGGCCGCTTCAACACAATGGCGGCGGTTGGTGTTGTTGGAATTCGTAGCCGATTCTTTGCTGATTGTTTCTTGAACACAATTTTCACTCATTTTTAGCAATTCTCATTGGTTTCGAACACTAGATTGTTATTATTGAATTATTACAATGTCTTATCGGGAAACACTCTCGATACTAGCTCACGACCAAATGAACACGATTCAAGCGCAATCGCCATTTTCGTTATAAATTGTCTCGGTAAAGCTCAGAGAGTTAAATAGAGAGAGAATTTTCAGTATTAGTTGTAGTTGTTGATGGTTGGGGGCGCTATGGTGTTGTTGATTCGCGTTTGTTTTTCTTTTTCGTCCTTTTTCCTTTTAACAAATTCGAGTAGTGTGGTGGGGTGGGTTGTAAATTCGCCCAACCCATTTTTTTTTTTATTTACTGAATAAGGCAATCATCCATCTGGGCGTTTTTCTCCATCTCTTTCTACTAATTAACTAATTAATTAACTATTACTTTTGGCCTAAGATAGTAAGAGATGGGGAGTTTCTAGTAAACATCCCCTGCATTGGAATTTATTTATTATTACCTCGAAATAAAACAAAAGAAAACATTTACATAAACACTGGGAAACAAATAAAGAAACACAGGCGATATTATTTATAAATTTACACATCAACAATACAATCGATCTCTTTCTATTTTTCGTATAAAACAATTATATGTGGAAAAGAGATAGCTATATATTATCCAATATTACCAATCTACTATCATTTGTTTTCGTCTTCCTGTATTATTTATAACTTTGTTTTTATTATAAAACAAAAAAAAAACTTATTTACAATAAATTTGTATTAAATTCTTTTGCCGTTATCTACTATATGTCGACATTTCAATTGTTTTATCTTCTCACTTTCTTTTCATAGTTTACAATTCAATGAATTCAACAAGGACAACAATATCGAATTCGATTTAATTAACAAGACCGAGAAGGATGGCAAATGTTTTTTTTTATCTGTAAATCGAGAAAATGAAAGAGATTGCAACCGTTCTGGCTTGACATAGATTTTTCTATGCAATCAAAAAATTCTTAGGAAAGTCATGATAACAGTCACGTAAGTCACGTGACATTATTTATCTCTTTCAATTGGTATTTCATTGTTTCATTTAAACACATTTGATCATCTTTTATAAATAAGAATTATTCTTTTATTAAGTAATTCATCCTCTCTTTCTAACGTTTGATTTCAACCGATTCTTGTCTCTCTCTTTTGGTATCTTGTAAATACGATGAAATTCAATTTGCCGCCTTCATTTGGGGTTTTTCATTCTCTCAGGTTTGTTACCGTGAATTTTTTGCTTCGTAATGTTGGTAGTGACCGTTTTTTTTCAATTTCCGTTAATTTGAAAATTTCAACCGACCGACATTCGAGTGATTGTTTAGTTGAGAGAAATTGTGATTTTTGAATTAATTGCACGAATTTTAATTGAAATTAATTAAGTAATTATTTTATTTATTTATTTGACCTAATATTTTATCAAAATAACGAATTAAATTTATCAAAAAACGTAATTCTTTTTGATGAATTTTGATAGTTGATTTTTCATTGTAAAAAGCAGTATTATATTATTGTTCTTTGAGTTTTATCAATTTTTACATTCCAAGGTGAGTGGTATTTCTAAATATTCAATGATTTGCGAAAATTTTCATTCGTTTCAGATGTGTGATGATAAGACTGTACGTGTAGCGTTAAGAGTCCGTCCATTAGTCCCATTAGAATTAGAAAAGGGCTGTGCCGATATTCTAGAGACATTCACACTAATCAAACAAGTGCGATTCAAGAATGCCACCGATAAAGCATTCACATTCAATTATTTGTTCGATCAGCATTCAAATCAAAACGATTTATACAATGAGGCCGTTCAAGGATTAATTGAGAATTTATACAACGGTTATAATGTAACGATATTGGCGTACGGTCAGACAGGTTCTGGTAAAACGTACACCATGGGTACATTGTATCAACATGGTGATAGTGATGCTGGTGTTATCCCGCATACAGTCAACGATATTTTTGATAAAATTACAAATTTAAATGATTATGAATGTAAAATTTCGGTGGCATTCATTGAACTGTATCAAGAGTGTTTATATGACTTATTATCGGAGAAATCAAGAGAACAATCTGTGCTGGACATTCGTGAAGATGCAAATAAAGGTACAGTTTATATACAGCTGGGGCAAATTATCTAGACTTACATGGAATATAGTATAGTCGTATAGTATACCTTGTTGTTGTCTCTAGTATAATTTTGTATATACGCCTGTTGTGTCTGATCAATCAGATACTGTAGTTACTAGCCAATAGCAATACAGAAAAATTGGTAGCCAGTAAATATACTACGGTACATTTTAGAGAAACATAATAATTCAAGAAATCACAATTTGTGCGTAATAACTGTTAGTTCTCTAGTTAATTGTTTTATTTTGTTGTTAAATTTTCTCAGAACATTCGACAGAAAATTGCTAAACACTGGAACAGTCTGTATTTAGGGCAAATATTCACGTATGTGCATTAGGGTGCTTCATTTCAGAGCAATTTTTTTTTTCAAGTCCCACCTGAAAATCTTATAGTCGGTGGAAAAACAAAAATTTTGAGCCGCATAGTAGCTCTTAATTCCGATTTTAACCCGTTGCTAATCCATTTTTTATTTTTCCCATTTAAATAACATTGAAAAGTAATTTTTTTTAACTTTTTCCTTCCGCTCACCGTATTAAATTTTTTTTTCGTATTTTGACTTATTGGCTCTTGTAGAGGACTAAATTTGCTACAAAAAAGGTATTTTGAGTCGAGTCGGTAACTCGATTAGATTTCTTCACAAATCCTCTTATATTGAAATTTCGTAAAAATAATGTGAAATCTCATCTAGTGCCCAAACTATTGAAAATGGATAAAAAATGTCAAGAACAATTTTGTAGGAAATTTTATGCCCTACAATTTTTGTAATTAAACAATTTGTCGTAACTCTCATAGTTTAGTAACTACAGCCTCTTAAAATATAAAATTTTAATATAAGAAGCGATTTGTGAAGAAATCTTATCGAGTTACGGACTCGAGTCAAAGGACGTTTTTTGTAGCAAATTTAGTCCTCTACAAGAGCCAATAAGCCAAAATACGAAAAAAAAAGTTTAATACGGTGAGCGGAAGGAAAATGTTAAAAAAATACTTTTCAATGTTATTTAAATAGGAAAAATAAAAAATGGATTAGCAACGGGTTAAAATGGGAATTAAGAGCTACTATGCGGCTCAAAATTTTTGTTTTTCCACCGACTACAAGATTTTCAGGTGGGACCTGAAAAAAAAATTTGCTCTGAAATGAAGCACCCTAATGAGCATCAAACACGGAAGATTTATAATTTATGCTTTATTTTACGCTAAACTTGTTAAATCTAGTAATCATTTGGTCCCTCAATTCAGAGACACAGAGGGGGAGCGATGTAATAAAGAGCGGCCAAATTTGCTCAAGGTGTGTTACAGAAATAGTACAGGAGCGTTTCTATTTCTCGTACAACTTGCCTATTTCCTTTGCCTCGCCTGTATCAAATTCTCTCATATTTGGGTGGTTTCAATAGTTAAAGCGTCCCAATTATTTGACATTTGGGTTTTATGCTAGCTCCACCAATGTTTTATGCAGCTATTTTCTGTACACACTTCAGATTGATTATTGAAATTTCTTGTAGAAATCATGATACCTGGCCTGACAGAAATAGCTGTAAAAAGTCCCGGAGAAGTGTTCAGCATTCTATCACGTGGATCTGCCGGTCGAGCCACTGCAGCTACCAATATGAACGCAACTAGTTCACGGAGTCACGCAATTTTCACCATTACGTTAAATTTAGTTAATAAGACCGACTGGTATGTTAAAATTATTATCTTTTTATGAACAATATTATAAACGTTTTTTTTTTTTCTAGTACTGACAATAAGACTGCAAAATTGCAATTAGTTGATTTAGCTGGTTCAGAAAGGTCAAAAAAAACTGGCGCCGTTGGTACGACTTTTAAAGAGGGCGTCAATATAAACAAAGGGCTCTTAGTATTAGGCAATGTGATTTCGGCTCTTGGAGATAGTAAACATCACAATTATATCCCGTACCGTGATAGTAATCTAACCAGATTGTTAAAAGACAGTTTAGGTGGAAATAGTATAACGTTAATGATCGCCTGCGTTAGTCCGGCCGATTATAATTACGATGAAACATTATCCACATTACGGTACGCAGATCGGGCCAGAAAAATACAAAATAAACCGATTATTAATCAAGATCCAAAAACTTTACAAATTCAACAATTAAAACATACAGTCGAAGAATTGCGATTACAACTTTTAGCACAAGGTGGTCCAGTCATTTGTCCGGGAGACATTGAGAGATTGAAAGAAGAGAATCTGGAGATTAAAAATCGTAATCGTGAATTAAATAATCGACTATCGAACACATTAACTACAAATACGTGTCTATTTGAGCAAATTGTTTTATTACAAAATGCTAATGAGGATTTATTTAAAAAAATCCAACAGATGCGTGAGAATTATTGTTCGATTTTTGACGAATTCTCGGAAAACGTTAAAAATAAGAATTTTGATAATTGTGATAAAATTTTGTTGAAATTTAAACAACTACAAAACGAATTTATTGATATAAACAACGAGCAAAAGAAGATCGAGTCCGAATTAAAAGATCATGAAGAAAGAACCAGTCTCAATTCAACTTCTGAATCTAGTTTATCAACATCAGCAACAGAAATCAATGAACAACGCGAATTACATACGAACAATCAAGTGGAATTGAATGAACGGCTACAAGAATTGAGTAAACAATTAGCGATAAAACAACGTTTAGCTGAACAAATCTTGATCAATAATCATTATACAATTGATTATAACGGTATGAATGAGAATCAACAGAAAATCGAACAATTAGAAAAAGAAAAAAACGAATTATTACAACAATTACGCCAACAACAACAACAGCATCCATCAAATGAACAACGCCGTAAACGTATCCAAGAATTAGAACAACAAATCCAAGAGTTAATGAAGAAGGTGCGCCAACAATCCCAACTGATCAAATTGAAAGAGAAAGACGATCAAAAAATACAGAAATTGAATCAGGAGATCTTGCAAATGAAACAAACTAAAGTCAAATTGATACGGACAATGCGCGAAGAGAATGATCGTTTTAAACGTTGGAAACAACAACGTGAACGTGAATTATTAAAATTGAAACAACAAGATCAAAAGAAACAAAATGAAATTGTTAAAATGCAAGCAATACATAAGAAACAACAGAACGTATTGAAACGTAAAGTTGAAGAGGCTGCTGCTATTAATAAACGTTTAAAAGATGCACTACAATTACGTCAACATAATTTACAATCGAAGAATACTAATAAAACAATTAAAATTGAAGAGAAAATCGTGCCATGGTTGAAGGAGGAATTCGATTTACATATGAATTTAGCAGCAGCAAAACAAACATTGAATAGTTTATTAGAAGATCGGGCTACATTACAAAAACAATTAAATCAATTATTGGCGAATGGTGATGGTGATGAGAATGAAATTAAAACAATCCAAGATGATATACAGTTGCGTTCATTACAAATTCAAGATCTACAACAGAAAATTGTCGATACAGATGAAGATGCACGGTCAAAGACACGATTTGAGAATATCCAAACGATGTCTGAAGCGAAACTAGCATTAAAAACACTATTTGATATGGTAGGTGATTTGAAAAAGAACGATGTATTAAAAGAAAATAAATTGATTGAAACACAAGAGGCACAGAAAGAGGTAAATTTTTATTTAATTTATTTTTTATAAAGTCGTAAATTTGTTCAATTGTAGTTAGTAGAAGAGAATAAAGAATTGGAGCGAATTATAAAGATTGTTGATTGTAAACATGCCGAAGATGTTGCTCGACTCGAACGCGAATATGAAGAGAAATTTAGTGTATTATTGGAACAATTGCGTGGCAACTATGGCAACAATACAGATCTACAGATACGCAAACGTTGTCAGATCTTGGAGCAAAATGTTGAGCAATTAGAGAATAAAATACAAGATCTAATGCAACAAATTTATGAACATCAACAAGAAAATGATAATTTGCAGAAGAAATTGAGTACAATTAGTGTACAAGTATTTCCAAAAATTGGTTTATTAACTTATCTATTATTGAAAATAAATTATTTTTTAGGAATTAGCACAAGGACTTGTAGCCACCGATGAAGACGAACATAAAATAAAATTAGAAGAAAATGGCACTGAGTATCACACACCTGTTATGGAACCGAAGACGAGAAAGCCCAAACTTAAAGTAATTAAACATAACGAAACGTTCACTCTTGATGATTCGGTAAGTGTACGTTTGAACACGTGGGTTAAACCTTAATTTTACTTTACGCCCATAAATTCCCTTGTTTTATCCACAAACAAACTGAATACTCTTGCCAATTGAATCAACTAGCGCCTAGGAGTGTAGGCTTGTATGAGTGACTAGGTTTTTGGAACCGTATATCGAATATTATCGAAAATTAAAAATTTTTGGCAGGCAACCACAGAATCTCAGATGAATCAATTAAATTCAAAATTAGATTTTTGTAGAACATATTTAACTAAGAAAAGAATTATCAATTTAACAGTTTGAGAATTGCTCAGAGATTTAAAACCTTACAGAAAAAAACAAATAACGAATCAAAATTAGGGGTGGATTGGAGATAAGAATGAGAGAGTAATTTTGCAGTTCTCTTTTTTTATAGAGATTTTGTTTCTTGGGCCTCATTTCTCAATATAAGCGATCACTCTGCCAATGCCAGTCCACTCCTGAAAAAGATCTATTTAAAGATTTTTCTGGTGACCTCATGCGGCAAAGATTCCCGTATATACGAGGGTGGGGTAAAAAGTTCCGGGCCTGTTACAGAGCTAGCGTTGTTGTAACGGTTTTTTCGAAGATTTCGTTAGGCATTATAGTTTTACCAATCCGTTAAATTGAAGCATTCAGAGACTTTCCAGAAGAATGGAAAAATTCAAAATTCGTGCTGTGATTAAATACTTTTTGAAAGGCTTGGCTGCAAAGGAAATCAAAAAAGAGCTTGATTCAACATTGGGAGAGTCCGCTCCAACAGATACGACCGTTAAATGTTGAATTGCAGAATTCAAGATGAGTCGAACAAGTATCGAAGATGAGCCACGAAGTGGACGGCCCTCTGATGTGACTACGCTAGAAATCATCGAAAATGTGCATAAACTCGTTTTAGCAGATCGGCGAATAAGAGTCATTGAGTTAATAGAGATTGTAACGCGTCCGTAATATTTGACATGAACATTTGGGCATTAACAAGCTGTGTGCAAGATGGGTGCCTCGTTTGCTCACTCCTTAACAAAAACTGCACTGAAAAAGGATTTCAAGGAATTGCCTTCAGCTCTTCCATATACCGATTTGTGACCGTGGATGAAACTTGGGTTCACCACCAAACACATGAAACAAAAGAGTAGTCAAAACACTGTGTCGAGAAGAGACAACCTGTTCCAAAAAAGCAAAGACCACTTTGTCTCTCAATAAAATGATAGCGACAGTTTTTTTGGGATGCACAAGGGATAATTTTATCGATTGTCTTAAAAAAAAATGGTAGAACAATAAATGGGGAATATTGTGCAATCCTACGTCAGCGTCTGAACGATGAAGTGTAAACAAAACGGCCGCATTTGGCGAGGAAAAAGGTGCCTTTCCATCAGGACAATGCTCCTGTGCACACTTCAGTCCAATGACTGAAGCTTCAATAAGCTTGGAGGAAAGAGATTTTCAAATAATAAAGAACTTATAGTTACAGTAAATGGATATTTTAATCAACGTATAGAGGTGGCATAAGCGCTATAGCGGAGCGCTGGGCTAAATATATAGCGTTCGATGGTGATTGCATTGAAAAATGAATTTAAAAAATCCTGCTTTTTTGCCTAGGCCCGGAACTTTTCACCCCACCCACGTATCCACCGATTTATTTGGCAAACCCTTAAAATACTGAATTTGTTTAAATTTCAATTTTTCAGCGCACCGTTGAAAGTGATGTTGAGGAAGAAATGGACAATCACAACGACGATCCAGATTGGAGGAATACGCCGATTGGTAAATATCTAACGGCACAAAAGAAGGCACTGATGAATAAAAGTAATATTGAAATACATACCGAAAATATATGTAAATAAATTTGATTTTCTAATTATAGATGCAAAAAGAGGGACAAAGAGATCATCAGCGGGCGGCTGTACCTGTACAGTCAGTAATTGTTCTAAACGGTGTGGATGTCGAAAACAACAACAAGGATGTGGGACTTCTTGTAAATGTTCTGCAGCCACTTGTACAAACCGTTTAGATGAAAATGTAATTAGATTTTGAGTTTTTTTTTTTGCTTAAATTTTACCCAATTCTATTTACAGGCTGAAAATGCCGAGCCCAATGCGGATCTGTCGAAAAGATCACGACAAGAACTTGATTTCAATTGTTGATCATAATTTGCGTGTTGAGTGTGATGATGAAATGGGAGAGGTAGCACAAGTTTTTTAATTCTTTTCTTTTGGCTTTTAAAAATCATAATAATTCAACCTTATTGTTTTTTTTGTAGGTTTTATTGAAATGGGAGATTTGTAAGAGAAAAATATAAAAATACTGCAGTATCGGATTACTGTCCAACAGAATTTAATAAATTTAATATATAACTACCTAAATCTTCATCTTGATTTGTCCATGAAACATAAACATTCTTCTGTTCATCATCCTCATCCCCATCAACTTTAACTAAAACCGATTCAACCGAAATTTCACCTTCGGCAAAAACAACTTGCCATTGTGGTAATTTCTCTTTAATAAACAAATGCAACTTATGTGCGGTTGATAATGATGGTCCACTATCATTTATGTGTATTGTTGATGAGAATCGGATAATATGCCGATTAATACCGGCTTCTTTGCACGCCTCATCCACATCCATTAAACATAAATTATTATTATCTTTCATAACTAAGACACCGTGTAAGGTGCGTCGTCGTTTCGGATCCGGTGGTAGATTACAGAATTTCTTTGCTTCACTCTTCAATAATGGTAACGATACATCAATTGGTATTTTAATTGGTGTACTAATCACACACGTTTCACCATTTGCTGGATTATAACAATTCAATTGGAATTCTTGTTGGATCTTCTGTTTGAGAAATTCCATCTTTTCGGCTTCACCATGCACTAAGAGCACATTCTTCGGTTCGCAATGTTGTATTAATTGCATAATACCTTTAGCATCAGCATGGGCCGAAAAACTCATATATTCAACATTCATTTTCACTTCGACGATTTGTTTATTTTCAAATTCGATCCGTTTGGCACCATTCAAGATTTTATGGCCGACAGTGCCTTGTACACAAAATCCTGGCATTATTACCATATTATTCTCGTTGGGGGCCCATTTCTTGAAGATTTGTAAACTCAAACCGGCATGCAACATACCGGGTGTAGCGAATACGACCATCGGTCCGGGATTATCGATATATTGGCGATCGAATGGCTTAATATGTTTGAAATCGAACATGTTACGTTGCACGAATGTTTTACGTATCTTCTGATTGGTCCATGTTATAAACATTTTATAATAATTGTTGGCCTTCTCTGTTAAACCAAGTGCAAAATATACTGGCGCCTTTAAATTCATACGTTCCCAATAGGTTTCTAATAAAATACACAATTCTTGGGCGCGGCCTAATGCAAATACAGGTATCAAAACTTTACCGCCACGATCGATACATTCGTGGACTTTTTTCAAAAAATCCCGTTCCCGACAACGTTTCGAATCACGTATCGTTGTCGCATAGGTTGATTCACTGATCAACACATCCGGTCGGCATTTATCTATCCATGCCGCGCCCAAATGTCGATCCGGTGTCATATTATAATCGCCAGTGTACACAACACTCTGTTGGCCCACACGTATCCAAAACATAGCAGCACCCAAGACATGACCGGCATAATACGCTTTAATCTCAATACCATCATCGACCATCACCGATTGGTGTAGTGTAACAGCCACAACTTTCTTCATGCAATCTTTGATCATTTGTGAAGTGAAAAAGTTCTGATCACCTTTCTTCTCAACGCACACTTTACGCATATCCTCCAATAGAATTGGAGCGATGGCTTTTGTTGGATGTGTCATGTAGATTGGACCGGAATAGCCGACCATTTCGGACATGTACGGTAGGGCGCCGCAATGATCTAAATGGAAATGTGAGATGATCACACAATCAATGTACGATGTTAATGGACCATCTGGGCATATATAGGAGAAATCGGGGAAACGTTGCTCATCATTATAGCCCATATGCATACCGCAATCCAACATGATGTTCTTACCACCCATTGATAATAAGATACAACTACGGCCAACATCTTGGCCGGCACCGAGCGGTGTTATTTTTATATCTGGCATTATTTAAACACTTATTTTTTTATGCAAATTCTATTTATCCACCATCCACGAGATAGTAAACGAAACGTAAACACAAACAGAATGAAATGAATAACAAAAACATATAGGTTATGTACAACAAGACGACTAATTGTAGCGCTCATTTATTATAGCACTGTGCGTCAAAAGAGGACGCTGTAATTTTGTAAAATAGTTTTATTTACTTTTAATTATTAGGATTAAATAAAGTTTTAGTGCTTGTATAAGAGATAATACAATCACAACCCAATTGCGTTGCAACTGTTTTGAATTTAGCGCGTAATTTTCTTCACTTCCACCCCTTCAACCCTATTTTTGTGGTTTGAAACTCGGATTGAATAGGCGACAAATGTCAAATGAACAAGAAAGGTTATCATGATGATAAAAGAGAGGGAAAATATAAGTTATTGTGACATTGTAAGAGACAGACTACAATCATTTTGATATGTACAAATTTATACAGGGTTGGCGAACCACATAGATGCATTGCTTGGGAACTAAAAGAATGATAAGATCATTTGATATTGTGTCCTTATTTTGCCGGCTTCGCAGCGTAGGCAACAATAACCTCATAATCAATGGTCACTTTCCCTTCGTCATTATTATTATCGGCTGCTTCAAATGTGCAACTTTTCAATTTTCTAGCCACATTAATACAATCATTGTTATACTCATCGAGTTGATCTTGTGGTATACGTGGAACGAACGGATTTACAGCTACCAGTAATCCTAGAAATACATAAAATTAAGTAAATAATCCATTAATGAAATTAATTGAGCGACTTAATTACTAAGGAATGCTTTTGCATTTGGAAAAGTGAACGAGCGTGCCACCAATCGGCATGTCGTATTGATAAAACCTTGTTGTTTCAATAGATTCTCCATTTCGATATGGCCCTGTTTCTTACGATGATACGGTGATATGAACTTCACAATATCATCCATATATTTCGACCATTTACTTGACGTGTACATTACTTCGTAGATCTCGAAGAAGGTGAATGTTGCCAAAAGGACAAATAACGCATCGCCCTCAGGTGTCAACATTTTGTAAATGTTCTCAATTGCTTCCCTGAAATATAACACTTTCAACGATTTGTTTTCAATACTAAATGACTTACTTTTGATCAATCACCCACTGTAGACAATGAAACGAGAAAATATGATCGAATCGTTCACAATATTTAATTGGTAATTGTTTTGAGCTTATATCGAATTGTTCGAAGACAATTCGTTCGTTTGTGTTATGTTTCGTTGCATACTCTACAAACTCTTTCGATATATCGATGCCGTAGATTTTCTTGTAATTTTTCGGTAATTTCGGTACAAGAACTTTCCTCAAATTACCACCATCACCACAACCGATATCCAAGATTGTTGGCTCTTTCGATTTCCATCGTATCAGATGCAAATAATTTTCTAAGACATAACGGGCATCCGTTCTGGCTAGTTGATTGTTTTCGGCAAATAGATGCGGTTGATGATTCATTTTGTATTGAATAAGAAAACGACACTTTTGAATTGTCTCAAAAACGATCACGATAACAGAATATTGTCGGTTGAGATTTGATGTTGCGTTTTATCGAAAATTGTGGACTGGATCTGTATTTGAACAATCAGTTTATTTGTTAGAACCTTTAGCATCTCCTATCTTTTCCATTTATCGTTTACTACATAGATCATCAGAATTGGTTCCGCAACTGCTTCGAGATACAACGGGTCATGACCTTAGGAAAAACGAATAGATCAGACAAAGCTCTATCCTTGTTCCACAAATGTATGTAGGTGCGCAAAGAGGTGTATTAAAATAGATGTAGGTATGTGGAAAAGTTTCAAGATAAGTAGAAAAAACACAAAAATCAATTAAAAACAAAATGTACCAATATTTTATAATTAGCTGTATTCGCGACTTTGTTTGCGTAGATTTTAATCTCAGAAGTAAGTGACGCAGTATATTTTTGTCCGTTAGTAGATACTTCATCGTTCTTATCTCTGTGTAAATATTTGTGAAGAGCTGAATTGAGCATCATGTGCTCGGTTGGCACATATTCTCTTTGCTGAGATATTGCCGTCACGATAAATTGTACTTAACGCGTACTATCTGATTGATTTTGATAATTCTATAGTGCTCGAGCCGCTCGGGTATTTCCAGTAGTAAACCTATTGCTACCAACTGCTTCAAAACTCCCTAACAGAGAGCTCATTGTGGCCAATTTATTAACTTTTTTTACACTAGCTCTGATAGAAAAACTATTGCCAACTGTTATTTTTTTCGATCTCTACATAAGATCGCACTCAAAAAGAGTTGACGGTTAGTTATTACTGCGAGATTTGAAATCAATATTAAACATCCATCCAATAAAAATTGGAGTTATTAATGTTTATAAAATGAGTAAGTTTTGACAGTTTGGCTTTGAGTGTTTAGAACATAGATAAGTAGTTTAGAATCGTTTTAAAAATTTGGAAATTTTGGTATACTAAAGGGTTCCTAGATTTATGTTGGCACCATTGAATTTAGTGATATTTCTAGGGATTTATTTGTTTATATGCCCGCTTACAATCCTGGGACTACGTACTTTGTTTAGCGAGATATCCGTCGAATCTAGTAACCCTTTTGTTTTGTTTGAAATAATTAAATTGGTTTATTCTGTTTAATTAAGTGGCTTGTGTATTTTATTTTACTATACAATCAATTACACTTAATTTTTATGCATTGACATTGGATTTTTGAAGTGAAACGTCTTTAGGCGCGATAGTAAATTTGTTCGGAGCGTGACAAAAATGCGTGACCCCGTGAGGGGAAACCCTTCCCCTTTAACACACAGCTGAGAGCACAGAACACTAAATATGCAGTAGTTAGGAACTTTTCAAATGTTAAGTTGCACATAATCTATCATTTGTAAACTCCGTCCAAAAATTAAGTATAAAATTTCAAATAATAAATGATAGGTTATGTACAACTTAACATCTGAAAAGTTCCTAACTGTTACATGTTTACTGGAGCTAAAAATTATATTGTATTGTGGCACTACTGTTGGAATAAAATCCTACGCGTTTGTTTACATATTTTGCTACTGATTTTTCAATATTAACTCTGAAATTCGATAATTTATATTTCTTTAGAGATTTTAAAATTCCTTTTAAATCGATTTTCAGGTTAATACAATAATTTTGGGGCTTTAATAGAGGGACTATTTTTTCGTTGCGAAGGTTAGTCACATTGCTGTCATTTGAAATTTTATACTTAAATTTTGGACGGAGTATAATTTGAAATTTTAGACTTATTATTTGGACGGAGTTTAATTTGCTAATAATTTGAACACGCGACATTTAACTAACCACAGAACAACGTTTGGCAACATTGCCTTATTACGTCAAAATTGACAGCTGTCAAACGATTTTTTTTGGTTAATTCAAATATTTTTATTTCAAATAAATTTTAATAACAAATAAAAAATTAATAATGCAAATAAATTTCAATTAAATCAAATAGGATAATAATTATGGATGATCGTATTAGTTATTTTATCGATAAGTACGGCACAATTTATCGTACTTTGCGCAAATCAAAAATCTCTTCTAGATTACCAACAGCACAGATAATCAATGGAAATGGGCCCGTGAAACCAACAGCCGTTTGGTTGCGTTTAATTTTGATGTTTTGGAATCGACGTGTAATGAGGGCGGCATTCCGTTTCGGTGTGGCCGCAATTATTATGAACCAATACGAACGATTAGGTTTCGCCGTTTTACTATTATGTTTCACTTTATAATTTTCAATAAATAACTCTCGAAATGTACTAGAATAAGTGTATTATTCGATAATTGTGTAATATATAGTTAATAACAGTGTGAATAGTTTTAATTACTATCAGTAGAGAGACTGGCCGACGATACGTCCTGACATAGTTTCGATTCGCTCATATCATTCGCCAAAGCCATTAGAATATCTAAAATTAATTCCTTACTTAACAATCTCAGTCTTGGTAGTTTTGCAACTTTCGTAAAATGATGCACGATCAAATCTAAGGCGTATTTCTTCATATCAGTGGCTTGCATCCCATCGGCCGCCTCCAAGATCTGTATCACATTCTCGAACGATACGTTCATCTCTAAATTCTGTTTACAGAACGCCTGTAAACGATTATTTGTAAAACTGTAGAATAACGGTGCCGAAAACAGATACAATGAATCTTCTGGTGGCATATTAATATCACCACAATAGATGAAACGCAGTAGTGAATGGAATGATTGTAACGATGGTATCATCTCACCAATTTGAATTTTAACTTTCGAATCGGTCGGCATAAACGATCTGAATAATGCTTCAAAGTAGCCACTACGTGCCGCCAAGATTGCCTTGTGTGCAGGTATTATTTGACCGTCTAAAATCAGATCGACATCATAGAATGGTGTACCGTGACAAACCAGAAACGATGCCATATCCTGTTCTAATGTTGTTCCGCCTAATTCGTTCAAATGTTCAGTGATTGTTTTATTACCAGTTGATGTTTGTTTCAAACGGATAATTTCAACAATCAATCGACTACTTAACGTTTCGAATTTCGTCGACATTACAATATCGTTGTAGTTCGATTCTTTTATAATGAATTTTAAACAGTGATCTTTGATTACGTTCAATTTTAAATTGTGGGCCGCCTCCAAGACTTCCAAAACGTTACTTTTATTGATGGCCGAATTCAAATATTGTACGCACAAATGATCGAGACGGACAATACCGAATTCAACAGCCAAACGATACACGTCCATCATACGCAGAACGTGTTGGGCTGATGTTAACGATAGATTATCGCTACGTTTCGTCGGATCAATACAATCCATATAGATATATTCTAAGATTAATTCAAAAGCTTCCGGATTAGCATCGGGAAATTCGATCTCAACCAACGGCACCTCCTTAAACGGAACATTTACGGTACCAAACAGTTTCTCTAAATGATTGTCGCGTTTCTGTTTATTCTTCTTCAATAATCCGCGCAGATACGATGAACGTGACGCTATAATTGCCATATGTCCGAAAATCTTCTTCTTCTCCGACCCCACGAAGAATTGCACATCGTGGAATTCATTAGTTTTCAATAATTTACCAAAATCTTCATGTAACGTACATTTCGGATAACACGAGAATTGGAACCGATACATCTCACCGCTACGTACATTATTATCGATAGTACCACCAAAAACGAACATAGCATCATCGACAACGGCAGCGGCATGGAATAACCGTCCGGAAGGTACGAAACTATCCGGTGCCGGTAGAATAGTCGACCACGTTTGTGTATCGAGATCGAAACAATGCAGATCATTCGATAGGGTACTATCGGCGGCACCACCAAACACGTACAAGTGTCGACCGAATGCTACCATCGTATGGCCGTACCGTCGAGCCGGTGGTGGTGGTGTGCCACGGATTATATGATCGGTATTGATACGTGTCCAACTATAATCAAAAATAATTAATGCGTTATTAATTGATCGATAATCATCGATTACGTGTGTGTGGTGAAATTGAATTGGAATAGAGAATTGGTGATTTGGGCGCCACTTTGTCCACTAAACACGTACATCCGTTCTCTGGCTACAGCCACCGGAAAGTTGCAACAAGTCGGTGGACATTCGCCTTGTTGTTGGATTTTAATCCAATTCCGACAATCGCCCTACAACATCGACTCTATTAAAATCGTAAAGGCATATTAAACGCAATGTACAGTCAATGAAATCGTCCACATATCATTCAAACGGGCATTCCCATCATAACCGGCAAATATCCATAATTTATTATCGTAAACAGCACAACCGTGTGCCGATCGTGGTTCCGGCGTTACACCATGGAATTTCCGTTCGATCCATTGACCAGAATGGAATTTATATTCGAACAGATCGTTCTTATTGGTGAGATTCGAATTTGAATGTATATCGCCGGTATAACCGCCGAACACGAACATTGAATTCTTGTAGACAACGGCTGAGTGATGGTAACGGGGCGCCGGTGGGGTGCCATTAGCGAACGCCCGGCCCCAAGACTTCTCTTTGACATCGAAGCGCAATAAATCGTTCAACATACTCTTACCATTATCGCCACCAAACACGTAGATTGCGCCCTTGTAAGCCACCACAGTATGTTTGCTGCGTCTACAAAACAATTGATAATTATAAAGGCATTATAAGGGTGTTTAGTGGTACCTGGCGCCGACGAATTCGTCGCATTCGGGCATACGCCGCCACCGGTGCACCGTCTCCAACGGCCCAATTTCCAACGTTAACGCGTTATCGTACAGGGCGGCATCGTCCAGTATTGTTAAACTGCTCATTTTATCGAATCCAACAAAAAAGTGCGGTTATGTCGTCAAAATTTAAATTTATTTGAAACTAATTAACTATTTACTAAATTAACTTGAAACATTGTTGGATTTATTGATAATTCTCGTAAATATTTGGATTTTTCATGGAAAACTTTACGGAATCTACAGCAACACCCACATACTCTTTGTCAATTGTGGCGCAATCGATTTTTCTGCTTCAGCTCCCAATTTGATCGCTAATTGTGATGAAATCGATAATAATCACCGCAAATCCAGTAATATGCGATTATTCAGCAATTTTCTTCGATTAAAATTTGTTTATATCGAAATTTTAAGGTTAGGACAATTGAGGTTAAGTTTGTTTTTATTTCGAATTTTTTACTTTTTTATATGAATTGGTCTGTACGAACGAAGTGTACGGATCGGTCTCTACAGTATAAAGCGGTTGGTTTGACAAAAAATGTTGCAAATCCAAATAATTCGTAAACAAAAAAAAAGATTGCGTGATCGGGAATTGAACCCGTTTCTCTCGAAATCCGCGCAGACGTTCCGAACCACGGAACTTGAAACGATTAAATTATCTCGTGTGTGATAGTAGACTTTAATATTTATTATTTAACTTATTTTTGGATTTTTTTAACTAATACCTAAAACTTGGAGTGGCCCAAAATTACCTTGACTGAATCGGATAATGTTACGCCACTGGATTTGCGTAATTATTTGAATTAAATATTCTGTTTCATATATAATAAGTAGAGAAAATATGATTTGCTGAATTTTTAGATAATCGGCGACAACCAGCAATCTGTTTCGGGCTTAACGGAAATATTGCGGTTAGCGCGCAATAACGCGCAAGTCAGTCGCGTTAATTTCACGTCAATAACGCGATTACCATTCTGATTATAGTTTTCAATAAAGATGAAGCGTCGTAATTCTGAATCGTCAACAATTTACGAGAAACGTCCACGACGTACGTACAGTTTAGAAGAGAAAATGGAAATCATCCAATTATCCGAACAAGGTGAACGTAATTGTGATATAGCCAGAGCGTTTGGTATAAGAGAATCAACATTACGGACGATATGTGCCCAAGCTGATAAAATTAAAGCCGCCTACCAAAAATCATCGGCATCATCATCAACTGAAGAGGTGTCCCAAGTGCGCACCAATCTGATGGACGATATGGAGAATCAATTGGTATTGTGGATAAACGAACAAATCGACAACAATTTGAAGGTGGATACGGAGATGGTGCGCGAGAAGGCCGTACGGATCTATAATGTGATGAAAATCGGTAATAATGGGGTGTCGGGGCGACCGTTTGTTGCCAGCGATGGATGGTTGGAGCGTTTCAAGAAACGCGTAAATTTCGACAATTTAACCAACAACGACCATCAGACAATCAACGAATTTCCAGCTATATTAAACAAAATCATCGTTGAAGATGGTTATCGATCGAAACAGGTGTTTTGTATTGACGAAACGGAATTGTATTGGAAACAAATACCCTGTGATCCGTCGATGGATGTAGACCAACAAGAAATCGTAAAAGATCGTCTGGCGTTGATGTTTTGTATGAATGCTAGTGGTGATTATCGTTTGAAACCATTGGTCGTTTACCATATCGCAAATCCAAAAGTTCTGGACGGTTACTCGAAGAATCATCTACCGGTTGTGTGGCGTTCCCATCCACAAGCTCGTATCACTACAAATATCTTCATTGATTACTTTTGTAATCGTTTAACGAACGAACTGAAGGATTATTGTGCACGAGAAGAGATACCGTTCAAGATCTTATTGATATTATCGCACACATCATCAATACATTCATCATATTTGATGGACCTATCGGAGAACATCAAAGTGGTATGTTTACCATTCAACAATAATCACACAACCGTACACCCCTTAAAACAGGGTGTAATTAGCGTATTTAAAGCCAATTACATACGGCACGTGTATTTGAAATTATTGGAAAGTGTGGATGATGATGAATTGGATTTGACTGGTTTTTGGGAGAATTTCACCATAAAGAATGCCATCGATTTGATTAGTGCCGCATGGAGCGATATTAGTGCAGCATATTTGAATAAATCATGGCAACATTTATGGCCCGATTGTGTACACGATTATAAAGTCTTCGACTTGATCGATGATCTACAAGAAACTAAAACGCAGCTCAGCACATTAAGCAATGAAATTGGCTTCAAAAATATTGAAATTGACGCCTTTATCGATGATAATTATTCCAATACGAATCGTGATAATGATAATCAACAAAATGTAAAAGAACATAAAGTGGCACAAATACGCACGTTAACGATTGATATATTAAATCAAGCATTCAACAGCATACAGAATGCGATCAATATTTTCGATGAACACGATCCGGATCGCGAACGTAGTACGCGAATTATACGAAATTTAGAAAATTCGATATTGTGCTATAAACAGATTTATAACGAAAAGAAACGCGCAGTCAAACAATTAACAACAAATTCATCCACACAACTCCCAGTAAGTCATGTAATCAAAGTTGAAGAGAATTAATAAAATTGTCAGCGATTTTGGTAATTTTTAATAAAAACAAAAACTGATCGGGGATTGAACCCACATTATCACATCAAAATTTCTTAAATTCAAATAATTCCGCCGAAAATTACAAAATTTTTATTACCAATGATATCAAATAAAAATCCCTAAAAAGTCCCGATATACCTGAATATCGCGTATAATTTATCTCGCAATTCAAATAAATCACGAAATTACATCAATTATAAATAATAATAACGAAATCAGCAAAAATTTGGATATTTCTGTATTTGAATTGATGATTTTCGCGTATTCTTCGTTTGAATTTGAATAATTGCGCCAAAATTCGGTTTTAATTGTCGCCAATATGACGTTGACGTTTCGTGAAAATCCCCCAAAGTTTTTGTCGCCAGTTGCCTATCCGTTGGACAATTTCTAAAATTATCTAAAATTAGATCAAACAAAATTCGAAATAATCCTGTTGAACGGCAAAGAATAGTAATAATAACAACACGAAAAGTTGCTGTGTCAATGTGCGTCCGTGGAAAATTCTAGTCGTTTTGTGTACGCAACCATATCAATGGAAGACAAGACAACACCAGGCGCCGAGGGCCCCCCTGAAGATGCCATCAAACCGATCGGTTGTGGCCATTACAAACGCAAATCGAAATTTGTTGTAAGTATCAATTCGATAATTAATGATTAATTGGTAATTGGTGACGAATTTGTAGACGCCTTGTTGTAAACGTGTCTACACTTGTCGATTTTGTCATGATGAGAAAGAGGATCATACCGTTAACAGGAAAGAAGTCACCGAATTGATTTGTACGATGTGCGATATGCGCCAACCCGTACAAGCTGAATGCCAGAATTGTGGGATACGATTCGGTAAATACACCTGTTTGGAGTGTAATCTGTTCGATGATGAGGACAAGAATCAGTTCCATTGTAATGGGTGTGGTATCTGTCGGATTGGGGGTGCTGATAAGTTTTTCCATTGCGAGAAATGCAACATGTGCCTTCCTATACAGCTGAAAAACGGTCATAAGGTTCGTCGCATAAATGCCAACACAATTCGTGCTAATCGTTGTTTTTTTTTTAGTGTGTCGAGAATGTGTCACGTTCGAATTGTCCTGTATGTCTTGAAGATATTCACACGTCAAGAATACCGTGCCATATACCGATGTGCGGCCATCTGCTACACAGGACGTGTTTCGATCAATTGTTGCATGCCGGCCACTATGCCTGCCCCATTTGCCAAACCTCACTGATGGATATGACGCAATTGTGGAACTATTTAGATAATGAAGTGGCGCATACACCGATGCCGCCACAATACTCATGCTACGTTGTCCAGATTCTCTGTAAAGATTGCCACAAGGTTCGCTTAAATTATCACCGAATCCTCTATGATAATTATTTAATTTTTATACAGGAAGGCACCGTCAAATTCCATGTGATCGGTTGTAAATGTGATCATTGCGGCTCGTACAATACATGCCGTATCAAAGGTCCATTTAAACCTTCTACTAGTAAGTATTAATCGACAATAATCAATTGATTGTAATGACCTTAAATTGATTGTGTGGAATGCTTTCAATAATAGAGAGAGAATTGGTGTGAATAACAATAACAAATAGTAGCAAAGTTCAAATTTCTATAAAAATAAATAAATCTTTGTTGTTTGATTTTTAGGTAGAAGCAGACAGGCGAGTTCGAGTAGTGAACAATCAACGAATGACGGTGCTGAAAGTTCAAATAATCAACAATAAAACAACCACAAATTAATTGATTTTTTCTAGCTAACACGAATTGATGGTGGTAGTAATTAATTACATACAGGGAACCAAATTCATCTAACAACATAAGAAGAAGAGGAGGGAGGAAGTCTCCTCCAATTGTGTGGTCAGTGTACGTCAAATGTGTGGAGGTTTTTATGTTTATTATTTAGATACTTCCCACTGTTGTTCAGATATGCATACTTAGTCAAGCTTAATAGTTGCTATAAATACGTGGTGAATTTAACTGATAAAGTAAGGCAGGGGTTCCCAAAGTTTTTTGTAGGAGAACCAATTCAGTATTTCCCAAATTTTTTGCGGACCAGAAAAAAAAACGGAATTATATCAACAGTTATTACAAACTAATAAACTATTAATTATTAACAAAAACAAATGCAAATTAGACATATTACACTAAAAAAAATATATAAACTCAACATTATTTTATTGCATTTTATTCGTAATATTTTATATACTATTTACTCATTTATTATTTAATAAAAATATAAATTATCGCACTCATGTCGCGGGCCGCGTCAGGTCAGGTCATGACATGAGATGTCTTTGTCGTACTCATAATGAGTTTTGAATAATTCTCCTTAGACTCTTGAATACATCTCATTCTATAATGAGTTAGACAAGAACGGATTATAATGTGTCTTATTCTTTTCAAAGTTACAAACAATTTAATAGTCCGTTGCTAGATAGCGTTATGAGCTTAATGTTGAACAGGAGGTTCAAATCTCTTGATCGATACAATTCAGTTTTTTCCTTTATTAAAAAAATTGATGTATTTTCGTTTATCTATTTTGATTGATAATGGATTAATTGTAATTTATCATAAATCGACAATATCTAATATTGAAAAATGGTGCAGCTCAATTATGGTTGATAATTTCGAAATAATTAATTCAAATGCCGAAATACCAGTTCACAATTTGAATTTTTGTGATTTACTTATTAGTGTCAACGTTTGTGAAAAGTTGTATGTCTCACTTTTGTGAATTTTTATTATATCGTAACAAAGAAAAAAGTGAAATGTAGCGCTCAAGAGATTTGAACCTATCGCCTCCTGTTATGATGTCAGAAGGAAATTGTTTGTAACTTTGAAAAGAATAAGATAAAATATAATCCGTTCTTGTCTAACTCATTACAGAATGAGATGTGTCTAAGGAGACTTATTCATAACTAAAGGGCGGATTGAAGGTCATTTGGCAAGATTTACAACGCTCGAAATGCACCATTGGCATAGTTTAATTTTAATGCATGTATTTACATACATTTATAAGAAAAGAAACAAAAATGTGTTCATAATTTTACAGTTTTTTAAATTTATTTTTGTCAAAAAATGTGTTTTTTTAAATTTCTTATGGGAGAATCATCAGTTTGTTGTCCCTGACGAGCCGCGTATTAAAGAATGAGAAAGAGTGACCAGAATTTTATAGAAATCCATAACTCATTGTGAGTACGACAAAGACAACACATGTTTGTTGATATTCCTTACTTTATCAGTTAAATTCAACACATATTTATAGCAACTATTAAGCTCGACTAAAGGTGAATTTACACGGGGACAGTAACTAAAGCAAGCAACTAAATTTAACCACTTACATTGTGTAAATGTTTGATTTAGTACTAAAGCACTAAAGTTTTGACTCTCAAGTGGCTAAATTTAGTTACTTGTTTAGTTACTGTACCCGTGTAAATTGACCTTTAGTATGCATATCTTAACAGCAGTACGAAGTGTCTAGCGATGCGAAAAAATAATCGATTTTTATATTAATCGATTATTTTTTTTATAATCGATTCTCTAGATATTAAAGATCGATTTTTAATAAATCGATTATATTAATTACACTATTTTTTTTTAATTAAAAGTGAAAAAAATAGATACACGACATTGGTTTAAACCAGTGTTTCCCAAACTTTCGACATATGTGTACCCCTTCTATAATTTTCGTAACACTGTGTACCCCTCGTCAAAAAAAATGTATATACTTTAATAATAATAAGTCGCTTGTTGCATCAGGCGCAGCAAAAGCCTGGAGCCACATGTACCCCTTCAAACTCTTCGCGTACCCCAGGGGGTACGCGTACCACACTTTGGGAAACACTGGTTTAAACCAATATAGCCAAACTATCTACACATTTTAATCAATTTTTGCACTAATGATTTGTTAATTTGGTAATTTTATTATTATGTAGATACAAAAAATGCAATTTTTCGAATAATTAAAAAAAATAGAATTTCTCGCAAAAATCGATTTTTTTCTTACTAAATCGGTTTTCTATAAATCGATTATTTTAAAGAGAGAAAAATCGATTTTTTAGTAATCGATTTTTTTCACTCCATGTCCCATCTCTAGAAGTGTCTAAATAATAAACATAAAAACCTCCGCCGATTTGTCGTACTCTGACCACCCACTTCTAATTCGTATGTTGTTAGATAAATTTGGTTCCCGGTATATTTTATTAAATATATATATTTACGAAACTATACATATTACAGTATTTTTGAATTGAGCATTTGATCGTATTATATTATTGACTGTTATTATTTTTCATCAAATGCCTACAATTGTATATATGAACACTTTATTATGATCTTTATAATAGTAGTATAGTTGTTATTTAGCTGACTAGTCATAGATTTTTGAATTGAATTTATTGAAAATTTGTGAATTTTCTATTTGAATTGCTGCTAATTTACAGATGCTCCAGTTTTGCTGCTTTTTCCCATATACTGTGATACTGTATTGGTATTGTTTGATTATTTTGGAATAATTATAGATTTCACCGTTTATAATAACGTATATTATGGCTTTTTTTTTTGTTAAATTCGTCAAATTTCCAAGACACCAGATAATAAAGGGTTTTCCATTTTTTTGTTGCTGTGTAGGTGAAAGTTGGATATTTGTAGATTATGTAAAGTGCGATTGTTAGTCGTATCGACGCACACCAACTTTTTCTTAAATAATTTCTATTGTCATACAGATGCGGTAAAGGAAGCTGGTACAGTGGTACTGAGTACTTCTTGCTTTCAATACGTGTTTCGTTTGCCACAACTGTATATCGGTTGTGTTGCATTAATTTGTTGCACCATTATTGAAAAGTTTACGTCTGCGATTTTTTTTTTCATATAACCAAAAGTGAATAGTCGGTCTTCCCCAAAGTTCTTAGCAAACTATCGGAATTTTTAATGATCAATTCGGATATCAGACCTATCTGATGTGGGGAAAGTGCGCACTTTGATTCAAGTACTTTGTTATTGTTATGATAACGAATCACTAATATTTAAATTGTATCTCTATTTTTGGTTTGAGTCAAGTTGAAACGTATCGAGAGACACTGTAATCGTGGATACATTGACATGGACTCAAATCGATAACAAGAAGTGAATGAAACCGATAATTAACGCAACTGGGGTCAATTGAATGATAGACAAAAACAAAATAAACAACCCAATTCCGATTACTGTAGCTGGAAACAGTGGCGTAACAGTGACAGTACGTATAAGACCGAGGGAGTAGTTTTTTGGTCCGCAAACCGTTACCCTAATTAATTAACATTACAATAGGAAAACAATAGCGATTTGGCCTTCGATATTATGTCATTCGTTTCGTAATACAGTAATCGCTAGTTAATCAACGAGATATTTATCAGTTAATTGAATTAAAATGAAGTTTTTATAGTTTTTCAAAGGGGGCAGGTTTAGTGCTTTAAAAGCTCCAAAAAGGGAGAAGTTTTAGGATTCAGTAAGACTTATCAATCTGATCTCAAGGTGATCATATCTACCAGCGACCACTGTCTTACTTTTATATTATGCAAATGTCAATGTCGGTGAAGGTAATTAAAGGAAATATGGGTGTATCTAATTGTTCTTTTTTCTTGTTTTGAAAAAAAAAATCAAATGATTAATTTACAAGTATATGACCCTTACATTTACCAGTTTCAACAGTATGACGCCTTTATTTTGCGAAACTTGTTGACTAAAGATTTCGGAAGTAAAGGCTAACACCCCCCACGGATACGCCACTGCGATTTAGTACCAACAACAATACAAAGCGTCTATTTTTGAACAATATCAAAATATTGTCGAGTATTTTTAGAATATTTTTTCTGTTCCTTTAATTGATTAAAAAAACAGCAGCAACGACTGACCTCCAACTAATTTGAATAAGCCACGATTATAATTGTCTTTTTTATTCTTTAGGCGAAAAATTTAAATTTTAAAAATATTAAAACACGTATCAACGTCATTATACGAACTGGTTGTATTAAGTGGTCGGATTATTTTCAAATATTGTAGAAAAATCACAAATGAAAACAAGAGAGTTAGAGAAATAGTGAGAGAGACAAAGAAGCGGTGCCAAGTTGGCTAAAGTCGATTTATCCCAGGTGATATAAGTTCTACGATTTTGGCCGTGACCTTACCGGCTGACCACTGTTTCAAATGTCTCCTGATCATTTAGTTGTTTGTTTTATCATTGACTCACATCAGTCTAATGGTATCCGAAAATAAAATACGTGACAAAAAAACTGACGTAATATTTGGATAGATTTTTGCGGTTCAGGGGTGGCCAAACACAGGTGCGGGACAGGTGCCCAACAGTACTCCGTTAGGAGTCGCTTTATCGCGCTCCCACCTATACATAATTTGGGCATCCCTGTGATAGGGACATAGAGTGCCCTTGAAGGTCTATTTATGCATCTATTTAGGACTCAGCTAGTACAAGAATCGGGACCCAAACTGTTGATTGTAGTTTCGTACTCATATCGAAGTTGAGGGCGAATTTAATCGATAAATTGAGATGCAAAACTAATCAGCATTTCCCATATTAAAACATATTTGAATCTGCTTCTGTCAGCTTTCATTGTGTGCGCCATAACCAGACCAGCGATTGCTCGACTTGAGCCAAGATGTTATTTTACTTGCAACTGTCCGCGTCAGCGTTTGTTGTATCTGTACCCTTACATCGCTACCTAGATATCAAAAAAATTACTTATATGTTTTAGAATACAGTAAAGTACTAAAACATTTTTGTTTTGGTATCTACGTAGCGATGTAAACGGCGAGGCAGTGAGATATCTTCGACATGAACGTACCCTAAAGGAAGTTTTCGCTAGAACACACTGTATATAGAGGTTATTGTTGTCTAGTTTGTGTTAATGTAAAGCAAATAAAGTCCCTGTGAATGGATAGATAATGTAAACTATTAAATATTTGGATTTATGTTACATCAATAAATTCCAATCTAACGATTTACACCTGTTGAAATCAAGTTTGAAACATGACAATTTATTTGTGATTTAAATATTGATTATTTCGGGGGAATTCTAGCCACTAAGCTTGACCAATAAATTTTAAACAAGTTGATCGAGCAATTAAACGTGTCTCTCTGTATTTTATTAGTTTTTTGCCGATTTTCTTTGAGATAATCCAAACAATCAGGTTTGGAATTGCTACAATTATGAGGGTCGTTTAGGTGCGCCGGTATTCTGTCGTCGATCCCAGGGCCTGAAAGATATTCTTCAATGGAATTGTAGTTGAGTTGAACAAATCATAAGAGGCCGACCATAATCGCCGGTATTCCAGTCTACATCGTAAATGTCAACGTTTCTAATAATATACGAGCCACCACCTTATCTTGTCGCTTTATAAATTACTCATAAATAATCAAATTTCGTTTGATACACACGCTCGTTTTTAATCATTTGTTGAACAAATCTCTACAAATAATTTGACGAAAGATGACAAGAATTGTCGGATTATATTTAAATTTGTAGATTAATCGAGACGATCTTTCGTTTTATTATTACGTTGATTTGTAAGGAATTCGCCTTTAATGGAAAATTAGAAAATTCGAGAAATCCAGAGTTTACGTAACGTTGATGGGCCGCTAGGAATTCCAATGTTGTCGAAGATCTTGACACACAATCCGTAGCGGATTCGGTCCGTGGTGCAACCGAATTTCCAAAAACTCCGGGACCAAAATTTCTTATCTGCCGCCTTAATTACTCTAACTGGTTGGTCGGTCAAATTGCGCTCGATCTTTCACAACTTTATCTGAAATCTTCCCTCGGTCATCTAACAACCAGTAAAAGCCATTAGTTTCCATGGAAATCCCCAATTAAAAACCACAAGGTATTTTGGACTGTTAAAGCGATGTTCCCACGGATTCGTGGATCCCGACACGCCTTGGACGTTAACAGTCCCTGATTCCTCTCGATAAAAAGCACAATTTTTGTGTCTGCCGGAAGTGCACGGTTTCACGACCGACGTACACAAAAAAGCCGTCAATTAGCGGAAATGATTGACAAGGCCGTAATAATCAACGAATTACAAATTTCCAAGATCGTACGCATTTTCTAGAAGTTTATAATTTTTGACCAGTCGATCACGGTCACACAAGCCAAAAGGCGATGACTCCCGCTTTTCAATCGATAGAAAAACAAGTCTTTACTGTTTTTTTTCCTCTTTTAGAAGAATTTATGTATTTTTCTGTATATCATAACGGATTTTTTTTTGCTTCTCAAGATACTTATCGTTCATTCTACATGTTGGAGGCATTAGAATTCCACTTTCGACTGTGTGTCACCTTTGCCCTATCTTTTTTGATATTTAATTATTTATTTTATTTTGTTTTGTATAGAACGATTTTAATATAAAATTTCTCGTATAAAGCAAAAAATATATATAGATAATTGTTAATCAATTTAAAATTAGAAGGAAATATGTTAGTTATGGTTTTGTCCTGCAATTGTTGATTGAATAAATAAACAAACCAACAAACAAATATTACAACAAATTTACGAAAATTAGAAATAGTGGGTATAAAAATTACATCATTTGAAACAGTGATATATTTGCAACTTTTATTGTTTAAATATTTACAACTTTTGCCTCATTCAACTGTAAACAAGTCCTCAACATTTATGGTTTTTATTGACCAAAAAAAAAATAGCACCTCGATAGAACCGCAACATGGCAAACGAAACAGGCTTGTTAGAAGACAAAGCACTCGCTCAGTGTGTTATTCTACAGATGATAGTAGTAGTAATAGTACATGATAGTAAAAATAGTTGGCATTCCAACAAATCAGAACTGAGCAGTAAAAACTTAATCGTAGTATCGTGTAGTAAAAGTTTATACCTAATTAGAGCTTGTTTCATGTACCATAACTTCAACAGCCAGAAGTGTTAAAAGGTTTCAGAGAGTTAAAAGGAGATGATAAAAAAGCTGAGAGACACGTCTACAGGACAGAGAGACAAACAAAGCATTAGAAAAAGAGGAGAGGAAACGAGGAGGAAAAAGATAAGTAGAGATTAGGAGGAATGACAGATAGAAGAGAAAGAAACAGAAAGAGGTAAAGATAATGAGAGAATGAGGAGAACGAGGAGAGAACAGCAGGAGAAGGATGGAAGAGAGATGGGCTTAGGGGGAGAGATAGAAAGCGGGTAATAGAGAAATGATGATAAAGGGAGCTTTATAATTAGAGCTCGTTTCATGTAACTTTAACCGTCAGAAGGCGTGGTTTCAGAAGTGTTATGTTGTAGATCAGAGAGATGAAGGGAGATGATAAAGAAGCTGAGAGATACGTCTACACGACAGAGAGAGAGAAACAAAGCGTTAGAAAGAGAGGAGGAAAAAGAGAAGTAGCGATTAGGGGAAATGACAGATAGAAGAGAAAAAAAGAGAGATAGAGATAATGATAGTATGAGAAGGAGATTGAGGGGAGAAAGAGAGATGGGCTTAGAGGAAGAGCTAGAAAATAGATAGCAAGCGGCTAAGAGAGAATTGATGATAAAGGGAAAGAAAGAAACAGAGTCTACCTCTTTGTTAAGAGCTAGACTGAAAGATTAAAATGAGAAGGAAGGTAAAGAAAGAGAGATCTGGAGAAAGATGGAATGAGAGAGATAGAGAGAGCACTGGTAGGAGAAAAGCGTAAATAGAAATCAAGAGAAACAAAAGGCAGAGAAAGTAATGGTGATAACGAGAGAATTAGAAGGCTGAGGAGGAAGAGACATAGAGAGATGAAGATACAAATAGAAGGAGAAAACGACAGAAACAAAGATTTAGAAAAATAGATAGAGAAAGAGAGAAATAGGAAGGGGGTACTTGCTTCTCCCGCGACTCTCGGAGTTGTACTATGAAACGGCCTTTAATTCGAAGTGCTCGAAGTTATTTATTCATAAAGCATCATTTGGGAACAGTAGCACCGTTAAAGAGGACCTGCGGTGAATTTATTGATTTACCGCTTCGATGTATTACATAATGAATAATTACACTCTAACTTTTTTAATTCATTTGAATTTGTAGAATTTTGTCGTTTTCTCAATTCTCACATATTTCATACACGATTTCATCATGTTTATCACAAACAACAACAATTATTTCAATAATAATTTCTTTGCAAAGTTGATAAGTTGTGCGATAAACAAGACGATTTATTTATAAATAAAAATCAGTCTCTTTTTTTAATAAATTTTCTATCTGAATATGTAAATTTTTATATCGGCAGTTTGCTTGATCTTCTGTCTGGATTTTGTCACACAAAAAAGCAACAAATTAGAAATAATAAAGTGAACCTTGACGCAATATCCACTGTGCAATTATCACAGAAACAACAAAACAACTAATAATAGAAATAGGCATGTTTCAATAAGAGAATTCCAATTTTCGATGTAATTTGCAATCCAAAGTAGAAATTGTTATAAATAAATTAGATAAAATTGCGGAAATTACATTGTCGAGGTTATTTTATAACATTTTATTTTTTGATATTTTTTCTTATTTTCCGTGCAATACCAGTGAAATTTCCTACAATACGACGTGATAACAATTGATAGATTTGTTATGTAATAATAGAACCTGTGGGTCGGCTATATTTATTATTTTAAATCATAACAATTGATAAGAAATCAGTCATGTGTGACTTATACGTTTTTTCACACTTTCTTATTCGGACAGTTGATAGCGCGCCGTCAATTTGGCAATTTATTATATCACGTGTTACGTTACATGCCCAAATGATGGCCTAATCACAAAAAAATCGTTTTGGTAAAAGTCTTTGTAATGGAACTAGAAATGGTAAGACTTTGGGGCATCACGATATAGTAAATCAATTTCGACTTGACCTAAGGAAGTAGACATAATAACTATTGTATAAGGATCAAAATTTTTGATTTGACCTCAAAAACTTGTAGAGATAAGAGATCAGTTTTTTCTCTCATTAGTAGTGATTAAGCCGGTTAAGTCGATATTGTTTTATTGTATTCAAGTGTAGTGTTCTTTCACATTTTACCTTGACAGAGACTTGATTCGTATCACAACTGTACGTAAGATAGTGTATGGCAAAACTGTCTTTGACACTTTTCAACTTATAACAAGCTGACTACTGTCAGCCAAATTATACGGTATAGAAATCGTGTTATACGAGGGACTCCGTTTCAAACACATGGAGACGTAATTGGAGGGTAAGGAATGATTTTTGAGTTCTCGATCGCTCTGATTGCTAAAAACAATGCAGTTGCGGCCATTAACGTGCTGTAAGAGGAAATGTCGTTACTGTATACTTTTTACAGAATTTCAACACGTTTTTGAAACATATAGATTGCCAGTTGAAGGCCTGTGCGAAAAGCACATAAAAGGAAACTTTGTTAATTTATGCTTTCTACACGTTTAAGACTCTGATAGTTGATAGAGAACAGTGCCGCATTTGAAGGAACACAAAATCTTGATATTTCGGATTCCCCGTGCTGTTCAGGTCGTGTTATGTGAGACCAGCGAATTATTGGCGATTGGTGGTAGTCGCGTGACATTCTGAGCATAATTTCGGAGAAGGTCAATAACTCAGCACGACTTAACGGTACCAGATTATGCGTATTAAGTAATGTGGATAGAATTTCGGCGCTAAACAAATACGAACCTGTTTGTTTTAACAATTGACGATAATAAAAGTACCAAACAGTACTCTAATGAAAGTGTTAGAATTTAAAGTAATATTTCCATAAAGTTATGGTGGTTGGTTTGTAGGAAAAGTTGTCTAATCTTAGCACCCGCACTAGTACTGTATCAATCCGGGTACCACTTATATTGGACATAGTAATATCCTTTTCGGTTTCCTTTCACTCCAAGTATACACCACACACTTTCCCTCTCTATAGCCGACCAACAGCAGAAAAAAACATAACACACCGCTTTATCAAACATTTTTAGAATAAAATCTGAATTAAGTTGGGTATGCGCGAAGGCGCGCGCGCACTCTCTTTCACATTACAAACTTGAATATAACATTACCACCTAAAACCTAACAATATTCCTCTTGTAAAACTCTTACAAACTCTGTATAAAAATCTAGTTGAAGTCGCGACATTATCGCCACAACATTCATTTAAATAATTTCGATTTGTTCGCTCGTTGTGATATGGACGTTAATTTGATATTTTTTTCGGTATAATTATCGAGAAATCATCCACCAGATCGGGTGATTTAAATTGTTTTGGTTTAGTTTCGAAAAATTCGTCGATTATAGAGCACGAAACCGCGACCAACAAATTTGTCGCAATCGTATTCAACAAACAAGAAATCTTGATAGAAATTGAGACTTGGGGGACTTTCTAATCCACCACTGGCGTGCATTATTTCCGATTAGAGTTTTTTACAATTGTAAATAATCGAAAATTTTCAACCGAAAAAAAAATGTTAAAGATTCGCACAGTAACTTAAGTGTTTATTCGATTTTTAAAATCAGTGTTAATTGAGAGTGATCTGTGATAATTTTCCAAAAATTTCCGTTTGGGATTTGCACAACTGCACAACAGATTAAAAAAAAAATTGGTAAGAATTTTTTTTATTTTATATAATTCTCGGCTGTAATCAGCTGGATTTGAAAGTGAAACTGGTGAAAGGATCACTGCAAGTCGCCTCGAAACGATCGTAGAGAGAACACAAATGGAAAAACAAACGTAATTCAGGAGATTTTCTTTGAAATCAACAAACAAACAAATTAACAACAAACTTAGCCTTTTGTTCACGATAATTGAATTAATAAAACCAACAAGAAGCCTTCATATAACTTTTACTTTCGAATTGTTGTAATTATTGCGATTTTGTAATGTATCGATTTAACACGATCGATTCGAGCAAAAATCGCCGAAAACCCGTGACCTTTCGGGCTTGATCTGCATCGCCTTGAGACCAAATCCGATCATTTTCGATACGAATGTGGAAATCAATGGGGGGAAAATCGGGGACCTTGAGTGGAAATTTGGGACGTGAAAATCATTCCAACAAACACATTGAGTAATTGAATTTTTGTTATTATTGTTAGTTATTAGTAATAAATTGCATAATTTGAACACAACAACGCGAAACAATACAAACGTATCTTTTGCACATAAGTATTTAACATAATGGGGAATTGTTGCAAAACACGTCGCCCAACTGACGAAATATCCTTGATTTGTTATTAGTAATTAAAAGAGGTTGAACTGTTGTGGAAGTGGCGGTTTTAGCGTTAGCACAACCCTTTTTGATTGATTTGTGTGTTGAATATAAACGGGCGGAAATCAACATTGACCTGAAATTGTCGTGCCTTTTTTTTTCTACACATAGAAACAATTTACATAAACCTCATTGAAGGAGAAAGCAATTGTAGAAGGCGAAAATACTGAATAGGAAATTCAAATCGTTGAAAAGATTGTCGGAAATAAAAACGAAAATATCCGAAAAAATTATATAATTTTTTCCGAATTTCTCAAAGCAGAAAGAGAGCGGAATTGAACGATTGTAATTATGTCTTTATTCGATATTTGCAAGATATGCAATCTCCACCTACAAATCAAACATTAACTAATCATAAAATAACGTAATTGTAACGGTTGTTGAGTTTTTACGTTAGACAGCCTTCGAGAGAAACTCGCTTTTAATGCAATTAGTATTTAGAATTATGACAATACTTTCGTTTATGAACTTTTGTACAATTAACATTTCAAGACACAAAAAAGAAGACGGAAATCGAAATAAATCACGGAAATTCTAACGATTTTTCACCGCACCAAAAAATTGTTAAGATTCGTTTTTTTCTTCTTCCAAAAATCTGGAAATTTAATGATTGAATAAATAAATAAGAAATGAAGTGAAATTGGATTCGAAAAAATCGCGTATTAGAATAAATCACAAAGAGAAAATCAATAATAAATATTGTAGTTTTTAATCATCTTACAAATTGTACTGTGTAAAAACTGCGGAAATCTCATCGAGGAAGTGTCATGTTCAAACAAAAGTTTCCCCAATCAATAGAAAAAAAGTGAAATTAACAATTATTATCTAAAATTAGAATCTTGATTTTCTTCTGTAACAAATACGGCAATCCAACACGTTGTCAATTTATGGTCAATGATATAATCGTTGACGAGTTTGTTGTCTAGTAGTGACGTAAGTCACGTGATATTTCTCCAACGGTTGATGTATGTGGCACGTGACTTACGTTACGCAACAAGAGTCTGCCAATTTTATATTCGACCTAAAAAGTCATGTCGATATTATTATTTATTAATTTATTATTTTATTATAAATATAATTATGCACGATTCGTTTTGTAAAAATTCTGATTTCTATAATCTTACATCAAATAGTTGCAGAGATTGTTGATGAATTCCAACAAATCTTCCCAAGTTTCTAAAACGTAAATCATTGCCATTTTTCAATACAACTAATTATAAAAGCGAATTTTGTGCGTGTCGTGTTTACGTTTTTATCTAAAAGATCCAACAGGTGCTTCAACAATTCAACAAAAAATAGTTCGCTATAGGAGAAAGGTTGAGAAGGACCGATCTAAATTTTCAGCCGATTGAAGAACTAAAACGGACTATTAGAACGGGCCACGCGAATCATCAAGAGGGTTGTCTGCTCGCAGTGGCGTAGCGAACATACGTGGCGCCAGGGACCCTCCAACAAAAAATCGATCAAAATAACAATTGAAATTTTGCGTAAAATCTTGTTTGTTTTACAACTAGAGGTTATTTGGGGTGCGGGGCATGATAAGCCTCCTTGCCCCCTGTCGCTACGCTACTGCCTGCTGGACACTATTATCTTGAACAAGAAATAGTGAATTCATTAGAAATTTCTCCTCTCTCCGAGAGGTGGTCCGTGGGATGTAAACGTTTGACAATCACTGATCTATTTGTTTTTTCCAGTAATTAACACATTTCAAAGATGTCAAATTTTATGCATCTCAGTATTCGGAAAGTCCCCAACAATGGGGATTTAATTCAACCTCAATGCCTTTTGATGGTTTTCTCATGAAAATCTCACCACCAAAATCAAACTACAATAATCTAACAAATGAAATAAAGATTTAAATTAATATATGTAGGTATATTGATTGAAGAGAAAGAGACATTTTTAATTCTTAGTTCTTTAGTCCGAGAAATGTTCAAGCCACGGGTCTCCTCCTGCTATCCGGGCGTTGAGGTGCTCTAGACCACTGAGCTATCGACGGAATGTAATGCCCGGATAGCATTAGGAGACCCGTGGTTCGATTCCCGGTCGTTGGCTAAAACATTTTTCGGACTAAATCAAATTATATATTAATTATTCCCAGTGATCCAACTTAAAATTAATTTCGGTTAATTTGAATTTAAACTATAAGTGAATGTTTTAAAAATACATAAACAAAGTCTTAAGATGTTATCGTTTCAAGTATGCCAAAATCTAGGGACTTTCGGAACATAAGTTGCATAAATTTTGACAGTTAATCCGTCAAAATTTTATTTTACGAGTCTATCTGTGGAATAAAGTAATAGAGACAAAGATAGAGAATAGAATGTCACTCATAGTTGATTCAAATGTTGCTTTCACATAAAATCGGTGAGTCAAATTTTGATTGCTATTGATCAAAGTTAAAGTTGACTGAATTTGTCGAAAAACACACGTGACATAATTATTGCAACTTTAACCTTATTTGGCTGCTTTGAAAGTGAAGTTGGCCAGGTCAAGACGGACGAGGTATATAAATACTAATAGAATAAAACTGAAACTGTAGTTTTAAGCGATTGTAGCTGGTTCAGATAATCCCCAGTACAATTATCTCTTTCTAACGCATACTATTGACTATTGGCCTAATCATTCAAGCGTTTGGAGTATGATCAACGAGTTCGTCTCTTAAAAATGCGACCATGTTGATTTATTCATAAATAAATACGCACAAGTCATTCAATGCCAATATCTCTGGGAAACATTCAACAGATTTTAATAAAATCGTTGTCATTGTTGTAAAAATTTTTCCGTCAACAGACATCGTGTCTATTAACACACACAAAAAAAAAACAAACAAAACAGAAATTTTAATGGATATTCTCCTGTCAAGGTCCATTTGTGGTTGTTTTTAACGATCATGGGACTTCCTATTGTCTGTATAAATTATACCAAGCCAGAGATTTGACATTAAGATGTAACATTAAAAAGACAAAGACCTCAAGGCGGTGTCGATAGAAACGCAATTCAACTAAGCGCAATGGAAACCACGAATTTTCATAATTCTTGGTATTTTACGAGCGAAAATAGGGACAAACCTATATCAAAACAGTTTTCCCAAAAAGCTTCAAAACGGCTCAATGTCGAAAAATTGAAGAATACGAGCTCTTGGGGCCAACCCTTCAACGCATTCTGTTTAGTTTCTCACCCCACTCTGCCCCATTATTAAGCTTCTAACTAGCAAATTCTTTGCATATTTTGTCTTCATCTCGCGTAGTTGGCTGGGAAGCTCAGTTAATTACGTGCCTTAGGGTACGTTCATGTTGCAGATATTTCTCCATATTCATAGAGTGACACTGACTATGAGTCCATCAAATACATGGATGTCGTCCACGATGAAAAACAGCTTTTTCGCTAGGCATCGCGTTAAACCTCTCTTTGTTTTGTTTTATTTTGTTATGTAGTTGACGATCTTGCATCGAAGTAGCAAGGTATCGCGGTAAGAGATCTCCGATGTGAACGCACCTTTGTTGGCAAGAGGTTCTTAGCACTACGCAATCTGGTGTCAGAGTTACGTCATTGATGAAATGTCTATCAAAATTATACAGGGTGTCACCAAAGAGTTGGGACATAGCTTAACGACAGATTCCTGGGATAAAAATAGGACGATTTAACCCAACTTATTTTTATCCAAAATCGCCTCGGTTAAGCCGTTCTATGGGAGTTTGCTATTAATATAAAAATAGTAGGTTGATCGATTTTTGTAGTTTTTGGTATGTCTTGAGACATGTTTTGAGGGAGCTCTCAAGACCAACAGAAAATTTTACAGTGCCGCGACTGTTGGCTTTGGATCTTTGTTCCTAAAAAAATACGTTCTTTAGAAACACTTTTCGTATGTTATTGTTATTAATTTTTAAAAAGTCTCCAAATTTATCAGTAAAAGAAGATAATTTAAGCATCATCCAATACTTTTGAACTCAGGTGTCTGAGCACGTTTGAACATTTAATGTGAGTTAATTTGAGTCAGTTATACAAACAGCCTTTACTTCTATCTTTCATAAGCATTTTCTTTCTTCTACTCCTAAAAAGAAACGCCTTGGTCATTGAACAGTAGGGTGAGCCAAAATGACCAACCTATCGAATTTATGGCCTCAAAAGGGCCTATATGTTGAAAAAAAATTCTCCCATTGAGAAAAATTTTTAGGTCAATTTTAAAAGGTGTCGGTGGCCATTTGAAATTTCCCATTTAAATAGCACGCAAAACAATTTTTGTGCATTAAAAATGCTATAACTTTTGAATCGTTTGAGATACAAATTTTATCCATGCATATTCTTGTAGAGCATTAAATTCTCTAAAAAGGTGTTTCGAAGTTGATTTTTTAGCTCGAAAATTCATATACTTACGGGCTATGAAAGTTAATGAAAAATAGATAAGTTTTTTCAACTTTCATAGCCCGTAAGTATATGAATTTTTGAGTTAAAAGAATCAACTTTAAATTATTTTTTTTAATAGAATTTAATGCCCTATAAGAATATGCATAGATAAAATCTTTATCTCAAACGGATCAAAAGTTATAGCCTTTTTAATGAAAATTTCTATAATAGCTTTAAACTACATAAACATATCTGTTTTTTATCAAGTTGCATAGTCCGTAAGTATATGAATTTTTGAGTTAATAGAATCAACTTCAAAGTATTTTTGTATAGAATTTAATACCCTAAAAGAATATGTCGGGATAAAATCTTTATCTTAAACGGTTCAAAAGTTGTAGCATTTTTAACGGACAAAAATTGTTTTGCATGTTATTTAAATGGGAAATTTCAAATGGCCACCGACACCTTTTAAAATTGAGCTAAAAATTTTTTCCAATGGGAGAATTTTTTTTTTTAACATGTAGACCCTTTTGAGACCATAAATTCGATAGGTTAGTCATTTTGGCTCACCCTACTGAACAGGTTTTATTTTTTATATCTAAAATTGGAGAGCTATCAGAAAAGACAAAGATACAAAAAATGTTTCTAAAGACAATATCTTTTTGATGAGAAAAATGCGGAGTTATTATCCTGGATACGAAAAAAACAATAAGAAAAGGGTCTTGTGAGATTCCTATTTTACACATTTACAATTAGAAGTCACTGATGGAAGTCAAAACCATCACAAAACGTGTCTTATAGTCGCAAAAGATGCCATACAAAAAATTACCAAAAGCTACTAGTTTTTAAGCAAAATTCAGAAACGACGATTTTGGATATAGGTAAATCGTCCTATTTTTATCCCAGGACGCTGTAATTAAGCTATATCCCAACCTTTTGGAGGCTCTGTGTATATGAATTTAAAATGAACCAAACTCCACTCGAATAGTTCTGTTTTCAGTCACCAGGTGTCACTTATCAGAAGTCACGTGACTTACGTCTCGCTTGGGACTACTGACGCAATATCAACGTAAATTTCGCAATAATCCAACGACATTTGTACGACTAATAATCGATCTACAAATGTCAGCCCTGTTGATTGATTAAGACAACGTTTTCACTTAATTGTACACACATTTCTTTTGTATTACTTTTTGTCCATTTTAAGTAACAATATACTGTGGCCGTATAAATCGTGCAATCAATTATTAACTATATAAATATGCATTGAATATGGGCGTGGTGTGTGTGTACGTTGTTTGTTGTTCTTATTATTAAAACAAAATGATATGAGAACAAAAAAAAAAAATCTCCAACGATTTCATAATCGTTTGAATAATTTTATAATAGTGAAACGGAAATTGTATATGACTACATCTAGTATATAACTGTTTTTTCCACTCTTCAAAGTTCTTGAAAAGACCCTGACAAGGCTGTATTACCGTTGATTATTATTGAAACAAGATCATAACAATTATAAATAAAAGAAATTGTTGCAATTATTCAGGGCGGTTTCTCCCAGTATTCCGAACCTAAGAAATATTTAAATTTTTATTGATATTTCTACCTACGTTATTTAAACAAAATCAAACACGTAAATCAATACGGAGCAAGGTTGTTGTTAATTTTTTTTTGTTACTTTTTCTACAAAAAAAAATCATCACGAATCCACTTCCTGCATCCATTGTTATTTGTTTCAAATCAAGAATAATTCAATTAAATCGTGAATGGTTGATAATTATTAAGTAATTGTGATATTAGAAAGTTGGTATTTGCAAAAACGTACAGTGGCGTAACGATCGTTACTTTAATCTTATCGGTGAGGCAGATTTTCAAAAAAAATTGTGTGTGCAGTGTAAATAGTTAATTTTTGATAATTATTGAAATGTTAAAGGTTTCTAACATCAAATTTCGTTTAGAATGTCTCTTGACCTTTTCTATATATTTTTGTAAACTTTCCAATTGAGAGAAGTAATCGAATACAAACCGAAATTAATTATTACCATTACCAATCATTATCGAATCTATTATTTCGAATAATTGGTGTTTCTAAATTAACAGCCGGTGCAGTGTTTACCAGTTCGTTCTTTTTTTTGAACAACTCTTTTTATACAGGGGGGCACTTAAACCGACTCAGCAGTTCGAGCGGTGGTGGGGAAACCAACTGTACCCGTTTTACCTTTGTATGTGACCCGATTTCAGTAGCCAACACGGTTATGTGAGCAAAGGCTTTAATAAGTACCTCCGAAGGCAATTTTTTTCAGTAGCAGTCAGTGGATTTTAAATAAAGAAAATTTGCACTACTCGACTGAAAATAGATCCTCTACCATTCCTTGAAACTAACTGTGAGGCGTGCCCTATCACAATTTTCTACAGCCCAGGATGGGAGAGATTGTTGAAGAAGTGGCACTGAGGGACTTGTGTTTTGAGAGAAATCTACGAAACCTCTAGTTTTTTGGAAGATTTTGGGGGTTTGCGCGGCCACCAGATTTGAGCATTTACAGTTTTTTTCTCAGGGTAGATCCGAAGGAAACGGTGTTTAAATGGCGCTCTTACAGAGTTAAGGGAGAGGATTATTGAAGAAGTGAACGCCATACCCCCGGTATGTGTTAGCTTCAGGGAGCGTATTTTCTATAACTCCTCAAAAGTGGTTCTACCGCACTTGTATAAGAACAGTGGCGTTAATGCTAAATTTTTCTTTAATCACGCAAATTGCGCAATATTTTGAGGTAATTAGGTGTGTTAATTGGCACCACACCTTGATTGTTGTAGTAGATATAACATTCTTTGGATTCTCACGAAAATAGGTAACAAAACTAAATTATTTTGGTAGCTGTAAACTTTTCAGTATTTTAGCGTTCACAGCAGAAAGTACTTTTATTATAGCAGAATCGGTTTAGCATGAGATTGACTCGAGTTGTACTTCCGTTCTGCAAGTTCTCATCTAGCGCCCTAGTTGTTGATTATAAAAAAACTGAGTCCTTGTGGTTGGCACCCCTGCGTCCAAGCGGGCCCTTATGCTCTACATGACTAAACTCCGTCCAAAAATTAAGTAGAAAATTTCAAATTACAAATGATAGGTTATGTGAAACTTAACAGTTGAAAAGTTCCTAACTTTAAATGTATACTTGAACGAAAAAGTATATTATGTTGTGGCACTACTGTTGGAATAAAATCCTACGCGTTTGTTTACATATTTTACTACTGATTTTTCAATATTAACTCTGAAATTCGATAATTTATATTTCTTTAGAGATTCTAAAATTCCCTTTAAATCGAATTTCAGTGTAATATAATAAAGGAGAATTTTAATTTTTGGGCTTTAATAGAGGGACTATTTTTTCGTTGAAAAGGTTAGTCACATTGCTGTCATTTGAAATTTTATATTTAATTTTTGGACGGGGTATAACTTCATTCAACCTTTGACTAATACGGTTGGCTCAAAAAAGCCATTTTAGAGTCTTCAAACCCGATTGAAATCATTTCCCCTGAAGAGAGGTCAGATTATTTTCGGTTTAGTGATATTTGCGAAACCAACAACAGGCTCGCCTACACGACTGGTGACGACTTCCTGGCTCGCGTAGACTTCGCGACGCCCCCTGTACACATAAATCGTGCCCAGTTTCAATTACAATATACACCCCCGCTTTTCTGTAATCAGCGAAAAGAATTGCAAATTTAATTCCAATTATCCACTTTACAATGTTTAGCGATAAAGCCGCAATAAATTTCCAAATAAAGATCGAAAATTCCAATAATGTTCGATTCGTAATTCTGAAAACTAGCGCTTACAGTATCGATTCGAACAAATACAAAATAAAATTGTTAGAATTACAACAATTCAAAACAAACACGTGAATCGGTAAATAACAGATTTAATCATTGTCAAGAAGTGAATTGACGTAAATTTGACAATATTTTCAACAAATACACATCAACTGAAAGACTGTGTCAATTTTTTGTTTGTTTCATCAGTTCGTGTTTATTTTACAGGAGAACATGGACCAGACACGGTCATCTTTATTACTGTTATCAACGATAATTTTCACATTACTACCAGTTGTTTCATCGTATGACGTAAGTAATAATTTTGTTAATTTCACTGTTATGTGCAATGTAGGTTTTGGCCTAGTTCTCTTCAATAATTCCATATTTTTTTTCTAATTTATCATTAAAAAAGAAAATTGGGATAATTTGCTATGATTAAACAACACTTATAGACGCCCAACAGTCGAAAAAGAGATAGAGATAGAGATGAAGATTTACAAGGTTTGTTTAGATTTACCGTAAATTATTATTATCGTAATTATCATTAACAAACATTGTATGGAAAGTGATACAGGGCCGAATTGTGGACAAGTTCAATTGATTTCAGGGCCGGAAACGAACAATATCTATTGTTAAATAAATAGATTTTCTTTATTATTTTAACAAAAAAAAAACAACGCAAATAATCGAGAAGGATGATCGTTATTTTCTTATTCAGCATAGTCGGCAGGACCGGACTTCTCTAAAATCTTAAGAAACTCAAGGAATTTGGGGCGCCAGTGCGTTGCACCCCTTGCGGCCGCTCCTGAATGGCGGCGGTTCTCTTATTGTAAGTGTTGCTCGATTTCAGAAAGCCGACTGCTCTAATAATCGCTAGAGGCCAGTTCAATTGATTAATTAGGCGACTTCAATGCCGGGTCAGGATGGAAAATGCGCTGAAACGTTGTCGTTTAAAAATCAATAAATTATTAATTTTAATTAAGTATTCCAATCGAGGTCAAAGATTTTTGAAAATTTATCGTTTTAATATAATTAGAAATTAATCAATATTCGATTAATTAAGAATCTTCCAGACACTTCAATGATAGGTCAAGATATTCGGTTAAAATGACAGTTAGTTTCATAAATTCTATTTCATTCACAACATGTTTAATAGAGATAGGTCGATGGATTTTCAGACGTTTTATAGGATCTGACACGTTGAATAATGGTGTTAATTAATCAAATCGCCACGCACAAATTCGCTGAAAACATATTATTATTAACAGTACAAAAAAATTCATTCAAAACATTTGAAGTACGAAGTGATGAGTAATTTGTGCTCAATGATGGACAGGCTAACAACTTTTCGAAAGGATAACGTTATTTCTAATTCGATAGGGTTGATATTTAACTTTACACTCCGTTATATAATTATTTAGAAATCATCAATTAACACTGATAAATACGTGAATTCGTCTTCCTGAAACTAATTGTTGGCGAATGTGTAATAATTGATTTGTTTTTTTTTTGTTTTGTTTTTGGAAACTTTCAACAACGTTTGATAGAAATTTGCGATAAATCATCGACCTCACGTTTTGTTTGTTTAAACATTTGCATCCATAATTTAAGGTTTCTTACAAAAACAAATAACAATTATCATAATTGCAATAATGAGTCGTATTATCAAGATTTTTACAATAATAAAAACAATCAAGTTTCCGGTTTAAGTTGCATGTAGTCAACAACCAAACACGATAATAACTTATTATTATTTAAAATATACATTTTCTTTTATCAAATAAACAAAAAAATGTTTTTTTGTTATTGTTGTTTGTCGTGTAGCACTTAGATTTTTCTTGCCAAGTTGTTGTCCTTGGTTTCGTTAACACGAGGGAAGTGTCAAAAGAGATTTTGTTCGGTCTACGACTAACGCCGTATTCGATGCGAGAAAACAATAAAATTCCATAGATTCGTTGAAAAATCAAGGAAAATCTACGGTCAACAAGGTCGTTTCAATATTGAAATCGTGGCGGCGAACAAAAAAGCAAAACAAAAGGAAAAAACGAATCAAAATAAGAAATAATTTATGCTTGCTCACCTAATTCCAATTTATCATATACAGAGTTTGTTAATTTGTCGTGAATAATCCGAAAAAAATCAGTGAAACAAATCGGGAAATCGTGGAGACTTTAATGCTAGATCAAGCCACGAAACTCACTGAAAAACCAAAATTCAACGGTCCAGTTGATTGATTGATTGACAAACTAGGAGCGATTTAATTTGGCTGAAATAGACTATTGCGAATGTTGAAAAAAATGTGTAGAATTCGCTTTATTATTAAATTCTATAAATAATGCAACTGGTGACTTCAATGGACATCAACCAACACAATTCACTGAAAACGAGTTCTCCATTATGTAGTAGTTTAATGATAAATGATAGAAGGAAGTTCACTCATCATCGTACAAGACTTTTTCATTAAATTCTATGAATTCTCGAAGACAACAAAAAAATTATTGTTGGTGTTATCGTAGATACGTCAATTAATCAAAAATCGTCGAATATACGCGAAAAATTAACGAACTATTCAAGAAATCGTTAGATCAAGTAAGCGATTTGGAGACTTTAACGGCTGATCAAGATACAAAGTTTCCTGAAAAAAAAAACTTGCTTATTCAATGACAAATTGTGTTTAATATTCTATAAATTATCAAGCAATACAGAAAATGTTGTCAATTTTAATGTAACAATTAATCAAAAGTACGTGAACGGTTGAAAAAATTCATTATTAAAACACGCAAAACCGTTGGGGATTTTAATGATGGATCAAGGTACAATCTATTGGCAACTTATTTTCTTTTATTTGGAAACGGAAAATTCCGACCAATTGTTTACTATTTTATTCTAATGAATTGTTGAAAGTGTAAGTTCAATGATTCTGAAAGATTTCTATTGTTGAATTGCCGAAAAATTCGCGGAAACATAAAAATACCACTGATTTGTTGTAAATCTATAAATTTTGTTCAGTATTTTATGGCAACATTGAAACGTGTCGTAAATACTCCAATTAATCAAAAACTAACCATAAATATTAAACAAATACTTGGAGACTTCAACGATAGATTAAGACATGAAATTCGCTGAAAGCTCTAGAAAAAAATGTGCTACTGTTTATTATTCTATTCTAATTAATGATCGATGTAAGCATGGTAATATATCAAAGACACGATTTCTATTATTAGATTTTAAACATTTCAAAAAAAAAAGCTCAAAACTTTATAGACTTCGATGGGAGGTTGAAACAACTAAAAAACAATTCTGCTAGTTATTATTGTATGATTAATGATTGGAGTGTTTGCAAACATCAAAATACAAGATTTCTATTGGTGTAAGAAATTTTGTAAAAAATATTATAAAAACTTAATAATATTATTGATGTGTTGCAAATACTTCAATTAATCAGAAGTCGTCGAAGAATAAAAAAAAAAATTGAAAATGTGTGGAATGCCGCGCGTTATAAGTAAAATTTCTTAGGTTAGAGATGAAGTTCATTTTTCTCTTGGTTTATTTTCTTTCAGTCGTTGCCTGAAGGCTCGTTTTTGCTCTGCAATTGTATTTTTCAGCATTTCGCTTATCTCAATTTAACGCCATTAATTAATTTATAAATATAAAAATTATAAATCGCGGTAAGCCTTGAAATTTTAGTTTCGTTCCAGAGGGCGTTGTAAATCGAGCAATGACACCAACTCTAGACCCTAGTGTTTATTTTACACAGTTGGCAGAACTGACAGAGTATAAGCGACGTTCCCACTCTTCGCTCTTAGCTGTCTGTTAGAGGGGAAGTGCTTCCCCTCACGGCGTCTCGAATTTTCGTTACATAGGGAAAATACATTGAAAAATATTTACACCTAAGCGCGGCTAAAGAAGTTTCACTTCAAAAATGTTTCGAAATTTTAATGATCAATCAAAACGCAAAATTTACTGAAAATTGTCGAGTTATAAATGTTTGTACTGGAGTTATATAAATCATTAGAGACTTTTACGACAGATCAAGCCACAAAACTCAATGAAAATCATTGAATTCTGCAAATATACACCACTTTGGTGATTTGAACGATAAATTAAGGTATGAAACTCACTTCAAACTGACTAGTTTTCTCTTATTATTTAAATAAATGAAAAATTGCTTTAATATGTGTTAGCAAAAACTGAAAAAAAAAACACTAAATAGAAAAATCTTTAGATTTTAACGAGAAATTGAGCTGCAAATTGTGTTTTTGCCTTAAATTAGGAAATATAAAATCGTTGGAGACGTCAACGACTTATTAAAACACAAAATTCGCTGTAAAATGTAAAGAAAAAACTCTCTATTGTTATATCTACTATAATTAATGATAAACAATATAAAAAAGTTGTAGAATAATTGAAAAATCATTGAACTCAAGTAAATAATAAATGTTAGGAGATTTGAACGACAGACCAAGTTATAAAATTCGCTGAAAAAATATAGTGTTTTCCAACAATTAGAATTATCCGAAAAATTCTTGTTTTATATTGGGAATTAATAACAATCCTTGGCGACTTCAACGATGGATGAAGCTATAAAACTTTATGTAAATTACCGAATCCTGAAAATTCCCAAAATAAACGTATTATTGACGTGTAGCCAATACATTTTGGTGATTTTAACGATAAGTGAAGCTGTAAAACTCACTGCAAACTTATTAGTTTTTCCTAATTATTTAAAAAAAAATAACTGAAAATTGTAAAAGCTCTACAGTCCATCAGCATTATTTGAATAAATTATAAGAAACATTAAAATTGTGTCATCAATTAACAAAAATTAAAAAAAGCATCAAAAAGTAGAAACATCTTTGGAGATTTTAACGAGAAATCGAGCTGCAAAATGCGCTGAAGATTGTGTTTTTCCTTAAGAAACTCAAAGTATTCATATAAATGCCTTGTAAATACTCAATTAGAGTTATATCTAGATCTTTAATTCTTGATTTGCAAAATAGTAAAGCTTAATAGTCTTCAGCGCTGTAAAGTCTGAAACAACATTCTACTGCCTATTGTTTTATTATAATTAAAACAGGCGAAATAAAAAAGTCGCAATAAATTTGGATAAATAATACAAAAAGCGTCTGGAGATTTGAACGATAGATCAACCCACAAAATTCACTGAAAAGATCCAGGTTTCTCCAACGTTAAGAATTATCCGAAGAATTTTTATGTTATGTTAGAAATCCACAAAAATCCTCGGAGACTTTAACGGTAGATCAAGCCTCAAAACTTCATGAAAATTACTGGATTCTAAAAATTGCCAAAATAAATATATCTATTATCAAAAAGTAATAAGAAAAGATAATAGAAATATATTTGATGATTTTTAGTGAAATAAAAGAATTAAAACATTCCTATTAGTAAAATATTAGTAGAATAGTCGAACAATATCTGGAGATTTTAACGATAAATCGAACGGCAAAATTCGCTGAATATTGAGAATTTCCCCGTAAAAAATCGCTGTAAAATCTAAAAAAATCACTGTCTACTGTTTTATTACAAGTAAAAAGTTCACAATACTGGCGAAATGTTATAAATCAATTCAAAGCCGTAGAAAAACGGATATTGTAAAAAAAATCTATTTGGAATTTTTCACGACAGATTAAACTACAAACAACACCGAAAAATGTTTAGCTTTTCTCCACGATACACTGTCCGCTCTCTAATTATACAGAATTATTCAAATCTTTGGAGATTTCAACGCTAGATTAAGGCACGAATCTTTCTGAAAATTCCCAAAACAAACGTATTGCAAATATGCCAATTAATCAAAAGTTAATTAAAGAAAAACCTCATTAATATTATGTAAGAAATCGGTAAAATCTTTGGCAATTTTAATGATAGGTCAACACAATGTTTTTCTATTTTAAAGAGAAAAAAAGTCGTAATACGCAATTATTTCATTATTATAGTATTGTTTTCAATTGTTGTATCTACACGGCGAGAGACAGCTTTCCAATTAAACACACACACATACATAAATACAGGATATATAAAAGTAGAAATTCTAAATCTATACCGTGAAATGTTGATAATAATATAGGAGATTTAAATTTATTATAAAAACACTTCCTTCCTATTTTTACTTTTTTTTTCTGTAGTTGTAGTGACTTACAGTTTTTTTTTTGAGGAAATTTCCCATTTCCACACCTCGTACGGCTAATTTACATTTTTTCTTTGTTATTTAACGTATAATTTAAGCTATTGACATTGTTTAAAAAAACTAGGCGTGGGCGTTTGTATATTTACAAAATTTCTGTATTGTTACAGATCCATAAACTCATGACCGTAGACGAATTAAGGAGCACCTTTCACGTGGACGATCACAATTTAGGTACGTTTCGAAATATCCATGGGAAATTTGAATCGGTGGGAAAAACGATGTGTACAAAAGAGTAGCACAAATTATAATCATTTCAAAATGTTGAGAATGAATAATTAATCATGAGTGAGATATTGTTATTTCGCCGACAGACAAAATAGAAATACGTACAGAAATTGTTTTAATTAATCTTAATTCCAGTGCCTGAATACGAAATTGTACCAATCCATCATATAATCAAGAAACGGCAATTATCCGAAGATAATCTAATCGATTCGAATTCGAATAGAAACGATAAAATTGATGAGATAACAACGTTGAAATTGAAAGCGTTCGGTAAGGATTTAGATTTGAGTCTGATACCGAATGATGGTTTGTTCAGGAAGAATAAATTGAAATTGTGGTCAGTTGAACCGAACGCCACCGCCCAACACGGTGTTGAATATATCGAATTACCAGAGGTAAGTTTTTTTTTTCTCTCCACGATTCCATTAGTGTTTCAGATGAATTTCAAATGAGTAGCGGTAAATAGAAACGAATAACAATAAATTTGTTGATTGGAGAGGTAGCCTGAAATCCTGTCGTATCGTATATTTACACAAATTAATTCAACGAATTTATTTTAGATAAGAAAGGTCGTCGTAAAGATCATTGTTATTATAATCATCATCATCACGAATGATTCTCGTACGTATCGGGGCTTGATTAATGCATCAAGACAAGAGAATAAATTGTGTTCGCCGTGTCGACGATGATGATGATGATGATGCTAGACTTTCATTTTCTTCAGAGGTCGCAGCGGATCTCTACCGCACACTTGAAGTGAGAAAGAGACAAATAGCAATCATTACCTTGAGATTCAATTTTCTTTATGTGATGAATTTTCGATTTTACACACAAATTGCGTGGATATTTTGCAAAATTCTCACACAATTCCCCAAGTAAAAGTGGTCGTTAGATGGTTTCGTCTAAAAATCCAATTACTTTCACTCAATTGATGATTTATTGTGTATGTTGCATGGCAGTATTGTTGCTAAGATAACTTTTGGTTTCATTAGAATTTTCTCTTTCTTTATCTCACAAAATTCGATTTAGCTCTAGAACTTGACAATGACATTCGACCAGTTTTGATTTATATCTAATAATGATTCATTAATTACTAATTAAATTATTTTAATTAATCCAAACACCATTTAAAATGGCATTTTTTGATTTTATTAAATCGAAGACCGTGTAATATTTATGATTTAACACCAGTTTCATTGCCAAATAATTCTTTGATTGAAACACGATGTTTCAGTTATATATTATTAATTGAATTTTTATGAAAACATAAAGGAAATAAATCGTGGAATTATCCTTGATTATCTGCTATTATCTAACATTTTGTTTATTGTTTTTTTGCTTTATCTCTCGAACACAATAATCTATCTAAATTTTTTTTTTAAATGGCAAAAGTTAACTGGGTCGAACAACTTTCACTATCCTATAAAATAATAATAAAAAGTTCTGTGGATTGTCTGGATCAGTGGCGTAACAATACGTCATGAGATCTTTATTAAATTTTCATAAATGAAAGTGAATCTGTGTGTGCAGTCGACGCCAATTGCTTAAGACAAAAAAAATCAAAAGTGAAGGATTGTTTGGGATTTCTCCAATCAATTCTGAGGTATTTTTTTGTTGTCAAAATAATTCTTTTTTTCCCCTGAATGATTGAATTGATATCAAATATGTAAATAATGATTCTGAAAACTGAAGTTTAACCAACCCATCTTAGAATTTCCCAAAAAATTCCTGAAATCGTTCTCAGAGAGGCTTTAATAATTAAATTGGTGACAGATGATCGTTCTGAAAACTGAAAGATTTCAACTTCACCATCAATCTGTGCATTCATCGACCCTATTTGTCCTCAATTGTTGACAACAGAAAAAACCAAAAGTATTTGTTACAGCGTACAAAACTGAAGGATATTTTAGGTTCCTAAAATTTTCTCAACGATAATAATGCTTATTCCTTTCGAATATTGGGAATCGTTCCAGCTAAGACGACGTTGCTGACTGCTGCTCTAAACAGTTCTGTGATTGTTTTTAATAACCAGGCCCTCAGGTTCTTTAGGCAAGATATCCTTCTCCTTCCAAGAACTTTTCCTTGAAAAATGGATTTTAACAGTTTCTATTTGGTATCATTTCTCATTTTATGCCCCAGATATTCCAGTTTCTTTTTTTAATCGTATTCGTCACCTCTTTCTCCTTCTTCATTCCTTTCAGTATGGCTTCGTTGGTAACTCTGTCTATCCATGATATTCTAATAATGCTTCTGTAGAGCTACATCTTGAAGGCTTCTATCTTCTACTTTTTGCTTCGGTCAATGTCGAGGATTCCACTCATTAATATACGATAGAGAACACATAGCATTGTAAGAGTCTAGTTCGAGGTTGTGGCTTTTGGCAAAGTTTAGACATTTGGATGAAAATGGCTCTTGCTTTTTCTATCCGACACTTGATTCTTGTAAGTGGTCCCATTGTTCGTTTTCTAACGTGCCCAGAGACAAATTTGGATACCCTTCCTACTAGAATATTTCTGTTTGACTTCCTTGATCTTTCTTTGTATTGTTCGGTATATTTCTCTGTATGTGGTGCTGTTATTCTTGTGTTTCCTCCTCTCTTCCATCATCCCCAGTATTTCTATTGCCATCCACGTCTTGATTTGTCTTCCTTTACTTGCCAGAAATTCGTTTTTGATCTCTTCTACCGCTTTATATAGTAAATGTTTTTTTTTCTTCCATGTTTTCGGTTTTTCCTCGATGTCACTACAGTTTTCTTTCAGGACTTTACTTATTTTGTCTTTCAATATTATGATATCATTCTTCTTAGGAGTTTTTCGTTGTACCTGGATCTATATTCTTCCACTAGAGGATTATGATCGGACTGAATAACAGCATTTGGATAGGGTTTTTTTTATACTTGTGAAACTGTTTCTTTTGGCCTTAGTGGATGATTATTCGGAAAACTGTAGGAGTGATTTCATGAACACCAATTAAAGACACTGGTGCCAAAAGGGGGCAGCTTTTTTTACAAATTTTTCAGGAGAAGGGAAAAACTGTTCTATTACCAGAAATTTGTTTAACTATTTTTCATTTAATCATATGTTATTGTAGAGTGCAAAATACAATCTTTCTATATATTTTTTTTAGTGAAAGTCGTTTAGGTAAAGAGAAGTAATTAAAAAAATCTTAAAAGCTGCCTCGTTTTTGCAGTAGCAAGTAAACTGGAGGCATGAGGTTTGAAAATAAGCTGTAATTGATAAGATTAAGTACCATAATGTTAAAAACCTTAAATTTAGAAAAAAAGTAACATTAACACTTACGGTTGAAATACTTTTGGGCTTTCATTATCTTCAATTTTACTTAAACGCGAGGTGCTGCATCCAAACAGTAAAAAAGTAAAAACGAAGCAGCTCCTTTTTGCACCGATTTGGACTTGGGTACAGTGAAGTTTTAGGACATTCTAATAGACAGGATTAGTCCTGTTGTAGTTACAGGTCTTTCCTGTTGGTACTACAAGCCTAGACTTGTTGTGGTTGAAGTGTTGGTCCTGTGGCAGCTCCAGCACTTTCCTGTTGCTGCTACAGGACCTAAAGGGTTTTCGTGCTTGCTAGTGCTAGCCAGGCCCTTGTCAGCGCCTCGATTTCATTTCTACTAGGGTTGTCTAATGGAATATCTCGATTACCGATTATATTTAGAAAAAACACGCTGTAAATAAAGCACTAAATATCAACGCAACCTTTCCAAATGTAGAAAATTTTATTAAGATTATACCTAAATGTTGACTTTTATTCTTTTTTTTAGCAAAGGATTGAACATTTTAAAAAAAAAATTCGTTTGCATTCGTTTCCAATGAGAATGCGCTAAAACTTCGATACTTTTTTTTTAGAAAATTTAGTTATTTAATCCCGATTTAAATCGATTTTTTCGTCCTCTGTTTATTAACATAATTGACTGAAATTTACGACAATTATAAATGATAGTGTGTTTGATGTCGGTATGAATTTCTTTTTCCACAATTCTCTTCCATTTTTATTGTCGTAACTTTTTTAAGGGGACCAATATTTTGTTCTGCGTCCGGGTCCTCAACCGACTTTAAACGCAAATAATAAAAATAACAATTAATAAAAGATTTAATTGGAGAATTTCAACTCCATCACGATGAACATAATCTTCAAATAATTTCTGCATTTTGAAAACAAAGATTGCGGAACAATAGCCGATCGAAGAGAAAGAGAAAAGTTTAATTATATTAATTGTAATTTTAATCAAAAATTAATAAAATTAATGACCAGTTTCCAAATATTTCTAAATCGAATGATTTCTATTCTTTATTGTTCATTATTATCATTACTATTATTATTTATTTATTTACAAACAAACGAAGAAGATTTTCTAATAAACGGAACAATTTTAGTGAAAGTAATCATTATCACTTTTAAATAAACCGTAAAGCTGTACTCTATTATATTTCCGTTAAATTTTCGTTTTTATTTCTTCTATAAAACTAGTAATTCTATTACTATTTAATTAATAAAATATTTGAAGCGTTTAAAAAACACATAACGTCTCTCATTAATAATTTTCAATAATTATGATAATTATTTTCCTTCTATCTAATTTCGATTGTGCAGTAATTCATAATACGGTTCAGTGAATATCAATTTTCACAAATTTTTCATGACGCTATAAAAAAAAGTAAGGGAAAATGAATAAAGCAGAAAAAATTAACAACCTCCAATGCTCTATTAATCACTGATTGTATAAATAAGTTTTGTTCCTTTTTTATTTCAGATATATTTCATAAGTGAAATCGCTTAGTAACTAATCATAATTATAATAATTATAAAAATAAATAAACCTCATCAATTATAAAGCAATCTTATTTATAATACAGTCGGTGTATATCTTTGAACAAATCAGTAATGGTTGCTTCACAATGGATCTTTGTTTTCTTTTTTTGGAAATAATAGTCAATTCTTTCAACGATTAAAAATTTATACTGTGAGTTGAGTCTGAGCTGAAAAATTACGCAAAATTTAACGGAAATCTATAGAGACTGCAACGTTGGATCAAGCCACGAAACTCGCTGAAATACACGGGACACATTGTATATTCGATTACATCAATATAATTAGTGGTATATGCGATATAATTTTTGATTTTGCAACAATCTGTAACCAGGCCATATAATTTTTTTGTTATATTTTTTAATTGAATGTTAATTTATTCAGAACACAGTACTGGTAAACTTTTTCAAACACGATTATTTTCGTGAAACGTATCAATTTTATATACAATTGGATAGATGTTGAATAGTCGAAAGATTATTACAATAATAAAACCGTAATAAAAGAAACACATAAATCGAGCCAAACGGGTATCATAAAATCGTGTCTAGGAAACAAAATGAGAAATCCCTGAAAACTAATCGAGCAGCGAATTTAACACGAAAACAAATAGTTAATTAATTTGCGCTTGCATTGCATTTCCTGCTAATTATCAGGCTCACCTTAAGCATATCCTGCTTTTGTCTTGTTTACAAGTGTTGTAATCGCTATTTTTTTTTAAATTGATTTGTTGCAGAGCAACGAAGATGTCGGAGATGTTTACCATGATGAGGGGAACCAAGCGGCTATCCTGCTAAGAAATCACAAGGATTCTATTGTTGTGGTAAGTTGACAAATCAACAAATCGACTGGAAAATAATCAAACCTTGGCCTTTATGACATTTACAAGACGACTGTTTTTCTACATTGCTCATTAATAATAGTAATGGTGATGGTGTTAGAATAATTCGTTTTTTTTTCGAGGGATAATTTGAAGTTGCGGCTTTCTGATCTATTTTGTGTTACAATCCGGTTTTAATCACCAGACAAAAAAAGTCATTTTGATCGTAATTATGTGGTTGTTGATTACAACACAAACCGTGAAATCGGATACATTCGTACGATTCTTATCGTTTGATTAAATGAAAACCAACAAAAAAAAGAATAGAGAAAAATGAAACTAATCGACGGCAAAAAAATGTTAACAAGTTTGTTAGAACAGGTTTATTGTTTAACATAGAATAAAGACACAATAGGCTCAGATTAATGTGTCTTCCATAATAATACTTCCTGCTTAAAATCGAATTTCATTAATCGGAACTTTCTTTTGAAATATGATCGAATTTAAATAATTTTTTTTTATGTAATCAATGTCGTAATTAGAAATGTTCCTGTTTTTGAACTACACAGGTCGGCAAACTTTCAAACATATTGGTTTGTTTCGTTGGCATTTTAGACGTGCGGTGAGATTAGATAAAGTTCACAAAAGACAAAAAAAAAACCGGCTTCAGAATAATAAAATTCACGTCTAAATTTAGGATTTTGTTGGATTATTTTAATAAAACTACACAAAAAAATGCAGGATATGTCGTTTACGAAAGTATCAGAAAAATTACCGATTTTGGTCGAAATTCGAAAGTAATCCGAATTTTTCCACATAAATTTCACTTATAATTGAATTCTTTGCGTTATTCATTTAACGAAAGTATAGTCCGGCTGTTGCCGCCCGGACGACTTGACTTTGATCGATAAAGAAATGGATAGTCAATCACTTCGAAACTGAAGGCTCCTTTGGCACTTTGGTGGAGCGGAGGACCTTCCGGTGTTTCTAGAAAAGTGCTAGAGCCGATATACATGCTTTTGACCCTCGCGAATTCAACTCAATGGATCAGATTTCACTCTGAGGTCCGCTTACTGTGTTTGGGAGCGCTTGCCTTCAGGTTGGTGTCCTGCAACCCGCCACCTGAGCTAAAATGACTGACCTATCGAATTTATGGACTCAAAAGGACCTATATGTTGAAAAAAAATTCTCCTATTGAGAACAATTTTTAGGTCAATTTTAAAAGGTGTCGGTGGCCATTTGAAATTTCCCATTTAAATAACACGCAACAGAAATTTTGTCTATTAAAAATGCTATAACTTTTGAACCGTTTGAGATAAAAATTTTATCCAGGCATATTCTTGTAGAGCATTAAATTCTCTAAAAAGATGTTTTAAAGTTGATTTTTTAATTCAAAAATTCATATACTTACGGGCTATGAAAGTTGATGAAAAATAGATATGTTTTTTTCAACTTTCATAGCCCGTAAGTATATGAATTTTTGAGTTAAAAGAATCAACTTCAAAGTATTTTTTATATAATTTAATGCCCTATAAGAATATGCCTGGATAAAATCTTTATCTCAAACGGTTCAAAAGTTATAGCATTTTTAATGAAAATTTCCATAATAGCTTTAAACTAAACATATCTGTTTTTCATCAACTTTCATAGCCCGTAAGTATATGAATTTTTGAGTTAAAAAAATCAACTCTAAAGCATCTTTTAGAAAATTTAATGCCCTACAAAATTGTGCCAAGATAAAATTTTTATCTTAAACGGTTCAAAAGTTATAGCATTTTTAATGGACAAAAATTTTTTTGCGTGTTATTTAAATGGGAAATTTCAAATGGCCACCGACACCTTTTAAAATTGAGCTAAAAATTTTTCCCAATGGGTTTTTTTTTAACATATAGGCCCTTTTGAGACCATAAATTCGATAGGTCAGTCATTTTGGCTCACCCTAGAGTACACGTATTTCTGTTTTGAAACAGTAGATACGTTCTCAAAGATTTCTTGTTAAAAAAATATTCGTGTATAAAAATCTTGTTAATGCGGAGAAAACTAGTAACCTGCAAATCGTGTTATATACAGACAGGGGACAGTGTAGTCCTGAAGCACTAAGTCGTGTAAAAAAAGGTTGTGTAAAAACAGAATTGTGTCTTTTTTGACTGCAATTTTTGCAAATATAAGATAGCGGTCAAGTTACCTTTTTTAATGTTAACTGTTTGTGGATATACCTACGTTTTTGTCCTAGAATTCTATCAAATGGGTAATTTCTCACTTACACTTAGTTAAAGTGCCGTAGCTGTGTACTGGAAAAGCGCCGCCTGGCACAGCTTATTCGCGACAACAGACGGCAAGAGTTGTTATTTTAAGATTTCAACATAAACAATGATTGACGATGTCTAATTACAACGGGGTCACTCTGAAAAAATGCACACATTACCATGTTAAGGCCGATTACAACAATAAAAAAAATAAATAATTAAACGGTACACTTCTTGCACTGTTAACGAAACAATCAACTTAAAAACCATTTATTAATATGGTCATAGTAATTTTGGTCAAGGTGAATTTGACCGATTTATTTGTAAAACATATCTAAACATCGAATCAATACAAAAGGATTTCCCTTTTGCTTTTATATTGTTTACTTTTTTCTTCGGTATGTTTAAATGCCTGTAAGGCCGGCCATCCACAACAACCATGACTTTTTCGTTGAAAAATCAAGTATTTGTCCGTCCTTTCCGGTGTTATTTCAACTTCAACGATTAATTAATGTTGTCTTTTATTTAAAAAGAAAACAATCCGACAGCTCATTTATTTTGCTTAATTTTTTTTTTTCTAAACAAACGGAAGTTGATTGTATGACAAACAACAAATTTTTTGTGTGTTTTGATCTTGAATTACAGGTGTGTCAAATGAGATTCGTTACGTTTACGATTTTTATCGTTATTATTAGTCAAACGTTTATCAACTTACAAAATATTAGAAAATTATCGTTGAACAATAATCGTTCAATTAAGTAAATATTGCATAACATAATGCACAATCTCTTTCAACTTATAACCGAAAAGAAAGTCGAACTTTTACAATAGCTCGCAAAAAATATAGAAAGTATTGAAGAGAATAAAAAAATATACGTTACAGGAAGGCAGTATCGGTGCCGATTTGATAATCCGACCTCTACCATCTCGACTATTAAAAACACCGACCGTTGATGATGACGAGATGTTCCTAGACGATGATGGTGATCTCAGTGCAGAAGTTGCCATCGATACCGGCCTACCGATCAAACGAAAATCACAATTACAGAACAAACACCACATTATTTACAAGAAGAATCAAACACACGATGATTTTATGAGTGATTACGGTAAGATTTGTCTTGTTTTTTGTTTCGGATAGGACAATAATTGTCGATATTCCAAACAGCCTTCATGGAGCCTGATCATTTAGCAAAACGCTACAAACGCAGCAGCACTACCCAAACGAATCGCAGGAAGACACGTGAGGCACCGTACACGATCTATCCAGAAATTCTCGTGATTGTCGATTATGATGGTTATCGTTTGCATGGCGGTGATAATTTACAAATCAAACGTTATTTTGTGTCGTTTTGGAATGGTGTCGATTTACGTTATAAATTATTAAAAGGACCTAAAATTAGAATATCAATAGCTGGTATTATTATAAGTAGAGTAAGTGTATTTTTACATTAATTCAAATTCCTCATCTTCATCCGTTTCTAAAACAATATCATCTAATAATTGTTGACGTGATAATGGATAATCTTCTAATACCATCTCGAATAATTGCATACAGATACGTTTCCTTCGTTTATACTCTTCAGCATAATTCAGATATTCTTCACGGATTTGCATCGAATAATCAACACTATGTGACGAATTCAATATCTCCACTTGTTCCTCATACTGTTGGATATCAGTTAATAATTCGTTCTTCTCATCCAATAACTGTTGCAATGTAATCGATTTCGGACGTGTCTTCAATTCTTCATTGTTCAATTTGTCACGTATTTCAATGATTTTCGTTGTAACATCACGAATACAATCAACAACATTCGATGATGTTATTGTTTGTTTAATACAATAAATCGGATCTTCGTCTTTGTACGTTTTTACAATGATCTTCGATTGATTCACCAGCGAATTTAAAGCATTCTCGATCTCCGCCTTCGTTGTATCCCCATTGAAATTACGGAGGATACCCTCCAACGAAATCGGTCGATTAAATTTGGCTAAGAAATCAACGATGCGGGCTTCAGTCATTTCCAGCTGAAAATTGTCACGATTAGGAGTTTTGCAATTATTTGTTGCAGGGCCGCGACGCAACACCGTATCTGGAACGGAATCGGGTAGGACGCGATGCCATCGATTCAGCGGCTGCTTTAACCGACATGGGCAAATATCTATTCAGAGAACGACGATTGCCGGTCTATGATATAGCAGTAGCTATTACAAAGTCAGTATTTATGTTATTTATTTTTTTTGTTAATTATTCTATTTCGATAAGATTGTTGTTGTGATTGTTGTGTTGTTTTTTTGAACGATATTTTAAATGAATTTCATGTAGGTACGATATGTGTCGGCGACGCAAAGGTGGACGCTGCACGAAAGGAACAGCCGGTAATAATCAACAGATTTAATTTACCAAAAAAACATTATTTTTTAAAGGATTAACTAAAACGCTACGGGTGTTATACTAACTTGGACCAACACACGCATTAGATAGGACCAAATTGTTGGTTTTATTTATTTATTTATTTTTTTAACAAATACACAATTTGATAACTGATAACAATACTGATAGCAACAAATAAAACGATGACTGGATATATTTTTTACAGACTAGACATGTGCAGAAGATCATACCCCAATGATGTTTGCAATAGGGGCACGGCAGGTAAAAACAGAATGTTACAGAAAAAAAAAATCCGAAAGCACGTTCTATGATCTTCATCATTATATTTCAATCTCTATTTTTCAATTTATTGACGAAATCATCAAAAGACTGCACTTTGTAGCTGATTATGTGTAATTTTGTTATTCTTCTTCTTTAGTACCTTATCCAGTCATGTCATCGAGCACGTTTATTCGTTCATCATCCATCAGATCCTGTATTTAGTAATAATCTTGAAAATTTCGAATATAGAAACGTAACTATGAGCTCTAACAACTGTATGTTTGGACGATTCCTAATGTTTGTTCCTTGGAAACCCATTTTGTGAATTTTCACAGAAAAGGGCTCCGAATTCTTCGAATATTCAAACAGAAACATTTCTAATACTGTTTCACTTTTTGAATAACATATTTGAATAACTACCCTAGAAGAAATGAAATCGGGGCGAGATTTAGTCCTGTTGTAGTTACAAGTCTTTCCTGTTGGTACAACAAGACTAGTAGGGTGAGCCAAAATGACTAACCTATCAAATTTATGGTCTCAAAAGGGCCTATATGTTGAGAAAAAAATTTCTTTACTGAAAAAGTAATTATAAAAGCTCGCATTTATACGGTTGTAGTGGGGCAAAACCCAACGTTGAGTTCCTATTCTTGGCGGACGACAGGACTATACGACACTGGAGAGCAAAACATTAATTAGACACTAAGGTGAGCCAAAATAACTAACCTATCGAATTCATGGTTTCAAAAGGGCCTATATGTTGAGGAAAAAATTTTCAGCTCAATTTTAAAACATGTAGGTGGCCATTTCCCATTTAAATAACATGCAAAAAAAAGATTGTTCATTAAAAATGCTATAACTTTTAAACCGTTTAAGATAAAAATTTTGGCCATCATATTCTTGTAGTGCCTTAAATTCTCTAAAAGATGTTTCAGTTGATTTTTTTTTAACTCAATCATTTATATACTTACGAGCTTTGAAATTTAATGAAAAACAGATATGTTTAGTATAAAGCTATTACGGAAATTTTCATTAAAAATGCTATAACTTTTGAACCGTTTAAGATAAAGATTTTATCCAAGCATATTCTTATAGGGCATTAAACTCTATAAAAAATACTTTGTAGTTGATTCTTTTAACTGAAAAACTCATATACTTACGGGCTATGAAAGTTGGAAAAAGCATATTTACTCTTCATCAACTTTCATAACCCGTAAGTATATGAATTTTTGAACTAAAAAATCAACTTTAGAACACCTTTTTAGAGAATTTAATGCTCTACAAGAATATGCCTGGATAAAATTTTTGTCTCAAACGGTTCAAAAGTTATAGCATTTTTAATGGACAATTTTTTTTTTTATGTTATTGACCTAAAAATTTTCCACAATAGGAGAATTTTTGTTTCAATATATAGGCCCTTTTGAGACCATAAATTCAATAAGTTAGTCATTTTGGCACACCCCAGTCTTGTTGTGGTTGCAGTATTGGTCCTGTGGCAACTATAGAACTTTCCTGTTGCTGCTACAGAATCATGTCAAAGGTCTACGACATGTAGCACCTAAAGGGTTTTTTTCCGTGTACTGGTTAGCGCTTAGTTTCAATCTAGTCAAACTAGCCAGACCCTTGGCAGCGCCTCAATTTCATTTCTACTAGGGAAACAGTTTTCAACGCAAGTTAATAAAAATAGGATAATTTTTTGTTCGGAGGGATAATTTGTTTCGAGTATTCGACGTTACGCCTCCTTTTGCTTTGATTACGGCCCGAATGCGCGCTGGCATGGTGTCCATTAGAGGTTGGCAAAATTCGGAGTTGTAAGAGTCCCAAATTTGTTGAACGTTTGCTTCAAGATCAGGAATTGTCTGTTGCGGCACCTCTGAGTGACCCTTTCATGACATGTCACAATGTCTCGATGGCATTGAGTTTTGGCCGTGTGGCATGAGGCAGTATCCTGTTGAATAATGTAAATTCCATCTTCAAATTGCGCCAAAGCGGTTGGGATAAAATTTCTTTTTCTGGTCAGCAACTGTTCCATCTATAAACTCGAGTTGTCCTGTTCCCCTTGCGAACATGTAGCTCCAAATTATACTTCTTGAGCGAATTTGACTGTCTTTTTGAGGCACCCTCTATGAAGAGACTCAGATTTTTCAAACTTCATCGCTAAAAATCACTTTTTCCATTCGTCTTTACTGCAGCCTACTTAACTTTTTGCCCAATCTAACCGCTTTTTCTTCTGGGCTACAGTTAGCAAAAGTTTTTCTTTAGCGTTTAAATAAATTAAAAAATTGATTTACAAATAAATGTAATCGTCCGAACATATAGTTGTTAGGGCTCACATTAGAGAAATACGCAAAAAAACACGGACACATTTTGACTAATCGAAACTAATAAACTAATCAGGAAATTAACGTAACGGATTAAACCAGTGTCGTACTTATATCCAAGTCTTTGCTAATAAACATTAGGACCTTGTAAATTATTCCCGTTTATAAAAACAATTCAGTTCCGAGTAAATATTAATTCGCTTTACTTCCTTTTAAATCCTTTGACAAACCATAAAACTTTATTAAAATCGAGTACGACATTGATTTAATTGTTTAATCGAATTAACAAGATTTTCAAGAATCACTTTGGTATCTCTACAAAAAAGGTGATGGTGCTTGCAATAAGAATACTAAATTTTCGCCTCAAAACAAATAAACTAATGTTGCTGTATCTGTTAGGATTCGCCTACGTCGGTGGTGCTTGTGTGGTCAATAAACGTTTAGAAAAAGTCAATTCCGTTGCTATAATTGAAGACACCGGTGGCTTCAGTGGCATCATTGTAGCAGCTCATGAAGTTGGTCATTTGTAAGTTTTCATTCCAAATTTATTGAAGTGATTTTCTAATATAATGAATAATAGATTAGGAGCTGTACACGATGGTAGTCCACCACCTTCATATCTGGGCGGTCCAGGTGCTGAAAAATGCCAATGGACAGATGGCTACATCATGTCCGATCTACGACATACTGAACGTGGCTTCAGATGGTCACCATGTAGTATACAGAGTTTCCATCATTTCTTAAAGTATTGATTGTTTTTTTTGAAAAATTGATTGATTTTAAATCACGAAATTTTCAGCGGAGATACGGCTACGTGTCTTTATAATGTTCCACATGAAGATGATAGTTTACCACGTGTATTACCAGGGAAATTATTAACGTTAGATGCACAATGTCGGCGTGATCGGGGAACTAGTGCCTGTTTTGTTAGTCATCAAATAATTTATTGATTCGATTGAAAATAATAATAATAATTAAATACGATTATTACAGAAAGATGATAGAGTGTGTGCTCAATTGTTCTGTTTCGATTCAGGAAGTGGGTATTGTGTCGCTTATCGGCCAGCAGCGGAAGGATCGTCTTGTGGCGATGGTCAGGTACGTTTCTACAGTTCACAGCCCTTATTTAACCCTTAAGAACTTCCCAACTTGTTTTGTACAAGAAGTCCTTAAAGATCGCCCTGGAGAGGTCCAAGAACTTTTATCGACTTCTCATAGATTCTACAATTTCTTAAAATCAAAGAAAAGACGCAACTAAACAAGAACTGTTTTCTCCAAGGAGCCCATGAACCCCATTTTACGAACACCTCTCTCCCATATTTGTTTTCCTTCATACGCCAGATGGAGGGCGTTCTCCAGGTGAACGTTTTGGCGCTGATTTCAGTTATGCGTTAATTTTCAGTACTGTCTGAATGGACGATGCGTACAAGAACACGAGAACATCATTCCTGATTACACACAGAATACACCATCATATGTTCGAGCAAATAGTAATAATCAAGGCCGACCATTGTAAGTATGAATTGCATTGACTTCATCAAAAAAAAAGTAGATTTATTTAAAACAGATTTACACTATTTAAACAAAGAAAAATTTGAAAAAAAATTACACTTAACACAGGTTTCACGACGACGAAGAGGATATAAACAATCAAAATCCTGTAACACCGTTCTATTATCAAAATTACTACACACCAACACCACCGACACCACCACCACCACCACCAGCACAATACAATTATAAAAATCAATATAATTATTACACAACAAGCACAACAACACAAAAACCATACTATTTAAAAAATATATTCTCAACAACAAAATCACCGTATGATTTTAAAAATTTTGCATATCGTTTTTCAAGTGATAGTACATCAACAACAACAACAACAAAATCACCACCATCATCAACAATACGAAATTATTATCTACATTTCATATCAACAACACCATCAACAACATTAAATCCTTATATAGGAAATTATTATCAATTGAAACAACAAACAACAAAGAATCCTTATGATTTTGCTAATTTTGGAAGATCAACACAATCACAATATTACGATATTAATAATAATTATTTGAAACGTTCATATAATGCTGCCAGTTATTATAGTGATAGTAGCAATATAAGAAATAATACTTTTAATAATAGTAGCGGATAAATAGAATAGAAAAACGGTAAGGATTACAATGAAAAAAACAACAACAAAAAAAATGTGGTCTTATCTCATCATTTTCGCCTTGTAGCTGATGATACAAATCAACTTTTTGCTTAAAATATCGTGTTTCGCCCCCTCAAAAGCTACTCAATTACGACTAAATAAGCTCTATTTATCACCTACTCACTTCTTGCCATAGAATCTTGAAGTGTTCCAATAAACCCTAAAAACTCGACGCAAAAAGTTGTTTTATATCAAAAGCGGACGCCCGAACTGTGTACGTTTTTTTTCTTCGAAATTAACGCATCTATCATACTAAAATAATCATTTCTATACGTACGTATTTGTTGTCTAAATTTCAATCATAAACGGCAGTATTTTCTCTATTCTTTTACAGAAATGTGACTCTTACGCTTTATCTTACATTTTGTTACTCTTACACTTTACACATATACACTTTGTTATTTTCCTCTATTTGAGTCAAATTTGGCTTGTTTAATTGATGTTTCTGTTTTGTTGTAGCTAAGCGGACAGCTACTATGTAGCTCTTCAATTTTATTTGGTATTAATCCACATCACAATTAATCAAATCAAATGAAAAAGAAAATGGATGAAGAACATATTATTTGTGTGAATGTTGGCAAATGTCGCGAACTGAAACTGAAACCATTTAATTAATTAATTATAATAATTGTGCCTTCAGAAATACAAGTGATTTTATATAATTGTTGTACTTTATATATTGCAAAAAAAAGACAGTTTTATAATCGATTATTTTTTTAATAATTCTTTTGTCACAATAATTTTATGTAAATAGATTAGATTTATAAGCAAAGCTGCCAATATTTGAACAATTATTGAATAACAAATATTGTGATGATGATTATTTATAATAATAGATTGTATTATATTTATATATTGTAAGTAGTTTGTAATTTGTTTTAGTTTCTTTTTGTTTTTGTAAAAAAATACTCAAATCGGTTTACAATAATTAAATAAGACAAAGAATCAATTATACTTATTTATTTAAAATAAATCCTGGAAGATGGGAGCAACCTACACCGTTGCGACAATTAACGTAAACAACGTCTTAACTATCGATTAATTAATAATAAAAAAAGGGGAAGACTACAGTTTCTACAATAAAATTTGGCTGCTTTCTGTTCGATTTTTTTTTACGTAAGTTTCCGATCGGTTAATCCGGTGGCTTTCAGAGCAATCCGTACAATCATGGCACCGGATAACAGACAGACCACACCGGCTGGCATTATTTTGCCGGAATTGTAGAAACGATAGCCCATCACACCGGCTAATATAGAGCTTGTGGCAAGTTGGACGGCGTAATTCGATGGGTCTTGACTGACTTGATAGGCACCATATGCTAGTGCACTGCCGAATAGTAGACCGGCCACCAGTGATGGTACTGAGCCTAATTTTCGAAAGAAAACCGTGATTTTTATTTGAAATAGCTTGGTAAAGATTATGGACATAACCTCAATCTGCTTACCTGCTTTATAATAGCCCATAACACCACCAGCTGCCACTACTCCAGCGTACACAAAACCTGGTAAATCCGCGGGCATTGTGTTTTGTTTTTTAATCAATTATCGATAGAAATTAATTGGCTTGTGAGGTATACGATTTGATTACAAGAGTCACGATGATTATGAAATTATGCGAGACGGATGTACGACAATATGACGGATATGCGCTTTCGAATTGATTAGATATGGATAATTAAACGGTGTAAACTCACCTGTAGTTAAAGGAATTCCAATGATTAATTGGATAAAAACATTTTTTTCGACAATTCGCACGTTTTTGTGTTGTTTTTTGTTTGTTATTGTTGTCGAAAATTCAAAACAATTATGACAGTACCATTGCTGATTGCTGATTGGTTGAACGTCAATCACGAGCGTCGCATATCCAAATGAACTAATAAAAACTAATAATAATCAACTAAAACGCAACAATTTATTTAGTTTTTGATTAAAATTATATTTATTTTAAATACTTGTACTATCAATAGTTAAATATTTTACTTGAGAGAGAATTTTATGAGAATTTTTAAGTCCGGCGCTACTGTCTTCTGTCAAATTCAAACTAGTTATAAGCAACGTTGCCAAATTGAGTTTTTATGCACAAGCAATAGAAGAGCTGCTAAAGCCGATCTAATTACGTCTTAAAAATTGGACAACTGTTGGTATTTATAAATGTAAATAACATGTGTGCTATATTTACTTCTTCAGAGACTTCAGAAGTAACGAGCTGTACGATCAAGAAGGCATGTTAACCTGGGGCCAATCAGAAGACATCTCTGTTTTCAGCTCACTTCGCTCTTGGTATACTCTGTCCAAAAATTAAGTATAAAATTTCAAATTGCAAATGATAGGTTATAGGCAACGTAATGTGTGAAAAGTTCCTAACTTTTATATGTTTACATGAAAAAAAAACGAACATTATATAGTGGCACTCCTGTTTGAATAAAACCCTACACATTTGTTTACATACAGTCGCGATCAAAAAATTTTGGACGTCAAGGACATCTAATTGTCAGTTGGTGAAGGACAGCCTTTAATATTTTATACTCAAAAAGTCATTAATTTTGACATTTTGAACGTTAATAATAACAGTAATGCTTGGCCCAGATTAAACATTTTTAAGCGTCAAAAAAACGCCGTCCAAAATTTTTTGATCGCAACTGTATTTTGGTGGTCACTTTTTACTATTAACCCTAAAGTTCGATATTTTATATTTCTTTGGAGATTGTCAACCCTTTTCGAATCAATTTTCAGCTTAATACAATAAAGAATTTAAATTTTGGGGGTTTTAATAGAGGGACTATTTGTCGTTGCGTAGGCTTGCTGCATTTCTGTCATTTTAAATTTTATACTTAATTTTTGAACGGAGTATAAACAGGTTTGGTTTGCGTTACGAAAATTCTGTACAAGATCCTAATTGGTGAGTGTTTTCCTGTCAAGTCCCTCTAATTTTTCACATTTCCCTTATTATCAATAAGATAAGTTGACACGATTTCTATGTGAAATACAATTTTTTGAAATGTAAATGGATTTATCGAAATTGATCCAATTTGATTGTCAATGCTGTTCTAGAAAATTTGCAGAGCACACTTGATTATGGTTCCTGTACTTGTCCCCAATTATCTATGATAATTCAACCTTTGGCACAAGGTTACGTCAATTAACAATTGATTTTCACAACTGCGGTTTTTTAATGTTTTTTTTTTAATTTATTACCAATGCAAAATTGATTAATGAAATCGAAATTTTTGATCTGTTTTTTAATAGAAATCTAGTAGATTTGGCAACATCCGCAAATAAGCTACAATTAATCAAATTGTCAAAAAATCCGGCGAACATCTGTCAAATTAGTGTCAAAAAATCAACGTAACCTCAATTGAAAAGATCGTTTTTTTTAAATTACACAGTTTTAATAATTTTAAAATCATTCCAATTGTTTAATTGATAAAACGCGTTCACTGTAGTTTGGAATTATTTTAAAAAATTTAAAACTGTCATCTGATAGTATCTAACCTTGATCAGTATCAAGACGAGTATTTTAGATATTCTCCAATTATCGATAAAATAATTACAAAAAAACAATTACGTAATTACTCATAAGTGGCAATTCATTGTCGAACTTACGTAAACTGGGTTTTTCTATATAAATCCATTGAAAAAAAATATACAATAGATTAGATAGAACTTTAAAAATATAAAAACGGTTAGATACTTTTAGCGTGAACATGGCACAAAATTCATTAGAAAAACTCAATAGTTGTTTGATAAATACCGGCAATATTCTGTCATTGAACGATATTACAAGAAAATCCGGACAGACGCCTGCTGATGAAGTAAATATTTAGTTTTTTTCTAATCTATTAACTTCATTCATAAATTGTAATAATTGCAGTTATTTGAAGCAATCAATATAACGTTGAATGAATATCGGAATGAAACGAGTACAATACTGGGAAATATTGCACAATCATCAGATACCGGACGTGTATTGATAAACCGTCAAAGTGATGATCTTTCGTTGAAGATCTCCGAACAACCATTACAAGATTTGAAGATCGGGTTGAAGATTTTCTTGAATACAGACACAAAAGCTCAAGTACAAGAAGCTTTAGATCAAGGTAATTTCCATCAGTATTATTTGCGTAATTATAAGGTTAGAATTGCAGCTTTGGCAACATTAAAAGTACCATCCGTCCATCATGTTATTATTGTTTATAATAATAAACAACCAAGCGAGCATGATGATTGTATTGAGAATTTGAAGAAGATTTGGCTGACATTGGAGGAAAATGTGAAGAATGAGAAGATCAATCAGATCGGTATTGCTGATGTGGAAGAGACAGTCTTCCGTAAGATTTACGATTGGGCCAATATTAAACCATCAATAATACAAATCAATTTGGCAACATGTTGTGTTGTACCACCAACATTACAACAATTCTGTAAAGATATGGATATACAACTATTAACACATGCTGATCCTATTGAGATATTATCAAATGATAAAATTGAAAATCTATTCAAATCAACATTAGCGGTGAAATGGGTGTTACGATTTCTCGTCCACATTAAATGTAGAGGTGTATTGATAACGAAAGGTTATTTAATAAATTTGAGCAATGATTGATAGAATTCCAAATTTTATGATATATAAATAAACTTCTTTTGTATTTGTTATTGTGAAATTTAGTGTTGATAATTATTAATAAACACGTTTGATTATTAAATGTTCACAAATTTTGCATTTGTGTCTTAAAAAACCGCACCTACTTACTAGTGATCGGTATTAATAATAATAGTAGTGGTAATAATACGAAAGCAGATAGTGGTGATCGCACGTGACAGGCATAAGTTAGACGGGCGGCCTTAGCATTCCGCAGCACTGGCTGTCAGTGGCCCCTTTGTAGAGCCGCACTATACTACCTCTTCGTATAAATACAATCCTTTCTCTCTTCGACACATATACATTATAGTATTCGATTCGGTTCAGCCACACAGTGTCTGTGTGTGTGTGTATATGTGTGTGACACTGTGTTTGCTTACGACCACCGTCGTAATCTTGTTGTTTTTCCCTTATATTCTATTAAAGGATTTTGTATCTTTGTTGTTGTATAATCCGTAGTTGGCTTGTATTCTTTTAACTTATCACATTATAAAAAGTACATTCTAGATTAGTTGTACAAGATTTAACAATTTTGTGTGGTGATTCCGATTGCCACGTATTCTCACTTAACAGATACGACAAAAAAGGCAAGACTTGATTAAGGCGGAAAAAATATGTACGGAAATGGTGGATGCGCCGGTTCACCGTTGTCACATTTATATGTAAAATACTCAAAATACACATACAGAGGTGGTTTCAGGTGTGCGGCAAACTTTTTTAGACGCCTCTGTTTAGGTGCAAATCATTGGGGAACCACGGATTCAACTCATTGTTACTTATCTTGGACCTGAGATCTGTTTAAACGGTAACATTGGACTGAAAAATACGGCATTTTGTGTTTATTCAAACCAGATTGCTTGCCACCCTTAAAGATAAAAATTGTTGTAATTTAAAAAAGACAAATGCAGTAGATAAAGATAGAAGTAGAATTATATTTATTGGTATCTTCGTCTGATAAACATTCGGCTACATCTTGTATGCAACTTAAGCATCAGGACGCCTAATTTTTTAATCAAGAAAACTACAAAATCATTTTCTTTGTGGATTAATACGTTCACGACTATTGTAGACGCTGCTTTCAGATTGGAGTCGGGTGATTATATAGAGAGTGATTCAGTGAATCCGTAGAGTGAGAAACACAGTGAGATTAATCCTCAACGGTAGAAAAAATCTCATGTGTCTTCCACAATACCGTCTAGATCAGTGGTTTCTAAACATTGTGCACTAACGCCCACGGTTTATAACAAGTCTTACTGCCCCACACAAAGAGAAAAATTTCTTTACTGAAAAAGTAATTATAAAAGCTCGCATTTATACGGTTGTAGTTGGGCAAAACCCAACGCTGAGTTCATATTCTTGACGGACGACAGGACTGTACGGCACTGGAGAGCAAAACATTGATTAGACACTAGTGAGCCAAATTGACTGACCTATCGAATTTATGGTCTCAAAAGGGCCTATATGTTGAGAAAAAAATTCTTCCCATTTAAATAACACGCAAAAAAATTTGTGTCCATTAAAAATGATAGAACTTTTGAACCTTTTAAGATAAAAATGTTATCCAGGCACATTGTTGTAGGGCATTATATTCTCAAAAAAATGCTTCAGAGTTGATTTTTTTAACTCAAAAATCATATTTTTAGGCGCTATGAAATTTGATGAAAAACAGATATGTTTACTTTAAAGCTATTTTGGAAATTTTCATTGAAAATGCTATAACTTTTGAACCCTTTGAGATTAAGATTTTATCCAGGCATAATCTTATAGGGCATTAAATTCTGTACTTTGGAGTTGGTTCTTTTAGCTCAAATATTCATATACTTACGACCTTTCGAGCTATGAAAGTTGCAAAAAAATATCTATTTTTCATCAACTCTCATAGCCCGTAAATATATGAATTTTTAAGTTAAAAAATCAAATTTGAATCATCTTTTTACAGAATTTAATGATCTACAAAAATATACCTAGATCAAATTTTTATCTCAAACCGTTCAAAAGTTATTGCATTTTTAATGGACAAAATTTTTTTTGGTTGTTATTTAAATGGGAAACTTAAAATGGCCACCGACACCTTTTAAAATTGACCTAAGAATTTTTCTCAATGGGAAATTTTTTCCCAACATATAGGCCCTTTTGAGGCTATATTTAATATTTTAGTCATTTTGGCTCACCCTACTAGACACGTACTCTATACTTAAGCACTGACATGACTCTCTGACCGCTTGAGAATTATTATGGTTAAAATAATAATAAAATGACCATTATTTGGCGCTTATTGTGAAAATTATGAGTCCATGAGTTTATCAGAACAATGACGATATTTGCAATTAACTTGCGCCTCCCTGGTGAATACCCCCTCCCCAACGGGTCTTGACTAAAGTATCTTACATTTGACACATCGCCCTTGGGGACTGAGTAAAAAAACCAAGTCTATCAAGAGTCAGTCCATCTGAAATCGTCTGATTGGCAAAGCCAACTAATTTTAGATTTTACTCTAACTTTGAGGGACTGTTTTAGCGCCTGTACTGAAGCTACTATAAATTTCATGGTTTTATCTCGCAGTCAACACGTTGATTTTATAGTCTCAATAACTAGATTTTTAGAAGTTTCAAAAATTCAAGCAAAGATTTTGTATATAAAGAGTGCGCCGATCCGGTTGACTCTTGGATTTATTTCTTCCATGACATGTACACTTAATTTCTGAGTAACATTAGTTGCTTACCAGAGCCGGCCCGAGCTTTCCTGGCGCTCCAGACAACTTTCGGCGCCTCTATCCAGAAATTAATAATGAGGCGCATTAGTTTTGTAAGTATATTTCGTATCCGAATTTTCTGGCGTCTTCGTTAATTGCTTTCCTATTTATCAAAATTGTTTTTAACTAAATTTCTGATTAAAAACAAGTAGTTTATTTTGATAACAAGAGAAAAATCCAAAATAATTGTAATAATTCTCTGTTGAATTTTAAATAGATCCGTAATAAAAAATTCAGAACATTGCAAAAATCAACTTTTTCGTATGGTTCCAGTTGATAGTTGCATAACTGCAAGAAAAATTGAAAGAAAAGCTATTAGTATTAGAAGAAGCAACATGATTATTGGCACTGGCACTTACCCTAGCACTAGATACAATTAATTATTAATTAACAAAAAATAATCACAATTTTTTTAAACAACTAAACACTTCAGAGACTAGAACACAACTGAACAAGAACGAATAAATAAAAAAAAGGGTGTTAAGTAAGTGTTCTTAGTTCGATTCTTATCAAGAACGCATACCTATACGCGATTAATATAATCTGCACAAAAAAACTGGTCTTTTGTAAATGAAAATAGGGCTACTCAAATAAAGAAGAATTGGGATTGGAGCTAAGGAACAATTTGGAAATTCCAGATCCTAGCCAGAATTCAGTTGGCTGCTACATTTTGTGTTTTCAAAATAAAGGCAATTGTCTTTATCCTAGAACTTTGACTGATTGTGAGCGAAAAAACTGAATCTCCTTCACGATTTATGAGGTCTGAATATCTGACATTGGATAGATCAATTGTTTATCTCCGAATTTGACTCCTCTAAAAATACCTTTTTTCCAAACTAACTCATATCTTCTGTATACCGCGGCAGTTCCAAAGGGTTCTAATGTAGTTAGTACCGCTATACTAGATTCAACAAATTTTTTTTTCAATTATATTTTCATACTCCTTTTAGTGTATGATCCACTAAAAAGTGCCGCCCCGAAAATTATGCCGCTCCAGGCAACTGATAGAGCCTAAAAATGAGTTTTTGAAAGTCTTGAATAAGCCGAAACAGGCGCTTGTTCTTTGAGATCCTAATCAACAGTTCCTCAAAGTTGGAGTAAAGTCTAAAATTTTAGACGATTTCGTATGGAATGATTCTCAAATGAAATCGATTAATGTGTTAATTATGGTGTTCTCAACTCTCTTTCGGCAACCGGGACTAATTGGCGGTTTTCCGGGGAAAATCCGGGCACCAATTTGCGTTTACCACACAAAAGTTTGTTGAATTTTTCGTGTCGCAAACAAAACCAAAGCGACAACAGCAAGATATAAACAACAGACAACATAATTTATGGGTTTTTATTGGTAGTTGGTTTTGAGTTGATTTATTTAAAATTTATTCCGCTTTTATTTATATTCGTTTATTACAAATTCTAAAAAACGGCAATGTTCCGCTTATTGGTGATTGTGTATAGAATGTTGGAATTGCAAAAATCGCCTGATATAACTTAGTGTATGCCGAAAAGCGGTCTAATACAGCTACCGCTTCGCCTATATAACCACCACTGTCCACTGTGTGTCTTTTCCTACGTTTTAGCTGTCCTCTCTCTTATATAAAGCATATACAACTATTTATATAAAAGTATATAATGTATGCTTGCTGTATATGTACGTTTTCATCTATCTATGTATTAGTGTGTATGTGTACATACAGTAAACCTACTACTTATAGTACAGCCAGTCCAAGAAACTATACAACATTTCCATATCGGAGCCGGGCTATGCAAATCTGTAAAATCAAAGACGCCGGTTTGATCTTTTGCGTGCGCGTTACTATGGTTACCCCCGGATCTTGGCAATTGTTTATATCCCTCGTTTGTAACAGGCTGTGGCCGCTACTTTTTTGTCTTCGGCATGCCAGCCTGCCTGCCTGCCTGCCTCTGTCTCTTCCTTATATTTCCACTCTTTTAACCGATACGTTTTTGTGTCCTCGACAACCGACCGACGACAATTTTTGCTTGTAGTGAACAGTTTAAGTTATGGGCGCGATAGGTCTGACCATGGATGGAACTACCACTATACACCACTACCATACTACCATTTACTAAACGAAAAGACAAACAACGGTTTTGCTCGCATCTTGTAAAATAATATCAATTAAATGTGTACGTGTTGTTGTTGGCGTTCTTTTTCTTTTAAATTCGAAATCGGCATTTAAATGATTTCGCGATCTAATGATTGTCACCGTAAATCGTGTAACGGAGTTGTGTTAAGACGATTGATCAAACACGTTGAAAAAGCCACACACATACATACAGGCACACAATCAGACTTAAAGATCTATTTGCCATCTGCGGTCATTCTTGAATGGTACATTTCAACATCATTCAACCAATCAACAAGATGTTGAATGTCTGGTAATTACGATAAGAACGGATGGCATTAATTAACGCGTGGCGTATATTTGTTTGCATAAATTCAGGCGTTATTCCTGGAATTTTACCGAATCATCCGACCCAACAATCGATAATCGGCAATAAAACAACGATAATCATTTAGCCTTAGCGATGAAGCTCTAACAAACAACGTAAGGGCCGTCGAGTTTCCAAGCCCAACGTAAGCTGATGTGGTGTTGGGCCAAATTTTGCCCTTGCACCGATCTTGTCCACCCACCTGCAAGGATTCACAAAAAAATAATCCAGAGCCTGGAAGCTTCACATGAATATCCAGATCCAAGTGTTAATACAAGAAAAAAGCCCGGTATCGCATTATTCAACCAAATCATACGTACAAATGGGGTCACTAGGCACGGGCCGCACCCTTACCGTCACCGAAACGGTGTTAGATTAGCCGAAAAAGACAACCGATAATAAAAACCCCGAATTAATATTCACTAAATGAATGAGCTGTAACAATGAACACGTGGTTGGTTCAATTTAATTCTTCAAAAAACTACAACGAAAAAATTACATGGAAACGTAAAAAGCACGATTCATGTAAAAAGGTGATTCACTTCTTTTCAAATAGCCCTGTTGTCGTCGTTGTCGTTGTCGTTGTCGTCGTTGTCTCCCTAATTGAATATTCCAGACTTAATTATTTTTTTCTTCTCCTTGTACACACATCTACCACTTCATTTAGCACCTGACGGAAATTTTAACAAATTTACATTGTTGATGCTTTGCGACAATAACAACAACGAAAAACATTAAACAACAAAAACAAGGCGTAATAAATTCGATTTGAATCAATTAAAAAATATACGAGTAATAAATAAAATTTGTATGGAATTTAGTTTAATTAAAATTGGAGATAAGCGAGCAATTATTATGTGACATATTTCTACGGTTTGATAAGCTTCAAAATTGGGTAGAGGATAAAGAACAAATCAACCAACGAATAAGCAACTGATAAGACCCATTTGAGTAATCAACGAATACGATCAAACAATAATTCAAATCTAGGTGGAAGAATTTATTATGAATTCTATAAAGAGACACATTGTAAGAAAAATTATTCAATGTGTGTACAATGTCTGGCACGTGCTTAAATATGAGTGTGGTTGGTTTGGGGCATTATTTCAACAGAAAATAACACAAAAAAAAGAGTCATCGATCCGACCACACTGTATGCCACACACACCAAATTTGATAGAAAATAAAATAAACAACCAACAGAAATAACAACAGTAAGAAGAAAACGGAATTCTTTTGTTTGTCAAGTGAAGGCAAGCGAAAGAAGGAAAGAAAGAGCGAGAGAGATATATGAGAGACGCATAAAAATTTTGTCCTAATTCCATTTTACTGTGTTTTTATCTTAATTATTTATCAATCATTTCTACAACATATATCCTAATAATTACTAGCCTATTATCCATTTAATTAAAGCAATGACGTAGATTTTTATCCGTTGTGAAAGAACAATGCAAATATTTCACTGTTGCTTAGTTATGGTAATATGGAAGAGAACCGAATTATTTCCTGTTTCATATTTTACGCATACGTAACAGTTTTTTCCTGTTGGTTTGTTTCACTAATTCTTTCTGTTGCTTTCGAGTAGAGAGATGAATAGCGGAAAATTGTTACAAAAATATTAAAATCAACAAGTAATGGGAAGTGCAACATCTCAAACATTTGACGATGACATACGGATAGTCTCACAGAAAACGCCCATATATTCGTGTTGAACAAACCAAATTGAACAGAGAATGGATCTTGGAGACAGGCAAAAGTGTCCGTTGGAATGTGACAATGGACGCTATTCAGGTCGATGCTAGGCAACGATGATAGGATTCAGTTACGTAAGTCACGTGGTGTTCAGTAATTTTATCGCAGGATTCTTTGTTGTGCGAATATCCGCTTCAATGTATTATACAAGGCATCAGTCGGATGCCGTACAGAGCCTATAATTTTGCACTGGAAAGGTGAATTTATACAGTGCTGGCATCGCATTTAGGCAAACAAGCACGACTCAATTTAGGTGAGCTGTGCCTTACCTAGTTGTTATGATCCGAAATTATGCAATTCAGCACTTCCAAATACAATGTTTTGCATTAATTTTCGAATGTAAATCGTTTACCATTTGATCTGTAAAAGATTTGTAAAAGATTTGTAGTAGAAAATTGGCTCTAAGAAATAATTCCTTGACATTAATTGGTTCGTGAAAATAAACCCTGTAAACGACTGCTGCGAGGCAGGTCAATAAGCAAAATAAATCAGACATAAAAGCGTAAATAATCAGGACAAGATAAAGAACTAAAAGTCTGTAAAAAAATACTTGCAGTCGATTTAATCAAGTTGCAGAAAACATCCACCACAGCCTTTATTCAGTTATTCAGTCTTTAAGCAAATCAAATATAGCCGTTTTGGAGGTATTTTAAATAAACTAACTTTGCAGAGTGATCTCCACGGGGACGAATAAAAGAATATATGTCCTTTAAAATCATCTTCTCGCTACCTGTGTCCCAAAAATTTAAGAAAATAACTGCCTGATTGTTGTGTGTAATTAGAAACAACCTCAAAAGACTTCCTTCCTTTTTGCATATTTTGCAGGAATCTTTCAAACCACTCACAACTTTCCTCTCGATTTGTGTTTAAAATTATACAATTTTCTCTGAAATATTGGTCGTTTAGAATAATGTTTTTTACTTCTCGAGTAGTTGGTGAGGGAGTGTAACCCATAATAAGTCTAACTAATCGGAGATGAGAAGCTGTTTCATGATAAATCCCCAGGAGTCGCGAGTGAAGGGAGTACCCTAGGTTCATAGATTACCTATCTTTGTCATTTTTTATCGCTTCTACATCACAACCAGGGCCGACCCGAGCTCTCCTGAAGCTCCAGGCAAGCTTGTTTTCGGCGCCCCTTTCCAGCACTTAATGATTAAGCACATTACTTTTATATATTTCGTAACCAAATTCTTTGATATCTTCATGAATTAATAAATTCTGAAAAAGTAGGCAAACATTTTGCGTCCAAAAATGAAAACTCCAAAATAATCGCGATAATTTTTCGTTGAATTCAGCCATAATAAACAGCAAAAACTTCGTATAAAAACAATTCAAAACAATTAAAAGATCGACCTTTTCATGTGGAGCACCGGTAAAAAAAGAAACAGACTCACGATTTGGTTCCAGATGATAAATGTATAACCGTAACGAAACTAGAAAACTGTTCGGCACGAAATGTCTGTTTTTATTCTAGAGACACTAACACTAGCACTAGACACCATTAATTATTAATTAACAAAAAAACAATCACAATTTTTCGAAATCACATTAACACATCAAAGACTAGAACAAAACTGAACAAATCTAAAAAGTGTGTTAAATAAGTGTCGTTTGTTCAGTTCTTATCAAGAACATATACGCGATTACTCTAATCTTGACAATAGCAAAAAAGGTGGAAAAATATTTAAAACGTCTTTTATACATAAAAATACGGCTACCCAAATAAAGGGCACAATATAAATAAAAGAAGTAGGGTTAAGGAAGCAGTTGGAAATTTACAAAAATTTCAAGGGGAGATTTGGAAAATTCCAGGACTTAGGCACAATTTATTTGTCGGATTGCCAATTTCTGTACTTTCAAAATTAAGGTAATTGTTTTTATTGTTACATTTTGAGTGAGAGAGTTTTCCAAAACAACTAATCAATTGTTTATCCCTGAATCTTCAGTCAGCAAATAACCACTCTAAAAATGACATTTTCCAATGAATTATAAGATAGTACACCAATACCATAACAGTGCCGCTTCTAAAATTATACTACTCCAGGCAGCTGCCTGTTTTGCTGTGGGCTCGGGCTGGCCCTTATCACAACCCTCCACAAGACACGCCTTCGGACGGTTGAAAGTCCATGAAATGATCTTCTACCTTGTGCCGATCCATATTTCAGGTCGACTAACAAATACAATAAATTGTTTTATCCATCAAATCAGAGTTGCAAAAATTGCATTACTTTTTTAAATGCATTGGAGAGTCATTACTCATTACTGTTGTAATGAGTAACAAATTTATTTTTCATTACTCATTATTTTTTCATGTAATGAGGAATCAATTAATTGTCATTACATTTTTTTTAGTGAGTAACGATTTTTTTCTATTTTGCGTCAATAATAGCGCTATTATTAAACTCGCTACTGTATCGAAATGAGCTCATAGGTTGGTGACATTTTCATTGCTTTGGACAACTGTCAAAAATCATAAAAACAAGATACTTAATATACCGTTTTTCGTACTGATCTTTGGATTTATCGAGTAGCAAATTGCTTCCTGCATTTTCAGCAATTTCCCTTATTTCAGGTGGAGTACATGAAAATTCTTCATTCATTGTTAAATAAGCAATTTGGCGAAAAAAACAATTGACTAAGAGTGAAAAATAAAACAATTAAAGTTTCCTAGCTGAATGTTCAATTGTTTTTTTTTTTTAGTAACACCAACTCTCACCAATTTCCCTAAATATCAAATCTCGCAATTTTTTTTGTAAAAAAGGGCACAAAATAGGCAAAATTCTAAACTTTTTCTAAACTTGGACTCGTGCAGTAATAGGCGACTTCTGACACTTGTTCTTTCATATACTATTTTCATAGATTACACATTTTCAATTTGTAATGAATATTTTGAAAAATCCCATTAAATTTTACGTGTTAATGAGTAATGTAAGTCCTTAACATTACTCATTTTTTTTTAATGGAGAATAAATGAATATGTCATTACTCATTATTTATAAATATAGTAGCTTTTCAGGATTCCGCGATACTCTTTTTTCAATTTTTGCATAATTCTGATCAAATATAGTCATCAAATTTATAATAAACATATTATGAAAGATATTTCATTGATTAAATTAGAGCAAATTATTATAAAATATTGCAGAATGAATAGAACAAAAATATAAAACTCATATGTTGAGTCCGAAGAGCTAAACAATACATTCGTAGGTATTCTGAAACGTTTTCAGCTCAAAAATAGCAGCAGGTTTTGGGGATGACCTCCAAGATCAACCTAGTTTCTAGTTTGCTTTTTATCTAAAAAGAATGCCCAAAACAATTTATGCAGTATTAACCATCATCGAATAAGATAAAACTTCTCCAGAATCTAACTTGATCTTACTCTGCATTCGTAAAACCTAAGCTAATTAAACCTAGAATAAAACTACAAATCAATTTGCGAATTTAACGAAGTTTCGAAAGTGTAAAATTTTTATCAACAAACTAGGATTTCTTATAACTGGTTAATGCTCTCAAAATCATTTTTATTCGTTTAATGTGTAATGCATCACATTACACATTTGTTCTTTAATGAGTAATGTACAGTCCCTCAATACTCATTGTTTTGTTTATTAATGATTAATGTATCATGCTTTATTACTCATTAATTGATTAACGAGTAATGTATTTTTTACATTACTCATTAAAAAAAAAGAATATTGTATTATTTTTTACATTAAGATTTTTGCAACTCTACATCAAATCATACCATATGGTCTATGGTACTTTTGCCATCTAATCGGCGGGTTGTTCAGGTCGCTGCAAGAAAACCCTCGTGGAAGAGGTTCAATGAATTCCTGAAAAGCCAGTTTCACAGCATTTTCGGAATTAAATTGTTTTCTTGTTAAAAGAATACGGGGGATGAAGACGACGTTCCAAGATAGGAATCGATCTGTTGACCAATTGAGGCTATTTTTCTTTAAGTTTATGCCTCATTTCGCTTAGTTGCGGCAGTTTATTTCTACCGTGTTCGATGTGGCAGATTTCATAATAAAGTGCTAGATTACCATCAGCTTTTTGGTGAATACTGCAGTGAGTTTTGGTGGTGTATCCTCATCCAACCACTACGTTAAAGCTAAATAAGTCACTCACGCTCTTGCTCTCTGCGATGCCGCAGTTCCACGTAAAAATCCCCAACCGCTCGATTTTCGATAAACTTGATTTTTGATAGTTCTTGAAAAATGCAAATTTCAGCTTTCAAGCAAAAAACAAAGCAGCGAGTCACAGTAATAAGCTGCCAATTTTGACGACCTAATACCTACTTAGACGATAGCTGCGCCCTTTACTCTATCCCAACAGATCGAGTCCCTGCCCCGATACGATTATCTCAACTTCTTTTCGATTACGACTCCTGCTCTTGCAGGAAAATAGAGCATCTGTTTCAAATTGAAATTCCGCTCAATTGGCCCGATTGCCGATACGCCGCTGTTGTTCAATAGAAAAATCGGACCGAACGTGATGAAGATTTTAAAATATAGTTGTCGAAACTGTTTGTCGTAAATCTTTTCAGCTCACCTTGATTTAGAACGTCGTGCATCAAGATCTCGTATTTGCTTATGAAATTTAATGGTCTCAAAACGTATTATTACCTCTTAAGATAATCTAAAAGCAAAAAAACGAAAAAAAAACGTTTAATAATACACTGGTAATATCAACATTACCAATATTCTCCCCTCAAATTGGTTCTTCTAAAAAATCATCAATTTAATTGACAAAATCCGAAATTAGTATTGCATCACAGCAAAAAAAAATTATATAGTAATTATTAAATTGATGTTAAAAAAAATTAATAATAATAAATAATTAATAATGTTACTTAATTTTATTAAAATTTATTATGATTAAAATATTATTTTAACAGTGTAGAGAAGAATATATTGACTGAATTGTGTGGGAGTGAAGCCAGACCTTAACAATAAATTGATTACATATTTACCTACGTGATTATAGTTATTAGAGAAAACATTATCCGGCCGAAGGAGTGGTCCAACTTGGATCTTGTTTTTTTCTTATTCTTTCATTCTCTCGTATTCCTCTTCATCTTCTTCGTCGTCGTCGTCGTCTTCTTCAGCATCGATCACTAATGAATGTGTGTTTTTTTCTTCCTCTATCAATAAATTTCCCTCCTCTATCTTAAATATATGTGAATTTTGTCTTATTAATGACCCCCCGCAATAGAAAGATCTAACAATTCTGATAACATCTTCTTCCGTACATCATCTTCTCTCTGTATTCGAGATCGTTTATCTAATGCATATTTCCAACGGTAATGGTAAAATAATTGCGGTAATTAGAAAAATATTGCTAATTAGGTGAGGTAATGTTGTGGGTTTATTGTCCTGTTTACGAATTAATTCCACATTCCCGTAGAAAATTTTTACAACTATCTCTCGATTTACTCCTTTTTTCGTGTTGTATAATTATAATTATTAGGCATATTATTCTATTGAAGGAGTGGCCGATCTCTAATGAATGGATTTTTAATATTTCTGTCGTCATTTATTTGTGATTTATCGCAAGAGAAATCCGAACAAGTATCAATTAATTGAGGCGATTTTGCAACGGTTTTCAAGCGATTTGGCGACGCCACGAGAGCCAACGAGTCTCGAGATCTTGTCGGATTTCCGGCGCGCTCTTGTTTTGTTCATCTCAAAATTTTGGAAAAGTTCCGACAAAAATAAGCAACGTAATAATCGTAATGATTCAACAACATCCTGACGATTAATTTTTCTAACATCAACAACAACAAAAAAAACTAATGATGATGATGATGATAATAATAGAAATAATCCTTCCTGTTAATGAATCATTAATAGTTAATTCTGCAATGTTTATTTATAAATTAATTAATTAATTAGTAAGGAACAGATTCCTGCTGATTTATTTCGATGGTAGAGTAGTGTTATCAGTAGTAGGGAATTTTCGAGACCCTCACAACACCTGTTCCATGACGTCAGGTTGGACTTCCGGTTCTCACGAGATCGCATCGCGTCGAAATAATTACATCCGAACGGACATCGTACTTAATTTTTTTTAAACCTTCTTCCAAGTGAAAATTCAAACACACACAAGACTGTAAAAATATTCTAAATGCCCCTAATAACACACATCGAAGCCGCTTGTTTCGTTTCAATTAAGATTAATTAATTCGCTTAATTGATTACTAATGCAAAACTATAGCCTTGAATCGCTGATTAATTTCTCTAATGTGCTAATAATTCTTGGATTATTATCGATTTTCCTATGAAAAATACAATCGAGAAATATAGACAATTCTGCTAAACACCTTCTAGATGGTTTAATTCGAAAAATATACGAAATGTTAATTAACAGTTGGGTGTGCAGTGACCCGCTAACAAAACTAGAATTTGTTGTTTTCTATGTACGCATTCTAGGCCCGAAAATCGAGGTGAAAGAAGAACCTTTGTTGAAGTTAAGGGATTATCGAGTCATCCATCAATTCGTACCGTGCACTCATCTACCGGAACCGGAAACTATCTAATAACAACAACACACACACACATACACACAACAGTGCGGCAAACGTTTAACAAGCAATATTTACAAGATAATTTTCTTTAATATCGTTGGTGGTCAATACAAAAGAAAACATTATACTATGTTTTTTTTGTTGTTGTTGTTGTTCGATAACAATATTAGATAAAAAAAATTATGTTCAATATCTGAATGAATAGCCAGCAGGATGATTGCAACAGAATAATTTTCTAGAAACAAATAAGCGAGGATATTTCAGATTTCTAAAACATGTTGAAGTAAAAGGCGAGCCAATACTTTTGTTCTTTACGAAAATTACAATTTTATAACAATTTTTATAAAGATTTGTAAATGTCTCAAGAAATTATTCGTTCTAAACAAACAGGAAACAGGAAGAGCGTAAAAATGACTTTTTTTTATTAATTCTGATATAGAGAATAAGAATATTCGAGACAAATATCTACTGTTGCCCGAAATATGCTGTCTTGAACACAATATTTATACAGCACGAAAGTCGGACAGAATTCTACACTATTGTCTCGATTTAGTACGATTTAATAATTATGTAGTGGAACTTTTTAGGCTAATGTACATACTGTTATTTTTTACACGATCTCAAATATGTTATTTGCCGTTGTTTGCAAATCTTTTTCTACTTTTCTGTGTTGTTTTGAACGCTATGACCCGTTTAATCTTATAACAGTTTCTAGACTTTGTGTCTGAATTGTTCATGTACTTTCCAAATAAAATAAGACTCGCATAACACGAAATTCGTATAACAAAAAGTTTGTGGTCTGTATCAGTAGATTTTTCTGATATTGAACTAACGACTGATCAGATTCGAGAGATATTTTAGTGTTAAAAAAACCCTAAACAATCAAAAAAGAACTAGCAAAATTTAGTTTGCTTTTCTTACTGTGCTATGAAAAACAGTTCTTAAAGCGTCTACAGATTTTGATACTTAATTCTTTTTGACATGATACATTTGTTATAAAATCGCGTAAAAAAGTTAATCTTGAGAAATTATTTGTTTTGTTGTTCTGTATGCCATAAACCCTTTAAAACTTGTAACAATTTTTAGACTTTGTGAACTTTTACAGTAAACTTTCTAGGTCAAGTGAGATTTTATAAAAGCCTTCAGTTTTGAACTGTTTCAGTAGACTTTTCTATTCAAAGTATGATAAAGTGGAATCCTTTTTTCATCATAATTTATCATGTTTGCGTTAAAAAAATAATGACTGAGATTAGATTACACAAAAATTTTCATGTTAAAAAGTTTCATAAATAATCAGAAAAGAACTAGCAAAATTCACTTTGCTTCTCTTATTGTACTATTAAAAACAGTTTTCAAAACTGTATTTGTACAGCACGAAAATTGAACAGCATTCTTCACTATTTTCTCGTTTTAACGCGGTTTATCTAGTTGAACATTTTAGGCTGGTGTAAATTCTGTTATTTTTTCCACGACCTCAAATTCAATGTTTTTTGGTTGTTTGCAGATTGTTTTCTACTTTTCTGTGTTGTTTTGAACGCTATGAACCGTTCAACCTTCTTACTTACAGTTTTAAAACTATATGTGTGAATGTTCCATATACTTTCCATAAAAATAAGACTCGTATAACAGGGTATTCCCATAACAGCGTATCAGACACTCTTTCAGATTTCCGAAAAGTTTGCAGTTTGTGGTCTGTTTCAGTAGATTTTTCTGTTCAAATCATTATAAAGTTTCAGTTTTCAGTTGAATTCTTCTTTCTGCGATATTAAACTAATGACTGATTAGACAGAAATTTTCGTGTTAAAAAAACTCATAAACAATCAGAAAAGACTAGCAAAATTCACCTTGTTTTTTTTTACTGTGATATTAAAAAGTTTTCAAAACTTCTACAAGCATTGAAGAATTAACGACGTATGTTTCATTTTAACACGATAAATTTGTTAGAAAATCGTATCAAAAAGTTAATCGTGAGAAATTATTGTAACATCGACATGTTTGTTTTGTTGTGTAACAGTTCTAAGAGCTGGAAGTTTTCAGTAAGAGAAATAAATCGTTAGAAACTTTTTGATCTCAAAACAAAAGTCAAAGCAACAACGAGTCTATTAAGCTCTTTTTGTGACCTAGACTATAATGCAACATTTTAATAAAGTCCAGAAATGATCAAAGATAGGCTTTGCGTTACTTCTAGAACATGCAACTTATTTGCCAGTTTACTTTGTTTCTTCACTGGTCTGTAAGAAAAAACTAGAAATATTAGTATTTTATTTGCCCTAGCTTCAGCTTTATTTTTACAATAGCAATAACGCTGTCTCTATCGGTAGGACTTTGTTGTTTCTGCAGTTTTTCAGTAGACTTTTCTGTTCGAATCATAATATCGACAATAAAGATTCATTTTTAAATTGAATTATTCTTTCGCCATAATCTATCATGTCTACAATACTAAACTGATAACTAATTAGACAGAAATTTTCGTACTAAAAAATGTCGAAAATAATCACAAAAGAACTAGCAAAATTCACTTTACTTTTTCTTTGTGCTATTAAAATCGCCATTAAAACGCCTGCAAGCTTTGTAGAAATGACAAGATATGTTTCTTTTTAACACGGTAGATCAATTTGTTGGAAGATTGCGTAAAAAAAACTTGAGGTATGTTTGTTTTGTTGTAAAGCGGTTTTTAGAACTGAAACGTTTTGGTAAGAGATATAGCTCGTTAGAAACTTTTTAATCTCCAAACAAAAGTCAAAGCAACAAGAGACCTGTTAAACACTTTTTATTGGCCTGGACGATAGAGTCAGATGTTGCACATCCCAGGAATTATCAAAGACAGACTTTAATTAGTTCTAGCAAACATTGTTACTTATTTGCTGGTTTGTAAGAAAAAACTAGTGATGCCAGAGTTGTCTAGTCGAGAGAAAATCGTCTCTCGTCTTGTCTTGATTTTCGAAACAAAACTCCTATATCTCGGTTTCTCTCGTCGTGACAACCCCAGCGACAAGTTTCTCTCGTCATTTTGAGCAATTGCCAAACAAAAAAAGCCTGCTCAGAAACACGTACACTGTTTTGGATCTATCTGTAATCTTAAAAGTACTAGAAGTTTATTAATTATGTGTTTTTATACTTTAAACAGTCGTTTTCGACATTTTATTTCAACTCAATAAAAATTTTAATATAAATTTTAAAAAAATTTTTTCGAGAGACACATATCAAGAGTCGCGACGTGAGGAAGCTGTCTCGTCTCGTATCGATTTTATGATTGATATAAATTTAATCTGTCATCTCGTCCCGACGAGACGAGATAGGACAGATTCTTATCTCGGGACCATCAATCTTATTGTTTGTTTAGTTGTTGCTTTAGTTTTAATATCGTTTCAACCAGCTACAATCAACTGGCATATTTGTACGGCAAAAAAAGCAGAGTACGAAAATCATATTTTTAGTCGTTTTTTTCCAAAAAGAATAGCACAGCGATTCGCTCACAGCTCCGACAAATTTCTATGTCCAGTCTTAAACAATAATTTTGCAATATTCTATTTGGATTTCTTGAAAACATCCTGAATTGTTCTTCTGTTGTACATACAGTTATTTTAATTTAAATAAGTCAGATAATTAAGTCATGTAATCTGAAGAGCTCAAAGACGGGGAATATATGAAAAAAATATAGCAGTAAATAATGTATAAACATCAAATTAGCGGACAGTCAGTTCAAAATCTCCTTGAGCATAATATTAATTGTAAAATTTCCGCACTTTACCATGGGAGAATTTCGAGTGTGGGAGCTTTTGTTCTTACTTTATATTGTCTAAACTACACATGCATATGTGTGTATTTTCTTTTTTTTTCTCTTCAATATATTTTTTTAATCATAACATGAACGCAAGGTTACCTTGTCTGGTAACTGTTAAAATTTAGCATATATAGATAAAAAAATATATAAAGAATTACAAAAGGAAGAGAGTTTTTAATCAAGTAATTAGAAAAAGTTCACACATTAATTGAATAATAAAATGCACAGATAGATGTGTGTTTGTATAGGAAAAGATAATATATTAAGAATAATGATTTTTATTTTAAAAGAAATTTACGAATTAAGTCCAGATGAATGGAAGGATAAGAGAAACTAGGACATAAACACTAAGTAATAGACATATGTGTGTTGTTGGCTGTTATGTTGTGCTTGATTTTTGTGGGAGTTTTTCTCAATTCAATTCAACACATTATTACTAAATTTGTATTCGACCAAAAACAGTTAAATATTACAAAACACATAAAATGTTAAAATATAATTATTATTAAATTTTTCAATTTTATTGACGATTTTGCAAAAGTGCTATTAAGCAATTTTCTATGTTCACATTACAGTATGTTGAGGACAAATTCAAATATTAGAAAATACAAGCCAAAACACTCTAGATTGATCAGAAAGTTTGGAAAGTAGAATTATAGGACAAAATTACAGAAATTTCAGTCTTTTTAAAAGTGTTTCCTAACAGTTGTTGTAGATTTCTTCAAAATCGGTTTTATTAGGAAGATACCCTTACGGTTTGTACTATACCAAAATAGTCCCTTTTACAAAATTGTCTCTCATTTCCAATGTGCTTTAGGACGAAAAAGCATATATTAGTTACTTTAAAAATTAAAAAACCAATGTAGTTTAAGCCAGTCAAAAGTGGAAAAGCTAATGGGTGATTAGTTTAGAATCACAGCTGTAAATTATTAAAGAAGAATTCAACTGAAAGCCGAAACTTTATTGCCGAAGTAATAACAGTGTTTGCTAGAACTAATTCAAGTCTCTCGTTGATAATTCCTGGGATGTGCAACATACAGCTCTATCATCGTCCAGGCCAGTGAAAAGTGTTCAACAGGTCTCTTGTTGTTTTGACTTTCGTTTGGTAATTAAAAAGTTTCTAACGCGCTATATCTCTTACCAAAAAGTTTCAGTTCTAAAAACAGATTCACAACAAAACAAACATACCTCAAGTTTTTTTTACGCAATCTTCCAACAAATTGATCTACCGTGTTAAAAAGAAACATATCTTGTCATTTCTACGAAGCTTTCAGAAGGTTTAATGGCGATTTTAATAGCACAAAGCAAAAGTAAACTGAATTTTGCTAGTTTTTTTGTGATTATCTTCGACATTTTTTAACACGAACATTTCTGTCATTAGTTTAGAGTCGGACATGATAAATTATGACGAAAGAAGAATTCGACTGAAAACTGAAACTTTATTGTCGATATTATGATCTGAGCAGAAAAGTTTACTGAAAAACTCCACAAACTACAAAGTCTTACCAATTGTGAAAACGTGTTGCTGTTGTAAAAATAAAGCTGAAGCTAGAACAAATCAAATACTAATATTTCTAGTTTTTTCTTACAGACCAGCGAAGAAACAAAGTAAACTGGCAAATAAGTCGCATGTTCTAGAAGTAACGCAAAGCCTATCTTTGATAATTTCTGGAATTTATCAAAATGTTGCTTTATAGCCTAGGCCAGTAAAAGAGCTTAATAGACTCGTTGTTGCTTTGACTTTTGTTTTGAGACCAAACAGTTTCTAACGAGTTATTTCACTTACTGAAAAGTTACAGCTCTTAGAACTGTTGCACAACAAAACAAACATGTCGATGTTACAATAATTTCTCACGATTAACTTTTTGATGCGATTTTCTAACAAATTTATCGTGTTAAAATGAAACATACGTCGTTAATTCTTCAATGCTTGTAGAAGTTTTGAAAACTTTTTGATATCACAGTAAAAAAAACAAGGTGAATTTTGCTAGTCTTTTCTGATTGTTTATGAGTTTTTTTAACACGAAAATTTCTGTCTAATCAGTCATTAGTTTAATATCGCAGAAAGAAGAATTCAACTGAAAACTGAAACTTTATAATGATTTGAACAGAAAAATCTACTGAAACAGACCACAAACTGCCAACTTTTCATAAATCTTAAAGAGCGTCTGATACGCTGTTATGGGAATACCGTGTTATGCGAGTCTTATTTTATTTGGAAAGTATATAAAAAATTCACATACAAAGTCTAGAAACTGTAAGAAGGTTAAACGGTTCATAGCGTTCAAAACAAGACAGAAAAATAGAAAACAATCTGCAAACAACGACAAAAACATTGAATTTGAGATCGTGTAAAAATAACAGTATTTACATCAGCATAAAAAGTCAAACTACATAATTATCAAACCGCTTTAAATCGATAAAATAGTGTAGAATGTTGTCCGATTTTCGTGCTGTACAAATACACTTTTGAAAACTGTTTTTAATAGCACAATAATAGAAGCAAAGTAAATTTTGCTAGTTCTTGTCTGATTATTTATGAAATTTTTTAACACGAAAATTTTTGTGTAGGTAATCTAATGTCATTAGTTTAAACAGAAAAGTTTACTGAAACAAACCACAAACTGCAAAGTCTACGCAAATCGTAAAGAGTGTTTGATACCCTGTTATACGAGTACCGTGTCATGTGAGTCTTATTTTGTTTGGAAAGTATATAAAAAATTCACACACAAAGTCTAGAAACTGTTATAAGATTAAACGGTTCATAGCGTTCAAAACAACACAGAAAAGCAGAAAAAGATTTGCAAACAACGGCAAACAACAAATTTGAGATCGTGTAAAAAATAACAGTATTTACATACAACTACATAATTATTAAATCGTATTAAATAGGGACAATAGTGTAGAATGACGTCAGATTTTCGTGCTGTATAAATATAGTTTTTAACAGCACAGTAAGAGAAGCGAAGTGAATTTTGCTAGTTCTTTTCTGATTATTTATGAGACTTATTACACGAAAATTTTTGTGTAATCTAATCAGTCATTAGTTCTTTATCGCAAACATGACAAATTATGATGAAAGAAGAATTCCACTTTATCATAATTTGAACAGAAAAGTCTACTGAAGCAATCCACAAACTGCAGACTTTGAGAAAATCTCATTTGACTTACAATTAGAAAGGCCTAAAAATTGTTACAAGTTTAAAAGGTTTATGGCATACAGAACGACACCGAAAAACACAACAAGTCTATAATCAAAGGTATACTCTATCCAAAAATTAAATATAAAATTTCAAATTATAGGCAACTTAATGTTTGAACAGTTCCTAACTTTTACATGTTGACATGAAAGAAAAAGAATCTTATATTGTGGCACTCCTGTTTGAATAAAACCCTACGCCTTTGTTTACATATTTTGGTGGTAATTTCTTTATATTAACCCTGAAGTTCAATATTTTATAATTCTTTAGAGATTGTAAAATCCTTTTCGAATCAATTTTCAGTATAATACAATAAAAAATTTAAATTTTGAGGACTTAATGGAGGGACTGCTTTTCATTGCGTATGTTAGCTGCATTTCTTTATACTTAATTTTTGGACGGAGTGTACCATTCTATAACATACAGTACTGAAAACGTATTGTATTGAGGCAGATGTTTATAGTTATTGAATTATGAGCTAATTGCAAGTTGTCGGGCAAATAATTTGGATTGTATAAAAAGGTAGCACTTAATAAATTATCTTGGGTAAGATTTGAAAGAAGAATTTGTCTGAAAACTGTGCTAATATTATAATGTATTGAAAAAATATCGATACAGCCAATTCTTGCTCACTAGAAGGGTGTTACGGTGGAACAGAGTTGTAGGGGTGCCGTGTACAAATATTTTGAGTCATCCAAATTTCCCTTTTCGTCGACTACGACGATAAAAAGATAAATAAAAACGATAAGAAAACCATCTTCAGCTGTAGAAGAGTTTTTCTTCTTAACCAATGGTAGAATTCTAGGCTTTTTTTCTCTGTATTTTACAAGTACCGAACCATATAGAAATCGAACAATTCAACTAATCATCATTAGGGGAAAGTTGAGATTTTCGCCAAAGACATGCCCCTTACGCTCTAAATGTCACACTAAACGTGCTCATTGGATTTGTCTTCATACTTACACTGTGTGACATTCCCAGTCAAGTATGGCGATGAAATTGCTTCACTCTTGATATCTATTTTCTAAAAATTTTTCTCTATTTTTTTCTTGCCTTTATTATTATAAATATTTTCGAAATTGTAACAAATAAACGCATAAAATTTTGAACTTTGCTCTACTGTGTCAACCTAACCCCAAGATTATCATAATCAAATGCATGATCAGTTGAAATTGTTGAATATTCAAAAATTCAAAAAAAGAAAAATAATATTAGAAACGAGTAGCTGAAGAGTCCAATCAACCGGAAATGACGGCAAAAGGTGACGGAAGCCAGGTCAACATGTTAAACATATTCAAATGTCATCATACTCCACTATTTAACATTTTCTAAAAAAAAAAACGAAATCAAAAAAATAAACAATTTTCAATCGAATTATTGCCAAATTATTAGGTTTCCATGCCACGATTTTGAAATCGTTTCAATTACTGTCTCTTTTGTTCATCAACTATTAAACAACTAAGGGCTATTTTCACGTGTAAACACCGGTAAACTTTCACAGTATTTTCGTTTGTTGATTGCTGCAGAAGAAGATAGAGAGAAAGACGTATTTTGTTGGTTATTAGGGCATAGGAAATGTCTCTGGATGGCTTTTGGTGGTGGTGTTGGAGAGGCCCAAGAACTTGTCTCGCCAAATTTAACACCGTACCGCGTACGCCTGGCCGATTTCTGCAAAAAGTGAAAATAATAACTCATCTAGAACATTAACTCTACACGAGTTGTGCGCGACAGTTTTGTCACTTTTTATTTTAATTAATTACAATAACCACGAGATATGAATCAATTATCTTAATGACAATGCGAGGGATGAACTGAATTACTTTCACTTTAATGTCGTTGGAGAAGAGAAAAACTAGAAAGTTACAATTTTTTTTAATGTTTTCACTGTGAAAATATCACAAACTTCTAGAACAGCTTCCTTGCGTTTCTAGTAAGTTTTCCAACGATATTTCACAATTTCAAGTAGGTACTTAAATGGTAATAATGTTAAAGTAAAGTTTAAAATTACTAGCAAACGTGACAATAGCCGAGAATAATAATATGTATACTATATGGTCAATAAAAATCTAACCCCCATGTTGGCCTACCAACGCGCATAAAATTCATACATAAAATAATCGAAATGGGTTATTTGAAACAGCTATATTTCACGGGTCAGGTTTAGTGCAAAACAACAATAAATAGGTGAAAGATGAAGAAGAACTGGAAACAATAGAAAGTTTAAGTACGCTACCTTTTTTTCGATATATTATGATTTTTATCTGTAATTTTTGAAGTATGAAATATTTCCAATTAGTTTTAATTATTCTGTAAATTTCCTGTATTCACATATCGATTATTCAAATTATTATTCATATAATTTTTTTTTTTAATTAATATTAATGTTAATCACGGCAAAGACGGCCATGAAGGACGGGCGATTTTAGAATAATTTACACAGTTAAATTGAAATTTTGTTGTGTAATCCAATAGATACTGCAACATTTGTTTTTTCTTGAAGAAATTTGCTTATCTGGGAAAAGTTTCTACTAGAATAGAACCCTTGAAGTGCCGCCAACTACGTATCCCGGAGGATTTCTATAATATCAACGCAGTTCTCGTGAAGTACTATTTGTGTCTTGTTTTTCAGGGAATTGCACCACCTGTAGCCGATTCTACCCGTCTTATGAGGTCCTTCAGACAAAAGATTGATTTTTCAGTTGTACGAAGATTATAATCGACCCTCGGTTTGCACGATGTTGATCCTTATTAAAATTAAAGAATTACATTTTACCATTAATCAAAATTTTGAATATGTGGAATAAAGCAAAAGTAACGCTAAGCCCTCAATTTATACGGTAAACAAATTAAATCCGTTACTCTAGAGGAGTGATTCGCAACCTTTTTTTTGTTGCGGTATACTTTTCAAAATTTGGCGGCACACTAACAATAAAATATATTTTATTGTATAAAAATAATTTGCATTTCTAAAATTTTCTGGCACACTTCAAGAATTTGGCAGTATACAAAAGTGCCGCGGCACAGTGGTTGAGAATCACTGCTCTAGAGCTTGCTAAAGCCTTAAAAATCAATGATCAAATACAAAAGATCGAAAAGATGGCATCGATACGACGGTGTGGTCAGAACAGTGATCATAACAGTTCACAAAGGGATCTCATGACGAATTTTTCGCGAAGAATTGTAGTTCATTTTTTGTAAGGAAAAAGAAACAGAAATTGACAATTTTGCCAAACTTTTTAATGGAGTTTTTCATCAACCACTTAAGAAAAATGACTAATTTCGGTAAATAAAGAATATTACAAGCGAAATACGATATCTGTACTTTTTTGTGCCTCTTCTGTTTTTGTGAATAAACAATTTTTATAATTAAATTGTTTTAGAAATAATTTATCCTTATGTAAAGACACGACTTTAAAGCGTCCAAAAAGCAAGAAAAATTTCCCTAAACTGTACCAAAATTTTAAACAAATCCGCAACTTTCGTAATCTACTTTATGCATGTAAACTAAAGCCTTGTATTCGAAATGCCGTGTAATTCAAGCAATCGGATAAGATATGATGTAAATCGAGGGTCTACAATTTTTTATAATAGAGAAAAGAGTAATTTCGAAACCTTTGGTTGTTGTATCCGTGCTATTAAGAACATGGCACCAAATACATTTTTTTTAATTATTCAATAAATTATTCACATACTGCAGAAAGTATGTTATTAGCAACATTTTCAGCTACCTTACCCAGTAAAAAAATTATCAAAAATTACTGGAAAATAACAAAGATAATAGAGTGTTCTTTTCCGGACTCGTGTTATCGAAAACTCGAATACTAAATAAAAGTCCAATTTTCGCATCTGTCGATTTTTTACCAAAGGTTAAGCGCAGAATTTTTGGCAACAAATTTCAAAATTTTAGGGCCCTTGTGATAGAAAAAATATTCTGTAAAAATACAAAAGATTTCTCTGGCACGTCGCTATTTTATTATAAATTGATTTTTCAAGAAAAGACTAAGCTCGACGAAAACCACATTTATACAAAATGTAAAAGACTGAGTGTTCTGTTTTAGATAAGAAATGCCGAAAATATGAAGCCCACCGTTGAAGGGAGATTTTCAACAGACCACCACGGGTTTTCATGAAATTAGTTCAAACTTCGCCAAATAATAGACTTTTTCCCCTATATATAAATAATTGATTGGTTAATAGGTATGAAAAAATCGCGAACAAGCACCTTTTTTACCCGTTTGTTTGTATGCAAGAAATATTCGATAAGCGAGATATGAAATTTAATAATTTTGGTCACGGTGTACGCGATTTTCTGTCATCTCCTATATTTGGTACCTCAGACAACTATAATTGTCACCTCCATGCACACACCTGAAATTTGTAATTCAACAACCACATACCTATGAAAAATTAAAAGAAACAAAAAAACAATTTTTATATAATTACAGATTGGAATCGTACCGAAACCGGTTCATAAACTTAATAAAACCGACCCCCATAGTACCTATCAACGATTGTCCTTAAAATTCCTTTACATTTATTTAGAATATTTATTTAAATTGTACAAAGTTATAGCTTTAGAAAGGACAGGAAACAATGTCCAGTCGAAATTATGAAGCACGCGCATCGCAACATACCTACATACGTGATAAGACCGCAACAGGTATAAAACTGTATTTAAAGTTAAAGTTGCGTATTGCGACGGTATGGCGGGTGGCTGTGTACTCACATCGACGACCACCACCACCACCGGCAGCAACAGCACCACCACCACCACCACCGCCGCAACCATCACCACTCACCTGGCATCATCATCGTTATACACGTATAGCCGCTCAAACACATACACAAACAAAAACACACTCAGTATCTCCATATACCTGTTCAGGTGTGGACGTACGTTGTCGCCGTCGAAATCGTCGTCATCGTCGTCACTAACGCGATAAAAAAAATTACAGAAAACAACGCGATTCATAATCGAGATTTCGCATAAAGACACTCGCGACATAATTGTTTTTTTATTGTTAATTATTATTGAATAATTTAATATAAAATAGAGACGGTATTTGCCGACGCCTGTACCAACGATACAATGTGACACAAGTGATGAGAGTTTTCCTCGATCAATTTTCCTTAACGATCACAATGTGATAGTGTTATTGTTTGAAAAAATTGATGTATTATTGACTTGAGCGAGAAATTTCAAAACCGGGCTTTCCACTAAATCCAACAAAAACAAAACAATTCTAAAGAACGATGTAGAAACATTTCTGATACGCGTAATTATTAAAGTGGTGTGATAACACACAAACAGCGCACAATTCGATTTTCGTTGTAGATCAAGTGATTTTTGTATTTTAAGTGATTGATTGGTGTGCTAACATGGCGTCGGATGAAGATTGTAATACAACATTCACTTATCCGTAAGTGACAGGTTTCGTACAACACGAAAACTCCGTGTAGAGAGGGGATTGTACAATCTAATTATAGAACAATTGAATTGTTTAGATTTCTAAATGCCTTGACCTAGCTCTAAGCTTGCTTAAGAATAATCCCCTATTATCAATACGAAAAAAAAATTAATACATTTTATAAACAAATCTTGTCTTATCAGTCATTTATCAAGGTCGTTTTGTTTGATAATAATCTAATCGTATTTCCACGAAAACCGCTAAATTTCAGATGCGTTCGTGACTTGATGGCGCATCGAAATCACCCCCTGAAATCGGCTAAAATCACATAGAAATTCCACAATATCAAAACGATCGATAAAAATACATCTGCGACAAAAACAGAAGAAAAAAAATGTCAACAATTCAGCAGTAAGTTGGGTGGAAAAAAGAAAACAGGGACATTTTTGAAACGTTCGAATGTCTCGACGCGGCCGGCCGGCCACTCCAAGCCATAAGTTTTTCATCAGAAATAATTCACATTATAATGGCCGTGTATAGTCAAGTCAGTGAGTTTCAGTAGTCGTCTCACGTGTTTCGCATCCACAACTTGACCGTTTTTTTTTCCGCTTCCATCTAGTGTGTTGTGTTGTTTTCGTCAACCATCCATTCGTTATTTTATTTTATTCCAATTTTTTTTTTCATTTTCTCTCCATCATCATCATCATCATCATCGTCGGTTTTTCTCGATATTCGCGATACAACCAGAAATGGCCATAAGAGACCGTTTAGATTCGCGCCAACGTTCTCGTCAATAATTAAGACATTTACTGCACAACATCACGTTTAAATCAACTGTTTGATTCTCTCTTTCTACTTGGAATTATTTGTTGGCTGTTCTGTTTTTTTCTCCACTCTCGTTAAACTTAAACAGATTTTAATGATGGCCGACTGGATCGGTCTTTTGGGAGAGAAATTTTGAAGAGTTACTCGATGAAAAAATCCGATTATTAATGAGTTGAGTGATGAGTGGAAAAATATTGATGTATGTATGACAAACGAGTCAGGACATCTCTGCGAGACACAGAAACGATTTGTGTTTGAATTGTGTGTTTTTACAAAACAAAACAAAAAAACAAAACGTTGAATGAAATATTGTCAAGAACAAATTTGTTAAATTTTAACAAGTTTGAATGAAAAATTCAGGGAAAAAATGATTAATAATCGAATGATTTTAATTAAAATTTTATGTTTCCTTTAAGGATTTTTCCGCTGCACGCTCTCTCGCGTCCCCTGTTTTTATTTTAAATATAAATTATTATTACAACCACAACTGTTATGATTATCACAAATCTGTTGTACCTACACTGTTTAGTTGAAATTTAAATTAAAAGCTAAAACACGTATCAATATGGTTCCAGTTGTTAAACTTCTTATAGATGTGTTGCTTAAACAAAGGAGAGTTACCCATGCATTAGATTTGTTTAGAAATTTCTACATCGTAAAATTTGTTTTATTATTATTATTCTTATTATTATTATTACGATTAAGCTCATTATTATTATTAAATCTTTTTCTTGATTAAGTTATAAACGAAATATTAATTTCTTCAACTAAAAATCGTAAATATTATTTCCTATTTGTTAAAACAACAAAATCTAAATGCATGAAATAACATCTGCACAAGTCGAGCTTGTATATGGTAATTATATATTTGTGGTCGATATACGAGGTGTCTGGCGTCAAACAGCTCACTTCTATATCCGTCGTGGAACTTTCAAGTAAACACTTTTTATTATATAAGAACATCAAAACGGCTTGAGTCCCGGGGGACTCACAGAGACGTGAAGCTAATTATTTCTTCTTATATATCTATAGAGGAAATTAATAAGATTCGTGGTAAATACGTCCCTGCTTGATTCGGTGCAATTTATTTACAATTTTGTTATCAGATGATCAAATGACGTCAAAAAAATTCTGCTAGAACCACACAAAAATCAACAAAAAATTGCAAAAATTGCACAAGCCTGTTCTCGGGTACAGTGTTGGCAAAGTAAATTGTCGGAGTTGGACAATGTTGCGAATACATGAACGAATCAATATGCCAGACGAAGACGAAACTAGATCACTAGATAACTAGATCTGATTAAGGCTAAGTACATAATGGAGCGTAGAGTAGAGCAGCGAGCATCGCGGGGAGTAAAGCAGCGAAAACAAGCTCCTGAGAATCAATTGTTTGACACAAAGCGACTAGAAATGCAGAGATTTAGCAGTGCTGTTAATATCGAGCAAAGCTACGAGTCCAAGAAAGTCTGTTATCTCCACTTTGCTCGTTTGTCTTCGTATTGTAGACGATGAACAATTAATAAGTTGAAAATCGATTGTGAGACCAAAAAGATCTCCAGCAGCATAACCCGTTCATATTCGATAAGTTTGGTTATATTCCCTCAATGAGAGTCTGCTTTTATTTATTTGGCGTGCACTACACCTTCTTTTTCTTCTACATCTTCCCATTAGCTATCAAATTTTTAAAGACGACAATTCAGTTCAAACCGAATTCTCTTTTTCAGTCGAGTATCACCTCGCCACTATGTGCATGCCATTCTCCTATATACCTACTCTCTGCTCACTTGATGCTCTGCTCTCCGCTCCATTATGTGCTTCGCCTAACACTATGCTGCCTGCACGTCTTATCGAGAATCTTTCGTTTGGTGCCGGTAGGACTGACTCACATCATTTTGTATATCGTTAATATATCTCTAACTTATTGTTACTTAAAGAAACAATATTAGCGCACGCTCAGTTGCCCACTTGCTTTGTGCACGGCTTCAAATTGGTGCCACCTTCGCTTGCGTGCTCCTTTTCGCATGGCTCCAATGTTTTGCCGCCTGTCCAAGGGTGGAATAGTGTTAATTTATTCTGGTTACGGCAAAGATCTTCTGTATTTCAAGATTCTTAGCCATGACGTCTCTATTTCTGTCTTGCACCTAATATAATAGCCAACACTGTATACTCTTGTGAAGAACCGAAGTCGTTGATGTGGCGGCCTCAAACACATTCCTAATGTATAGTTGTACAAATTTTGTGGCAATTTTACAGCTCAATGACTTCTTATGCTTATTGTTAGTATTGCAATGTTAAAGACCCGAGGTGTTTTGACAAATTTTCTTTTACAAAAAATCTACAACTTTTCGTAAACTACAGATTTTCTGCTAAAATGAAAGAAGTAGATTATAAAGACATTCGCTAACAAAATCGTTACAGCATTGATCTAACTATACATCACTAAAAATTAAAATGCCTTTATCTGAAGCATTTATCTTATTAGGTATGTCTGTTTTTTTTTCTACGTTCTTTAACGAAGTGAAACAATCATAAAGAATCATCAAACTTGCCGGCAATTTCGAAAAATTACTACTTTACTCGATATTTTGCAAAACATCTGTCTGTTAGTTGTTTCATAGCAGAAATTAAGTCAAAATAAGTCCAAGTAAAAAAAAACTGATTCGTTTTATCTCTAGAAGAAATTTTTGACGGGCAAATAAGACCATTTGAATAAAAGTGCAGATTTGAAGGGTTGCACGACAAAAAAATTCGTACCTAAATAGGAATCATTTTCCGAAATGCTGTTGTGATTCGTGTGAGAAAATCATGAATGCTAGAGATCGTTTCATGTAACTTTAACCATCTGAAGGCGAAGGTTAGAGAGAAAAGAGCGTGATCCGAAGATAAGAGAGATTCTGAGAGCTTCGTTCCGCCGCGGCTCTCGGAGACTTATCATGAAACGGCCAGACAAGCATCGACAAAGTAAAGACAAGGAGTTAGGTCTTAAATAGGGCACATCCCTTTTGTTGTGTTATGTTTACAAAGAGTAGAAGATTTCTGTTAACAACTTACAGCTATATTCGACGGACTACGATTGTTGAGCTGTACACCGTTGACTTTAAATTTCTTTTTTTTTAGATTGAAAATTTTAAGAAAAAATCCGTTTAGATTCGTCTCCAATAAGCTATAATCTGAAGTGAAAACTTATCTAGTCTTCCCGTGACACGTCTTTTCGTCTTTCTCTTTTGTTTACTATAGAATTGAATGAAATTTATGTCAGTTATAGTCGTTAATGTGCTTAATGTCCACATGAATTTGCTTTTCCAAAATTCGCATTAGTTTTCCAAAGAAACCTGATAAACAAGAAGTCATTATTTTTTCTAGAAAATCTTGGAAAAATCAAGCACATTAACAACTACAACTGATAAAATGGATGAAAAGACTGATTGAGATTGGGATTGACATTGAATGTTAACGCCTTATGGGAAAACTAAATAAGTTTTCCGAAACATTGGCACTTGAGATTATAGCTGATTACTACTGCGAACGAATGCGAAAGAATTTTCTTCTTAAAATGTTCAATTCTTTGAGAAAAGAAAATTAAAAGTCAATGGTGCACGACTCAACAACAGTGAAATAGCCTTAACGAAATAGTCTTTGGACCGATACACGAATTAATTAAATAATCCAATCCAATTGACCTAATAAATCGTTATCAGAAATGTAGAAATTAGAGCAAAATCAAAACGATATAAAAAAATATCGATAAATGAACGAAATCTTTGTTTATCTAATCTAAATGTAGAGAAACTAAAAAAAAAACACTCACATATTAACAGAATTTTTGGTCTGTAAAAGATTTGATTTCGATTTTCTCAAATAACACAATCAAAAACTATAAACAAATAATTTAAGTAGATGTATATATTTTCGAAAAATACATATTTTATATTCTTTTGTTTGATTTTTATAACTTTTTGCTATGTTTTTTTTCCTGCTTTACTTTTCGTTTAATTAATTTAATTAAGCCACGTGCTTATCGCTACCTTATCGATTATAAATTAACGATAAATAAATAATAATAGTTTTTAGAGAAATTGCAATCGACCAACGTCATATTGTTGTTGAATTAAAACGTGTTTTATCGATAATACTAATTTGTTTTTTTTCTTTGTTTCTTTCCTTGTACAGAATGATGGATGATGCCACTCCATCACCCACAACTACCGGCCATTACACAAATTGCCTATCACCATCCAGTTCCCCATCCCCATTATTACCACCTCAATACCAATTAACACCAACATCACGTTACGATTATCAAGAACAAGACTTAATACCGGCCAGTCAAGTGTTACCACAAGTACTACCAACGAAAACCCAACAACAACAACAACAACAACAACAACAGGAGGCAATATGGGATATGGGCCAGAATCTGTACCATCAACATCATGATTACCGTTACGATACCAGTGGACGTTTTAATAGTGTCGGTGGTGTTGATTATAGTAATAGTTTACGGCATAATTATGTTGATACATTACCAGTATTCACAACACAGACAAGAACGAATTTTCTACCGAAATTGGGCGGTGCTGGTGGTGGTGGTGGTGCTGGTGGTGGTGGTGTTGGCAGTGGTGGTAGTGTTGGTGTACAAGGTGGACAAAAAGTACCGAAAGAGGCGCGAATTCGACGACCGATGAATGCCTTTATGGTATGGGCGAAAGTTGAACGGAAAAAACTGGCCGATGAGAATCCCGATCTACATAATGCTGATCTCAGTAAAATGCTCGGTAAGTGATTGATGTCGCTGTATGGGGAGATTTTTTTTGGGTGAAATTAGGTGTTCATTTGGGCGACCACTTTTCGATGACTGTAGTCTCAGTTAATCGTTACAAAGCAAATTCGTTTTACCTGTTTCAATTTGTATCGATGTATCGATACGAAAAATTAAAAACAAAAAAGAAATATTAATAACGACATCTTGGAATTATGATGAGTCATGGTACGGACAACATTGACCACACTTATCAACCATTGTTGTACATGTATATTTGTAGATATGAAGAGTTTAAATTGAATTATTGTATCGTCATCACTTCCTGTCGTGAAGACACAAAATTATTAATCAAACGCTACTTATTTGTCGTCATCAAAGATGACTTTGTTCTTCGTAATCGAAAAACATCGACTATCACCAATTTAATCTGATTGATTAGTAAGTTGAACTGATAAGGGCCGAGAGAAATAAATACAAAATAAACAAATTGCCACCAAAATTCCAGATAACACAACAATGTGGAAATTGTAAAATATCGACAAATTAATGTTACAAAATAAAATGCAAAATTCCTAGAAATCGTGTTATAAATTGGATTAGGTTGGCGTGTTGTCGAAGTCTCTGCGAATTGCACGAAAGTTGTTTAAAGTTATGAGTTATACATTTAGCGATAAAAATATTGAATCGAAAACTGTAGGTTTGTATGGTTTGCACTTAAAAGTAAAGTACATGTGTGGCGAAATCAATAAAATTATCTCCCGTATTATAACAATCCCGTGTGATGCGAGGACTACGTTATAGTCTTTTCAATATAGGTACGAAAACACATTTTTACTAATTTTTAATAATGTTAAAATCTATATTTATTGTTAAACGAAATTATTACAAAAGTTACCTTTTGGAATATGCATTGTCGCCGTTATCTGGCAACAATCCATACAATAGTCACTAGCACATTGCACTTCACTACACTGATACTAATACCGGATATCACTACACTGTTTAATAATTTAATCAATTATTAAAATAGATGTAAACACTCCCATGTCTACAACTGAAATGTTGCGTTATCAGAAATGAAAGAATTTATCGACTCTAATCTTAGCATTTCTTTTGTAAACAAGAAAAATTCTACCTTTCTAAGTTTGTGTGGTTTTTCTCAGTTCAAGCTCTGAAATGATTACGGATATTTTCCTTAACAATTCGAATTCAGTAGCGCCCTTAGAAATTTTACTCAATGGAGGCCAAATAAGAAATAATCTCGTGTGTGTGCATTTTTTTAATTACAAATGTTAACATTAAAATTAGTTCTTTATTAAACGAACCAATCTCCGAAGGACGGCCTCCCCATAGGGCACCTGTATTCGAATTTGTTTCTTTTGTTAACAGAATAAAGAATAAAACTACAACGGCACAACAAAGAAATGCACATACGATGTTTTAACACTGTTTTTTACACATTTGATTATTACACCTTAATGCTAAAAAGGCTATTAAACCTTATGGCTCTCAAAAACCTTATGGCTCTCTTCAAAAAAAGTTTTCTCCAAAATCAAATATTAATTACTATAATAATTTTCATGAACTTAAAGTTGAACACACACTGCTTGGAACACTAACTATTTTGATTAAAATGTGTTTTACCCAATCTGGAAAATCTCTTGCCACTTTTAAGAGGTCAAAATATAAAAATATCTCAATTACTTTGTACCGAATCGATTGTGGACTAATTTTACAACTTCATGATCTCAACATCAATCTCTTAAGTCACTGCAACTACTATATTTCTCGTTTATAATCGGCAAACATTCACTATTACTGAAAATTTCTGAAAAAATCGATATCCAGCAAAACCAATATAATCTTACAGTCGCAAGAAATGATAATCCCTCATTTTAGACGAAAAAAGAACATTATTAAAAGGGATGGGATATTTTCCAGTTCTCGGGTCGCGGTTTTTAAAACAGCATCGTGTTATTAAAATGACGTGTTACATGAAGATTTCGCCTACTTCTGAACAATTTTTAGAGACTTATTTTTACGACACAAAATCAAATTTTTGACTAAGTACTTAAGCCGCCCAAGTCATGTGTTGATATCTTTGAATTTAGTCCACAGAAACAATAATGATAAGCGAAAATCGTAGCACGTGTTCAACTGATAAGAGCTATCTTGTTTCCTTAAAGTCTACCAACTCTAATCCCAACAATAATAAATAGGATTTAAAAAAAAAACACAGAAGCTAAACTCTGATAAAGAATCCAAATAAACGATCTGTAAAAAAACAGAGAACTATCCGATAATAATTGATTGAGATACAGATGATTGGTGGACACTACACGAAAGAGGTGGAGATAAATGGACACAAAGAGAAAGAGCGAGAGAGATGGTAAAGTTGTAGCGCACGTATTACATATACAAAAAGGAGGAAGAAAAAAAACCCAAGAGATTTGTGTGTGCATCTCATTAGACATGGATTAATGGGGTTTTGGTGTATAGATGTTGTATACATATAACTGGTTGTGGGTCTGCCCTCTACTCGCTGATTGGACACGCCAAACCATCGACTAGATACTAACAACCAATCACCATACGACTCCAATTATTCCCCTTTATTTTATTTTAAGGTCATACCAGCATAGAAAATGGCCGATTATATTTATAAACTCTTACAAAAACCAATAACATAAAAATAATAATGACAATAATAATAATAATAATAAAATAATACGTCTAAATATATATAAGTATATTGCCAATTAAAATAATAATTAAATTAGAATTAAATTAATTGAAACCATTATCAATTTGTTGAAACAACAACAAAAAAAAAACATAGAAAAAACTAAACAATTTTATTGATCAATTAAGAAATAAAAAAATTATTTTAGTTTATCAGTTTATGGTTAATTTTCTGATAAAGAAATTAATTGCAAAATAAAATAACTAAAATAAATTAAGAGCGAGAGAGATAGAGAAATACAAAAAAATAACGGAGATACCGCAAGAATTTACGACAAGAAAACCACCAGACAAAAAGTGCTGTATGGTAATCAATATCCACACACATAAAAACAGTAGGCACAGATCTGGGAGCCACGTCAACAATCCATATATACCGTCTAGACACTCTGTCTAGGCACCGATAGTTTGATTCGTATTGAAAATGTGGAGGTTTGCTTAAACGAGTCGCCCGACCTGTATATAAGTTACTCAATTTAGACTGGTTGCAACATTTGATTAATTACGTTGATAATCGACGAATTACCAACAACGGCACAACAACAATAACAACAACAACCACAAGAAAAGATCGTGTGTTGAGATGTGACCGTTAGGATGAAATGAATGAAAACAAAGTGAATGAACGTATATATAGAAGAGTCACACGTTCAAACAATGGACCCTCAGTTCTGAATTGTTTTACTTATAACTGCTCAGTTTACAGTTAGATATAGTCGCGTGTTTTATTTGAGATTCGATAATCAATCAAGAAAATTTGAATTTTAAAACAACAATCATCAACAATGATTTGCGTCAATTAGTCTGTAGAATTTCTGAAATTATAGCGTTCGTATAGCAACACTAAAACATTATCCACAGGTACCAATAATGGTGCCGAAATTATACGTTCAACAACGGCCGGATCGTTGCAATATTAATAAAGTTTTATTTGAAAATGAAAAAACAACTGAGAGAAGAGAATCAATTTGCAACAAAATTTGTGTCTATTTCCATACATAACATAGTTATTAATGTTGTTGGCGACTTCATCGATAAATCAAGACACGAACCCCATCTATCTTTTTTTTCTACTCTCGTTCGTTTTTCTTTCAGCTGTAAAGTCACGTGTTTATGTATGGCTACATCCGTTCTAAAGCGACACACTGACTTATAATAACGGAAAAAATCTTTTAAAAAGAATTAAAAATTCTGTATACATAACCTAACACAACAACAACAACAACATAAAGATTTATGTTGTTATTATTATAAAGTCTGACGATTTTCTGAAGGACAATTTTCTTTTATTTCCAGAAAATGAATAGATAAAAAATTCACACACATAAGTTGACGACCATTTATAATTTTCTTTAACGAAGCCACTATACATATATCTATTCAAACCTATATATTCTATGACAATTATTATTATTGTCGCATAAAGTCAATAAATACAGTCGGCAAACATTAACTCAACCTACATAGAGTTGTTGTTAATCATTTCTCATTTATTACGGTTGTGCAAGTATTCCACTACAAATTATTTGAAATATTTCACAGAAAATTTCATATGCAGATCAAGGGGAAAGTTGTAGGTGGCAAAAACGCAACAAAGCGGAAATCTCCCTATAATAAGGCACAATTCTCAGGTACCTACTCGTGATTTCTAATAGAGATAACGGGGGTTGAAGTTTATCTTATAAAATCGGTTTTCCCAAAATATCTCCAAAGTGGATCAAATTTTTCAGTGCGGTTTGAAAACTGAATTATTGAGAACTTTGAGGGGTTACAGGGGTTTCGAAGGCTGACAAAAAAGCACATTTTCTCTAATTTGAAAAATCAGCCCTTGAGACATCATTTCCTATGAAGGTCTCAGAATACAGTTTCCTTGCCGTTGTCACGATAACTTAGGATAGATTCATCGGAAAAAACAATCTATTAGTAGATATACAGACTGTTTCAGCCCATGCGACCACCTTTCACAATTTCTTCAATTATTAAATCATTCGACTGCAACCTTTAAAGACTCAGACTAAGGAAAAGGTACTTTGACTCTATTCCTTACGTTCTTCAACGTCGTATTCGAATATTTTAATAATTGAAAAAGTTATGGAAGATACTTGCTTGGAATGGAACAGTCTGTATAACTCGTGCTTGAACAAATGAAAAAAAAATAAATTTAAGAATTTGAATGTTTGGCAGAGTTGTGTACAAAACAAATTGCACAACGTATTGCTGCGTAAAATTAGTTCTGAAAAAGAAACTACTTCGTTCAAACACTAGTTAATCGAATTTGCACAAGATCGGTTCATTAATTTCTGCGAAATCATGTTAATCGACTTTAAAAATGAAGTTTTCAGTTTTCATAACATTATTTGTGTAAAAAATCATGTCTATAACTTAAGAGTGGAGCAAAATATGGCGAAAACTAAAAAATCTCCAAATAATTGTTTATCCCAAGTGAGATATCGAAAATCCGTCTGTATTATGGCCCCTTTACACTCTCACGAAGTAACGCCACCAAGGATCCTCGCCGGACTGGCACTCACACTCTTGTGTTACTTCGCAAGTACCTCAGTAGCATGAGTGACTGGTGCCTCGTTTTCCTTTGACTTGTACTAAAATCGCTCCCAAAGCGAAGTTAGCCAAGGCGAGAAAAAGTAGCACGAAGCGGAGCGAGGAAACCCTTTACATTCTCGTTCCTCGGTCAATATATATTAAGAATTTTTATTATTGAAATTTTTAGCTATTAAAAGTTATTGAGCCGTTTTGAACATATTTTGAAAATACTGATTTTAAGTTCAACTTCCGAGTTTCTTGTCTTAAATTTCCGAACGGAACCCTAGGTTACTTAAGCCTGTTCTACACATGCAAGAAAAACTTTGGAAGTTGTTTCTCTCTCGCACAAACGTACGTAACAAAAAGAGACAGCTGCCACTCGCAAGGCAAACTTCCAAAGCCAAAACTTGGGAAGAAAAAGTGGCACTTGTTCTATTTTTCTGTCAACTTCCCATTTAATTTGCAAGTTACGCTTGCGTACTAGCATGATAAGGGTACTGCCAACTTTAAGATAGATGTAAACTAAACCTCAGACACAATACGAAAAAATAGGCAAAATTAAAAGGTTGCTCGCCCTGCAAAAAATTGTGACGTATGAATTTATGCGAGTTAAGGTTATCGAAACTCGCATGTGTAATCGAAATAGAAAGAAAGTCTGCCTACACAACTTCCAAAGTTTTTCTTGCATGTATAGAACAGGCTTTATAAGTGTAAATTTGACTTGCAAAAAGTCAAAAGTTCAAAACCCCAAAACTAGTAGAGGATAGAGAAAATAAATTGATAAAAAATTCGATCTATAGGTAAGTGTTATAGTTTCAGCCAATGCCAACAGACAAAAAGCACACCTACTGCGTAATTGCGTTGCTCCAATTTCTCGTCAGTTGCAAATCCTCGACACAGAATTGGCTTTGTTTTACATTTAGTTTTGGCTCAAATTTAAGTCTGTCTTTGTTAAAATGGACCTTAAGAGGCAATAAGGCTCATAAAGTGCAAGCTAGCATTAAGACTTGAAGATGAATCGGGCCTAAGAAAACCGTACTTCTACGATCTTAAAAATCTACCAAATATCAAAACGTTTTGCACTCAAAATTCACTGTAGAGACAGATTCGATTTACAAAATATCAATTCTGTCACTACTGAAATAAACCTTTTTTGCCCTACAAAATCTAATGAAAATCTTCGACAGAGTGATGGATTTGCAATTGATCTCTTCCCTCTTAGTTTTTTGATTAATCATTGAGGAGCTGAAAGTATTTTAATAATGTAAACACTGAAACTTTTCAGTAGGTACACAGGCTGACTCCAAACATTTGGGAAATTGAACTACATACAGCCGAATGGGATAAAAATAGGATAATTTAATCTAACTTAAGCCAGGTTAGGCAAAAAAATTTTATAATTTCTTGCATTTTTAAGTTACATTTTGGGATGATTTTGAGTTTATTAAAGAGTATTCAACAAAAATGTCGCAACATAAGTTTAACGTAATTATTCCCAACTTCAACCATCCTGTTTATCAAAAAATTCAATCATAACCTACTATTTTTATAATCGAAAATAGTGCTTAACGTTTTGAAGACGCCCCGTAGATTTCTGAATCGATCGCATTGCTTGCAGAAAGTCTTACTGCAGTCGCTCTATATTCCATCGCACACAATAGCTGGTTGTCAATCGGTCGTTGTTGAAAAATGCCATCATAAAATTGATAAGTATTTGATTTGCGTAAATGGGACGCCTCTTATAAATTTCGAATTTACGACTGAAATTTTACGACTGACCGTACTGATAATAAAATTATAAATGTAATGAAGATTTTAATTTAACTCCTTCACTATGATTTTTTTTTTGTTTATCATCATCATAATTTAAGTAGGTTGTTGTTTTGATTAGGTTCTTGTTTAGATATTTCAAGCGCGAATGTAAAATTATTTTCAATATTTTCTATCTAATTTTCGAATGTGGTGAAAATCTCATTTAAAACACATCAAATCTTGGCTTTTTCCAATATGATTTACACTGCTTACAAGAGGAACTCCAACCTACATACGTACAATAATTTATTGGAAAAATTGTCAATTTGTACAGATTGTAATTAAGAAATGTCCCGAATTATAGAAAAAAATTGAGACATTTCTATTGCACAATCTCCTCAGAGATAGCAATTTAGTAAAAGTAGGAGGCATACAAAATTCGCTACTTTGCAATAAGCGAACAGACTCGATGAAAATTCAACAACCAAATTAAATATTGATGACAATTTTCCAATTATAACACAACATAACGTTTCACATTGATAAAATCAAATTATAATTAATCTCAACCGTTATCATTAAAATTAGAAATTTGGTCAAACAACAACAAATTGCACCGTATTTTCTCGATATTACTCCATATACATATACTTACTATTACTTTATAATCATTTAATATAGAGTGTGGGAGTATTCTTATGGGAATGTGACCCCTCGACCTCTTACCGGGGCGTTCTCAGCATTGTGCTACCTGTTGTTCTGTTTTGTTGTAGAGAGGACGTATTTGTAGTAATATAAGAGAATTTTCATTTCGGAGGGGAACGTTGGGTGTACAGGGGGACGGTGGCGGCGGTTAACTCTCCGCTAATTACCCAGTAATTGAGGCAGGAAGTTGAGAAATCATACTCTCTCTCTCTACATCCATCTCGCGTCTAAATTACCACATGTATAATTTTATAATAAAAAGGAAACCTTGCATGTTGTAGTGATTTATAGGATTAGAATTTTTGACAAATTAGCGAATTTAATTCTCTACAAAAAAAAGCGAAGGAGACAAAAAAAAATGATTGTTTTATGTGTTAAAATTTCTAATGTTGTTTAGTCCACCGGAAATTGTCTTTCTCTCTACATTACACATTTTTTTTTGTGCAATTCCGAAAGTGTTTCCTTTTACTTACAGCTATTTATCTCTTGTATAAGATTGACTGAAGTTATGCTTGATGGAATTTTTGCCATTTGATGGGTGGAAATGAGACGAGGTATATAAGATTTAAATTATTTTTCGAAAATACTTGTATAATAAATTCACACAATTCAATATTTATACACGGCTTAAACTATTGTGTTTTAATACAATTTTTACGTCACGCAAACCAATATCCAGATATTTTATGGCATCTTGAAATCGTATAGATTGAAATAAACACATATAGGGTCGAAATTGCTACCATTACATTTTTAATATCAATAATCGTACGAGTTATAATAATAAGAATAATAATAGAGAAGGTGTAGGGACGGGAGCGGATATATCACGTGTCCCATGCGCGGCGTAACCAATCATGCGGCATTACAAGGCGAGTTTCTGCAAAAGCGCTGCGTTAGAGGTACCAGACTAGAAATTCTCCTGTCACGTTGTAATGAGCAAATAAAAGTCGTTTGATTTGGGGGGTTGATGCAATACTGGACCAATACCAACGGTGTTTAACCCATTCGCTGTCAAGCCTAAATTATATGAAGTCATTCCCATTGCCATTTATATTTTGAATGTTATTGTTTACCAAAGCTCTGTTATGTAAATACATGCATTAAAAAATAACAACGCCAATGGTGCATTTCGAGCGTTATAACTCTATCCAAATGACCTTCAATCCGCCCTTTTTTTGCTAATTCAAAATCCTGCATATTATAACATATTTAAAGTAGGACGAGTATACTCGTCTTGGTAATGCATGACACCCTGCCAAAGGCGAGTATACTCGTCATTGGCAGCGAATGGGTTAATAAAACAACCGCAATTTTTGGTTGTACGTACCTGTAACACCTTAGGAGTCGATCAAGAACTTGGCATAATTTTAAAGGAGTCTGTTCTGTTGAAGTTCTCGAGCCTGTAGAGATTTTTAGGGATTTTCAGCAGAAAACTTCGGTCTAAAATAGTCAGTCTTAAGTCGACATCAGCCATTATTTCAAGTACATCTGGAACAAACACACGATCTTCAATCATATGATAAGCTGCTTAGTGGTTTAACAGAAAAATCAGTAAATAATTAGAACGAACCGATTTCGCAGTATACAGTGGTGGCGATCAAAATACGTACACGAATTTGCTAGTAATAGATAAGCGATTAAAATTGACGGTAATAGGCCTGTTCCGTTTGCCACTCCTGTATAGAGAACTGCGTTCAAGTGCTGCTTCAAAAATCCAACAAATTATCAATCACTGTAACACTTGAAAAAGTGGCAACCATAGAATAAGATGCCGTTCCGTCCACACTACTGGAAAACCGTTTAATACCCCATACCACACCTATATTTACAATGATACAGCATTTTCTACAATGATGACGAATATTTAGACCAGAAATTCATCAAAAAATCTCTCCGATTACATTCAAATCATCTCCCGGACTCTATTTAAATATTCCGTTTATAAAAGAAACGATAAAAAAACAGTCGTGTAGCATCTCCATGTAATCAAATGAATTACGAAATGATTTTTAAATTGGCCACACCCTTTCTTTTCGGTTGTACCGTTTTGTAGACAACACACACACACACACATATACGGCGAGAGAGTGGCAAAAGAGGGATCCAGAGGTAAGGGGTCAGAAGGAACTCCCATCCTGTCTGGGGTGTGCCGCCGCCGCCGCCAATACATTTTCTACCATCAGATTTACTCTGAATACATCATAAAAAAACAACAACTCTGCATTTGTGTTTTTATAAATTACAATATTTCACGGTAAAGGATTTCGTAATTATCTTGGTGAAAGATAAAATTATTAACACCATTTAATACAATTTGCTATTATTATTAAATATTACAGAACAAGTTGAAAGGGAACAAATTCTAGTTCAACACCCTTTCGATTGTTACAAGTCTTATCACTTCAATTATTCAGTTAATAAAATTTGTAGTTTGATAAATCCTTCTAGTTATTGTTATTATTTGTTGTTGTTGTTGCTGTTGTTACAAACTCATATTGCTTATAGTTTGAAATAGTTCTTTTCTGGCTTTGCAATCAGGTAAAACCAATCAAAATAATTTACAGCCCGATTTTACGGTATGACGTCATTTTATGTGTTTTTCAAGTCCGTGCTTATAGTATAAACATTTGCTGTTACATCGTTTTTAAGACTCTTTCCACTGATTATTACCATTTTCATTTTGAGGTAAGGTATAGGTGAGAGAGCAACGGAGCGACGACTGTGTGTGGAGACTGAAAAAAAAATGTGTAAACCACAAGTGGTTAACAACGTACGAACAACAAAACTACCAGCTACTAACATTAAAATTGTACGCATTGTTGCTAACGTTATTACTACCTTTTACATCTTTGTTGCTAATTTATTCATAATTTGTGCCGTTTTTTTTTGCTGTTGAATTAATTTATTACAGTTGTGATGGAATCGAGTTGAAAAAAATAAACAAAATAAAAACACCTAATGTCCTAACGGAAAGTAGCGTGAACTTTTACACAATCATTCAATTGAATTCTCTGTTTAATGTTTTAAAAGAAAATGTAAACAAAACAATGATAAGAGAATGAATAATAATTTCCAATTTATTCCAGATTAATTTTTTTTTCTTCTCTTTTTTTTTGTGTAAATAATAGGAATAATTGTAATGATTTTATTATTTTTCATATCAACAACAATTTCATTCAATTTACAATTAAATTTCAATATCACTATTTCGATTCACAGTTAGTGTATTTAAATTGTTTTCAACATTGTGTACAATTGTTGTAATTACCGGAAAATGACCACTTATCTTTTTAATCTGTTTTTTTTCCTGGTAACAACAGAACTGCACTTTTCGAACAACACAGAATAAACCGCGGTTAACGCGAACGGGGCGTGTTGTTGAGAGTTGGCCTAACATTTCGGCAAATACTGGAAAAATAGCGAACCTCCTAATAAATCAGTCGGGTTTGTAAATAGCAATTTAAAGGAACCTCGTGTTATGGGGGTCTTTCGAACATCGCTTATAGTGCGAAACGTTTTGATAACAAGAATAAATCGAAACAGATTTGTATGTGACTAAATTTCGGCTTTTCACACCACGAATTCAAATCTTTTCAAATCACAGTTGTTGTAATTGTCGAATTGCCAATTTGACGTTTCTGTAACATGATTTTCTAAAATTCAACAACCGTGTTGTACAAGTACCTAACTGTGCAACAAAAGCAGTTTTACGAACTCAATTTTATAGGAATACCGTATTATAGAAAGCTTCTCAATAACTATCAAAAATTCTGTTGTAGCGTGTTGTATTAAGAGATAGAAATATCGTGTTGTAAGAGAGTTATTTGTGAGTGGATTTTTTAAGAAGATACTAAAAGGTGCCCTTCTTCCATTCGTAAACTGTAGAGACTCCTTATTATAGGACTGGGTGTCATAAAGTCGCTTCCTTGAATAGTATAGGAGGCGTTTTAGTAATTCTCGAAAACCGTGTTGTGGGAATATTATTTGTGTTTGGATTTTAGTGCTTAACACATATTAAACCTAAAAAAATGGTAAATCGCGCTAAAACGTGTGGAGTCTTTAGAGCGTTCTGCAATACCGTGTTAAACGATTGATGTTTAAAAATTAACAAAAGCACTGTTAGACTTTTGTGATAAAATTTAATTATTTGTAATCAATTCTGTAGGAATACCGTATTATGTAAAGAAGGCTTCTCAAGAATACTCAAAAACCCTGTGGTAGCGTGTTGTATCTATACTACTGTACAATAGGAATATCGTGTTCTACGGGTGCTCTTGTATATTTAAGGCACATTTAACTATTTTAAGTTACACTATTACAGTTGTCAACTTTAGCACGTATAGAGAGCAAAGCTAAAGTTGGGTATCTTTCTACAATTCGTTATCGATAAAAATACCGTGTTATAGGAGACTTTTCAATAATTCTCCTAAATCCTGTAGAACTAATATCAATTTCTAGGCCATTATACATGATTGAATTTCAATATTTAACGAAATTAATCTTCTTTAAAAAAAAATACTAAATCGCGCTATTGCAAAACGTGTTGAGAACAAACTATAATCTGTCAAACATTATACAATATCGTTTTAAATGAGGGACTTTATTAAATACTTAACAAAATCAGTGTTAGAAAACGCACTTTTTTGCATAAATGGTATTATTTGGAATGAATTCTATACGGATGTCGTATTATATGAGACTTCTCAATAATTTTCAAAAGCCTTGTTGTAGCGTGGTGTTATACTATGCAGTATAGGAGTATCGTGTTGTACGGATGCTATTATTGATCGAATCTTTTAAGCAAATGCAACTATTCTAAATTACACTGTTATGGTTGTCAACTTTTGTAAAATATATTGAGAGCAAAGCTTAATCTGTTCAATTCGTAAACTATAGAAGCATCGTGTTATAGGAGACTTTTCAATAATTCTGAAGTTATACCGGCATAATTTGTGATCGAATTTCAATATTTAACATCAGGAATTTAATTTTCTTTTAAGAAGATACTAAATCTGTATTGCAAAAGGTGTTAAGAGCACACTATTGTGCGGGTTCTACAGTACCGTGTTAAGTGACTGACTTAATTAAATACTTAACCAGAGCAGTGTTAAAAACGCACTCTTTTAAATAAATGGCATTATCTGGAATCAATTCTATACGAATGTTGTATTATATAAGGCTTCTCAATAATCCTACTGTAGCATGTTGTATCAAGTTGTAGGAATACCGTGTTATTCATGATTGAATTTTTTACAATGCGTAAACTATGTAATTACCGTGTTATTTAAATAAATTCTATTATATCGAATCAATTTTATAGAAATACCGTATTATAGGAGCCTTTTCAATGATTCTCATAAGCCCTGAAATAGTGTTAATCAAGCCCCACATTGTACTTTCCGCAATTCACACGATTTGACTTTTGGAACTCCCAAATCGTGTTGTAAGAATGCCGTGTTACTCTCTCTCCATACAAATGCCAATAAATTTTGGCAAACTTTTTGTGGTTCAAGTACATTGACATGGTCCACTTATTATCATCAGTCATACTAAGTTATTTTATCAAGATAACGGATATTTCCCATACGTTTCCCCGCTTCTTCTGATAACAATAATCAAACAAAACAGTTTTCCTTCCTCTGTAGGTGTAGCAAAAGGAAAATACGTTGTTTTTCTTTCCGTTTCGTTCTTTGTTCGCATCGTCTCTTTACCTTCGTTTAGTTTTTTGGCTTGTCTCTTTCTTTTCTTTATTTTCATTATTACTTGATAAAATGTACCGCCACACACACCGGATGGATGACGTCATCGGAAGCGTCCAAGTTTAAGTTATGCTCATTCACCGTAGCCTCCTTCGGCACACCTTTTCGCGGTACAATTTAATGTTTTCGTTTTTGTTGTTGTTTGAATAAAGTGTCAACTTTGACCACAAAAGCAACATTAGATACTTATTTTATTTAAATAAACAAAAACGTATTAAATATAGGTCAAAATTTTAATTGATTTTCGGTGTTTTTTTTTCGTCGTTGTTGTTGTTGCGGGTAGAGAATAATTTCAAGCCGATTTGGTGTGAAAGCGCTACATTGATAACGGTACAATTGTAAAGTTGTGGTAAAGTTGTCGTTTCTGCTGTAAACTTCCAAATGGTTTTAGAGATGGCAAGAACGTTAACCTTATAGGACACAAATGGAACTGACCAAACATGGACGCTACTTGCATATCAATAATTGTCCTCTAAAACTAGACATTTGTGGCTATTAAAATAGACAACTCTCCATCGATTATTTTTATGTGTGTGTGTGTGTGTTATTTTTTGCAAACAACCACACAACTCTGCCAATGTGGCAATTTTATTTCATTGATATATCACGATTCTATCGAGTTGTTTATTATTTCTCATTTTTTTTCTTGTTGTTGTTGTTGCTGTTGGATTCACCTACGCTCATCGCAGTGGTGGTCAATTGACACATATTGGTGTTGGGCTGTTGTTGGTTACCCCTTGAAGGCATTTAAGTCACTTTGACGGCACGAACCGCGGCATGAGGCCCCTTTCGAAGAGCCACGCAATACCAACACTGGCCGTATATTATTACGCCGCTCTGTTATTAAGCTCCGCCAGCCTGCCCATTGCCCATACATCACCATACATACATAAAACTATGATTGTAGGGTGTAAAGTTTGTCATTTGATTTCTCTCAATATTATTCCTGCACAGTCCAACTTTACGACACACAACAGACGGGTAATTCTAAGCGTTCGTTTTTTTCTTTTTTGATTTATTATTTCCAACAACGCGTATCTCAAAAAGATTCGTTATTACAACACCGTTAGCTGTCTAATTTCTTCGTCAATTTAGTATCAATCAAAATTTCTTGATTTTTCTAACTATCAAAGTGGAAAATTTCGCCAATTTCCATTAAATACGGTGTGTTTGTAGCATCATCGAAATGGTCGTGCGGCATGCCCGATGGTAATAACATTCACACAATGATGAATGTTATTATTTATTACATGTTTGTCTGTCAGCTTTATTGATGTCTTTAACCTCGACAAAGTTGAAATCTTGTTCTTTCTCCTCTATACACTATATGTATAATCTTCAACTTAATAATATAATTGGCAAGTAACACGTTCCAACAACAACAACAACAATGTCAGCAACAGCTTTACAAAATCGACAAAATTAGTTTCTCCGCCCTTTAAAACCAGTCTTTTCTTGTTACTTTTAATAATAATAACATACCAAAACATCATCTACATAAATTTAAAGATTTCAATATAGATCTAGACTTGATGTAATATATTTCAACGACAACAACCACAAGAAAAAAAAACTAATCAAGATTAGGACAAGTCATATTGGTACCGTGTCGTTCCTGTCTCATTTACAAACCAATAATACCACCTTAATGATCTTTGAAAGTTGCCACATTTGGCCATTCGAAAATACAAAACATTTTTATGATTAATGTTCACAGCCGAATGAAAATGGTAACAACGATTTTTTTCCGGAATGTCGTTAATAATGATGATGATGATGATGATGATGGAGAGAAGGGTAGTGGGCTGCAATGTCCACAGGACGCACTCTCTCTCTCGACTTCTCCACAACAAAACAGCCATATGTACCTGTCTTTATAGTTTGACACTGCATTCATCAGCTGTCCGTTGAGGTCGTGTCGTTCCATGAGAAAAACGATCATCGATATCATTATTAATACTTGTCCATCAATGTTTTGTTGTTATGGAAGGCCGGACGATTCGTCATCTACATTTTTGAAATTAAACAAAAAAAAAATAGAGAGAATAAATAATCAAAACGGGGCAAAAAAAAACCCCGAGAGATTTTCAACAATTTTTCGATCACTGTTAATATTTACTGATGCTTATCAGTTGAAAACAAAATATTAGTGTCGTCTACTGTATTATCGGATCCGTGATCTAGTTACCAGACAAATCAGGGCCGTCTTGGGCGTTAGGTCTAGGCTAACACTCAGGGCCACAGCAGGGCCTTTTTTGGAGAGGCTGAAAAGTTTACCTACAGCTTGAATCAGAATCAGTGCCCGAGTACTGATCCCGTTGAAGCCGATCAACCTGTATCGACTTTATAGTTTATCAATTAAAATCTGTTTTTTTTATTACAAAATTAATAGTCAATATAAAATTGAAATAATTTTTATCAACAATCTAATTTGTCGTTTATCATAAATTTAACTAGAATTTTATTTGTTTTTAATTTCTCTTACATACAATTTTATTATTTATTATTATTACAACAATATTGTTTTTATAATTATTATTATTATTATTATTGCAAAATTATTTAACGATTATATTTGTCGAAATCAAAGTGTGTGCGTATATATTTTTGTGGAACAGTTTTATAAATTTTGTTGATTTATTTTGGCGCCAGTTCCTAGAACAACTGACTTTATCTAACATAGAAAAATACGGTAATTTAAAGGCCTTTCCAATTAAATATTTAATCAACACGAAAAAAATATAAGTAATTGGCTTATCTATTTATTTAGTTGATTACTTACCAACTTTAAGCTAATAATGTAGAACATCGTATAGGTATTTTTTTTCATTTTTCTATAAATATATTTTGTTTACATATAATTTTTTTTCTATCTAAATAAATTGTATAACGAGTGGGGAAAGTCGTGGGTATTGATGGGAACGCATGAATAAATTAACGAGTCAGTTATTATTAACAAATAATAATCGAGTTGATGGATTGTCGCAAGAAAAGTTCAGACTGCAACATTTCAAGCATTAACACCTCAAAAGGAAATAGAGTCATTTCCTTTATTTAACGCAAATATTGCCTGATTATAGTCGGTTTATTGGACAGAGCCGGCCCAAGCTCTGCTAGCGCTCTAGGCAAGCTTATTTTCGACGACCTATCCAGAAATTAATAATGAGTGCACTACTTTTATATATTTCGTAAACGAATTCTTTGCCGTCTTCGTTAATTACGTTCCTACTTAACAAATTTATTTTAACTAAATTTCTGATCGAAAATAATTCCTCTTCATGACAAGAAAAACATCCAAAATAATGTAGAAGTTTAAATAAATTCGCAAAAAAGCTTGGTGGCCCATAGAAAATTTCGTTTTAAAATAATTCCAGTTGATAATAGCATAACTGCCACAAAAATTGAAAGAAAAACTATTAGTACTAGAAGAAACATTATTTGAAATGCACTAGCATTGACACTGGCACTAGCACTAGACACAATTAATTGTTAATTAACGAAAAAAAAACGATTTTACGAAACAATTTAACACTTCATGGACTAGAACACAACTGAAGGAGAGCGAACAAATCTAGAAAGAGTGTTAAATAAGTGTCTTTTACACAGTAACAAAAAACAAAAAAAGATGGAAAAATGTTGATTGAAAATACGGCTACCCAAATAAAGAATACAATACAGGTGAAGGCATTGGAACTAAGGAGGCAATTGGAAACTACAGAAAAACCTCCAAGAGTGGATTTGGAAAATTCCAGATCCTAGTCAAAATTCAATTGCAGGATTACAACTTTTTTTAGTTTCAAAATAAAGGCAATTGTCTTTATTCTAAAATTTTGACTGAGAAAAATTGCCAAGAACTCAACCACTTTTACGATCTACTAGGACTGACGATCTAATGTAGAATTTCTCTCCTCTAAAAATAACTTTTTTCTGTATTTAGCAGCAGTTTCAAAGAGTTCTAAGGTAGTAACCCAATCTCATATTGAACAAAATCATCAGAGTTGAGACTGTTCTATATATTTTTTTAATTATGCTTCCATACCCCTCTTACGAAAATGCTACACGTCCATTATAGGATCCATAAAAAGTGCCGTCTCTAAAATTATGCGCCTCCAGACAACTGACTGTGGACTTGGGCCGGCCCTGGCATTTGAATTCGGGCGTCTATCACAAGATTACAGGTAGTTTTTAGAATATGTCAAAACGCTGATAGAGCTTTTTCTGGCAAACTTTACAGATCAACAACAGTTTGCATTCCGCATTAACGTGTTACAAGAATATCGACGCAAATCTTTGTTTCGTGTTCTAGAAGGATTTACCGTGTAGACATAGATCTGAGGCAATAAACAGGCGGCACTGCAGGTGGGGGAGCGGCGCCCTCTTGCGAATAAAAGCTGCAAAACCACGAATAAAGTTTTAAACGCTTTTTTCGTAACAGCTTCTATTTGTTTCCAATTGAAATCAGAGTCAATTAAAATCCTGTTTTCGCTTGGAATCCTCAATTACTCAATCTGTAATTCGCGGAAGTAATTGTACAGATGCAAATTCTATTTTTTTCTCTCTGTCTTTCTATTTCATTTTTTTCAGTATAAATCGAATCGGACAAGGTAAACTTTCTCATTGCTATAAAACATGGCCCTGATGCATCTAAAATCGATGCATAATATTCCAATATTTTATTAATTTATGCTAAATCGATTGATTTGGTTGAGTCATAATTCTAATACGTCGGTGTTTTCAACTCACAACTGAGAATCTTTAAATACCAGGAAATTATATTGAGGAATCGTCGTCAACGGATAGAATTCCAAAGAAATTCAAGATACTAAAAATAGTTATTATTTTGTGCAAGTCATACGATTTTGGATTAAAATGATTAAGTTCCAAACGACCTCTTTTATAGTTTATGTAAAAATTCTATATCCTTCACATGAGGTTTGATTTGAAGGGGAAAAATGCGGAATTTTATACTGATCCGAGAAGTACCGCTTGACTACTTGCGGCCTCAATCAGGGTTATTTTTCTTAATAATTTACATAAAAAACGTGTTACAAACACGAAATTGCAAATAATTTCTAAAAATCTAATAAACTTTAAAAATCCATACTCATCAAACCAATTTCCTTCCACACACACATCCGTTGTCACGGTATTTACAAGTTTAATCCGTGAAAAATTTACAATTAGTATTTGAACACCGGGGAATCGATAAAAAATTCCAGTTTTTCAATATTTAAATAAATAATCGTTTTTTGTGTTGTTTCTAATACCAAAAAAAAAATAACGGCTTGTAATCGAAAAGGAAAACATTTAGAACCCTAAACGAAAAAACGATAACAACGATTATGACAAGAACAAGTGCCGCACCCTGAAACAAAACACTGTCATTCAGAAAGACAACCAACAGGGCAATGACGAACATCAAGAGAGACCCATGATTGGTATTAATAATTCATGCCATCAAAATTGTGTTGGTGGAACATAGTTCACTACTCAAACTCTCCTCTCTTGTTTGTATGTACAGTTAAATACATACGTTTTTTTTTCATTTCTCTCCAGTTTCAATTCCTTATCAATCCACAAAAAAAACGCGATAATTGTCCGAAATTCCGCAATGTCAATGCACTTGAATTGTTGAAATTATTTATAAGAACACGACGTGATGGTGTGGGCGTTACAATTTCCCTTCTCTCTACCTTTCCAAACCAATTTGCATCCATTCAAATCCGTTGTGATCTAGAGCCGTCGATTTTTCAATTTGGAAATTTCGGCACTCAGCGTAGATGACACAATATGTAGAGTTATATATCTTTATGTGTATATATAAATACATACATTATATTATGTGTTTTGTATAGATATATAAATTTTATAAATGTTAGCTAAACGAACGGACAATGTGAGGTATTAGCAGTACTTAAAGACCAGGCCGCACCCAGACCAGGCGGGCCGACACGCGTTAACAGACCCACTCTGCATCACAATTGCGGAGTCGCGGGCGGCCCTAGCTCATGTCATGAATCTTAATTATATACCGATTCCTCAAAAATAGACATCGGCCACAAAAAACAAACCTATCTATCTCTTTTGCACAGTTTCATCATTTCCAATTGGAATATCTTTACATCTATTTTAATATCAAAATGCATAACGGGTATCCGCTTTATGATACCATCACCACATCAAAAAAATAAATAAATAACTCGATAGCTTACTTTGTATCTAGTAATAATGAATATTTTAGCGTGAATTAATACAAAAATCTCCGAGAGTTTTGATTGGGACACGCCGTATATAACTGTTATATAACTGGTGTTTTGTAACGCCTACACGCCAATCGCCACCAATTATTCCGAATTTTTGGACATTATTATAATCTCTTTTCTACATGATTCCCACTAAAATAGGTATACGATTTCGTTTTGGTATTAATATGATTTAGAATGGCCATTTCGACGACCACCCGCAGTGCAGCAATCGCGCTTGTCAATCACCAATCACGCCCCTAAATAATTAATCATGTGCCTTGAACATAGTCATACAGAACTCTCAAGGTTTATCTATCTCTATAAAGGCGTATGCCTATCCATTCGCCTCTAAAGGAATATGATTTTTTATAAAAACGGTTTATGTTATCAAATACTTTTGATCGCACCTCCCTGATGCAAAACAAAAAGCGATAGAAGTCATAATAATAAAGAAACGAACATCATCTATTCATTATGATCATCATCATCATCATTATTATTATTAAACATCAGTATTGATATAGCTTCAATAAATGCATGTAAAAAAATATAAGAGAACAGCCTCACGAGTTTTATAATTTCGTTTTAAACGAGTGTCATGCTGTAGTGTGTGCCAGTGTGATCACCTGCAGGTATGCTACCAAACTATAGTGGCCCCCTTGCCGAGAACTGAGTATTAACTAGTTACCTGCTGGTTAAACTTGCATTAATCATATTGAAGGTCGCATTTTCATTGATGAACTAATAATAATAACAATACCGATAGACGAAAGAAATAACGATTTTTTTCTTCGTTGTTGTTGAAAAAAAAATCACAATTTTCCAACTGAAACAAATAATTAAAAACCGAAGCAAAAACAAACAATTTAATGCCAAGTCTTCGTAAATTGTTTTGTTAATTATTCTATACATAAACATGAAACAATTAACTCATTTAATTTATATTCTCGACGAGGTGTACTGAATCAACTTTAGCTGGGGATTTATGTTGTGTGGGCTCCTGTGGTCGATTAAGTTATTGCTGGAATGATTGCACACACAAAAAAAACGATTCCACAACGAAATTGTATCGCCACCTATTATCAACAATACAACGCCTCGGATTCGTGGTCATTGTATTGTAGAATCATGCCGTGTTTTTAGGGAGAATAGCAGAAAAATTGGTAAAACACCTTCGTTATGGTATGATCTATAGAAAGCTCAGAATTTTAAATAAATATCTCTCTCTCTCGACTTGTTTAAATTTAAATCATTAACAAATAAACGAAAAAATCCTCTTATAGCAAACAATCAAATATTTATAAAGCGTTTAACTTGTATTTGACAAGATTTAAGCTGATCTATAAACACATCAACCGGTAAATTTCTACATAGATCTCGTGTTAAAATATCGTTTTAAATATATACATATACAGCATGTCCCAGTTAAGTGTTCCACCTCAAATATCTCGTTTTTTGTGTATTGAAATAAAACAGTATCTAAAGAAATTAGACTACAATGTCTATACTTCAATTGACCGATACGATTTTCTTTCCAGCTATTTTGGAAATGCCAAAATGTCCTATAAGGTGTCAAAACCAATTATCTACAATAAATAATGCGGATCAATTTGATATGAAAATAATATTTTTCTTTTAAAAACTTCTCATTTGCTGCTGAAAAAACAAATTAGAACTTCTCTGGGATCAATAACGTATTCATTGATAAAAAAAGCCGACGTCAGAATTGTTTACTGTACTTGCAATCCGAATGTCATTATTACAACTGTTTACAAGATTTTATTTAAAATCAGTTGCAAGGCCAACAGTATTTATAATATGGTACATTCAAGTAAACAATTGTAGATATTCCACCTGTTGTAAATAACATAAGAATAATTATTTTTACTAGAGATAGAATTTGTAAAGTTGTTTTCTCGATTGTACTGCTTAAAAATACTATTGGCCTTGCAATTTTTTTTTAATAAAATCTTGTAAACGTAATATTCATATTGCAAATATCGTAAACAATTCTGATTTGTAGGCAATAGGTTTCCTAATAGTGAGTAATTTTCGAGACCTTATCTGACGTTTTGTCATTTCCAAAATAGCTAGAAAGAAAATCGTGTCGACCAATTGAAGTCTAGACATTGTAGTCTAATTTCTTTAGATACTGTTCCACTTCAATTGACAAACAAACGAGATATTTGCGGTGGAACACTTAGCTGGGACATCCTATATACTTATATAAAAAAATGACAATCATAATTGTATTATTTTTTCCTGTTCTCGTCCCTAATAAATAGAACCATTAATTCACACTTAACAATAGATTTTTTTGTTAATATAAATAACCGAAAAAAGAGCACACCGTCTACACGCTATATTTTCTCATTAACAAGATTGATGATTATTTATGGATCTCAACAATAATATTAAATAATAATAGGAATAATAGTAATCAAAGGCCGTGTAGAAAAAAGGCCCCCGAAGCCTACGCCACCCTTCTTTGAAAATTTATGTAAATTGAATTTTATACGTGAAGATGTTGGAACTGGACACGATTTGGGATCGGTTTCTACTTTTTTTTTTCTTCTGATTATAATTTAATAAATTTTTATAAATACATTCAATGATGTTTTGATAAACGAAATTCTAGTGGTTAAACTGAATAATAATAATGCAGTAAAGAAGTGAATAATTCTTGAAATATTTGACGGCTTTCCCTGATGAAATTCGTGTTAAGTAGGTGTCTTACTTCGTTTATACCACCTACCGATTTAATTCAAGACATCGTAAGAGATGTGGCAAATATTGTGGGCCAAGGTGAAGTCGATTGTTAAAGGCCAATGTTCAAAAGAATTCCACCCAAAAAAAAAATTCAACAAATAAAACATTTGAAATACACCAAATAAAAGAATTAAGACTTAATATAGACAGTATCTGGTTAGAGATAATTAATTACATATAGTAGATGGCCCCTGTTGATTTACCAGTTCTGTAGACTTAAACGATTTATTATTCAACTATGTATGTTATTGTTGTTGTTATATCTGATCCTGTATGGAATAAACGGATTGAAATTTCATACAAGACATCTCTATTTCTTCCAATGAAATATGATATGTTTACTGAATTAATCGCCGAAATTTCGGAAATCCGAGCTCTGTCAGAGATAATTATGATTACAGTGGATCAAATTTGATTTGGCAAGCTTGGCTTCTTACATTTCCCTTCAAGTGAAGTCGGAAGAAAATCTATGAAGTGGGTCAACGTCCCGATTCTTTCCAAATTTTCTGTAACTTTTCTCTCCTTACAAATTAGGCGACAGTATTTAAAAAGGATTCTGAAATTGCCACAGATCTTTTAAACAGTCATCCTCTGCAAAGACACAATTGCGCTTAAGTTTGTTAAAATAGGGAATCCTAGAGTGCGGTGGACAGTCGAGCAAAGTCGGCCGGCCTACAATTGATTTATTTCACACCTATCTCGTTATTGATTGTATTAATTATGTGTTTTTATTTGTTGGCAGGTAAGAAGTGGCGCTCTTTGACACCCCAAGACCGTCGACCGTTCGTTGAAGAAGCTGAACGCCTCCGTGTGATCCACATGACTGAACACCCCAACTATAAATACAGACCCAGACGGCGGAAGCACAATAAACAACGTACAACTTCCGGTACAGGTCCAACTTCACATCGTGTCGGTACATCATTACCAAGTCCAAATCTACCAAATATGTCACCTAGATATGCTGGTTATATACCAAATTCAAGTCTATCACCGAATATACAACAACAGAACTATCAAAATAGTATCGATTTTCCAAGTCCAAATACATCATCAACTACTACCACAACAGGTGGTGGTGGTGGTGGTGGTGGTAGTGATTATTTAAATGATAAACGTTATAGTCCAGATGGTTATAAATTTAGTCCATATCATAATTATCAGAATTATCAAAGTTATGAGAAGAGTCCGTACGATATACATACACCGGATACATCGCCTACACATAGTCCGGAACCGAAGAATACACCGAAGAGTTCGGATGATTGTAAAGATAGTCCGAGGGATGATAATAATTCATTACCAACACCGGAATTGTCGCCGTTAGAACACCATGAGCAGCAATACGATGAAAAACGGATACCAAATATACAACATACAAATAATCTAATTAATAATAACAATAATAGTAGTAGTACTAATAATAATAATAATACTAGCAATAATAGTAATAATAATAATACGAATCCAGCCCAACAAAGTTACAATACAAGAGTACAAAATTATCGGCAAACAAACAATAATAATTATACAAATCCACAACCAATAACATCGGTACCAATGGCAAATGGAATGTATGTGATGTGTACAAATAAAAGTTCAGTTGAACAAGGCCATGTGGTAACAGGTACATTTTATCCACCAGTTGCCACATCACAGGACCAACAATTATTAGGAACAAATCAAAATACAAATTTAAATACAATTGCACAAACAACAAATCTACATTATTATAATACAACAATACAACAATATTATCAATCACCGAAAGATTATACAACATACGATCATCATTCAGATCAAACTGCAACACCCGCAGCAACAACAACAACACCACCAACTGGTGGTGGTGGTGGTGCGACATCAACAACAACACCACCAACAAAACCACCAGAACAACCCTACAATTACCACCAAAAAACCGACATAATTGATGATAATTACCAACAGTACACCAATAATTATCTAACAACAACGACAACAACTGCTACAACAACCACGACAACTAATCAACAACAACAGCAGCAGCAACATCAACAAGACGAGCGTAGTGATGTTGATAGTGATGTGGACACTAGAGAATTTGATAAATATTTAAAATTCGGTAATAGTGAATCGATTATTGACTCTAATCACAACTACCACCATCACCATCACCACCATCAACATCTTCATCAACATCATCGCGACGTGATCAATTATAATTATCACCATCACCAACAACAACAACAACAGCAACAACAACAACAACACCATCAACAACAACAACAACATCAACAACACCACACATCTGTGATTTTACCAAATACAAACATCAAACCGGAACCAATTCTAAATTATCCGGATGTTTATGAGATGCAAACGAATGGTGTTGTGGTGACGAAGAATGATGATGATTTTAGTGAGATTCTAGCCGATGTTCGTAAGACTTGTTATAGTAATTGATCGGAATCGATCAAAATAATTCTCGAAATATCGGTCAGTTCTATTTTTTTTTTGTTTTATATAATAATTATTTTTTATATAATAATCTTAGTGTATGCTAGTGTAAACTGGTCGGTTGACGTCAACCGACTTTAGATAAAATTTTCAACGAGATTTCCATAGTTAGAACAATTATTTAATTTACGGATTAATTGTTGATTTATTATATCGTTTTGTAATAATTATAATTAAAATGTAGCATGTATATATTTTCAAATACTCTATATAATGATCTTGGTTATGTATATAGTCTTTTTGGAATTGTTATCGTTTTTTTTTTGTTTTGTTCGTATATAAAAAAGAACTAGAAATACAGAGCGTCCCATTGAGAGCAAACAAAGAGCCAACGCATGACACTAATGTTAGCATAAGAATCAGATCCAGTCCGATTTATCTCCACAAATCTCGACTTAAGCTCGTGTTTTCCCTAAATAAAACAAACATTTAAATGGAGCACTGGAAATGGACTGATTATAAACGGTTCTAGATCAAATGTGTCTTGACACAGTCCTATTTAAGTTGCTTTTAAAAAATGTTGATTTTTTTGGGAAATAGTCAGACTTAATTTACAAATTGACAAAGCCTTAAGCCAGTTTATTTCAAATTTAGGCATCACTCAAATTATAGAATTGTCGATTGTTCAAAGCCAAAAAAATTGCCTCGGACGCACTGTTTTGATCTGTAAAAGCCTTATTTTCTTAATCAAAAATTGGCTTTAAGCTCGTCTTCTCCCGAAATAAAATAAACGTTTAAGTGGAACACTGGAAGTGCACCGATTTAAACGCTTCTAGATTGAATTTGTCTTGACACAGTTCTGTTTAAGTTGCTTCTAAAAAAAATGTTGATTTTTAAGGAAACAGTCAGGCTTAACTTACAAATTGACATCGCCTTAAGCCAGTTTATTTCAAATTACAACTCCAAAATCGAGCATCACTCAAATCATAGAATTGTCGATTGTTCAAAGGTAAAAAAATTGCAACGGAGGCACTGTAAAAGCCTTATTTTCTCAATCAAAAATTGGCTTTAAGCTCGTCTTCTCCCGAAATAAAACAAACATTTAAGTGGAACTCTGGAAGTACACCGATTCTAAACGGTTCTAATCCTGTTTAAGCTGCTTCTAAAAAAATGTTGATTTTTAACAGTCGGGTGAAAACCAGTTTATTTCAAATTTGCAACTTCGACTCAACAAACTTGCAAAGCACCTTACTGGTTGCTTAATCAAAAATTGGCTCAGAATCGTTTCAAAATAGGTCGAAATCTAAGTGCGGCGTTTGGTGATTGTAGATGAACCGGGCCACGATCTGGTCGTTCTAAAGAAGATTAATCAAATGGGACGCCCTGTATACCACACGAGTGCCTTATCTATCATCATTGATATTATAAAAGTGTGCTTATTTTTAGAGTTTTGTACAAATTAAGACTGCTATAATCTATTTTTTTGTTAATTTGTTATTACTGTTCTCAAAAGAAAAAGAAATACTAAATAATAATAAACGATGACAAATATTTAAAGGAACATAGGAAAGAATTAGGAAAATTTCGCAACAATTTCTAAAAATAACACTTATTTATATAGTCCTTAAATTTAGGCTTCAATTATATAGTTATACACATATTTTTGTTGATAATATTTAAATATAAATATCTGTATATAGTTATTATAAAAGAGATGTTTCTTTTATGAAAACCAAAGCTTGTATATTATGTATTATAATAAATACTTTAACTATCGGTTATTAAATATTGTAAATACTTAGTTATCATATGATGGGAAATATATAATTATTTAATTACGCTGTTGCTTATTTTATAATCGTTCCACCTAATCTTCGTATTTACTTTTTGATTTAAGAGATTTGCAAATTTAGAGCGACAAACACACAAATATACTCCATCTATTCAAGCTCGATTGGCTTGACTTTAACTAATAATTCAAGACATTCAAAACAAAACAAAAAATGTTCTTTATACCGATAGCATTATTGTAAATCAACGATAAAATAATTAAAAAAAAATCACCAGGACAATGATTTTTATATAGCGACTTGTAAGTTGTTCAATTTTTTTTTTGTTTTTTTGCCTTCCTCTCCCAATCGTCTTTCTTCGCCAGTAGTAGTTAGTAGTATGTTGTCTTCTTACATATATAAAAGAGAGTTAGAGAGCTTTAGTAAATTTTCAAAGTCGGCGATCGTCTTTAGAGATATTTTAAGCAGACCGCCGGCCAAATGGATAATTTATTATTGTAAACTTCCAGTCAGTATTTCTACATAATCATGGTCGATCTGTAATTTGTTAGAGACCACGGTGACATTCAGGAATTGTATCGTGATTTCGTCTCTACTCTTATTCTTCGTCTTGTGTTGTACTCCTTTATTTTTGCCTTCTGCTCATATCGTTATCCTCGCATTATTATTATTATTATTTGTATTGCACAGATCAACTAATTAATTGTGGTCATTTCGGATCGATCGCATACGAATCGTAAAACTAATTTCTTCAACATTTTTTTGGGCTATTCGTTTTTTTGTGTGTGTGTGTTTATTCAGGATATACAGTTATCCACCATCTCGAAATTGTAAATACAAAAAGATGATATCTGATTATTTCCGGTTAAGATCTTAACGAATGGTGAAGTTAGAATTTTATGCATGGTTCGTTTTTAGAGCGTATGCAGATTAAATGGAAACAGACAAGACGAACAAAATAGACGAAACGAATTTAATGATTGTGGATAGCAAACACAATAAGATCGAGTAAATAAATATTGTGATTGGCAAAAGGTGAAAACATCAAAACGATGAAATTTTGCCACGTCCTTAGACATTGATTTACATAAAAATTTCGTCTGGCTTCCTCGAAAAATACATACACAAACACACACATACGTAACGATAGACAAAAAAATATAAAAGATCACGAACACGATGAACAAAAACATTTTTATATACCTATATATACGTACATAATATAGCAGTTATTTAAAGGATAACAGTTCCATTATTAATGGCTAGTTTGAATTTTTGTTTAAAATTTGTTGTGAAAGTGATGAAAACAAGTCACTGAAAGGTCTGGCTTTCAACAAAGAAATTTAATAAGAGATCAAAATTATATGAATCTTTAAAAGCTTTAAAAAAATCCTCTTGTATAAACATTTATAGACGATCCGAGGCTAAATTCCACTAATTTTGTTTCTTGAAACAAGGATGAATTTGAGGTGGAAATGCACAACAAACCTTCTTCTAATATTGGAATTGTTTTGTAAACTAACTCTGGCAAAGTCAACTAACAAGAAAACTACACGAAGTAGAAAAAAGACCTATTTTGTAATTTCTACCCTTATTCAAATTAGGGCAGAAAATTAATTCACGCAAAATGTTTCCGAACATTTTTCAGTGATTGATAAACTAAATAAGTGAGGCCTTCAAGTGAGGCCTAAATTGGGAAATAATTGTTTTTCGAATAGTTTCCTCTTTTCTAAAAAACATGAAAATGGCGAATGTTTACAGCAATTTCTTTGTCAATAAGGGTGAATTTGAATCGCAGAAGTGTACGGTTGAAATATACCAACCAAAATTTCTAGCAACTAATGAAAATGTTTACAATTTTTCATAAATTAATCTACCCCTGGACTTAATAAATAGACGATGGATCACAATACAATGGAAAACCTCCAATTGTTTTTGATTCAAATCAAATTTACCCCACTGGGTAATTGTGACATCATCGCCCTCGCAAAATCTACAAATCAAATTCACCCCCGACACAATTAGTTTAGAATTGTAGCAATCTATCATACTCCTAGTATTTTTTTGGGCAACGCGTCAATCTCTTTGAAAAGAATGGAAAAAATACTCGTCGTCGGTAAGGCGTATCATTTCAAAGGTGACGTATAGATGATTACTATGTATCTAAAAACCTAACTTTATAATAATAATAATCATGATAATAATCAAAATATAGTTAACAAAAAAAGAGGAACCAACAAACAAAACGAAGTGGAATAAAAAAAACGTTGTTGAAGACAGATGAAAATACAAATGTTGAAAATTTATGCGACTTGTCGGTAAAGTCTTGTATGTCAATTGTAAAGATCGGTGACATTTTGACATATGCTGATTAATATTAATAGATGAAAAGCTTATATGTGTTTACCATTGAAACCCATTTATATAAAATATCACATATGTATACATACAATACCTCTTACCTATATAAGAAGAAGAAGAAGAAGAGACACGTTTCCAACACATCTCTTCAATAAAAACAAATGTCAATTTGTATCAATTTTGATATATGAATTGAAATAGTAATAAATGAAGGAAGTTTGGAAAAAAATACGGCATTTTTTTTTGTTTCCAGAAAAATTCAACATCGTCATCATTCTTATTATTATCATTATTATTACTGTGATCATTAAACATTAAAAAGGTCAAAACATCAAATGATCCGCTTTGTTATAAAATGTAGAACAAAACTCCAATGTAGATATCTCACGGCTTCAACAATTGCCTTCTTCCTTGCCCGGATCTTAATTAACCGTAAAAAGTACTCGTGTCGGTTTTTAAACGAAATTTTTTCTTTTTATTTCTCTTGTTTCAAATGCTTTCATTTGCTGTTGTTGTTGTGTGTGTATGTTTTCTACAAAGATTTTCTACTAAGAGACGAACGAACCAGCGGAAGTCAAGGTTTTGCAATTTTAATTACAGTTTAATTTGTAAAATGAGTCAGACGAAATCTAGGAGCATTGTTCCTTGATGTGAATTACAAATGAAGGAAATAATAGCAATCAAAAAAGTTTTTTCTTGGTTTTGGCAGTTCAAAAATCAACTGAACACGCTATTTTGCATGACTATCCGATGATTCGATAACGCGGTCGTTGCCGAGCTATCAGAATTCGTGTTAAATAAGGCTTTTTTTGTATAAGGATATCCGACAGAAACCGCACAAAATTAAATCCAATAAATAAAACCAGAAACAAAAACTGTACTAGAAACAATAAAAATACAGTGAAACCTCCCTAATACAGGCAACCGGACTTGGAAAAAGCGGAATAGGAGATGTCCGTATTAGGAAGGTACTGGAAGTATTCGAGATGTGAGCAAACAAAAAAGGGTAGCACTGACTATTAAAACGAGGAAGCTTCAGTATCTGACAATGAATCATATTATGCGAGGGGACAATATCAATTGCTACAGTTGATTATGCATGGAAAGATACAGGACAAACACAGCATTGGGAGGCGGAGGATGACTTGGTTAACAAATCTCAGAGGACTCTTGCGGTTCTATTCAACTGTTCCGCGCGGCAGTCTCGAGGGTTAAAATTGCCATGATGATAGCCAACCTTCGCAGCGGAGATGGTAATTGAAGAAGAAAAAGAAGAAATTTGAAAATTCCATTTATAAGACCCAGTAAGTATGTTGGCTAAAGTGTCAGCAGAGGGGGGTGTCCGTAAAAAGAAGTCTCCCAGCTGTATTATCAAAATTTTCAATTTTGCACCTCCAAAATAGTGATAAAAAGGAGAAATGGCCTTAACCAGAAAACAAATCAACGCATCAAAAACCTTTGTGTTGTGTGGGAATTCACTAAATTGTAACAGACTGTAGAAAACTCTGTTCAATGTAAACTGAGACCATATGAAAATAATGACACATTTGAGAGACATGTTGAAGATTTGGAGGATAAACCTCACGCCCTCCCACCTTTCGGTATTGGGCCTCACATTTGAGAGACAGTAAAAAAATAATCTCAGTAATACAAATCGTGCTGTAAAAATACAGGAGATCTTAGATTTCTAATATACGCAAATACAAATCACCCTCGCCTAACATGTTCATTGACCTATCATATCAATTAGAATACCACAAAACGCGATACTATTAAATACAACTACAAGAATCTATATAGTTATATTACACGGTAACGGTCGTGTTAAATGAAACGAAAGTTGTATAATGGTGTCGTAACTGCCAATTAACGCATACTTATCGTCTTCTATAAGACAGTTCAACGTTTGAAAGTACCGCGTTATGTGCGGCTTAAGATATCCCTTGTTATATGAGTGGCTAACGAATCTTCCTTCGATCTCTCTTCCTGTAGAGGAATTTTGTCATGACAAAAAATAACAGGGTGAAGCAAAGAATATCATTTCATAGGAACTGCAGGTTTTCACTTTTCGATGGTTTGAGTCACAAAAACGTTATAAAATTGGAAAATAATCACAAAACTGTTGTTTTCGTGCTGTTGGATTAACAAAAAACCGGTGATTTAAATCCTCTTTGTCAATCAAAAATTATAAATCGTTTCGCATTTGGTTTGTTTAATCAAAGATTGAAATCTCGTATCGTATTTGCATCTTAAGATTACCAAAAAAAAAAACTTCTTTATTTGTTCAAAATTCTAAGAATTTACTTATTCATCGAAACTTTAAAATATTAAAATTATATAGTGAAACTTTCCAATTAGAGTGTGATTGACGAAAATAGAACGTATGTCGTATAGACACGCAACTATATATTCAACACATTCATAGTTTTCTACTCTAATTGGGGAAAAACCAAATCTGTCCATCTCAGTCTTTATCATTCTGTTTATATCGCGATTGTGTGAACATATAAACAATTTAAATTGGCCGGTAGTAGATGAAAGAGAGGAGCAATTAAGATGCATTTGGCATTAGGCGTTCCAATAATAGAAGACATAGATTTAAAGGAGTCTCAAATGTTGTAGTTCAGCTTTCGCTTTTCGTCTTCTCAAAGTTGCTCCAAAATAGAAGAAGACGACGACGAAGAAGAAGAAGAAGAAGAAGAGCAACAACACTATGTGACAGCTAAAGATGCAGTTAGTTAGCAACTATTGGCCGCCAGATGTCAGTACAGTAGCGGGTGACAGCAACAGCTAATATATGTCCAAGATAGTCGAGACAGCACTACAGAGACGTATTTCGTAGATTCTACCAAATACAGATTTTATATTCAAAACTCTCCAGTTTTGCATTAATATTCAACTATTTTCTACATAGAATACGGGCCATTTAATTGATTGATTCGCAACAAATTAATGAATTTCCTACTTTTCGAGAATCGTAGAGTTTACAGTTATTAAAAAATAGAGTTGATTTGAGTAAGTATCAAAATATTGTAAGCAGATTAGGTGGTGTTGTTTTGTGATGTTTCGAAAAAATTCTGAATACGTCTCTGATCGGTGGCGGCATCAGAGTTTGCCGTCTAGAGCGGTATGCGATCGCCCGCGACCATAACTTGCCAACTGCCATCTGACCACGCACCATCTACATATACTTCTCTTCTACCTATACGTATATTCAACAACAACGACAACAACAACAACAACAAACACACAAGTACCGACCGCAAATCCGCACTTTATACAGTATGGACACTATTTCATCCATGCAAACCAGAATTCCTTAAAGAAAAACAACAAAACGATATAATAAAAATCGACACACACACACACAACCACGAGAAGAGAAGAAGACGCGAAGAAATGGATGGTGATGAAGAGGAATTGGAAATAATCGAATAACAAACGAAGATCGATAGATAGAAAAACGAATAAACAAAAAAAAAGAGATCAAAATTTGAATGTTCAAAGTTCCATCGAGGCTGCCAAGAAGCAGGCGACATTTGCAAGATTTATAGTTTGAAATGTACGGATTTCAGGACTGGAGAACAAATAAAATAATGGTTAAAAAGGCAGCGGTTCTCAAAATTTTCAAAACTAAATAAAACAAAAGATAGACAAACACTTAAGCTCACTGTTGTAAATACAAAGGCACTGATACGTAAGTTAAGTATCAGACAAAAATAGCAACACATTCCTTAGAACTAATAAAGTAAAATTGTTCGATCTTTATCTTATACATTTGTAGATATACATACATTGTGGTGGATTATCTAAGCGTATTCACTAACATAGGAAAATCAACAAATTTTAACCCATTACAAGGAAAGTACAAGAGGTGTCCTCCTCTAATCTTCTTGCACCTTTGATATGTTGTTGTCCATGGAAGCATAAGATATGCATATCTCTTCTTATCTGTCCTTAAGCCGTTTTAAGGGGTGAACTAGATCCTCAAACATTCGTCAAAATCCGGGTAGTTACGTGGTTTTACGTATAAAAACTTTAGTAATCAATACGAAACCAATTTTATATTATTCGGAACATCAAATAATGAAAATGTACACTTTCAGATACCACCTACTCTTGTTATAAGGGTGTGAACCACCCCTTAAAAAACTTTGATCTTCCATAAAAAATCCTATTTTAATAAAAACAACACCAGTTATTAAAGCAAAGAAATAGCTGTTTAGTGTACAAGGTGGTAAAGTCATACTTTATCCAATAGCGGAAGTTTGGCTCATGAGGCCGCAAGCCGAGTAAGACAAATCCGCGAGGGTATAAAGAGACTTTACCACCGTGTGCAGTACAAGATTTTGTTTAATACTTGCTCTTCAAACTTTTTTATTTATTTTTTTTAAATTTCTAATAAGTTTTGAGATTAACTGTTCATACAGTTGTCAATCGTTATTGGTTGCTCTAAACAACAAGCAATTGTTTTTGTTTATTTGCTGTTGGTTGCTATGGAGTTTACCCATCTCAACGGTAAAGTAAACACTTTACCGTTGCGGTGGGTAAACTACTACTTTACTGTCGAGTTTTTAGTTTTTATTTGCAACTAGCGGACCCGGCAGACTTCGTCCCGCCCTCCCGTTGGTTTATATTCACAAAATTGATAATATTAATTCTATTAATTAAATCATAATCTGGTAAAATATCGAAATGTTTGAACAAATTACTGTTTAATTGTAAAACGTCAAAGAAAGTGGGGTTAGAATCTTTGTTATTTAGATTTTGAAATAAAACTGGTAAATTATTAAAACTTATTTCCAAAAGCGGCCAGCTATGCGGTCGGGTACCCGCTTGTCAAAACTTATTTCCACAGCATGTTGCTAATGCGAATCTAAATGATTTTTCCCTACCAAAAGATCGTCTAACGCTCCTAAAGAAGTTTTCACTTCAAAAATTCGATAGAAATACAAAAATCAATTATTTCAATTGCATGTCAATAAAACATTTGCTTTATTGAAGCTACGTGTTTTGCTGCATGGGTTGCACCCAGATTTATTCTCCATTGAGCATTTGGATATCGACATTTTCTTTGATATTGACAAGAGAAACTCAGTTCAGATTTCCAAAAAATCAAAGGTTTTCGATCATTCCACATTTTTTCGAACACCACTTTAGAATTTTTCGTACCGTTCATGACACTTGCCGTTTATCGTAGAATGATAGACTCTCTCGCAGCTTCAACGACTTCAGAAGGAGTAGAAGGTCGGTCGGAACTCGACATCGTACAGTTTTATTTATTTTTTTTCGTTGATTGAACTTTGTTTTTTGCATCGCCATGGAAGCAGTACTGCCAAGGTATTATGATCAGTTAAAATTTTAATTTTTAAAAACTTTTCAATATAAAAGAATGTTAAATTAAGACGTTTGAAGATAAACTAGTATATGTCATTCGGCGCAAAAGTGTCTTTGTGTGCTTCAGCTGACATGTCTGCCTCACTAACGTTCGGCAGACAACAGTCAGCTTCAGCACACAAAGTTCCACTTTTGCGCCTAATAACATAATCTACTATTTATTTACTATTTAATCCAAAAGCAAAACATTATCGAACAATAATTTATACAGACTGTTTCGGCCCATGCAACCAGCTAGCGCTTCTTCAATTATTAAAACATTCAACAATGTTCAAGAGCTCAAACTAGGTTACCTAAGGGGTACTTTGAGTCTACTTCTTAGATGTCCTAATGTGAGTTCTTGAAGGTTGCGTTTGGATGTTCTAATTGAAGGAGTTGTGAAAAGTGGTTGCATTGTCTTAAAAAAATGTCACCCCTTAAGACTCTTTTTTTTTTAAAAATCCAAAAACAGGTAAACTGTATTTTACTTTACTCAAATAAACAAGGTTGTTTTTATTATAATCAGATAATGCAATCCAGAAAATTTTCAAGGGATGCTTTACCTTCTTATAACAGGAGTAGGTTATATGTAAAAGTGTATGTAAAAGGTGATATGTAAAAGTGTATATTTTGGTCTGATAATAATTACTGCAGTTCTTGTAGTCAAAACTACATAACTAACCGGCTTTTGACAAATCTTTGCAGGTCCTTTTCACCCATTAAAATGGCTTAAAGGCTGCTAAGAAAACTTATTTTTCGATGGACCACAACATATCAGAAGCACAAGAAAATCGGAGGGGACATCTTGTGTACTTTTCTTGTTCGCAAAATAAGAGTCTGATCAAATTATTCAATCTCCTGGAATTTTCTTCTCAGTACATCTATATTAAATTCACCGACCAAACGGGTACTAGATTTGACAGAAGTGTAGTTAAACACTGAATATGGATACAAACAAATAAATCCCTAAAAATATCAGTAAATTCAAGGATGCCAATTTCAATCTATGAACCCTTTGGTCGATGAATTTAGTACAGAAGTATTTTGGATCACAGAACGCTTACGTCCACTTCTTTAGGAAGAAGGACACCAGTACATGGTATAGCATAAAATAATTTGTAAATAAAAATATGCCTCGGTGGCTGTTCGACATACACCGCACAGTTAGCTGCGGTCAACAAAGTTCACATTGTTGGCTCTAGCATTTTTACGATACCAAACAAAGATACAAACATTTGTTAATTATTAATTTGAAAATGAAATATTTCAAGTGTCGCTATTGTTCTATACAATTTTCAGGTATCCCTTAATTGGGGCGCTGAAAAGTGACTTACGCCAAGAGGCCAAACATTAAAATTATACTATTCCAACTCCAAAAAAGTTGTTCAAATATGTCAGCAACAAAAAACTTACATCATTACAATACAATAACACCCTTTTCCTTTACTATTATTAATCGATATCCTCACTTGAAAAAGTTATTTTAACACCTAATAAATCCAACAACAGTCTTCAGCAAACGTCGACAGGTGAAAGAAAAGACTACAAAAAAAAAAACGAAGAAGAAGACGACGCAAAAAAAACAATACAAGACAAACGAAACAGTTGACAAGCCATTCATTACATTGAAGCCTCACCATCGGAAATATGTAAATGATCCTCTATTTTCATGCCAACAACGGCACTAAATACTAAACTTAAATAAACTGTATTTTTTCTCCTTTCATTAAAAAGACCGATTTGTCATCCATCAATCTTTGAAGAAACCAAAAAAAAACAATTCGCGCGATTATATTGAATTTAATTCAAACATACACCGCGAGATGTCGCGCAACAAAACTATGACGTCAGCTGTCAAAATATCTAACCTATAATTTTGCTTATTTTGACGTCTAGTTAATTAATTCATTAATTTTGGTAATTTGTTAAATTTTAGCAAATTTGTGAGTATGTCAGAAACCGATTATGAATGGCCATGGCAGTATAGTTTTCCACCATTTTTCACATTACAAACCCATCCAGAGACACGTTCCAAACAGATACAGGCATGGAAACATTTAATTCTCGATTATTGTCAAAAGAATAAATTATATGTGATTGATATAAGAGAAGCTCATCAATTGGCATTATTTAATAATACAACAATTAATCGTAAATTAGAACAAAACGTAATTGTATCAATATTAACGGAATTATCAAAGATTGGTAATGCATTGGCATTAGATAAAACGAAACAACGTTGGGAAATCTATTGGCATACATTAGAAGAATGGGCAACAATAATCTATGATTATATCAATGAGAATGGTAAACAAAATACTGTATTAACATTATATGAATTGTCACAAGGTGATGATGTACAAGATACCGAATGGTATAATATTGATAATGATGTGTTAATACGTGTTCTAAGAGTATTGGAGACTAAGAGGAAATGTGAATTGATCTTGTCTGATGACGATCAAGGTGTTAAGTTCTTTTGAGAAACTAATAAATTAGAGAGAATGCCTTATATTTTTACGTTGTCATTAATTTAATTGTTTAATAAAAAAAACCGCTTACAATTGAACTTTTAATTTCTCGATTCCCACCCGTAAACTGCGCAACTGCTTCACCGAATAAAGCAGACAATTGTGCAAGAAAATCAAAGATAATAGTCTTTTGTTCAATATTTGGTGTTAAAGTCCTACTTTATCGACTAAAAACTCGATGGTAAAGTAGCACTTTACCGTTGAGGTGGGTAAACTCCATAGCAACCAACAGCAAATAAACAAAAACAATTGCTTATTGTTTAGAGAAATCCAATATCAACCAATAACGATTGACAACTGTATAGTTAATATCAAAACTTATTAGAAAATTTTTAAAAAATAAATAAAAAAGAGTTTGAAGAGCAAGTATTAAACAAAATCTTGTACTGCACACGGTGGTAAAGTCTCTTTATCCACTCGCGGATTTGTTTTACTCGGCCTCCGGCCTCGTTAGCCAAACTTCCGCTTTTGGATAAAATATGACTTTACCACCTTGTACAGTAAATAGCTATTTTTAGATTGTTGATAGCGCGCAATTAATGAAAACGAATCGTTTGGGAATATTATGCAATTACTAATTTGAAGGTTGTTGTGGCCAAAAACCTCTAAAAATAATTTTGGCTTAGTTAACCGTAATGGGAGACGAATTCACTGCAAAAATTCTACAATTATACAAAGAAAATCAATGGCAAGAAATACTCGATTGCAATAGAAATTCCGATAATTTAATAGCACGCAAATTACTATGGGTATGGCCGAATCAAATAAATTTACAATTCATTAAAACCCAATTGAATCAATTCGAAAAAATTGGAATTATTTCAATAGGATGTGGTTGTGGTCTACTTGAATGGATCTTAAATCAATACTTAAGTAAAACCCAAATAACTGTTTTAATTAAAATACTAATTAATCTAGTTTGTAGACTTACCTGTTATTGGTTATGAAGTGAATCGAGCGTGGTGGACGAGTCGTTATTCAAATCCAACATTCATCGATTTATACTTTCCTGAATTGCCATTAAACGACGATTTGAATCCGAATTATGCATTATTATTCTGTTATTTCAACGATAATAAGAGTTTCCATGATTACCTTCAACATTATGATGGTAATATGGTTTTAATTATAGGACCAGGACCTGGTACAGGACGTTACACCGATCCACAACCATTCAATGTTGATTTCGGCAACAATGATTGGTTTCTATACGATTATCAAGAAATTAAAAATACTAAAGACTTTATTTCTTGTTATATCAAATATTAATATTATTATATTGTCGGTTTTTGATTATGTGCCGTTATCATATGTAATGTAAACATTTCTTTGTTAACCGATCGAAATTGGCATTCGGTACATGTGAACATTAAATCTTTCTCTTGGCCAGGATGTTTGGTTTTTAAATGTACTTTATACGTGCTACTCTGTATGCAAGCATACGAACAATATGAGCATTTGTACGGTTTCTGGCCGGTGTGGCGTAATTTGTGGCGTCTTAACGAATTATGATCGGCTGTTGTGTACGAACATGAATCACAAGCGAACGGTTTTTCACCTAAAATACTATATAATTTATCATTTTGTTGATAATTTGAGCGACTGACAACAACCTGTATGTTGACGTATATGCATTTTGAGGGAACTACGCGATGATCCTTTGTACGGACAGAAATTACACAGAAACGGTTTGATTTTCTCGTGCACCATACTCATATGTCGTTTTAATATTCGTTTATCGGTTACCGTTTTCAAACAAATCTCACACGATAATTTCGGTTTATTCGATTGATTTCGATGCGTTGCTTTGTGGTTGTTTAATTGTTTACTATTCTTGAATGCCTTCTTACAAATCGTACATATGTACGCTTTTATATCGCCATGTATTAATTTATGCATATTTAATTTAGCTAAACTTACAGTTTTATAATTGCATTGATCACACGAATATAGTTCCATATCGATTTTGTGGAATCGCCATAAATGACTACTTAACGCTTTCCATAACGTAAACGTCTCATTACAATTCACACAAATAAAACCATCATCTTTATGACAACTAATGTGATAATTCAAATTTTCTAAATTCTGCATTTGGACTTTACATAACGGCACCAAACAATTGTGGACTTTCTTCAATTTTAACCCGGGCTGTGCTGGTGGTGGTGGTGGTGGTAGTGGTAATAATTGGTCGATTTTCTCTGAATTCTCAACAATTTCACCAGTTGCTATTGTATCACTTTCATTATTACAATGTTCAACATTTGTGTCTTTCGCAATTTCTTGATTCTTCCTAATTTTCGTTTTACTATCATTATTTTTGGCTTTATTCGCATAATAGACGACAGCCTGTACGATTAGACTTAAATCGGAATTACCAACACCATGATCGTGTAATAGATGCGAACGTAATGACATTTTATGTGAGAACACATTCGAACAAGCTGGACATTTCAAATGTGGTATTTTACGGACGGTTTTATTCTTATGGGCATTCTCTAAATGTTCAGTGATTTTCGTATTTTTCGTACACAGAAATGGACAGAGATTACAAACGAAATAGAGGATATTTTCGAAATTTTCACCATTCTTCAAATTATCACATTTCGCCTGTTTTTTCGTTCTTTTAACATCATTAGTATCCTCACTAACATCATTATTATTATTATTATTAACGCAATTATCTTTCAATATGATATAATTAGGTTGTGTTTTATTCGTTTCGTTGTCCACAACAGTTGTCTCGATATTCTGGGTGACCTGTGATGGTTGTATGATCGATGATGATGGTAATGTCTCGTTTGGATTATCTAAAGTTGATAAGATTGATGATATCTGACAACTACCTATTACCGGTAAACAACCCTAGAAATTTGTTAATTTATTAATGGTAATTTTGAGGTTATAAAAATTAATTTTTTACCTCACTTGTTAATAGATCATCATTGGATGACCAAATTACGTCACCAGATGGTATAGGTGCGGTTTTCATTCTTCTATTATCGTACAAATTAATTAAAAATATTTCATAATTCAACTTTCCCAATTTGTATCAGCAAAAAAACTAGGTTAAGTTTATCGTGTTTACATGATACGCCATCTATTGGCCAATAATAAATGAGTTTGATAATTTACCTTGCCGTCAATAGATAGCGCTTCGCTCGCACACAAAAAATGTATCTAGAATTGTTTGGAACAAAATTTCAATTGTTTTAAACATTGCTGAAAGGATCGGGACTTGATCTTCAATTGGATTTTCAATCAAAAACCATTTGTGGTTGGAAAATTTTTTGATATTTTCACATTCTTTCAATGATTCTTATTCGTTTTTTCTATTGAAGTTTCTACACTCGTCTGTTAAATGTATTTGTAGCCGGTTGTGTCAGTTGTAATCCGCTGATATTATTGAAATCCAACATTTTCAACATTTCCTTCGTTTCCGGATCAACTTCAATAATGTCGTGTTCCAATGCGGATACTTCCGGTACGAAATTGTCGCGTCGTTCACGTTCCTCCTCTTGTAATTTGATTGAAATACCACGTACTTGTGAGTGCCGTAAACGTTTCATTAAATGTGTAACGAAACCGGCAATTTTATTGCGTAACGGTTTCGATGGTATAATTGCAATCTCTTCACAAATACGTTTATTTGTGTGGAAATCTAACGTTAAACGTGTGTAATACTTTTCGATGATGACTTTTGAGGCTTTTTTGACTGTTTTGGTACGAACGCGACCCATAATGAATGTCTACAAAAAAAAACAAATAAATCAATAAAAAGCACACCATTTCCATAGTTAATATAGCAAATTATTTACTTACGATTTGTTTGCAAGTTGTGGAAAATTTCCCTAATTAAAGAAAAACCACCATAAACAGGAGGTTGTTTTTCCCAAAGTCGGTAAGGAAGGAATTTTGATTATCAGCAGCTGTCCGTTGACAATTTAGCGTTGCCAAGTTTACAATTTTGCTGTAAATCTACTGATTTACAAATCGGTGGATAATGCGATAACGCTTTATAATACAAACAGCCAGGCGGTTAAAGTATTTTAGAAAAAATGCTATTTTGCATATTTCCAACTAAAACGTTAGGAAAAAATTCTAAAATTCCCGCTTCATTTCAATCAATCGTAAATCGATATCAAGAAAAAAATAAAGTTTGAAGGCGCGACAAACGCAGCACCATAGTTGCAAACTTGTGCTGCTACCCTTATTGCTATTTACAGGGCATGATTTATATACTTACAGGTATAAAAATAATTATCTCTGTGACGTGAATTTGTTTTTTTATTGTAATTTCCCTGTGATTTTCCTCTAATTATCAAATCAAGTGTTTGTTATAATAAAATAAAGTGACTTAACCTCAAAGATTGCGTCCTGCAATTAGTCGTGTACTTTCATCCGTTTAGCGTTCTGTGGTTTCTTGTTTACAAAACAGTTTGTTTAGTTATTGCATTAATTGATAATTAACTGCTCAAAAATTAGGTAAGACGTTGAATTAATCACCTAGTATATAGGATCATAGGTTTAGTGTTTCCGCAATTGTAACGTAAACATTAACGTTAACTTTAACTTAAAGCTATTAAGCATGCGTACAAGATTACGTTCTCATACCGAATGATTTATTTAAAGATGATTTAAATTGTACTGTTCCTATCAGCAAATATCAAAACAATTATAATAATGTTATCAATGGAATTTGACCCGCCTAACCTTAAAAGTGAAATTTGTTATTGGATTAATTATAATTCCCCACTTTGTTTACTTGATTAAAAGTGAAATTTCCACGCATGGCAACTGCTTACTGACACTGCACTTTTTACTCAGTTAAAATCAAAGTGTTTTCTGTTTGCTTAATTTCCAGTTCTGAAAAATGGGCGAATTACGATTTGATGGTCGAGTGGTGATTGTGACGGGTGCTGGCGCCGGCTTGGGACGCTCCTATGCCCTGTTGTTCGGCGCACGGGGTGCTAAAGTCGTCGTCAATGATCTTGGTGGTGGCCGTCATGGGGATGGTAGTTCATCGAAACCGGCCGATGATGTTGTGGCTGAAATCAAACGAAACGGTAATTGTAAATTTTCTAACAAGAATTTGTTAATGTTGGAGATTTCCAGGTGGTACTGCTGTGGCCGATTATCATTCCGTTGTCGAAGGGGAGAAAATCGTTAAAACGGCCTTAGATAATTTCGGCCGTGTCGATATTTTGATTAATAATGCCGGAATTCTACGGGATAAGAGTTTGGTGAAGATCTCGGATCAAGATTGGGGTATTCTGTCGATTTTTCTATAAAAAAGTCACAATTTAAACTGTTTATCGTTTAGATTTAATCCATGCGGTCCATTTAAAGGGCAGCTTTAAAACCACACAAGCCGCTTTTCCGATTTTCAAAAAACAAGGCTACGGTCGCATCATTATGACCTCATCCAATTCCGGTCTTTATGGTTCGTAACCGAACAAACCAAAAAAACTCCTTTTAACTGGTTTTTTATTTAGGAAATTTCGGACAAGCTAATTATTCTGCAGCAAAAATGGGTTTAGTTGGTCTAGCAAATACGGTAGCTATTGAAGGCGCCAAATACAATATCCATTGTAATGTGATTGTACCAACGGCGGCTAGTCGTTTGACTCAAGACATCATGCCACCGGATCTCTTCGATGAATTGAAACCGGAATTGATAGCACCCGTTGTGGCGTATCTGTGCCATGAGAGTTGTTCGGAGAATGGATCGATTATTGAAGCTGCAGCCGGTTGGACTGGAAAATGCCATCTGATCCGTTCGAATGGTACACTATTACGGGCGAAGGCCACCGAAGGTGTTACTTTAGAGAATGTCCGTAATAATTGGGAGAGGATCACGGATATGTCGAAAGCTGAACATTTGAATTCAATCCAAGAAGCTACCGGAGCTTTGGCGGTGTCTTTGGAGAGATTGCGTGATGGTTCGCAGGCACAAAGTGTGCAAGAAGGGGATGTTTTCGAGTTTACCGAAAAAGATGCTATTTTGTACGCTTTAGGCGGTACGTTTGATGTTCAGTTTTAATTATGGATATTTAAATAAAGCGTGATTGTAGTTGGTGCTACGTTGAGTCGACCGGAAGATTTCAAATTCATGTACGAGAACCATGAAGAATTCTCAATATTACCATCATTCTACATCTTACCATCAATACAGGCGATTTACAATTCACCCACATCGATGGAGTCAGCATTACCAGGCCAATCGGTTGGTTTAGGTCAAATCGTACACGGTGAACACTACGTTGAAATCGTTGGAGAACTACCAACGGAAGGACGATTGATCTCCAAAGCTTCACTTGTTGAAATCCTGGATAAAGGTTCCGGAGCTTGTCTCGTCCATAATGGTAATCTCCCCAAACATACAAAGCATTCTGCTAAAATTGTAAAATTCCAGTGGAGCATTTCAACGAACAAGGCGATCTACTCGTCCGCAATCAAGTCGTTGCGTTCGTGATTGGTGCTGGTGGTTTCGGTGGTCCACGTAATGGTAAATTCATTGTACCATGTCAACCGAAACCATCACGTCGACCAGATCAAAGTGTGACCCAACAAACATCCATCGATCAGGCGGCTTTGTATCGTTTAACTGGCGATTTCAATCCTATACATATTGATCCGAATTTGGCGGTGGGACAATTTAAGAAACCCATCTTACATGGTTTATGTACGTTGGGTTTTTCGATTCGATTAATATTGGGAACTTATGCTAATGGACAGACGGAATTGTTTAAATGTTGTAAAGTATGTTTGTTGTGATTGTTGTTGTTTTTCTTGTTAAATTTGTAAATAATTTAGACCAGATTTCTAAAACCCGTGCTTCCGGGTCAAACATTGAAAGTCGATATGTGGAGGGATGGTAATCGGATACATTTCGAGACGAGTGTTGTGGAAAACAAGTTTGTTGTTATTGGAGGTAATTTTTTTGAAATTATTCAAGTTTGTAGTCCATTGATTAAAGTCCAAGGATTCGGTTTTAATTGTTTAACAACTTATCGCGCATTTAATATGATGCATCAATTACAATTTTAATAATAAAATATTTCGACTGATAAGCGATAAGGACAACGTTGTTAAAAATTAATTCGTCATCAGTATTATTGGAAATTTTAAATACGATTATTGTTGTTATAAGCAGTAAGAGTTATTGTGTAATCGATACGCGCATTACTTATCACTTATCATAGCTATTCATAACACACAGTTCATAACCTCAATCTATCATCGTGACTTTCAGTTTTACTAGGCCAGTTCTATTGATTAATTCCATCGTAAGTAAGTTTTAAAATATCAAATTTTGTGTGTTAGCATTTTGAAAAATTGTAAAAACATGCGCAATTAAAATCGTAAACGCCCATCTTAATTTTGCGGTATTTCTAATGGAATTTTAGGTGCTTATATCGACTTGAAAGCCGTGAAAATGCAAACCATTCCAAACCCAGTCTCAGCTTCATCCTTAGATAGTGATGCAATCTTCGAATTCATCATCGATCAAGTGAAGATCGACCCCAACAAGGCGAAATCAATCGGTGGCGTATTCTTGTATAACATCACGAAAAACGGCAAACAAGCCAAACAATGGAGTAAGTAGCTGGTTTTACAATTAGCGATTTTACTAAAACTGAATCGTTTAGCAATGGATTTGAAGAATGCTAAAGTCTACGAAGGCACTCCTGATGGTAAACCGAATGTGACACTGACAGTAGCCGATGAGGACTTTATGTTAATGGCACAAGGTAAACTACAGCCACAACAGGCATTTATGAAGGGTAAACTGAAAGTGACTGGCAATATAATGTTGGCCCAAAAATTGGCACCGTTGCTTAAAGCACATGCTAAATTATAGATTTTTAGATTATATTTGTATTAATTGTTTTGATGTGGTGTTAGGTGAATGTGTCCAATTATTTTTACTAAATAAAACAATACGGATTTACCAATGAGTTATGCCGCACGGCAGCTAGAGACTTCTCATTTCATTTGCTTGCGGATCCTGCAATAATTTCTCCTCAGTTTTTTCTATAAAACCGTGAAATATATAAATTAGATAAAGAGAAAAACGTTTTCTTTCTTTATCTGTTGCATTAATCTGATATGTTTCACAATTTTAATCGATAATTGGAATTAGGTGCATTTTTTCAAAATGTTAAAATTAAAATATTTCATTGAATTGACAATACAAAAATACAATTCGAACCGAGGCACTTATCCTTATCAATAATTAAACTAAGATAACAAAAATTAAAAAAAAAAATTGATGATTTATTCTTTGGCATCGCCAATACCGTCCGGTTGTATAGCGAACATCGCTTCCGATTCGGGTAGGCATGGTGAATCGTAGATTTTACACATACGAGTGTCACCGCGCCCCTTCCGTAAATACAAACGTGTCGTTGAGGCGTGCGCCATTATATTACCACCGATCGGTTTCTTGGGGTCCGGATTGAACATTGCTGCACCGTCAACTTGCGCCACAACCTGATTTGTGATAACCACAGCAATTCCAAACTGTAAACAAAATATCAATTTCAATAATAAATCGTTTGATTTTGTGCAGTTATACTTCATCGGCTAAACGTAGGAGCATACGTAGAAATCGAGCTAAATGCATTTGTCGTGCCGATAGTTCGCCACGTCCACCGTAATCAGTGCGGTACAACGCCATGGCACTGTCAACAACGAGCAGAGCATACCGCGACTCGGCCATCATAGCGGCTGCCTGTATCAATAATTGTGTTTGGTGGTCGGTATTGTAGGCGCGAGCGTACGCGACATTATCCAAGACTTCTTGACCGACCATTTTGTAGCGTTCCGCAACGGCCAGCAAACGTTCCGGTCGGAACGTGCCCTCAGTGTCGATGTACAGACACTTGCCTTCACCACCGCCACAATCAATCGGCAACTAAAACAAACCGACAAATTGCTGGAAAACAAGTAGGCACAATTTTAATACGGACTTGACATGTTACGGCTAATGTGTGGCAAATCTGCGTCTTCCCAGTACGGAATTCACCAAATATCTCTGTAATTGAACCGGTCTCAATACCGCCACCCAACAATTTATCCAATTCCTTGGAACCGGTCGTTAATTGTATAATTTCGGAACGTTTCTGATGGAAATCGGTGGCGGTTGTAAAGCCCATCGGTACGTATTTGGCTGCTTCGGCTAGGATTTTATCAACTTTAGCCTCGGATAGACCTTTGATGGCGGCTAGACATTTCTTGGGTGTATAAGCAACCGACTCAACTGTATGATAGCCGCATTCTGCCAATCGTTTAATATCGCCGGATGTGATTCCATTGCCCTACAAAAAATGTTAAAAGAATTTTTGTCGTTTTGATAACGAATTGTTACTTCAAGTTTGGAAACAGGCTGTGGTCCACATTCTTCGACTTCTGTATCTTGAGTTACTGTAGCCGTTGATGCCAAACTCATTGTTTATTTCTTGATTATTTTTATTCTCGATCAACAATCAGGTTATGACTGGAGAAACAAATGAAAACAACCGCTTGAATTTAGGGTTTTTGGGTGAAAAATCAGATTAGCGCGTATTTTAAAATATCTTACTCTAAATGTTCGCACACTTTAATTCTTGAATAGAAAGTGATTGTTGTATAAATTAATCAATTTCCAAAATTGTTACTTTATTATCAAATTATTGAAAATCAAATGCAGAATGAAGAAAAAAAAACAAATGAAAATAACTGGTTGGATCTAGGGTTTTTGGGAACAACAGCATAGCCAACGTAAAAACCGCGAATTTTAAAATATCTCTTTCTTCCTTCCTGTATCATGCACATATTTCATCCCTTAAATAGAAATTAAAGTAGTTTTCGTATAAATTAATCAATAAGTAACCAAAATTGTTAGAAATCAAGTGATGAATGAAGAAAAAAACAACTAAAATCAACTGATCAAATCTAGGTTTTTTTTTTGGGAAACAGAAGAGCCAACATAGAAGGCGTGAATTTTAAAATATTTCACCCATATACGTGCCAACTCGCATGTTTCATCCCTTAAGCAGAGACAAGTATCAGACAGGGGCGCGCCAACCAAGGGTGCAAGGGGTGCAATGCACCCGGGCGTAGATCACGGGGGGCGGCAAATTTGGTTGCATTGTTGGAATTTTGCTATTTAATTTGAGAAGAAAAACTCTTACATATATTTAAAGTTTTTAGAAAATATTGTAGTTTGATTAAAAGTTGTATAAAAGTTCAGAAAGCATGTTTTAATCAAAAGAATTTCTTATTTTGTCAATATGTAAGACAAAGCAGATGATATACAGTGTTATAGATGCGAAGATGTGAACTCTATGTGTTATAGTAAGATCCGATACACCTTAAGTTTCTTAAGGCTCTACCTCAATTATCTAAAATGTACTGTTGTTGAGTTGTACACAGTTGACTATTAATTTTTTTTACAAAGGATTGAAATTTTTAAGAAATTGGTTTTTAATAGCAATAGGCTATAACTTCAAACGACAATTTATTGGTGAACTTATTTAGTTTTCCCGTGAGATGCGAAAGTTCAATATAAATGGATCTTTTTCGTCTTTCTCCTCTACCTATTGATACAATCGAAACGTATGCGAATTGCAGACGATACTTTGCTTAATCCCTTTTTAGCATTTTTTCAAAATTCAGTCATTTTCCAGAAATTTGATAAACAAAGTGTTTGAAAAACATGATTGTTTATCCTGAGAAATAAATGCTAGTGTCGGAAAAAGGAATTCATACAGACTTCAGGCATGATATCCACTTGACTAATATTAATTTGATTTAATTCCGTTAATAAACAAAGGGAAAAACTACTTAAGATTATCAAAAAAATTTCATTTGAGGTTGCAGCTCAGTATCATTGGAAACGAATCCAAAGGGGCGGTAATAGAAACTCTGCACCCGGGCGTCCGAGTAGGTTGGCGCGTCCCTGGTATCAGAAGTCACAAGAGTGCGCTTTACGATCAATATCCAACTGGAGAGGGCCCCGAAATTACCCTTTTTCTAGGGCCCTAAATCTACAAAGTTATTTTTTTACCAAATACAAAACTCAGCAACAGCAGCGATAAACTCTTTATTAGCGGTGATAAATACTACAAATTTTGTATTTAAAAAAAAAAACAATTAATGAGAAATAGTATTAAGATGACGCAATTTTAAATAAATAATCCATGTAATAACAAACAAGAGATATAGTAGAGCATGCGTTTTTATTTTAAAAATTAATCCAAAAAACAATCATCGAAAGAAACAGTACACCAGAGAATTTTTAAAAGCACTGGGAATGTAGAATTTTTTGTATATATTTTTTAGTTGTTTTCATCAATTAATTTGGTTATTATTGGTCAAAGATTATTAAAAGATTCAAAAACTCAGTCTTGGATACAATTTAGAGACAAAAATCGTCTGATAACACATAAACAAAAAAGAACAAATAGACAACAGTTGTTTTAAAAGGTCTACAACTGAAACAAAAGTAAATAAGATGTTTTCTTGTTTTGTTTTTTTTTAATATACAAACATCAAATTTACTTCACATAAAAGAACATGACAATCCAATTGTTCACATCATCAGTAAATTATTATAACTGTGGATTTAACAGAGAATTTACGTTTTTTTAAAAAAAATATTGCCGCTATCAATCAATAAAATCCATCGACAGCCTCGTTAATAATAATAATAATAAAATAACTTATAATCTCATATATCTAAACTTTTTCTTTTGTTAAATAGAAATTTTCAGCTAGATTCAGGCACAAATATTTCAATACTCTCTGTTGGTGGTTTATTTTGAATTTTCATAGCACGACGACGTTCTTCCAACATTTCTTTACGTTTCGCTTCACGTTGTTTACGTAATTCTTCATTAGCTGCACTTACCGGCGGTCGTGGCGTACGATTCATAATCTTCTTGTTTGTTGGTGTTCTACCATTTAGATTTGTCGGTTTTTTCGTTTCTTTCACAATCTCTTGCCAATTATTCGCTTTAAGTTCGACAATCTCTTTGAATAGTGCATCGACTTGATCCACCTGCAACATCACCATATCCCAGAAGCCTTGTAGGTCAGCATTGGTTGTCGGAAATGCTTCGCCATCAACCTAGCGAACATCACCAAAACTGTTATTAAAGTTAGTGATCGACAATCATTACCGTACTTGTGTTATGTTATTGGTGCAAAGCCCTTTGAATTGTTGCATCTTCTGCGAGACCAACAGTCGCGCCTTACCAGCTGCCGATCGTATTTTACCAACAATCTCCTCGGGCAGATCCTGTTCTAATTCGGCTTCAATACTATCAGCCTCTTTTAATAGACGATCCGTTTCACCTTGGAGTATCTTCAAAAAATAATGACCATCTTTTTCACCTGATTGAATAAATTTTTTGATTACAGACAGAAATTTTGTTAAAACCATATAAAAATTATGTAACATTATATTTTTTTTTTTGTGTAGAACACACAGTAATAATTACGTCAAAATTTGAAAAGTCCAAATGACACAATTTACCTGTTTCTTGATTGATAATAATCGATTCGATAGCACCAATTCCATTACCTTCACTCACTGTTTCTTGTAATTTCTCACTATGTCCATTTAATTTTTGATCATCATTTAAAATCGGTACAGTATTACTCTTTTGCATTTGTGCCTGTTCATTTTTATAGGATTTATTAGAAATTGGTAATTGTGCACGGAATTCAGCACGTAAATGTTTTAAAACTGGTAATGTTGGATTACTATTACTTTGTTTTATTGGACTATTTGTTGGTGTATCACCACCACCACCACCACTACCATTTTTATAATTCTCTTTATTCCTCTCATCGAAACTCTTATTTAATTCAGAAAACGTATTACTTTGCCGTTTAATAGCGAAAAATGATTGCGCTAGAGCACCAGGTCCATACAAACGTTCGATACGTTGTTGTACTATCGATTTCGTTTGTTGTGTTGTTTCATGTAAATGTTTCAATGTTGTCTCAGATTGTCCGTTAATTGTTATAATTTTCGTGGAATGACCATTCTCATAACAACCATCAATTGTATCTTTTTCGTAAAAACTCGATTTAATTGTTGTTTGTTGTGTATGTAATTCTGTACTTAAAAATGTTGTTTTTTTACTTGTTGTTGTTATTGTTTGATCATTCATTTTTATTGCTGGTTTTAGTAGCGGTAATGGTACAAGATTTGGTGGTGATAATAGATTGTTTTGTATTGTATACGATGGTAGATGACGTGGTGTTAAATTATCATTTTGTGGACGTAACGGTGATACATCTCGTGATCTTGCTAAACGGCCAGGATCGTAATTTGTTGTTGTTGAATAACCACTAACTGTACACGCCAAACTAAGATACGATGGTAGATGTTGGTCAGCTGGTGATTTCAAACTGGTACTACGTAAAGTTCCGGTGGATGAAGCCTCAGATAGATCTGAAAAATTTTTACAAAACATTACCAAATAATCGACGAAAAAGCAAACATAAAGAGCTAAAATCTACTATAGTAACTAATAGAATTTTGTTAATTTTTTGTGTGTTTTTGGAAAAGTTAATTGAAATTCTTGCACGCTTTTTTTTTGTATGTGTGTGTCTAAATAGAGATACAGGAAAAATCAAGCATCATTCAACCAACACACCGCTACCTGACAGATCAGCTGATGCCTCAACATCCAAAGAACATGTACCAATCGAATCAATAGACGTTTCCATTATTGATCGATTATTACCACAATTTTTCGCATCTGTTGTCTTTACATCTGTTAGATCTTCGCCACTTGTCCATTTCCCATTCAAATCGACGCGTTTCTGTTTATTATTATTATTACAATTATTAGTATTGTTATGATTTGGTGTTGGATCGCGTGCAATTTGTTGACGACGTGTTGTAAACGAATTACGTCGTGATTGTGCTGTTGCCTTCCTCAGATCAATGGGTGATCCCAATGGTAATGAGGATGGACGTCGCGGTGGTACCGGTGATGTTGGTATCCTAGTGACGCCCAATAATAAAACGGTTGTCTGGTCTTCTGGTAAATCACTATTATTCCACAATATATTTGAGAGGGTGGTGATTATAGAAAAAAATTGAAAAAAAAAGAATCAACAATAACCGGTGCTAGAGCGTGCAAGCTAATTGTGCAAAAACCGTGCAATCAGAATAATCAAACAGAAATCGAAAGATGCACACATTTTCGGTGTTAATGCGATTATTTCGATAAAATTGTAGAAATTTTGGCGATTTGGCTAAGAATTCAAATTAATCTCAAAAATCAAAAGAAAAACAAAACTAAATACAATTACTAAGTGTATGTTAGAATGTATTTTTAGTTAAATGAATCAAATACGACAAATTCCTAAAAATAAACACCATGCTATTTCACTATTGGATATCTACCTTTTGATCCATTTATTAATGAATTTGTTTAAACGGTGCCGTTTGTTTGATTTAAAATTAAAATTGAAAAATCGTCGATCCATCTCGATAGTTTTTTTTTTTTTTGAACAAAATTGAATTGTTTTAATCGAGAAATTGCAAGTTTTCACATGATACAAGAGTTTCAACTGAATTTAGAACATGCTCTCGCCTTCAGGAATTCCCTTTTGAATACGCTTATTTTTAGACACCCCTTCTTCCTCTTCTTGACAAACTATTTAAGATGTGCAATCTACGTGTATCCACACACGACAATAAACAAAAAGAAACATCAAAGAAATATTTATTTATAACAATTTTATTATTATGCAACAATAATAGATAGTTTTTGTGTAAAAATTACATTTATACAAAAAAAAATAAAAATAAACAAACTTACATATCAGAAATATCGATCAAACAATCAACTATCAAACCATCAACATAATTCCATTGTAAATCAAAAAAAATTGTGGAATAATGGAGTGGGGAATTATAAAATACATTGATTATTCGTACTTACGAATCGTTTTTTATTAAATTACCACTATTTGTATCCATCTTAATTATGCCAAATGAGAAAACAAATAGAATAACGTTAATTAGCAATTTAATAGAATGATAATGTGAAAAACATTTAGTTCTGTAGAGAAAGAGTATAATACGCTCTGATGGATAAAACTTCTATAAAAAGATTCGATGAGACTTTGTATCCATTTATATATCGGGTTTGATAATGTCATCAGGTTTCAACATTGATTAACAGATTAGTTTTGCTCTAACGAAGAAAAAAAAGGTAAACCTTTCAGCAACGACACAGAAAAAAGGGATGGTCATCAATTGTTTATAACATCAAATCAAAATTAGTTATAGATTGATGATTTTCTGTGATACACGATGACAAACAATTGCATTATCATTGCGGAACTGATTAGTTCTATACTGTATCTATTCGTATTTGGTCGACTTGACTTTCAAATAAACAACGCCTATGTATGTTTATAATTCCTACTCGATTGGTAGAGTCAAGGCAAATTTATTGAAAAAGCTTTTTGCTAGTGAACACGTGCCGCCCCTGAATACAGTAATGCTTAATCGTTTGGGGGGCCACTGGTTGAAAACACTGAGCTAAACAGAAACGCCACCAACTCTTGTGTTTTATATGATTCAAAGCCAGTAGTGTTCTTATCAAGGGCAGTACTGGCACATACGCTAACGTATGTATTAGACTGAGACAAAATTCTATCTTTCTCTGGTACACCTACAACTTTTACGAAACTGAATTTTAAACCATGATATAGCAGTGGCTTGTTTTGTATTCATTGTGAAAGAAAAGGTGGATACATATCCATAATTCGTACAATGAGAGATGGCAGAAAACAATCAATAAAAAAAGTCAGAAGTGCAACAAATAAAGAATTGGCCCCAATAAATGTATTAGACGAAGATAGCAAAGTTGTGGGCTAAATCATAGGGTGACACAAGTCTACTGTATTTAGACCGAACGCCTTCACTGTATATTCTATCAATTTTCAAGGGCTTTGTTGCCAAATCACAAAATTATAATAATCTTTGCAATAATTGCTACAATACAGCCTACTATTAACTAAATCCAAGCAACAATCCATATTTTAGGTCATGAACAACGCTTTTAATCCCACGTTTCAAATTTCTCTCTATAATTTTTTTGTCTTAAGAATCGATTATTTTTCTAATCTTGCCATTAATCTCGATGTTTTTTTGTTAAGCTAAAATGAGGTCTTAATTTAATGCTTGACTAACAAACCCATTTGATAACGATCAAGCATTCGCTCGTCTTTCTCCTGTTTATTATTCGTATTATTGCTGTATTACCAAAGTAATGATTTTGATAGACCGGTACTTGTATCGTTTACAGTTTTGTTGCACTCAACCGGAATCAAATCGAATCATTAGATATAGAGAATTGTAAATTGAGAAAATGCAACAAAAAAAGCGTTCATTAAACCATAGAAACAAAAGATTAAAGAGACGAACGGCACAATATGCACACGAATCGTTACTACATGCAAAAGCTTTCTATTTAAAAAGAAACAATACGAATAAATTAATGGCAACTGATCTAAATTGAATATTATTACATCTAATACGGTTTATAATCGAATAATTGCATGAATAGTAGAGATTTATTGAAAAACATGATATAATTGATGATGATAAAAGTTAAAGAACCACCCCCGCAATTTTCAATTGTAATTCGAAAATAATTTACTTACCAACAATAGAGAATGTGCACGGAAATGAATAGAATTGACTTTTAATCGGAATTATTTTTTGATAAGGAAAACGTGACCGAAAAACTGGAAATAAAAAAAATATATATAGAACGCCCAAAATCTTCTACCCACACGTCAAAAACACGGCAGACATGTTCATTTGAATACTGACAGATGACAGATGAGGTTGCCGTACTTACACAAAAGCGATGTAATCAAAAACAAAAATTTTTTTAAATTGATTCAAAATTGTTCTTAATTGCTAAATCAGATCATAAAATTTAGATTATTTCTACTAATGACTCAAACTTATTGTTAGTGGCTTCTTTTAAACAACTCAATGGAGCTCATTATTTATTTGTGGTCGATTGAATTCGTAAATCGCTAGATTTGGTGTAATAAGATATAGATTTGGCATCGCTGTTGATAACCACAACTAAAGTACTGCCAACTTTAGAAAACTACAATTCCGTAAATTCGAATTTAATTTATAAATTTATTAATAATTAGTTTTTATGTTGCATTTAACATCACGAGTAAACTTTCTTGATGCTATTTTATACAAATAAACAGTCTATTTGTAGTTTTTATATATAAATATAATTGATTTAGATGTTCCATTATACTATTTGAAGAATTTCATTTTATAGCGTTGGCTACTCAGTGAAATATTCTACAAAACCAGTTTATTTTGTAATAGTTATTTTAATTAATACACCAGTGTAATTAAATTAACTCAAAATTAACTATTAATTTAAAAATATTAATTAGGTTTTCTATGGTTGCTGTGAATTTCGATAGATAGCGCCACTGCACTAGTCGTCTTGAAAATTTTAAGCAAAAATGGCGCACAAAAATATCGAAAACAATTTACAATCATATTTATCAGCGCTACAATCGTAATTAATTAATCAATTAATTAATTCAATAATTAATTAAGAGTTTTGTTTTAGATTGGAAAATTTGGAGGCACGTTTTCATGAATCGATTGATTCTGCAACAATTAAAGAGAATTTACAAAAATGTTTATTACAAATTAACAAATTGATTGCTATGGAGGCTGATAACAGTATTTTCATTGTAAATTTCATTTATTTAATAACTGTAGGCAGGGCCGGCTCGATCTCAGAGCCACATAGGAACAAATTTAGGCACCGCATATCCAAATGCGTTCAAATTAATTAGGGAGAACCAAATAGTTCGTCGGTAAGAACGAAGAACAAGCCGGCCTTGATTATATACATGCATGGACAGAGGTAGTAGATTCATTGCGGACCTAGACGAAATCAGATAGCCTTGTGTTTGCGTTAGAATGAGATAGATGTTTAGTTAAACGATATTTAACCTATCTGTCTTTGTTGTTACAGCAGAAATGTTACGCTTATAATAAGCGAGAAAAAGAAGGCGTTGGCCTAGAGTGAATATTTAAAGAAAAACTAGACACTGTCTCTTTCTTCGAATATAAGGGTTATCAGGGGCAGACTGGCCCAAAGTCCGATCTTGCGGATTATACATTCCAGAATTTAGGGCCAGGCAACTGGAAACGGAACCCACAAATACTAACGATAAACTGTCTCAATTGCCCTTTTTCCCGGTGCTTCTGCGTGTTCTTTATTAGTTTTTCTTGTTTTAAGGTGGCATTATCGCAGCTGCAACGCCAATTCGACCTAATGATAAACATTTGGAATAATTCTCAACTGGTAAAGAAGACTAAAACACCGCCACTGTCTTCCTCTTCATCTATCAATACACCTAACAGTAACTGTAATTCGAATAAAACTAATAACACGACTACGGAAGTGACACAGAAACGTAAACTATCCAATGATATTATCGAGACAACATTAGAAATACCGAAAGTTAACGGTTTCAATGAAATAATTGGTTTAAGTGATGTGAAGAAAATGTTGAAATCATTAGTGATATTACCGAAATTACAACCGCAATTATTTGAGAACCGTTGCAATCTATGCAATAGTGTATTGTTGTATGGACCACCAGGTACTGGCAAGACGCGTTTAGTGCATGCTTTAGCTGGTGAAGCGAAAGCACAACTACATTGTATTTCAGCCAGTGATCTATTGTCACATTATGTTGGACAAACTGAAAAGTATTCAAGATGACGGTATTTTTGATTAATTGCCATTGAATTGATTATTTACTCCAATTTCAGGACCATCAAAGTATTGTTTAATTATATCAAGAATAGTGAGAATTTTACGATTTTATTTATCGATGAAATTGATGGACTGTGCCGGAAACGTTCCCAAAACGAACAGGACCACACTAGACGGTACGATTACTCGTTATTGTAATTATAAAAAGCACTAATTTTGACATTTCTAATTACCACTCGATGCCTCATTATTCTTAGCCCCATATTCTACTTATGCGCGCGGTTTTATTACCCGTGTGGCGCGCGACTCGTTTTTCTATGTATTTTAATGATGCATAACCCATTTACGCGGCGCCCAGCCGCGCGGCTGGATGTTCAGGCGCGACACACACGCGACAGGGTTGTCGCGCGGCTTGAAATAACATTGGTCTTACGGGACAAAACCCACTTATGCGGCATGTCGCGCGCGATTACAGTGCTCCAACTGTGTTAACAAAGTAATCCTGTCTGAGATACCAAGATGACGATATTTCTGGACCGCTGGTTCTTCAACTTCCATTTTATACTGAACTTGCCGCGGGTAATAAAACCGCGCGCGGCATGCCGCGTAAGTGGCATATGAGACTTACAACTCGCGCCCTAAATAAAGTTTTTATTTCCGGCTGTTTTAGGATTAAAACGGAATTCATGTGTCAACTATCCAGCATCGAAATGTACAAACACGTATTTATCGTATCGGCAACGAATTGCCCGTGGGACTTGGACAAGGCAATATTGCGCCGTTTCCAAAAACGCGTCTACATCTCATTACCGAATCGTTTTGAACGTTTCGAATTCTTTCAATATTTCACAAAATCAGAACATCTATCGTACGATATAAACGATTGGAGTTTAGTTTTGGATAAAACTGATAATTGTTCCGGTTCTGATCTGCACAATATCGTCCAGAATGCCCTATTAATACCGGTAAATGAATTGGAAGATACGAAAATATGGAATATCACCAGCGATGGGATGTACGAGCCAATATCGAATCTTGATCAACAATTCGAGAATATCATCTGTTGTGATTTACAAAATTTACCACAACAATCGGTACGTACACGCCAGATACGTATCGAGGATTTTCTAACGGTTGTTGATAATTATATTTTCACCATATCGGTGGAGGATGTGAGGAAATTTGAGATATTTTGCGGGAAATAGACAAGATTTCGTCAAGTTTATGAAATATATTATAGAATTTTCATTGTATCTCGATTAAACAGTCAGATTAATAGTTAAAACTGTTACATCTTGGATTGAATGAAAGAAATGTCATTGTTCTTAAAACAAATCATATAACAGTGCATTCACGCGTCCTCTTTGGATAATAATGCAGTTTATCCAGCCGAATAAAGTCGGAGACGTGTGAATACACCTTGAATAATGTTGCGATTGATAATCTACACAAAATGAATGAAAAAAAAAAAATCAAAGGAATGCGTATTTCAACACAAATTACACAGCCAACAAACAAACAAAAAAAAATAATTGAATTTGAAATAATCACAGAAAATTTTTGGAGTATGTTTCGTTAATTTTTAAGTGACAATCTATACTCTAATATAACTTACATTTAAAGTGTGTTTTACAATCAACACAAAACCGCAACTGTTCGTTTTGTATATACTTCGTTAAAATTAGAAAAATAATACTTTGAGCTATACAGAAAGAAAATTGTGGAGATAATTGCCGACTCCCACAACAAGGCATTTTAAATTAGGTACAATACGCTTCTTGCCATCTATAAATTCAACAACAACCGTTGAATTTATCACAACCATTTAAACAAAACAATAATTCTGTATATAATTGTTCTAATCGATAATACTCAAAGTATTTTCTACGCTTTTCCACCAAGAAAAAAAAACAGTATAATATTCGAATTGGCTAGACTCATTTGAATAATTACAAGGCTGCTAGAGGTAGGACTTTCCAATTGCATCAACAAGTTCCATCCCTAGAAGCTACTCACACTATCCCGATCCTGTAATTCGTTCAATTGTGGCGGCTTCATCGGTACCGGTGGTTCGAGATCGGGAGCACTGCCCCATTGTCCACGGCACATCATTCGATCATCATACAATGAGAATCTGGCGGAATCTTTTGCCGCTTTACCACGTGTCCGTCGTACCGATGGCGGTACATCTCCCGGTGTTTTGATCCGTTGCGATGGATCCTTCAATCGTGACAGATCACTAGTTGATGAGAATACTTCATTGAATTGTTCCAAAGACCGTTGACGTGTTAAACTGTTTTGATGTTTTAAGATTTGCGTAATACCGGACGTATTGATAGTGTCTTGTGTTGTTGGTTTAACAACTGTTAATGGTAGTGTGGATGGTCGTTTCATATCGTTATCTTTTAATAATGAGGTCGTCACACCATTCTGGCCGAAACTATTCACTAATTTACTATTTAATTTGACTTGTGTATCTTTGCAATTATTGTTTGTGGTTTTACGATTGTGGAAAAATTTCATAAAACCGTTCCATTTGAATTTCGTTTTTGGTATATCATTCGGATTATTGTACTGTTTCGGACTACCATGTACGGCATTCTGGACGTACGGTATAGGCATGGCGCGATGATTGATTTGGAAATTCAAGAAATCGTTGGTGATCAGATTTTGCGACTCAGAACTCGTACAATGTTTCGATGATTTATCAATCAATAAACTATCACTAGAGCCTGATAATAGATTACGTTCCAAACAAGGATTCCGGCCTTGGTACGGTTGTAATGGTGTAACGGTTGCGGCCAATTGATTCGAATTCTTACAATGTTCCTCACTAGGACTCAATAATGTCTCGATCGTACCGACAGACGTATCAATCTGATGGTCGTGTAGATGATTATTGTTGATCAACGGTGTTGGACTAGCAGGTGGATGAATTGCATGTAAAACTCGTCCTTTTAATGTTGGCAATTCGAGTAAACGTTCAACGACACACAGTGACGTTAGACGCGCCTCCGCATCTTGATCCCAACAATCCTCAGCGGTTTCGCATAACGAACGCGCCGCTGCTGTATCTTTCCACGCTGGCGGCCATAAGGGTCGCGCCTTCCTTCGACTGACTAAAGTTTGCATTTGTTCTAAACTAGGATTCTCACCGGCTTCTTTATAGAATGGTGGCGAGTACGGTGGCGGTTCCGAATTGAACATATCCGTACACCGCATCCCCATCTCCCATAAGACTAGGCCTAAGGCATAGACATCGATTTGTTTTAAAGCACTTTCACAGTCTCGTAGATTAACAGCGCCTTCTAAGACTTCCGGTGCCATATAGCGTAAAGTACCAGCTTCACTAATTGACTTGTTCTCAGCTCGACGGGGTACAACGGCCAAACCTAAATCGCATACACAACAACTCAGATCGGCGCGTACTAGGATATTTTTCGTATTGATGTCACGATGGGCGATACACGGTTTACCCAAATCGGAATGTAGATGTGCCAAACCTTTAGCCACACCCAACGTCATTCGGCTTAAAGTCATCAAATCTAAAGTGTGATTCTTCAAATACTCCTGTAAACATTCTTGTTCTAAACTCAAGATTAGAAGGTAATCGATGGGGCCGCTTGGTGTTGTTTGGTGTTCACCACCACCGTAACATTTCAAAAGAGCCGAATTTTCGCCGGATAATTTGTACATTTCGTGTTCGTTCAGAAAGTAGTTGCGATGATGGGCCGCGAACACTTTAACCGCAACTTCTTGATCGTCAACCATACCCCGCCAAACACAACCATACCGTCCCTGACCTAAAATTATAAAATTCGTTAATTTTTTGAGAAATTCTCAACAAATTGGAATCGAACCGATAATATTAAGCAATTTGAGTTTATCGAGACTGTAATCGGCGGGCGGTGGTAACGCATGTTGATGGCCACTTTCGATATCGTCTTTCTTCGGTTTCGGTTGCCAAAAATACCAAAAAGTCACCAACATCACAATCAACACAATTATACCCATCGATAAACCGATCCAGATCAATATCAAATCATTGGTGCGTTTTGTTGCAATTTCGGTAGCCGGTGGTTGGCCATCATCCGTTTCGGGCACATAAGCATCAGTGAAATTCACATTACACATATTACCGGAACAACAGCAGAACTTTGTATCGTTCATTGCTTTCGGTGGTTTCTTATCAGCTATACATTCGGATCTATCGCATTCGTTCGGTTTATCCGATATGTCCCAACAGTCTATTAAAATTAAAAAAAATTTTTAATTAATTCTAATTGATAACACAAAAAAATCCACTTACAATACGCTAACAGTTGGGAGTTTATCAAAAGTCGAGTGGATTACACACAAAGAAATAACGAGAGTGTGGAGTGAGTGTATATAGAAAAAAGCTTTTAACTTTGGCCTGACATCGTTTTTTTGTGTGTACGTACACATGTGTGTATGTGTGCATGGATGCAATGTTGCAGCAACAAATTCTAAATTTAAATCAAGAATTTTATAGTACTATCCCGATACTGTCAGCGGGATATCCCATGTCGAATACAACCCATTATTAGTGTTTCAAAACAAAGAAATCCGCATACCATTTGATAATGCAAAGTTCAAACAGTTGATTCGATTTATCAATTAATAGCGAAATGTGTGATAAATACAACCGTTTTGGTTTTTTTTTTGGCTTTAATGAAAGACATTAAACAGTTGCACAGCCACTTGTTTTAAGATCTTAAGAGGCATTTCTTTTTATTCGATTAAATATTTAACAAGTGGCCGTGGGAATTGCTATCAATGATCGCCAATATAATCATTCTCTAATTCTGTTATTGGTGGACTTTGGATTTTCGGATTTATAATAAATAAATAAATAAATAAAATCATGAATTGCAAAAATTGTAAAAAAATAAATGTAGCACGGATGCTCGTTGAATGATTTTCGATAAATATTTGAATAAGTGAATGATTTTTGCATGGACTTATCTCAGATAGCTTTAGAAACAAAGAATTGTCTCGATTCGAAGACAAAACACTATTATTGGTGTTATCTTTTGGACGCCAGTCTTCCGACCCTATCTGGACAGGACAAAGTACAAAAAAAAGAGTTGTCAGTGATGGATTCGGCCTCTCCTTCAGCAATTTTACGTATAATCATTGATGAAACGTAAGATTGCTGATCAATAATAAATATTTGCTTATTAGACTGTTTCAAAAAGTACTTTGCTAATATTGTTCAGGATATCGAAAAAATTAGCCAGCGAAAATATCACTCCTTAATTTTAATATTAACAGGTGCCTCATCGCGATTTTCCATTTAATTAACATGGGAAAAAGTTTTCTTCAAGATTTGGAATTTTGTAACTCGTCAACCGTTTATCAGATTCATAAGATCACACACTTTTTTAGGGAATTGAACGTACTACAAAAAAAGGTCTCTTATAATTTTTTGATAAATTTACTCTTTCAAAAGTTATTTAAGGTTAAAGTGGAATTCACCAAAGTTTTTGAGATATTTTCACATTCTTTTCAAAGTCTTTTTGAAATTCTGAGAGTATCTTCAGTCCATATAATTGGTAGTTTTATAATAACTTGTTTTCAAATAATTCGTGACAATAAAGATGCAAAAATGACGAAAACTATAAATAACCCTTGTCATCCATCGTATATGAGGCGTTGAGCACAAAAGTGGCCCAAGCTGAAAAAAGAAGTTATAAGAAAATCGCAAAACAAAAATACAACATTTTGATGATGAATATTTCGAAGGCATATATTTATCGACCTCTGTTGGTACGCACACCAAACTATGGATGGGTCACTATGGCATTGTAAAACACAATCTATCAGCAAAATCTTTCCACATGTAACTCTTTTTTAATATTATTGTTGGTTGGGCCACTATTGCGCTCAACGCCTCATATGGCCTCATATCTCCTGGAATTTTGAAGGAAATTTGGTCTGTTGGAGTAGCTCCCAAAAAAAATCGATGAAAATGCTAGAAATTCTTTATAATCGTTTCTCTGATGATATTTCTGCAAGATATTAAATTGATTTTAGAAGAAAATTCAGACATTTATACCCATCAAAATAATTTTAACATTTATGGTCGTATCCTTAGTACGCTTCAAATTTGAAAAATTGAAAGACAAGCGGCAAATGATTCCTAACTTTATAAATTTTATTAATGTACTCTTAAATTATAAAAAGAGTAATCCATTAAATTCGAAACCAAAATTTGTTGTCAGATTGCATTTTAATTAAATAAATAGTTTTAAAAATGTGTTTAAACAAAAACAATTTATAATTGTGACTTTAATTAAAACTTAGATATTATTAATGCAGACAAAAATCGTAGATCAGAAATATGAAGTTTCACAACAAAGATTAATATTTTTAAAATGTTTATATCAAGAAAAGCGTCTAGATCAAAATTTTTGGACAAAACTACCAATCAAATGGACTGAAGATATGCTCAGAATTTCAAAAAGACTTTGAAACAAATAATTTAGGGCAAAAATTCACCAAAAAAGTAAAATTACCTTAAAAATTCTGGTGAATTCCACTTTAACCTTAAATAACTTTTGAAAGAGTGAATTTTCAAAAAATTATAAAAAACCTTTTGTGTAGTGCGTTCAATTCCCCACAAGAGTGTGCCTTGGTCTTATCAATCTGATAAACAATTAACGAGTTACAAAATTCCAAATATTGAAGAATTTTTTTTTCCATGTTAATTAAATGGGAAACGGAAAATCGCGATGAGGCACTTGTTAATATTAAAATTAAGAGCTGATATTTTCACAGGCAAATTTTTTCGACATCCTGAACAATATTTGCAGGGTACTTTTTGGAGAAAAAAAAAGTTGATTTTTTTGATACAGTGTGCAAACTTATGTAATGACATAAAATTAACTTCTAAAATTCTGTTACTCAAAAACGAACTTAAGAACTATGTCCCGGGAGCGGCGCCCGCATCCGTGGCATGCCCTGAATGCCCGCTTCTGCCGGCCCTAGTGCCACTCCTCTTTCTGGGAAAAATGGGCTTTTTGTTCAATAAAGAGGAACCGGTGGCATTTACAATTTCCAGTCCTCCCTACCGTTTCCTGTCTCTTTGCTCCATTAGAAAATGTCTTTGTTGTGAATGTTGGAGACTTTTCAAGAATTAATTAGAAATTCTGGTTGTCTCTGTCCGACACGTCTACACAACTATGTTTATGAGGTAAATCAAGGCAAAACATCGACTGCTACTGAGAGTACGAGTCAAGATAGAGATCAAGATTGGGGCTTGTTGAGAATAGAACCGCTATCAGAAATAATACAGTATCTCACCCTGTCCCATAATGGTGATCGTTCCATTATTGGCATCCTCCTTCCACAACGTATAACAATAATTATCACATTTCCGGAACGGTGATTCCGTTGAGATCTCCTCCGGATCATTATCTTCATCGATACGTGCAATACCACCAATTAAATTTGCACACAATATCTGTTTCTGTTTATTATTATTGTTATTATATTTCTTATTATTGATGGTTTTTGTTGTTGTTATTGTTGTACAAATCGTTATAATTAGAAATAACTTGAACATTTCACCACTACCACCACCCATCATTATAACGATCATGTTGTCATGTTGTTCCTGAAAACAAAAACGAAACAATTAATCACATTTTAATTGATCAAATAAAGCGGTTTTTTTTTGTTGTTGATAGAATATCGCGCAATTGCTGTAAAATAAATAAATTGCAATTTATAATGCACTCACTGAATTTCTCTAGTGTAAATCAGGCTTTGTATTGATCAAAACAATTGAATATACAATAAACAACATGTTGTCTAGATCAACATTTTGATTTTGTTTATTTTAATAAATAAATACAGATAACGAATTGATTGTTGCGAAATCGTCGATAATAGCAATTGAATTAATTTAAATTACTTTACCAATTTGAAAATTGACGAAATATACAAATAAATCCAATACAACACCCATACACACACATGCACGCACAAGACCGATTTACACTGCCAAAAAATACCGATACACTCGGTACGATGGACGATTGATTAATGAATGAAATTTACTGTAAAACGAGCAAATTTAAACCAAATTTTTTTCGAAATGTCCGAAACATTCTTTGATGTTGTTTTTTTTTGTGTTATTTTTTCCACCGAGTCGCCACCGCCTGTACCACGTGACTGGCGGAAGAGTGACAGCAGCCGGCTGAACGACGCCAACCCTAACGGTACACTCACCAACAAAATCTACTCTAATTCTCAAATTGCATAATTTATCGGAAATAATCACAGAAACAGTTATATTTCTGGAATTATAGTACAATTACTTATAGTTTGTATAATAAAAAGAGTTTATTTGCGGAAATCTGAGTATTTACAGTTGTTGGTAATTAACAAGACTGTACGGACGTATTTCGTAACTCGACTACACCGTGATTTTAGACGTGATGTACATACCAATATAATAGCGGATATAATTACGGTTTATTGTAATTAAATCGTTGAAAAAATAGTGTAACGCTTATTACAACTGGTAATATACCTTAATGCTCCAAATAATTCGAATTAAAACCGTGATCAAGTAGTCTGTGTCTGGTTCGATGAGTGATTAGTTGCGACATACGTTCGGCGGTAAATTTGAAATGGCGCCTGGACGATTTTTGCGCAACTTCTGGACGAAATACAAGTAAGTCCGCTGGAATTTTAATGAAAACAATTAATTTAAATGTTTCTAGGTCGAATTTCGGTCGGTATCGTATTGTGGAACCCGGTAATGTGATACGGCGGATCAAACAATTACCGGAGGGGCTCCCGAAACCGAGCTATTACAAAACTGGGATGCCCACGGAATGCGTGGCTGGGCCCGAGATTAAGAGTGCGGCTGCCGTAGAAGGCATGCGACGTTCGTGTCGATTGGCTGCAATTATCTTAAACAAGATTGATGGGTTTTTGCAAGTAAATGCGACGACTTTTGACCTTTTGTTTTATTTTCGGAAAAACGTTATTTGTAGATAGGTCGAACTACCGATGAACTTGATACGTTTGTGCACGATCTGATCGTATCGCACGGGGCGTATCCGTCACCGCTCAACTACAAGAACTTCCCCAAATCGATCTGTACATCCGTGAATAATGTGGCATGCCATGGCATACCGGATGACCGACCACTAGAAGATGGGGATATCATCAACGTTGATATTACTGTAATTGCGCGACATTCACCCAAATCCACTCAATTCTTATCAGTTTTCTTTAGGTCTACCACCAGGGTTATCACGGAGACTGTTCCAAAACGTTTCTAATCGGAAACGTTGATGCAGCCGGTCGGGAGTTGGTGCAAGCGACCGAAGCAGCCCTGAATGCGGGCATTCAAGTCTGTAAACCCGGTCGGAAATTCAACGAAATCGGCAATGTGATCGAACAGACAGCCAACATTTTGGGCTACAATATCGTACCGGCTTTCATCGGCCATGGGATCGGTCATTACTTCCACGGACCGCCGGATATTTACCACATCCGTAATGATGAGGACGGTGAGATGGCACCAGGCATGACGTTCACTATCGAACCGGTACTGACACAGGGCGGGCCGGAGATCGTGATTCTGGATGATGATTGGACGGCGATCACTGTGGATTGCGCACGGACGGCACAATTCGAACATACGGTACTGATCACGGATACGGGTGTTGAGATTTTAACGAAAACCGATTGAATTGCCGATTATCGCTAGCTTTATCTGACACATTTATTAGCATATGTGCGGTAATAAAACTATAAACTGGAACAAGTGGAAATGTGTCGTTTGATGTGGTAATCAGTGGTACTCCTGTTTCTCTCATTGTGTGTCTTTGTCTGATACATTTATCAGGAAATGTGCACAATTTGTGGTATTCTAAAAAATCCTTAGGAGCGTACAAAATCGAGACTAACGTGATTCTGAAATAAAAATTCTTAATCTCGATCTCTATCTTGGTGGTTCTGGTTTTTTAGACAACCGATTTTCGATAATTAAAACGACTTTTAAGAATCGATTTTCTTTTATATAAATGGTATGTACAGTGTTTTTTTAGTATTTTTTTTTTAATTTGAAAATTGTGTACATATTTTCACCCTCACTTTCAATTCTATACAATCTATTTTATTAATTTAAATGTAATAATTTTACAAATCATCAAAAGTGGGGCATTTTACAATGGGAAATAATCAAACGTATTGACTTGAGCCGTTGGCGAAATGAATTATGCGAAAATAACTAGCGCTCCAAAAACTAAAATTGTATAAAATGGAATGTTTTATACGCTTTCGCTCCCTATTTACAACAAATGTTTGATTGTTTCCCCGTTTTATTTACAATCATTTAATTAAATATAGCGTAAAGATGCTGACATATCTTTGATAACAATTCAATAGAAAAATAGATTTGTCTTACGTTCTCTATTCACAAAACTGGCATATCCGTGTGAAAATACGCAATTTTCCCAATTGTCAGTCAGCACATCTACTTAATAATAATAATAATAATAATAATAAAACCAATCGAGACGATATGTCAACATTGAAATAATAAAATTAATTCGGATTCTCGATCAACAAAATAATTATAATAAAAAATTGAAAGAATAAGAAATCGCTTTTGTACTGTAAAAATAATTACAAAAAGAAGATAAACCGTGGAAATAATCAACACAATCAGCTGCTGCTTTAGTTTAAAAACCGTATTATTGCACCATTACAATGTCATTAAACTAAAACACCAAAATAGTAATAATAATAATAATAATAATATAGAAAACGCAAAAAACAAACAAGCTGTTTCTGACACAAACATCTGTACAAAATATGAAAAATAATAAGAACAAAAAACATTTAGTTCTTAAAATAACTTATAAAAAATTATCACTTCAAAGGTGTTTATTTTTATGTAAAAAAAAAAGAAGAAAAAACACCAAGTCAATTCACAAAACAAATAAATAATTGGATAACAAATACGCCCCCCAAACTCGATGAAACATAATGAAAAATCTAACAAATTTCGGGTTTTCGTTTCTGTTTACTATCAATTGCAACACAATCCAGACAGAGATCTATAATTTTTCCAAAATAAACATAAAACAAAACACAAAAGTTACTCGATTTTATCAAGGAACCTAGTCTTTAGAGCTTCGTAGTTTTTTTTTAATTTTTATTAATTTAAAAAGAGAAAAGAAGAAAAATAACCTCATGTGCTGTCATCATTTAAACGTTCTACACGATACCTATTGTACGGTATATAAGGAGTTCGTGTTAAATCATTGTCTGTTAATACCCGAGTCCGATTTGGTACAACACCATCACCACGACCCATCAACCAATCAATACACTGTTTATGTTGCACATCACTAATATTTTCACTAGCCCATCGTTTCAACCACGCCCGGAATCTGGACGATAGTCGTTTCGTTATCGTTGGATGACTCTGGAAATGTACCAAAAACAAAACAAAAAAAAAAGCTATATAATTACATTCATTTATTCGGTAATTAATAGTATACCTTTCGAGCTTTATAGAAGGCACTTATTTTATAGAGGTAGCTGTCCTTATTGACTGCATACATAATCTTCGAGTCCTGTGAATTGAATTTACATTGCGTCTCGTCTGAGACATCATAACCGGGATGTTCAGTTTGATTACGATCAGGTAATGGTCGCTCTAATTTCCGTTCAAATTCATCTAAAATTCCATATCGTTTATCACTATTATCATCGTCTTCACCGCCGCCGCCGCCGCCTCCTCCACTATTACGCCGTTTCTTACTATCATTACTACTTTCAGACTGTCTTTTATTATTATCTTGATCATCACTTGATTCATTCGTATTATTATTATTGTTGTTATTTGTAGTTGAATTCTTCTTATCTTTATGACTATTATTATTATTATTATTGTTATTATTATTATTACTACTACTTCCACTATTCATACGTTTTTTATAGATACGTAAATTACGATTTAGATAAACCGGTGAATGTCGTTTATTATCAACATTTCTACAATCAGCATAACATTCTTTATAATTACTCCATTTTTTTGTTTCGTCGACTTTTTTCGAATCCTCCGAATCGGTATCCATTAATTCAATTGTCATACGACAATCCCTTTTATAAATGTAAATTTTAAAACAATTCTCATCTTGTACAGCTTTTTCAGCGGCTCGTTGATATGAGAATTCTAAATGTTGTCGACGATGTGCCGTTGTACATACACCACCGGTACCACCACGTTTTTGTTCTTTATTAAATAGATCAGTACATGCAATTGCTGTACGTTCTGTAACACAATGTTGTAATTGTCTTACAGCATACGATACAACTTTATCTAATGTAAATGCAATATATGCATGTATACCAAACATTTCTCTTAATGTATCTTCATAGGTATTTGCATCCATATTATTATCTAATAGATTTTTTACCATATCCAAAAATGCCACATAATAATCTTCAATTTCAATTTGTGGTTTTGGTTTTAATCGTAACGCAATTGCTGTACTTTCTTTACGACTCGAACGGTTCTTTGCTTCTTCGGCGGCTAGAGCTACGGCACGTTCATAGATTTTTGCTAAACGTTCACAGAGAATTGCATGTAAACGTAAGAATATATACCAGTTATTATTTGCCATAAATAACGTATAAGCTTCTTCCTAATTTAATTAAAAATAATAATTAATAATAGGAAAATCGATAGAAATTTCGCATCTTACAGGATCATTAGTTTGAGCATGCAGTGGCACTTTAACTTCATCATCCTTCAAATCCGGTTCTGGTTTAACTTCAATTTCACTACTATCATAACGACCTGGTGATTTACCAGGACTAGATTCACCTCCTCCCTTTGTTTTCGTATTATTTGAATTCGGACTACTACTTGGACTTTCATCTCCATCTTCCTTATCATCTATTAAATGTATAGAAAATTATTTTAAATTAATTTTACAAAGAAATAATAACAAAAAAAAAACAACTACCATCATCATCACGTTCATCATCTGTAAGTTGTTGTTTTGGATGGAAGAATAATTCCGGTAGAAATTGTCTTAATAAATGTTTAATACGGCGTTTTTCACCTTTCTGAATACCAGTTTGTCGTTTCACATGATGTATTAGAAGATTGGCAGCATCATCGAGAATTGTACGATCCTTATATGGGATGATTAAATGTGGTCCATTGATTGGTTCGGCACCTTCTTCATTTTGTTCGTGTCTCTGTTTACACAAAAAAAAAATAATTACAAAATAATAAATACACAACATTCTCCTATAACACGGCAGCAAATGTAGCGTTGAGAGAGATCGTGTTATATTGATAGTAATCTCAAATAATGCGTGTAATTTACAGGAGTTTTTGTAGCTATTTTGGAATCAATTTTTTCTTTTCAACGCGCTTAAACTAAAACAATTCATTTTGTTTTAAAAACAAACACGAAAATTCTCCAATATTCGTCAATTTTCGAGGACTTAGATGTTTGCATACATTTTACTACCGTATCGTAGGAAAAACTGTGTCATATTTGACTGGCATAATTACCTCATCAAATATTGTCTCAATTTCATTAAATAAACTCTTTGAGCGTAACGCTTTAACATCGGTTTGTTTAAAATTGATCCCTTGATGATCTAAACTTTTCAAATAGTATTTCTCATTCTGTTCACGCCATAATTTATTAAAACCCTTCTGTGCTTCACGCCATTCCTCTTCTTTCGCCTTCAAACGTCTTAATACAACTGGTACAGCAACGGCAGGATTACGTTTTAAACCTTCAATAATTTCATTCGATTTATCACCATAGATACGTTTCAATGCACGTTGATGTAATGTTGGTGATGAGCCACCTAAACAATCATCTAAACGAAATTTACTAACTTCATCAGCATTCATACGATTTAATTTTTTCGCAACACCTTCTAAAACACGTATCGTACTGGCATTTGTTTCAATTACAACATCTAATTCGAAACGTTCATCCTCACAACGATACATATATTCTTCATATTGTGTTTTACGTGAACTAACAAATGTACTATCTTCTGACCATGTTGGAAATGATACCCATTGATCATTTAATACTTCCTTACATAATTGTGTACGTCCTGAACATGTTAAGCCTTCTTGTGCTGGTGGTATTACACAATAACTGGCACCTAAACGTTTTGCTGTTGCTAAATCAATTTCAACTTGTTGTTCACCTTGTGGACGTTCAGAACGTGTCACATTATATGGGATTGGTTCAACATCATTTTGTCCAAGAAATTCACGGAACCAACGCATCAATTCAGGAAATTTACCCAAAAATGGTGTTACTATCATTATTAATTCACTCTTTGATATTATTTCTTGATTAAATAATATCAAACAACGTAAGAAATTATTGTAGACTTCTTGAGTACGTAATGCCTTACGAACCTAAGGGGAGAAAAAAAAATACAAAAAGAAGTATAAAATTTACAATAAATTTGGAATAATGTTGCATAGCTATGAGAAGGCACAATTATCGATTAGAAATAATACCTTCACTTTGACTTGCTTTTGATTTTGCACTATTTCCTTTACATGCCAATAAGAAAAAATAATAGGCAGGTTTAGATCGTTTAGTGCATTATACAAAAAAAATAATTGCTATAATTTACCTTATCAAAGAAAGCATAATCGTTTAAAGTACCATATTTTCCAGCTTCCGCTAATGTCACATCTTTACACGATGACAATTTATGTTTCTTGGGTGGTGGTGCACCATCACGATGTAATAAAGCCGGATAAGTTGGTGAACGTTTTAAATGGCCCGAAATATGGCTTGGTTTGTGCGTTAAATGCCTATCCATCATATTATCTCGATTATAAGGTTGTTTTGTTGGTGGTTTTTTAACAACAGATGTATGATCAACAACACCACCACTACCAACACTTGCACCAATATTACCACCACCACCACCACTAACAGCACTAATAATATTACCAGTACCACCACAATTTGCACTATTACCAATAATATTATTACTAATAGTTCCGATGCTGTTAATACCTCCACCACCTGCGGCACCAATAACACTAGCAACGCCACCGCCGCCACCTCCAACACTAATACCGCCGCCGCCTCCTCCAGGACCACCAACACCTCCTCCTCCACCACCACCACCACCACTACTATCATTTCTACCAGTTATTGATTGTTGATTCATGTTATTGGTTGCGTCCGGTAGAAATTGGCCAAATTCAGCTAACAGATCACTTTGATTTTCAAACAGTTTAGCGACTTGACTGTAAACTTCTTGTTCAGTCAGGTGTTTACCAGTACCAGGACCACCACCAGAGGATTCTTTCATTGTGCGTTGTTCTTTCTGATAGATGTGCAATATGTCGAGGAAACGTTTATATTTCTCTGGCTCCGATTGGAAACGATTCTAAAATAATTGGAAATTATTACATAAGAAAAAAATACGACTATTGGAATTTTATCCAAGAACCACGTGTGGGCAAAAAGTTTCCAAAGATCCAATAAAAAGATCCCTAATTAGGACGTCTTCATTAGGTACTTGAATAATATTCTGCTTTTGTATTTTTTTTTTCAAATAAACAGCGAGACTTACTTTAATTTTATTAACATAATTGATGGCATGATTGAATTGTACTGGTTGTTGATTTTGGGGCGCATCCGTATGCCCTTGTAGTGCCTGACTGGCGGCTACTTGTGTCGTTTGTAATGTTAACGAATTATTATAAATTGGAGTAACAGCACCACCGCCACCACTACCATAATTCGATGAATGATGTACAACAGGCACTGATGAAGGTGGTGGTGGTTGTTGTTGTTGTTGTTGTGTAGGTTGTGGTGTTGCAGTAACAACCGTTGGTTGTACATGTTGTGCCAATGATAATGGTTGACATGGTGGCATTGTTTGTATTGGTACATTACCAGATACATTTATTGTACCTGAACCACGCATAATCATCTTCTGCTGTTGTGGATCCGACTGTACATTGCCTGTTGGACTGGGCATACTAACAGACACTTGAAATGCATAACCCTGATCACTTTTTTGCACTTCAATTTTATAACCGGGCGGTAAGAATGTATTAAAACCAACAATTAATTCGGGGAAGCCTTTAAATAAATTCGATACTCTTTGAATAACACCGGGCGTATCGATACTTTGACTTTTAAATTCTTTCATAATATCTAGAAAGTCATTGTACACTTGTGGTTTCGAACCGAATTTAAATTTAACAAGATCTAAATAAGATAGAGCATCCTCAACTTTTAATCGTTGGAAATTACCACCAGGCGATTGCAGTTGAGATTGTTGTATTGGTGCCGATTGTTGTTGTTGCTGTTGTGATTGTAGCTCTTGAACTGAAGCATTTGGTGGTGATGATCCAGTGGTACGTAATTGTGAATGTCCACCACCACCACCTCCAGCGCCAACAGCACCACCACCACTACCAACTGTTAATGGTTGCATTGGTGTTGATTTACCAGAATGTGGTACAGCTGCAGCCGGCATTGCACCGTAACTAACCGGTGCTGGTGGATATAGTCCAGATTGCATTCCTTCACTAACCACTTTTATATTTGTAATTGTATTTGTTGTTGTATTAAATGTTGTTAATACAGGTGTTGATTGATTATATAATGTTACAGTTGCGACAGGGGATGATCCAGTAACTTCTTTGATTGTTGCTGTTGTTGTGTCATCCACTCGCAAACGTTTCATTTCAAATTACATCGGGGCGGCTGGAAGTTTAATAAAATTCAATTATATATAAAAAAAAAATAGAAAATTGTAAAGAAATCTTTGTAGAATATTTCAACCGAAAAAACCTTGGACGTTAATCGTGATATACATAAAAAAAAATCTTAATTGTTTCTTATTAAGACGTAATAAACATGCAAAACACGTCGAATTGTTACCCGAAAAAGGAGTACCTGCTTTTTTGAATAAATGTAAATTGTTCAACCCTCTTTTTCTAAATAAAGGATTTTACAATAAAAAAACCTTTGAAGGCACCTCTTTTGTTACCTCATTTAATATCATAGAAACAATTTTTTTTTTACAATTCATAGCTGAAATATTATCGAGAAAGTTTTATAGGTGCTTGTTTTATTCAATTTGCAAGTATTTCTAAAATTTACGAACGATATAATAATAAACCAAGTAAACTATTCAACAATTTAAAACCAGAGAAATGTTGAATTATATTTTGTCTGCATTAAAAATTTGCTGATATTGTGTAATTCAATATAACTTCTCTGTTATAAAAACGAATCTAATCGGATTTCAAACTTGAAAACATATAAACAATTGGTGGTGGTAAAATTAATAGACTATTAGAACAGTGTTTCTAAACCAACCGGTTTTCCGGAAAATGCTACCACCAATACTCTAAAAAAAAAAGTTCTGCTAATGGTAGTCAAGGCCTGCAGGTTCCTGCATTTTCTTGTACAATTTGGCCGATTCATGTTATAAAAAAGTTTGAAAAGCACTTTTTTAGAGTAATACTAATGGATTCCTAGTAACATAAAAAGTAAATTAGAACTTGAACATCTATTTTCTCCACGAATTATATTTTATTCTTATGATACAATTTTCATTAAGGATTTACAAGGTAGGGTTGAAATTTTCTAATTTTCAAAAATTTATATTTTCTTTCTATATTCCGACACTTTTTGTATTTTACAATTCTCTAATTTTAAAGAACCCTTTAGTATTTAAGAGAAGTAGAAAACAATTGAGTCGGGGACTGTTTTAAGAAGTAAAAAAAAATAACTGTACGAACTTAACAATCAGCTCAAAATTTTGGTAAACAATTTTCACTTGTCTATATTGAACATTTTTGAAAATTCAATACATTTAGCTCTTCTTTATTACTGTATGTACATTCTTCAGAAAAAAAATACATATTTCTTCTATAGGAAAATTGTGAATACGTTCCACATTATTCGAGAAACGTATAAGACGATATGTAATCAAATTTTTAAAAAGACACAGACCTTTTTGAATTGTATAACTCCAAATTCATGTGAAAGAACCTTGTTACTCATTCAAGACCTTAAACTAAAATGACCTAGTTTAAGTCCTTGAAGGTTGTATACAAATATTTTAATAATTGAAGAAGTTGCGAAAAGTAGGCGCTTGTGCTGAAACAATCTGTATACTTGGAGCAATTCGCTAACCATTTTAAAATTCGATAACTCTATAATTTGTATAATTATGATTTTAATTTGAAATTTACGACTGGTTGTACGTCACATGGACTCAGAGAAACAACAATAAAATATCTTCGTATTTCTTTTATGACGCAATTCACACAACTTCTCGTAAATTTAATAAACTTTATTAAAATGATAGGAATAATTGTACGGCTTATAAAGTCATTAGACAAGGAAATCGTTGTAGATTTTACCCCAATTTACATAAATTTTCCGGCTCAGTCATCAATACTGACCCCATCAGATATCAAATTCGAGTTTAAAGCAATATTTGAATTAATCAAAGTTGTTGGGTTAAATAACTTTTCCAATCATTTTTATTTTGGGAAGAGTCTATGGGCCATATACTGTTTCTTGCCTTCAAGGGCTAAAAGTTAGAAAACCTCTCAATTATTACATAATTGGTATCATTTAATTAAATTGTAAATTGTATTATGTAATCAAAATAAATTATGGTAGACTGTAGTTTGGTAATCCTTGGTCTAGCCCAGTAATTAGTCAGTATGTGTAAGGAAGAGGTATATAATGGATTGTCGCGTCAACTCAGACTTGCCAAAAAATTCAGGTACAGATGGTTAAAAGATGACTCTTCAAATTCTTCAAAAATTTTCTTACATTCTACAATTTTTGCTACTATTCAGGATTTCAAATAACATAAATGTAACTAACCTACGCAAGGAAAAAACAGTCCCTCTATTAAGACTTCAAAAAATTTATAATCTTCAAAGTTATTGAAACATATAAATGTTAGGAACTTTTCAAACATACATACATCATTTTTTTTGACGTCTAAAAATGTTTAATCTGGGCCAAGCATTACTTTTGTTATTAACGTTTTAAATGTCAAAATTAATGACTTTTTGAATATAAAATATTAAAGGCTGTCCTACACCAACTGACAATTAGATATCCTTGATGTCCGAAATTTTTTCATCGCAACTGTATAACGTCCCCTTTCTGGGTATAGCTCGTAACTACATTTTTTGCGAAATTGAGATTTTTAGTCGAAAACATCGATGAGTACTCTAATTTAGTGTAAAACAACTTAAAATGTGCAGAATGACAACAGAAATTTTTTTAGAGGTCTTTATTCACCTCGTATCTACACCCTCTGATTTAAACACCGCAGAAATTGTTTACATGGCGCCGCTAACGCATTGCTTACTGGTATAACTTTCTTATAATAAACTGGTAGATAAGTTTTGTGTCAAAAAATCTCTTTTAATGATGTTAAGTATTTTTTTGTTTTAATTATGACCTCGTATCTACATAAAAGTTTATAGCAAAAACTCGTATCTACGTAAAATCATCCACAGAAATCATCATCAGCTCTTGATTGCCAATGTGAATCATGAAATTTTCGTTGATTTTTATAAATTGACACGAAAAGAGTCTGAATTTGATATTTATTATTAATGTTTATGTATTTTTGATATTAAAAACAGTTTTTATTGATTCCTGAAAAATTACGATTTTGTAGATACGAGATAACCTATCATTTGAAATTTTACACTTATTTGGTGGACGGAGTATACTTCAGATAGTACGAATAAAAGCAATAATGTAAGAGTTGTACATTAAAAAAACAATTCTTTGAAAGTTATAATAAATAATACATCTATATGTCGTCGGCGTATTGTAAAATCCGTCATCTAGAAAACTGCATAAGTCTTGTCGTCTTAACAGGGGCTGTTTTTGTAGCTCCTGAGTATTTTCGACTTCCCCGGCTGTCATACTGTTTAGTTCAGTTTAGGTCTTTGTCACATTAGGCCCTTGGTTGTAAAATATCTAAACATTTCAGGAAATAATAGACTTCAAAATATTCACTATTTTACGATCTGCCTAGTCATTTTCTAGATGACGGATTTTACAATACGCCGACGACATATGTAAATTTTTTATAACTCCCGCTTCTAAAGTTCAATATTCGAGTGTTGTATGGCGGGGGTAAAGAACCGTATTCAGAGCATGGTATAACAATCTATAGTAAGCGTGCGTGAAAGTACAACACCGTGCGTGAAAGTACAGCAGCGTGCGTGAAAGTAAATAAGTAGTGATTTTCAACTGGATCAAGTGTGCGAGGAAATAAACTAACCTTACTATTTTCTAAAATTTTTTTAGAAATAATTAATTCTTTTCTATCTACAAAACTTTAGAATTCGTCGTTATAAAAAATTATGTTCGATACTTATGCGTAAAGTGAGGTATCCAGTAGGGTGAAATTGAAGAACTCGCTAAAGAGACTGACACATACACAACGAGATCTCGTGCGCTTATCCCCACTCGCCTCACGGCTCGTGGGGATACACAGCGCACTCGATCTCGTTGTGTATGCGTCAGTCTCTTAGACTCGTGCTTCAATTTCACCCTACTCGAAAACCTCACTTTACGCATACGTATCGAAAATAACTATTACCAAATTTGGATAAAATTGAAAGGCTAACAAAAACTACAGAAAACAAGAGGAAAATTTGGCAATGACACAGCATATTATCAATAACTTTACCAGATATTTTAGCCACATTAACAATAAAAAATGTAAACAAATAAACCAACTACAGTAACCGGCTGATTATTTGGTTTTTTGTTGTAAATAAAGTTTGTATGATAAAACAAAATATTAGAAAGTTTGAGCTGTTTTTTTTCTTCCCCAGATCCATTACTAATCAAACAAACAAAAAATAATACCTTTTTTTTTTGTTATCAATTAAAATGGTAATATTTTGAAGCTCTTTACATTATTTTTAAAAGAAATGACAACAATGTTTTTGTGTTATTACACACGCCAGATGCCATATTGAAAAACATTTCAATTCAGCTGATTCAAGCAACGACACGCCCACTTATTTATTTCTGGCATAAACAAAACCGGCAAAGCGACATCATTGCCATTATTTCATACCAACTAGCATATACGTAGTACGTATTTTCTACCTTTCTTTATTATTATTATTAATATTATTACTATTATTTGTTGTAATATAATTGAAATTAACAATAAATTAGTTCCAAAAAAAAAACAAAAAAACTATGTACTTTAAACTCTTATCATTCAAAAACGGAATTTGATAAAACTACTTACGTAATTGATAATAAATTTTGGAAAAACAAAGCATTACATAACACAAAGACAAAAATTGATAATCGGGCTATATTATTGTTTTGTTTTTTTTTTGGCCTAATAGGGTGGTAAGTGGAGTGCGCCTGCGTACACCGTTTCAAACGAATTTCAACCTTACTACTTTTAAAAGCAACAAAAAAAATGCAAATAATAGGATTTCGGTACGATTTTTAAAATATTCTGCAAATTTCCTATTTTCAATACGAAAATTACAACAGTACTTTCACGATTGACCTTGAAGTCAGGTCTCAACCCAAATACAAGTACAAACAATAGTACCGTAGTAGGCTTTGCCTTTTATCATCTGTCGTGTGTTGCTTTATTTTGTTTTTTTTTTATCCCACCTCCCGGACAATGAAACAAAACGAACAAAAAAAAAACGAAACTTACTCATTTTATTGTTATTATTTATTATTTAACATTTACATCATGTACCAGTAGGGTGATATATTCTAGTAATAAATGGAGTATTGCCGAAATTATGACATAATTTAATAATTATCATCATTAAAATGTCACATTGTTCAGCCATTTTGTTGTACTTTTACTATATTTATAAAGAATTAATTCACCAATTATCGTCACAACAATATCACCATGATGATGATTATTATCATTATTATTATTATTACTAGTAACAAACTCGATTTCTTTACGTTTTCTCTGAATTTAAATATAATTTTTTTTTAATCAAGTGAGAGGAGACACTCGTTTCTTTGTACAATCAACGATATGTGGCAACATTGCATTGCCCTCCAATATTATTTGAAACAATGTTGCCAATATTGACGGCGCGCACAACAAAACATACGACAACAATCAGGGACGGTACCGTAGCAAACCACCAAATCAACGATTTATTAATAATTTATGTGAAATTAATCACAAAAAATGTTATAATCTCAAATAATTTATCTTTAATATTTTTAATTTGTTTGATAATTAAATATTAAATAATAATAATAATTTGATTAATTTGGTGGAATTTTTCGTTACGCCCATGTTTAATTTTGCTTGTACATCTCGATACCCATGCATGAGTAATCTAATTGAGAAATATGGCAACATAGTGGTAGAGTTCGCTCCCGCGATCTACAAGGCTAGCTCCTGATTGGTCATGAATGGAATCGATAGGTATGTGGTAGGGGATTGGGGAACCGGACGTGTAAAGCAACACGACCACTAGATTATCAACCGTATTCGATTTTTCTATAAGGTTGTGAATCGTGTGATAGGGTCTTTGTCAAGAGTAAACAAATACATACATATACACACGAAAATCATCAGCATTACTATTATTATTAATATTATTGTTATTACGTTAGAAGATTTCGTCATTTTTTTTTGTTCGTGTTTTATTTATTTAATTTTTTAATTGTTCTAATTTTGATGTTCGAATGAATTTGTGGAATTTGGTCATTTTGCTGATGTATTGCTGCAGCAATCATAGGAGCAACGCCAACTGTTTACCATTTGTAATCTTATATACAACACGCTTTCCGCGGTTGCCAGGTCAAGTGTCCGCAACAACGTCGCCGCCACCGCCACTGACAAAACACCGCTCAAAACCTCCTTTCAAATAAATACAATTATAGACAAAAAAAAAACGCAAAATACTCAATTTTTATTGTTGGAATAGATGTACTCATATGGAGGTGAAGTGTGCGTTGTGTGTGTAACCACCACCTCCCACAATTAAACTTCGGAAAAAATGAAAAGGCTAATTTTGGAACGCCACGATTTCTCCCAAATTCTATTTAAAAATTTTGAAGAAAACAAAAAAATTTCGCTTAATTTAAACGTTAAACGTGTAGTCGATGGGAAATTCGTTTGATATTTCTTGTATGCTACAGTAATAAACAATTACACAACAACCCGACCGGACAAAAAAGTTAAAAATATGTCACACTTACCTCACAAAAGCCCCAATAATTGTTGATTGGGCGCAAATCGTTGTTTTGCCCAACACTGCACAAATTCCACGTGTGGAATTGTTGGAAAATTCACAAAAATTCAGACGATTTTCACTAGAATTTCCAAATGAGAAATTCTGATACATTTCTTAAAAACTGAATCGGGGTAAAAATAAAAACCCAACAACACGATACAATGACCGATTGTAGACTGGCCGTACGGAAATCTCAGAAGCTTGTTTGGAACAGTCCATCATATGGTTGGATCCGGGCCGTATGAAATACCAATACAATAATTACGGATTTGAGTAGTTAAAATTGGGAAATTATCGAATTTTAATAATTTTAATGACGACTGATTAGCATCACACAACCGATAATTCACCTGAATTCGTACAATTATCAAAAGAAATCTGACACAAATACCGTACACCCCTCGATGCGAATCGACTCGACCACAGATGATTTGATTGGAGTATTACAGTGAAGGTGGGGTGGCAGTTGTGCCAACCGTTTGAACAACAATCACAAACGAATCAAAAAAACGCGCCAAAATTTCGGGAAAACCCAACAATTACAATAATTAATAATTGATGCGGATTAGAAGAGTAATTTTATGAATTTTATCGAAAATCCCGCAACTGTAGTCGTGATAATTCTGGAATTTTCGATAATACCCCAAATCAAATCGGTGTTAATTGTTTTATAGGTTAGAAAAGTCTTATCAGGAAAACTCGGCAATAAACGAGGAAAATGTTAATAACACAACAATTAAAAAGTTATTGCTACAATTTAAACAATGTGCTCGATCGTGATTGGTCGATTATTGTTATAAAAGATAATAACAACCAATCGAGGCCCAGAAACGTGTCATTGTTGCAACCTAACTTTTAAAGTGATCGAATTCAACAATTTCCCAAAGAAAATGGTAAAATTGGTAATTTTCTTGGTTATCATCGGCTTGTGTCAAGCCACCGTCAAAATAAACGTTCCCGAATTGAGGTGTTTAGGTAAATCGTTGGATTCCCTCCAAAAAATTATTGTAATCACCCTTTTTGTTAATAGTTTGTAAGGCAAGCCTCAACGAATTGTTGGACGCTATCGAACGTGTAGATCCCAATCAAAAGATCGATATTGGTGGGTATCGGCTGGACGAACAGGGCAATTTGTTGCGGAAAACTGTACCACAAGCCAAATCCGAGACGCATCTTTCCGATATGATCGACGAGATTTGCGGGAAATTGGAGGATTATGTGCGGGGAACGTGGAAGAGTAATGGTACCTTGACTATCATGAAATTGTTGGATAAAGGCGGCATGAATCCGGCTTTTAGTCAAATCGATGTTATTCAAGATGACGATTTAAATCGTAGTTTAAAGTATTATGTATTAATTTCTGAAGATTTAATCAATGAAACTCCAATTAATACGAGATTTGTTGTAGTGTGAGGGCATAATGGAGGAATTTGAAGAGAATATTATCAAACACATCCAACAGGAGTCTGCAGATATCCACCAGAGGATCTGTCATGAAGAAGCGAGGTTATGTTCGACACCCGTCAAAAAAACAAACGAAGAATTGTGATAATTGCATTATATTAAATCGAAATTAATTATTATTAATAAAAATTGATAAAAAAGTCTTGTAGTTATTCAAAAAATTGTAAATAATTTGAAATATAGTTGCATGACAATTTGAGGTTATGTTGTTGTTTTGATGGTGACAGACGTTTGGTTTGCTGTTTGGACTCCACAAAATGTTCGATAAAGACACAAATATCGCATCGTATGAGATAGTGGCAACATTGGGACAATGTTTCGAGAGTCGAGCTGTGGTGTTTCTGGCCAAACATGTACCATCCGATACGATGGTAGCATTCAAGAAGTTCCACATGGAGCGCATCAAACAGGACCTGCATTTAGTCGAAGTAACCCCATCCGACCCCCAAAATACTAATAATTCCAATAAAATTGTTGTAGCGCGAGATTATCCTAACGAAACAACTCCAACATCCCAATATTATAACGTATTACGTTGCCTTCGTGCACGGCCAAGAAGTGTGTGTGGTCAGTCCGCTGATGGCGTTTGGTTCGTGTCGAGATCTGCTCAATACGCATTTCAACGAAGGCCTACCCGAGACCGCTATTATTCTGATCTTACGCGATATTCTAGACGCTTTAGATTACATGCATCGCAAAGGCTTCATACACAGGTTGTTTCCCCAATATCCCATCAATTCGTTGAGAATTTTTTAGAGTTTTCAGGTCGATCAAAGCGAAACATGTTTTGATTTCGGCGTCCGGCCGCGCTTGTTTGTCCGGCTTGCGTTACGCCTGTCCGATCATCGCGAACGGTAAATGGCAGAAACATATCCACTCGTTTCCATCCACCACCGCAACGAATCTAAATTGGCTGAGTCCGGAAGTGTTGGAACAGAATCTACAGGGCTACAATCAAAAATCGGACATTTACAGTGTTGGCATTATGTTGTGTGAATTGGCGAACGGCGCCGAACCGTTTGCCAGTGTTTCCACAACGTTAATGTTGACGGAGAAGGTGCGCGGCTACACACCACAATTATTGGATACAACAACGGTAACAAGCAACGAATCCACTGCGGATGGTTTTGTTGGTAATACGGTGGCGGATCGGCGATTCTCTGAAGATCTACACGAGATCGCAGCATTGTGTTTACAGAAAGAGCCACATCTCCGTCCTAGTGCCGGTCAATTGTTAACGCATCCGATCTTTAAACTGACCCGGAAAGGGTACTTTTTGCCGGATTTACTAAAACCAGCGATACCGTTAAGTAATCGAGTGGCGGCAAATACCGGTAATTACCATCAATTTGTGCATGAAATCGTAATAATTTGTTTTTTTTTTAGATGAAGTTACAGATTTAGATGTCGTCCAACAGTTTGCCGAAATGGACGTGTACGCTTGCGAATGGGATTTCTAATCAATTTGCTTTTTTGTATATAAACTGATAAGACAGTATTAGATTTTATAATTAATTTAAAAATTGAAAAGAAAAAAAAACGATAAAATTGTGTGTATGTGGGACGATTTAATAAAAAATAAGTAAATTCGATTAATTAGAATTTATTTTTAATAAACAATTGAATCTAAATGATACTTTTTGGTAGAGAGTAACGTATATTTTATCACGCCAACAAGTACGGCTTTATCTACTTCTAAAACCGTTCCTGAATAACGAAAATAATTAAAAACAACTTCAAAACCAACTTAAAGTAAAATAATAGTCATGTAGGGCACCAAGCGTGGAAATACACAATCCTCAGACAAGGGAAAAGAGTACGTATGCAATAATTAGCTTTTTCATTGCAGTTGTGTCCTATTTTATCGATGGTACTTTACCATCGAGTAACGGTAAAGTGTTTACTTTACCATCGAGCACCCATAAATGAACAAAAACAATTGGTAGTTGTTTACAGAAATCAAATAACAACCAACAACTGTATGAATAATTAATGTTATAACTTATTAGAAAATTAAAGAGTTTTAAGGGTAAGTATTTGAAAAAATCTTGTTCGGCACACGGTGGTAAAGTCTCTTTATCCACTCGTGGATAAAATATGACTTTACCACCTTGTACAGTAAATAACTATTATTTAGAGATTAGCCTGTAAATTACATGTAGTTTAAACAATGACTGCTACGTTCGTCTTTTTTTAGCACGAACTGATTGCTTGTTACAGCAATCGAGACGTATAACGTTTCCAGCAACTAGCAATTGCAATTACAACAGCAGCCCTAAAAAAAATTATCTAAACAAGGCATCCGCCCATGCACACTGATTAGGCACCGCTCCGACTGAAAAATACACAGAGATTGGTGAGAAATAGAGCGTGTGAATTGAATACCGTGTAATTCGAGAACTGGATCTTTTAAACAATCTATGATCCTAGAATAATTCCATGATAGAAGGCATTATTATTCGAGCGAATTAAAACAAGACTAAATAATATGATGACTCACCATTTCACCAAAGAAAAGGTATTTTCAGATTGGTACAGGGGTGTCCGATCAGGATCTTGCGGGCACTTGAATAGCTCGAGTGCTAAGTGACAATTTTTCGATCCATCCCAAAATTAAATGAGAATAAGAATAAGTCACAAATGAGCAAAATTCCTAAACTTCTAAAAACAAAATAAACGAGTGGCTTAATGGAATTTGTACTTTACGCAAAATAAAAATGAAAACCATTGTACAGGATGGACCATTTTCGATGGTTTTCCTATAAGGAAAGCTCGTACAAAATAACTGATAGCACATTCCTGTCCTACTTTTTCCTGACTAGTCAGATGGTGCAATTAGATTTTTGCTATGTTCTTTTGTTTTCGAGTTATTTCCGGTTTTTCATTTTTTCGCGATTTCGAAGATGCCTTATATCTCGTAGGCTTTCAAAAAAGTTGACGCTTTTTCCACAGTTTCTAGTGTAGTTTTTAAAGCTGATTCTATTTAGCTAATTAGATTTTCTCTAGCTCTCACCGTTTTTGAAATATAACACAAACTTATGTTTTTTTAAATGGAACCTATATTTAATTTATCGCTCATTAAATTGCTTATTTTTTTCTGATTTCAAATATATATAGTTTGATATAGTTATTATCAAAAATGCGGGAGTTATTTTGAAAATTTCGATTTCGCAAGTAGTGATTACAAAAATTATACTCGAAAGGACTTTAGTGTGCCATGAAACAAATTTTACCTATTGCAAAATAAGAAAACAAAAGAATAAATAAATAGCAACCAAAATAATAGTTCGTTGACAAGCTAAAAAACGATTGTTTCATAGCACTCTAAAGTCTTTTCGAATATGATTTCAGGAATTTTTCCCTTCGAAATCGAAATTTTTCAAATAACTCTCACATTTTTGAAAATAACTATAGCAAACTATATATATTTGAAATCAGAAAAAAATAAGCAATTTAATGAGCAATACATTAAATATATGTTCCATTTAAAAAAACACAGGTTTGTGTTATATTTCAAAAACGGTGAAAGCTAGAGAAAATATAATTAGCTAAATAGAATCAGCTTTAAAAACTACATTGAAAACAATGAAAAGAAAATGAACTTTTTCGATAGCCTACGAGATATGAGGCATTTTTGAAATCGCGAAAAAATGAAAAACCGGAAATAACTCGAAAACAAAAGAACATAGCAAAAATCTAATTGCACCATCTGACTAGTCAGGAAAAAGTAGGACAGGAATGTGCTATCCGTTAGTTTGTACGAGCTTTCCTTATAGAAGGTACCCTGCAAAACCATCAAAAATGGTCCACCCTGTACACCCCTGGTTAAGCCAATTAATCTGAAACTATTTTATAAGATCATTGTATTCTTAATATAGTGAGGTTAATTTTAAAGATCTATTTCTACTCTATCTTACTTCAACTCAGAACAACCTATTGTTGTCTTGTTTATCACGTGGCTAAACAACATGCCGCCACTGTATATAACAGTTTTGAAGTTATTTTTAACTATTTCGTTATAATTGGCGGTAATAATCAATTTGTAAACGATATAATACAGATTAAATACAGGGTGATTCAGCTAAAATCTGATACGATAATTTCCTTATTTGTTTGTCTACAAATAATGAAATTAACACATATTTAAGTGAATACCGCTGCTATAATACTTAAATATATAAAAAATAAAAATGTCGAATTGTAAAATAATGGAATACTAAAATAATTGTCAACAATAGATCGGTTGACACTCTTTACACAAATTAACCAATTCAGCATTATACCCTTCGATTTGTACCGTACAACTAACCACATCTAATCGATTCTTGATTAAATTGGTGGCTTTTTTGAGAATTACATCTCTATCACAGTAACGATCTGTAGAACAAATCAATAATTGAATAATTTACAAAATAAAAATAATATATACGTACCCACACATAAATGTACAGAAACCGCATTTTTCCCAGGCGATAATGTCCACATATGCAAATTATGGATATGTTTAATATTTGATAAATTCTTCAATTCATACAACAGATCATTCGTATTCAATGGACTACCTTCTAATAATAACCAAATCGAATCACGTGCCACTTTAATTGTTGTACAAACAACAACAATCGAAAAGATCAATGTACAAATTGGATCGACAATCTTAGCATTCGGATAAAATTTAATAATAATTGCACTAATTAATACACCGATACTTTGTAATAAATCACCTAATACATGAGCAGCAGCTGCACGTACATTAATATTCGTATTCGTATCGTTATGATTATGATTATGGCAATAACCGTGCAATACAGCACCCATTACAATATTAACAACAAGACCTAATGAAGCGATCAACATCATTGTATTTGCTTCAATCTCATAATCTCTTTTTAGTAGCCGATTAATCGCCAACATTGCAAAGATTGCCGCCAACAACCAAATGGTTAAAACACTGAGAAAAGCACCGAGAACTTCGGCACGATAATAACCGAACGTCATGTGTCTTGTGGCCGGTCGTTTCGATATCCATATCGATAATAAAGAGATTAGGAAACCGATCAAATCGGAGAATAAATGGGCCGCATCTGTCATCACGGCTAAACTATGCGCCAATAAACCACCAACAATTTCCGCTAACATAAACAGGAAACATAGTATTGATGTTATCATCAACTTTTTCCAGGCTTTATTATCGCTGCAATTACTCGTCTTGTCGTGGCAATGGAATTCTTCGTCTGTCTCCACATAACAATCCTACAAATTTGAATAATTAAAGAAAATATATAATAATGATAAATGATAATACGTTGATTAATAAAGGTGAATCTTCTAAAGTGTCCAAATGTTCGTCCATCCTACGATTTTCCGGCGTTTCGGCTGTAACAATCGCAAGATTGTGCGTGTTATTGATTAAATCGTCTCGTCCATTCTCCCATGGAGGTCTCGGACACGTGCATGTTTTCACAATGGTATTTTCATCGTCCAACAGGAAATTATCATCATTCTTACCAAAATGTCGTTCACAATGTTTATTCATTTGAACAAACTTTAGAGAGTGTTTATCGAGATTAATTGTCGACTAATTAGAATTAATTTGGAATTTATGCATTGTATAAACTTAAAAAATTAAATAACAAAGAAATTTTGTTAATAAACAAACAACTTTTGTACTGTAATTATTGATAATGGAGACGATTCGAGTCTGGTATAAAAATCAAATTGACAATTATTTGACAGCTGTTTAATTGTAACTAATTGTAGCACTAATTGCGCGGTTGCCACAACTTTTGTAGTGTTTCTACGTTTGTGATTGGACGATTCTAGTTTGTTTAAATTCAAACCCACCAATCAGATGATGGTGGATAATACGGCTTCACATATACAGATGTGGCATATTATCTAGGGGTATACGGAAATTTATAGGATATATGGTAATATAACTTAACATATATAACATGAAAAACGTGGTCTCTTAAGTAGACCGTTCACATCCATCTGTAACTTAATGTGTGATCATGCGTATTGCAAATATTAAATTATGTGTCTGCAGGTGAAACAACATGATAGTACTATGCCGTTTTGGAAGCTATTTGATTGGCTCACGTAAAAATAGATCGTTTTAGAAATCATTTGATTGGCTTACTTAAGAAAATTACTATAAAGTTGAACACAAACCAACTTTACGTTACGTTAAGTTAAGTAGAACAAGTTTCCGGTACGTTACTTACGAATGTGAACGCCGACATTTATCGCCATGTGGTGGAACTTTTTCTTAAGTAACGTTAAGTTATGTTACGTTAAGTGGATTGAATGAGCCATTACACTCAAAATTATAAAATTTGATATTTTTCGATACTTTTAGTAGTCTTTTTATTTAATCTAAGGACTTGAGCAGTTATCACTATCAGCTCAATAATAAAATAGGTTTTTATTCCAATACTAATTGTTAAAATCCTACTTTATCAACTGATAACTCATTGGTAAAATAGCACTTTACCCACTAGAGAGTTTTAACAGTTAGTTTTCCGCCTTGTGAATAAAGTGTGGCTTTACCACATTGTACGGTAAATAACTATTTATAGGCCGCGCATGTTAGGATGGCGAGAGCTCTGAACACGCAGTGAATCAACTGTTGACGTTTATTTGAATTTTTCCAGTAACGTAGTCATTACAAAATGTACATAGGGTAATTAAGTAGATTAATTATTAAAAAAAATGTATATTTGAAAATTAAGATTTATATAGTATGTTTATATTAACAATCTGTCTGTCAGATTTTCCCGATAGTTAACGACGTAATGTTCGGTCTGCGCCGGGCTTCACCATTTTAAAACGCGCGACCAGTATTTACTTACATTACAAACAGTGACAGTGACCTAAAAAATAAGCGTATTTTTACTACTTGTGGTACGTTCGTACCCTGATTATAGTCGAATAGTTATACACTTGTAGTTAAAACGAATTTGTTAACTTTATCACTGTGGAAATTCCTTGATTGCACGATTCTGCTAGAATTATCATGAGACGAACTATAACAAGACCTTAGTTGGTGGCTAGGCAACCAGTAATACATTTAACAAAATATCTCTTCAACAAATTTGAATTATTTTCATTTCTATTTATAATCAATGCTAAACTGTATAAACATATAAATCTAAAGCCTAACTTTAGCCAAGAATTCGAAAATGTATTTAATTTAATTCACTGTAGTCGTATTAGTATTTTGTGAATAATGGCCGGAAACGGAAATGCAAATTTCCTAACGAAATAATATAGAATAAGTTGGGGAAAAAAAAAGAAATGCAAAAAAGGAGGAATGAGCGAATCGTTTTAGTTGCGGTTGAGATTTTCTAATATTAATTTTAATTTGTCAGTCTCAAAAGGCATTATGGCACATTTAACAGAACTGCCTATATAAACTCACCCCCGAGTGTCATAAATTAGTCAGGGAGTAAATTTCTATGTCAAATTATGTAAATGTGACAGCCCGAACAGCGATCCCACTCCGTCTCTCAAATACATTTGTGTATCGTTCTATAACAACCATAGACTTTATAATAATCACAATAATCGACCAATGTGAGGGACGGAGAAGGAGAGAGAATTGGAGCGAGGCAGACAGAGATTGTGGTGTAATTATAAAAGTTTATTAAATGAATATTAACGAATCAATACAATGCTAGAATAATTAAACTCATAATCATCGATTGATTCTAATTGAATTTGTAATAAAAATTCGTGTATTTGTCTATTTTTTATTAACTCATTGGATTTATGATGTCTTTCATAATCATCTCCATCCCTTAGCGTCTGTCATGAATCATTTATTTTGTTATTTGTTTGCGCTCATCTCAAATTGCATGAATTATCTTCAATTTGCTGCCAACAGTCGACCATCTCGTGCCATTGAAATTTGTCAACAATTGAACAATAAACAATAATAATAATCATCGATTTTGATTTAATTAATAATAATCTGTTTTATATTTAATTGTACACAACCATTTACACCCCTTATTGTCATGAATTATTAACTAAATGGTATTGCTAGAAGGCGAGGGTGCACTGCGATAAATAAAATTACAATAAAATGTCGTATGGGAGAGAAAACCGTGTTGTGCGAGAGCACACAATGAAGTCGGCGAAGATATTTCGAGGCTCTAAACGTTTTTTATTGCATTTCACTGTTAATTGTTTGTACAGATAAAATTATGGTCGAGGCTATACGAAAAGTATGGTACGTGTTATACGAAACCGCGTTATATAGAAAGAGACAGAAATAAGTGTATTGAAGTAAGGGGAGATTGTATTTTTAATTATTACCAAAGAGGGTGACAAAAGATTTGCTGTTAATTTTCTGAACTATCAACTTTAGTGTTTGCTTCGTGTAACGCGACTGTCTACAACGCATAATATCTCCCTCGTTTTACACTTTTTTATATACAAAAGAGCTAAACCTAAAAATACGATTAAAAGAGTTAATGAGAAGTAAAACAAGACGAATAAGAAAAAATCACAGAAAGTAAAATAAGCTTAGAAAAAAGGGATCAAAGAATGAAAAATAGATTGAAAGAAATGAGAAGACGAAAATGTGGAGAAAGCTAGAAATGAAATAAAAATTGGGAGAAAAACAGAAAATAGAGGCGGGGAACAGAACAAGAGCAAAACAGGGATCGAGAACACAAATAACAAAATATAAATAAAAAGAAAATAATATAAACATGAACAAGAATAGGGAGAACAACAAAAAAAAGAACAGAAACAAAAAAAGCAGCAAATAGATACGAAAAGAAGCACAGGCATGTAATAACAACAAGCAAATTAAGCAAGAAACTGTGGAAAGACATGAAGGAGACAATATCAAGTAGAAATAGGACAGAAAGGGGAACAAAATAAGCAGGCGATGATATGAAAGCAGAATAGGAAAACCAAACAAGAAATCGAGCGGAAATCTGAAGCAGAAAGAACTGCAATGCAACAGAGGAATATCAGAGGAACTAAAACCAAAACAATAAAGACCGCGAACAGAAAAAGAAACAACAAAACGACGAAGTACAAGAAGGAGAATAGACGAAGCAAAAAAATAAATCCAAGAGATGAAGTAAAAACTCTGGAAGAATGTGAAGAAGACAACATCAAGAAGAAATAGGACAGAAAGGAGAAGAAAAAGAAAAAAGCAGACGATAGAGATATGAGGGGAAATTAAGAAGACTAAACGAGAAATCGAGCAGAAATCTGGATCAACTCAGAAAGAAGTGCAAAACACCAGAGGAACATCAGAGGAACAAAAACCAAAACAGGAAATGTCGAGAACAGGAAGAAAAGCAACAAAACGGCGAGGAACAATAAGGAGAGAAGGCGAAAAAAGTACGAAAGTCATGTGTCTAAATTCAAGAAATCGGGCAAACACTGGGAAAGAATGTGAACAAGACAATATCAACAAGAAAGAGGAACAGAAAGGAGAAACACAAAAAATAAGAAAAGGATGAAGACTAAACGAGAAATCGAGCAGAAATCTGGAGCAACTCAGGAAGAAGTGCAAAACAGCACAGGAACATCAGAGGAACAAAAACCAAAAGAAGAACTGTCACAAACAGAAAGAAAAACAACAAAACGACGAAGCACAAAAAGGAGACGAAACAAAAAAAGTAGGAAAAGAAAAATAGTCATGTGGGTAAATTCAAGAAATCGAGCAAAAGTGTGGAAGAAGTGGAAGAAGATAAGGACAAGCAAGAAGATTTGAAAAAATGAGCACAGAAAGCAAAATTCGAGTGATAATCTAGAGAAGAAGAGGAAAAAAGCTGCAATAAAGATGAAGATCAAGACAGGATTTTAATAGAAAGATAATAAAGAAAGAAACAAGAAGAAGAATAAATAACAAAAAAAAACTCGAGGAATAAGAAAAGGATGCGAATAAAACAGTCTAAGCGTAACGGAAACGTAAACGACCATTGACAAAGCAACGGATGCCATAATCATTAACACGTTAATTTTAGTTGTTACAGCATTGTAAAACTAACGATCTATCTATCCTTGTCCGGTCTTCAATGATAGTATAGTTTTAGTGTTAGTGGTGGTGATTGAGCGAGAATTAGTGGTGATGAAATAATGCTAACGCAGCTATAAGTTGCGCGTCGCATTCTCTCCCAATACGTCCAGGATAATCTGGCTAGATAGGGGCGTGTCCGTGGTCAGAGGTTGCCCTTAGTACATGTGTTTTTGTCAGATAATAGATAGTATGTCTCCTGGAGGCGGTGATCTGCCATTTATCATAACCCGAAAAACTTCCACCACGTATTTGTGAATTATACGATTTTTACGTTATTGTTTGTGTTGTTTGGACAGTTTTATATGTTATTTATTGCAACTGTCCAAAGTTTATCTATATAATTTCTATGACATATTATTTGTGAAATAGAAAATAGCCAAGGGTCGGCCAAAGTGATGCGAGAGACGATCAAAAGAAGAAAAAAAAAACAAAAACAGAACGGACTACAATTCTTACCGAGTCATTGTATTGTCGTTTTTTTCTTGTTTCAGTATTTGTGTGATTATAAAATCTATTCATTGATTTGCATAAAACCACCCCCAACAATAATGAAAACAACAAGCATCAGATCAAGATCAAAATCAATATGAAATTGGTTTCTCTTTTAAGAGGAAAAATAAGAGGTGCGACGACGCCCTTACCGCTCGACTCCGACTATCTAATGGGTTGGTGGTGACTTGCATTTAAGCCCTTGTTAATCCACCCTATAAACTTGTATCTTTGTCATATATAGAAAATTCGATTCAATTAAAAACTACGATTTGAAAAAGCGACTAGTTTTGTGTAAGTCAACTGTAGCGCTGACTTGGCAAATTGGTCAATACCCAGACGGGAAATTTTCCTAAACGGCATTTAAGTGTCGAGGATTTTACGATTACAGCCAACCCATAGAAGTTGGATGCTTTGTCGACAAAAACTAGCGAACCTAACACAGGACCGTCTTTTTCTATTTAATTTTTATTTGATTTTTTAATACGGTTTCGGTTGTTTTTTTTTTTAAAATTCATGCCGCATACGAATATGTAAAGAAACCGTTCAGTCTGGCGAAGGTGTCCTGTTTGAATAACGATGAGCCGAGTCGAGATAGAGATATGATGTTAAAAGAATTGGAAATGCATAATTGTATTGAATGCAATCCGTGTCGGACGAGTCTAGACAATTAATCGCTTTCACCGCACACACACACTCACAAAATTCTGTTGATTGTGCGATTTGAATTTTTAGGGTTCGCCCTGCCTTCGGTCCTGTGCTGTTCTTTTTTTTCCTGCTACTTCTGGATAGAGGCGTGTCCCGGTCACAAATTGCAACACTGTGGCGACTTTAATCGCATTTCCACTTTTTACGACCCTCCAATTGGGAAAATTGACTTTCTAATCGAACCAGTTGCCCGGATTCCATATTACTATATCTCTCTTTGTTGTGTCCTTTTTGTTGTTGTTGTTGTTTTTTTGAAATAGCCAGTCGTGCATGACGTTGCAATGAAGTGGCGATTGTTTCCAAAGCCGCGATCATCGATAAAGGATATATTTCTTCATTGATTATGCATAGCTTTCATTTGATTTATCGATAGTTTAATAGAATAAATGCTGATCCGGGGATGGATGGCGATCGAATTTACAATTGAGTGTTAAGACCGCCTTACAGAAGTCTCCCAATCTACCCACTTACATAAATTTTACATAAACTGTAGATGAACGGACAAATAACAATAAAGAATCAAAATTAAATTCATTGTTATTGATTTAGATTATAAATTGAATTCAATTGTTTGAAATTACAGATTACAAGTGGGCGATTTGATTTTTCCGGGGGACGAAAACAAGGAAAACCGTGTTGTAGTTGGACAATTTGCATATTTAGATCAATAATGGCACAGCGCCATAAATGTTACTGAAGCAGTGGCGGCACTCGAACTGGGCCGGAATTCGGAAAACTAACAGTAGACTTCTACGTTTCTATGTTTGTAAAGTTGGCGTCAGGGCCGGAGTGGTGATGATAAATGGCCCGGTCGTTAAGCAGTCAACAATGGGCTCCAATACCATTACCATTAAATATTCAAACTTCATTAGTTTGCTTGTGATACATGAATATTTTGGTGTATATACAGAGTGTTTCGGCACAAGCGCCCACCTACCACAACTTCTTCAATTATTAAAATATTCGTATGCAACCCTCAAGAACTTAAACTAGAACACATAAGCACTTAAAAAGCTAAGCACATTTGGTGATCTAGTTCTTGAGGGTTGTATACGAATATTTCAATAATTGAAGAAGCTATGAAAGGTGAACGCTTGGGCTGAAATAGTCTGTATATAATTATATATTATATGGGTCATTCCACCAAAAAAAATCATTTTTACGGGGCGGCGTCCGCCGATTTTTCTTCAAATTTTGTGGAGGTGTTCTCTACTTACAAAAAAAAATCCCTGAAAGGTTGAGCTCTTAATATTCGGCCGTTTCGAGGTTATGAATTTTTGAAATTTTGAAGAAACAGAAATTTCAACTTTTTCATCAATTTTTTTGAGGTAAAAAACCTTTTTTTCAAAATTGGTAAAATGTTGGTTTTTGTAGGAAAAATTCTCAGCTTTTTAATGGAAATATTCATTTTTTCAGATACGCAACGGAACACCCTTTAAAATCCAATCAAAGTGAAAAAAGCGATTTTTCTCCCAGTGCGGCGCGTGGTACCTCAAATTTGACATTTTTTTCTGAAAGCTGAGAGTTTTTCCCACAAAATATGTAATTTTTACGATGTGCATATTTTTTGTTTTTTTACAATTAAATAAACTGCAAAATCTTGAGCACAAAAAGCATACTTTATAAAATTTAAAAAAAAAACAATCCTGCTAGGTTACGAAGACATTCCAAAATTCTTTGTTTGATATCTGTTCTTCTCCAATACAGGTATCAACCAACTACAGTCACAACGAAGGTAGCAGATGTTTGGCATGTCCAAGGTATATTTTTATGTATCACAATTGGGGTCGACACGTTCACTAAGATCACTAAGAGTGGAACTTTATATACTATCTTGTTTTGACTACTGTACAAATTTTAAAAATGGGCGGTAACGAAATTCTTCCTGTGCACCTGGATTGTTTGCCTACCCTGTATGTACTGCACTGAAACAAACTGTGTTCCCAACAATTTCCTGGAAAGCCCGATCACCCGGTAAATCAATCCGGCCCTGGTTCAAGTCCTTTAAAAGGTTTGTTAGGTTAACAAAATCGTGTAGTGATGTGTTCTTGTGGACGTTACGCCGCTGTTTTTGGTAGAAACATAGTTAAATTTATGTATAAGTTTAGAATAAATTTGGCTGTACAACTAGCCGTTAATGCATCCAAATAAATTCTGCTGTTTTTTTGTTTTGTTTTGTGTCTTCTTCTATTCGTTAATGTGATTTGAATTTTTTATAAAAATACCTACAAATCAAGAACGTATTTTGTATGTCGGCATCTGTTGTGACAATGATTTAAATGAAGGTGATGTTGTACATTATAAAACAATTAAATTTTATTATTTATTACAATTTATTGAAATTCTCCGGTTCGGTTTATCGTTTTTGTTATAGAATAGAAATTTCGGGAACGGTAAATCCAAAGATTACAAGAATATTTATAATGTGGTGATGGTTGGGAATTCGGACAAAGAGTTGTGCAATAATTATAATTTCTTTTTAATTACTATAGCGTGCCTGAAAATACACTCCTTTAATGGTATATAGTTAAAGTAATTAACATGTTTTTAGTCAAATCTCGATTATTTATAATAAATTCAGAACGTTAGTAGAGTCGTAATATTGCTTGCAGTGCCAGTGCTAGTGATTCCTCGAAGAATGAGTATCACAAAAATCTCTAAATACTGCTGTTTTCGTGATCTTTCCTATGCTTTGATAACATCTCTATTTTTAAGATTTTCCAGATAATAGCCCACATCTGTATGTTTGTCTTGTAATAGTGAAACTACCATTAACGTTATAAAACATTCGATTCACTTAAATTTAATAATTTAATTCATGATTTCCTAATAGTCACGTTGAAGACGTAAAATTGTGTAATTACCACCGTTATTAGAGGAAAAGTTGTATTTAATTTAAATTATAATGGCTTAATTAAGTTTTGAGTCTTTATTTAATGCAGAATTTTCCATAGCATAATACTCCTCTTATTTACACGGTCTAAGACGGAGTCTCTTCATAACAACATTCTCCTATAACACGAAAGAGAATTAAACAGTTTCTAGAACTTTTAGCTAAACCCGTTCTTTGCTTTCAACATTGATTGTTAAAATGCATAAATATACAAGGACTTCTCGATAATTATTGAAAACCAATAATATTAAAAAGAAATCGTATGATTTCTAAATCTAAAATATCGTGGCCTACCGCAATTTATGATTTTTGTATTTATAAATTAATTAATGGCGTTAAATTATATATGAATTTTGTTTTGAGATAAGCGAAATGCAGAAAAAGACAACTGCAGAAAAAAATCGAGCCTTCAGGTAACGACAGAAAGAAAATAAACCAATAAAAAAACTGAACTCTAACCCGTGATGTGAACATTGTGTATTGTTCACATCACGCTCTAACCTAAGAAGTTTCATTTCTCACGCGCGAAGTTCTACGCACTTTCAATTTTTTTGAAGAACTTCTTTCACTTTTAAAATATTTTTTTTCTATTTTGCGTCAATAATAGCGCTATTATTAAACTTGCTACTGTATCGAAATGAGCTCAATTCGATACTAGTGCTGAAAAGTAAAATGTAGGAATTTTTTATTCCACTAGATTGGTAACATTTTCATTGATTTTGACAACTGTCAAAAATCATAAAAACAAGATACTTAATATACCGTTTTTCGTACTGATCTTTGGATTTATCGGGTAGTAAATTGCTTCCTGCATTTTCAGCAATTTCCCTTATTTCAGGTGGAGTACATGAAAATTCTTCACTCATTGTTAAATAAGCAATTTGGCGAAAAAAACAATTGACTAAGAGTGAAAAATAAAACAATTGAAGTTTCCTAGCTGAATGTTCAATTGTTTTTTTTAGTAACACCAACTCCCACCAATTTCCTTAAATATCAAGTCTTGCACATATTTTTTGTAAAAAAGGGCACAAAATAGGCAAAATAGAAAAAATAGTATAAAAAACTCGTGTCAGAAGTCGTATATTGCACTCGTCCTTTAGAAAACTCCCGGTTCCGCCGCTCGTTTTCTAAACTTGGAATCGTGCAATACCTGGGCGACTTCTGATACTTGTTCTTTAATATACTATTATAGTAATCAGTCACATTTCACGTCTTTTAAACAGCATACCACATAGTTGGGGATTATTGGAGCGTTCAATTGCACATTTGACATTTGTAATTTCACCTTTACGCAGCAAATTTGGTATAATAATGGTTGAAGTAGTTAACTAGATTTCAGTTGGTGCACTTGAATCTAGAGATATTTCTTGTTTATATACCAACAGAGATTTATTAGTCGTTTGGGGATTTTCTTCATGTTGGTAACATCAAAATGTGAAAAATATGCGAAGAATTCAACAATCAACATACCTGTGTTCTTTCTTGTTTGTCAAAAATTAATTGTTTGTAATCGTTATTTCTGATGAGTTTCTAGAACATGTGCATCTTTTTCGTTTTCCGGCCTTTGAAAATCTTAATAAGGTAAATTAAATTTTAATTTATTGCTATTTTTGCTAAATATTACCAGGGTGTTTAGTGCTTATTTCTTTTCCGACCTTTTAAAGGCATACGTACGTATTTAATAAAGTAAGTTTTAAGTTTATTTCATAAACAGCTTATTTAAGAACCATTCTCGGTCCAGAGACGTACTGAGTTAAATGACATTTTATAAAACTAACACAGACAGAAATCTCCCGATGAACGTAATAAAAATAAATTATCAAAAGCCTTGCTATAATTTTGCCTCATTTTCAGTCAAAAGACGCAACGGCGTCTTTTATGTAGAGGCCGTATTGTCAACTAATATCCTTTACGGACGCCTATGCATTGCAGGTCAGATACAACGCTTTTCAATTGATAGGTAAACATAAGAAAAGCGATCTACCTACCCTTTTACTAACACGCACCCATCTGTGTCAACTCTCGCCTAAGCTAGCTGAAAAAGTTTGTGATGCATTAAAATAAAGCAAAAGCAATAAGGTAAAAACTACCCAGTAGTTGAACAGATTTCAAGGTAAAACGTATTTAACCCTAATTTTACTAAAGAAAAATGACAAGTCAATCCAAAGGGTGTTTCTTCTAAAAATTTGGTAAATTTTGGATCAAATAACGAGTAAAAAAATAAAAAAATAATTTTAACAAGCTTTTTAAAATGTTCTAAAGAAGAAGTAGTATAGTTGAGCGGTATATTCACAGAAGCCGCAATACTTGAACGTCTCGGGAGCAAGCATGAGATACAGCTGAAAAATTATTCTATTGTTGATAGCGGAGGATATTAAAAAAGCATTGATAAATAATGTCCATGAGAAATTAAAAACAGAATTTAATGGATTTTTCTAAATCTTCAAGTTTTAATTCTAGAGCTTTGAATTTATTTTAAGATGCTGTATCATTATGATCTTTCAGATCTTTTTTAAAAATGTTTATGTATAAACACTCTCTTTTTTGCTGTAACATTTGTTTTTTGACTTCACTAAACTGTTTTTTAACATTCAGTTCTTTCTGTTTAAGAACATTATTCTTATAATTTTCCTTTTTTCTGAAAGTTCTTTTTTAACTTTTACCGGGATCTTTTCTTTCTAACATGTCTTCAACAGAACAAACAATTGGGATAGTTTCATCGAATATTTTTTTTTTATTCGTTTTATTTATCTTGTTTAAGTTCTGAATACAGGTTTGAAAATTGGGAGGTAAGTATAAGTTATACGATTAAATTTAATATTAAAAAAATATTTTTGGACCTTACAAAAATATATACCTACCTACTCCCTCTGTTCTAAATTATGGTATGCATTTCTTTAAAATTCTTTGATTAATGAAGATTGATAAACTTAACGGGTTTTAATCATTCAATCGTGAAAGACAATGCTATAGTTACCTAATATTTAAAGAGTAGGATATGCTCAAAGCAAATTGTGACAGTTCGTCAAAATCGGTTAAAAAAAGAGCAAAAACCATAAACTCTAAATCACACTCGCTAAGAAAAAAATATGGGAGATACAACAAATCAAAATATTGGTGTATATGTCAGAAGAGACCGAAAAACCAAGCCACTGACTTGTAACCAGCGTAATGGAATTTTACAGTTCTTACTGCAGCATGAAGTAGGGACAAATTGCGCCGCGATGCTATTAACGAAGCTACAACCAAATGTACTCTTCAAAAATGTATGGAGTATACTTTGATGGCTAAGGGGTACCTACAATAATTACAAATTCACCACATGAACAAAGAAAAACTTCGCCGTGAAGAACGCCTACCAGTGTCAACAATGTGAAATGGATAGTCCGAAATTTCAAATAATCTAACAAGTAAACATATTTGATGTAAACTATAGGTATACCTTCTTGTAAATTAGTAAAGTAAAGAAAAAATGAAATTTGGGACAAAATTTTAAATTACGTATAAATTTTTATAAGGTCCCATAAGATTTATTGAAGTAATATGAATTCTTATGTTTTGTATACCATAATTTGGGACAAAATTAAAACAGAAATGTGTACCATAATTTGGGACAGAGGGAGTATACTGTTTAAAAAATATTATTTCATTTCAAAGTGATCATATAACGGTTTTTTTTGCTGATTACTAATTCCACAGCTGATCATCATTTTCATGACAAAAGTAGCTTGTATCGGTTATTTTCAACATGGCAATATTAAGATTAATCAATTTATAATTATTTTGATATAATGTTCAAAAAAGCTTTCCAAATTAATTGCTAAGCCATCAACCAATATCAAAGTACGGTTATCTATACTTATATAAGCCATTCCCCATTCACTCACACACTCATCACGATATCTCCGAAACTATCCGTCCGATCGTCTTTAAATTTGGCACATATATTCCTTTCATGATGTAGACGCTCACTAAGAAAGAATTTTTGAAAATTCAACCCCTAAGGGGCTTAAATTGGACATTAAAGTTTTAATATGTTGGAATATAGTCGGCTGTGGAAATAAGTTTTAACAAGCGGGTACCCCTCCGCTGCATCGCTGGCCGCTTATGAAAATAAGTTTTGATACATAATTTAACAGTTTCATTTTCAACCGTAATAAACAGAAATTCTAACCTCACTTTTTTTGACGTTTTACAATTAAACAATAATTTGTTCAAACATTTCGATATTTTGCCAGATTATGATTTAATTAATAGAATTAATACTGTTAATTTTCTGAATATAAACCAACGGGCGGGCGAGACGAAGTCTTCCGGGTCCACTAGTTATTTATACTTAATAGCAGGAATTCGTAAGAATATAATTGAAATAAATTCGTTCAAGTAGTAGGTATACTGGTTCCATTTTTTGTGATGTTCAAGTACGGGGTACTTTACCTAAATATAAAAAGCAAATTTCATAAATTATTAGCCAACACTGTAGCACAAAAGCGTAAACTTGTAATCATTTTAACAAACACGTTTAATTGACTGTGTGGGAAGAATTAATGCCCTTAGCTGTTGATATCACAATATTTTATTTCTAATCGATCATTACGCGATTTCCTCTGGATGACAAAGTAAATGACAGTTCGTTCGTTATAAATAAATTGTAGCGCAAAAATTAGCTTTGAGGATTAAATTAAATTAAAAAAAATAATCTGAAGGGCTCTTATGTTAGTTTTGCAGGCGGGCGCCTTATGCCCTAGCGCCGGACCTGAGAACTACAATATGCCCATTTTGCTCTCCTACAGTAGCACAACATTATGCTGTTCATATTCTTGCCAAATTTTAAAGTAATAATCTGCTACAGAACATTAATTTTGCTCTAAGCAGTAAAAACGACTCCTGCATGCTTGTAATTGCCGGTCGTGTAATGTGAAGGAAATTGAAATTCGATTTCGAAGAATTATCCTAAATTGTTTACCACAATAAATAATAATAATAAAACAAAAATAACAACACCTACACATTAAATACTTGTAAATGCCGCATCCGGTATTTTTCTACTATAATGTACACATTCTACAGTTTGAATATCAATAATAAAACTGGCAATAATAATAATAATAATAAAAATAAAGTTAATTGTCGTAGAGTTCTCGAATAGCTACTTGTTTTGAATAATAATTAAACATATTAGTCAGGTGGTGTTTTATTAGAAAATTGGATGGTTACTACGATAATTGCCTAATGTAAATTGAATAAGAAATTTATAATTTGAATTAACAAAAACGATCACGTTACAGTCATTTCAACATTCGAACAGGAAAACAATACTTTTATTATCACGTTTTTTTCTCGTATAATCATTTGAAAAGTTCCATTATAGAATAGCGCCGAAATAAATGACCAATCATTTATATGTTGTCTCCGACAATGGTTAATGGAAAATTTGTACAACTTGTACAAGTGACACGTCCAATATTCGAGAATATTAAAATACAAATGGAACAAACAACAACAACAGAAAAAAAATCATCGACAATAACAAAGTAACAACTTAGCTCATGCAATAAAACAATGAGTATCAGTAACAACGCCGCCTACAATGCGTCGGCGTCGGCGGCTGGGATCGTTCTGTTGTTGTTGTTGTTGTTGTTATTGGTGGTGGTATTGTGGCGGAAGCGGCACTTTTGACAGATTTCGGCCTCGTTAACATTCAAATGTGGTCCCACCTACCACTACATGGGAATAACTGCCACATATCTCCCGTATAATTGAAATGAAATGAATGTCTTCTTTGATTTTTTTGTTGTGATGCCGCAACAACACCAACAACCAATTGAAGAACGTTAATTAGAAATCATACGATGCACATATTCTCGGAATTTGTGTGAAACGACAATTTTTTTTTGATTGTCTAAATTTGGCAATTTGCCAAAATTCGTATTCTCTCTCTCTTTCTCTGTCTCTCTCTCTATTTATAGAATAATTATAAAATTCAATAATGAAATGTTATTTGTGATTCTATATGTATAGTAAAGTTAATTGTGATAGTGATTCGGGAAGTTGGAGGCTGTTGAGATTGCGGCTGGAGGGCGGCGGCACCCTGCAGCGTTCGTAATTGCTTAGGAGCCCCGCCTTGGGCGCGCCGCGTGCCCGCATCTCATTACACTTGTTGACAAATGAAATGCGATTAGTGATAGCGATATCGCTGGTTATAAATATAACCAGAACAGGATCGGCCCCTCAATCTACACCAAAAACAAAAAAAACAAAAAGAAACAAACGACCCGACAGGCAACATTGACAATTTTCCAAATTAATTTTTCACCAATTTTCAATGAAAATAAATCTCAATTTCAATTCCACAAAAAGTGATTGTTTAATTATTGCAAATTACAAAATTGTTTTTTTTGTTTGTATGTTTGATTTATTGGAGCCGGTCCTGGAAAGCGAACGGGAGGAGGCCGAGAACACAATGCCACCATTAGTCCGGCTATAATGTTGGCAAATTGTTCAGTAGGAGGTCCGGCTCCATACATCACCCTGTTTTGTCCCACAATCTGCTGATTCTAGCTTTGTCGTTCCATTATCCCGACTACTAACTCTGTTTATACCATATATTCGGGGAACACTAATGTATCCATATAATATTATACATGGGGACAATTTTGTAAAAATGAGAAAAACCACCCTCACTCTAACCACAATTATGAGGAATTATTACACGATCCTAAAGAGACAATCTCTACTTTAATCGATTTACATAAACAACAATAACAAAAAAGTTTATTATATTGAAGATCATCCCCTAATTACAAAACCGCTCAACAGGGACGGTTTGCAAATGTTTTCTGTTCTGTTGCTGTTGTTGTTATTGTTGTTATTATTATCATTATAATCGGCCGATGGTTGTTTTTGTTGTTTGCCGTTGCTGCTAAATCCGCGCCGGCTTGAAAAGTCACGGCGTGAAGAATCAAGTGGGCGTGGAGGGATTTGTCACCCCTTAGATGTATAATCGCGGGCGCCAGGTGCTACTGCACCCTAAAAACAGCTGCCAACTACCAGAATTCCCACCTTCTTCTTCACACAGGTCACAAATCGTACAATTACATCCAAACAAACAAACACAAAACAAGAATTTATGTTAAATTCATCCAAATTAACCACATTTTTAATTACAAACAATTATAACAAGTTCTTGGTGTATATTATGTAAAGACAGGACAGGCTTTAAATAGTACGGTAGCCTTATAATAATAGTCGAACAATCACGTGAGAACTGCTGTGTTCCCCCTTGCGCCGCCACTGTCCATTGGGATTATGTATTGCAATCATACGCATCGTTTCGTTTCTTTTGAAATTACCAGTTCCGATACACCTCGTTCAAACTGACAGTTTTGATTGATGGGCAACATGTAAGGGCTGGTCATTATTGAAACTGATCCAAAGCAAACAGAACGGTTAAAGTCGAGCTTTAAAAGTTTTGAAAACAGCCAATTGTGTGAAGAATACGAAAAATCATGTTTCAGTGTTCAAAAGACTTTTCCACACTATCAATTATTGATAATAAAACACACTGGATTTGCTGATTTGTTTTTATTTAATTAATTATTTCGAATTTTGTACACTTATTTACAATGTTGCTGTTAATTTTCCTACTAAAGATAAAATAATAATAATGATAATAATAATGAAATTTCTAGAAAATCGTAAAATTAAGTCATGCAACTGTCTCGAATCACTTCTATCTCTATTGCACTTGATATTTCATTAGAAAATTAATAGAAAAAAACGAAAAAAAAAATGTTGTAGATTTCAATGTGGCGGCGGCGGTGGTGGATGATACCCATGCAAATCTAATCCAGCCCTTAAAGCTGCATGACTAGCCAATACACGTCCAGCCAAATCGCCCAAAGCTCGTTCCAATTGTTGATGTTGACTACGTACAGCGAAACGATTCACATGCACCGGTATCGGTACAACCAATTTACTCTTTTGTTGTTGATTGGATTTCTGTGGTCCACCAGCACCACCACCACCACCGCCACCACCACCACTAGCACCCAGGCCAGCTTTGACACGTTTCCATTTAGCACGACGATTCTGGAACCATATTTTCACTTGTACTTCACTTAAACGTAACGCTGAAGCAATTTGACTGCGTTCAGTTAATGATAAATATTTTTTTGCATGGAATTCCCGTTCTAATTCTAATAATTGTTCACTGGTAAAGGCGGTGCGACGCCGACGGGCTTTCGTCGATGTACCACCATCACAGGATGGACTCTCCGAGTTTGCTGTGTCGTCTGGATCGTCATCCAAATCGGAACCTATCGAAATTATCATAGAATCAGGTGTGTGATGGGGGGGTCGGTCAGCGTCTTAGGGTATCGATCCGGGGCTTTGGGAATTAATGAGTGGCATTAATTTTGCAGTAATTATAACGTGGTGTGTTTCTATTTGTTCCGTACACACAAATAGTAAAAATTGATTTGAAAACAAACCGATCGAAATAGAAACAATTTGGCTACAATTTCAATTTTGTTAATTTACCAGAAAATAATGATAGAAACTCAAATGGGCCATCAAATAAATTACAGCCAAATTGCCGCTTTTACTGTGCCAAAATCAACATTTATGTTATTTTAACAAATGACCAACAATCGTTAAACATATGTTGCTTGATTCTTATAAACATCTGTTTTTTTTTCTGAATACTTAAAAACGGCGAATATCCCTTGAGGGATGAACAATTACCATCTTTCTGGCTTCTTCGTGATAGATCTTGAGCTAATTCCATATCGAGACTACCATCCGAATCGGTATCGCGTCCAATTTGATATTGTTGTGGCAAACCCAGATGCCATGGTGGTGGATTATTCGTTCTTCTCGGACCACTATCACTGATTAGTGCCTCAATTGAAAATGGTCTTGGTACCGGTTTCGTTAACGGTTCACTAATTGTCTGTGATGGTTTCACTATTGTTTCACTATTGGACACTTCCATTATTTTATTTTTTTTGTCAGTAATTTATTTCACCATACAATTAAACGACCATTAGTGGCCACTAATTAGAGATTTATCATTTGAGATGTTATCACTAAACAAGTTATCGAGATACTGAAGCTTTGTTCAACACTGAACCGTTTTCATGACAATGAAACTATGATCCACTGGTGTTGAGGGGGATTGAGTGGCAAAAGGCGGAGTTCTATTTGTGTTAAACTCCACCTCAACTAGTCTGTTTGGTTCAATGTTGACCAATCACTAGCATTCAATCAATGTTAACTGGCAAATCTGTTGGCAATATTAATTAGACAATATAAATGGGAATATTTTATGAGCATATGCTCTAATTTGATTGTTCATTTTGTTGTTGTGGTTGTTGTGTTGTCATCATTATTGTTCTGTTTATTCCTAGGACAACAAAACAACGAAAAAAAGTTTGAAAACAAATAGAATAGATTATGGATGTTATTATTGAGTATTTAATCGGTAATGGGTCATTTTCTATCGATTCCTTTAAAAGAGCAATTTGCAAAGACATCGATTAATAATAATACTATCTGTAAGTGTGTTATTGGACGCAAGGGCTAAAAGAGGGTGCACCCTTCTACCGAAAGTTCGCACACCATTTGCCACCTAATCATTTTTTTGCATCTTCAACTCACTAATAGACTGCGTCAGATTAACCCAACTTAAAACCGGCTAACGCTTGATGCCCTACATACAATTATTGTAAATTATAATGTAGATATTAGATTAGGAATGCCTAATCTGTACTCCATCGATTTTGGCTCTTATTAGCAGAACCGGAACGAGGCTAAATTGCGCCTGGGACAAACAAGAGATCCATGCTTCATTTTATATGCTATGTACCTTAGGGTGAGTCAAAATGACTAACTTATCGAATTTATAGCTTCAAAAGGGCCTATATGTTGAAAAAAAATCTCCCATTTGGGAAAATTTTTTAGCTCAAATTAATAACCCGTAAGTAAATGAATTTTTGAATTAAAAAATCAACTCGAAAACACCTTTTTATAGAATTTAATGCTGTTCAAAAATATGTCTGGATAAAATTTTTATCTCAAACGATTCAAAAGTTATAGCATTTTTAATTGACAAAGTTTTTTTTCATATTATTTAACTGGGAAATTTCAAATGGCCACCGACACCTTTTAAAATTGGCCTAAAAATTTTTCTCAATAAGAGATTTTTTTTTCCAACATATAGGCCCTTTTGAGGCCATAAATTCGATAGGTTAGTCATTTTGGCTCACCCTAATGTACCTATTAAGTAATATTCAACGACGACCGTGCCCTCCCCCTCGGACCGTCACTGCTTATCAGCACTCGAGAGTTATATAACTTTACGGTTAGCCCAAGATTTTGACAAAAAATTCAAGCTCAGAACCAGAGTCTTAACTATCTACTTGCACTTTGAGAGTCAACTTTAGGAGTTTACTAATTGTGTCGTTCTAATTAGAGCAGAACATAAAAGTGAGATTTGGAAGCGTTTTATAGATACTAAAAGCAAACGGTGGCTTGCTAATTTACATCAATCTGCGCTCCTAAGGAACGAAAATCCTGCTTTGTTGTCGGCGGTTATTTTATGTTTAGCGATAAGTGTGCTTTCTTCTGCTTCTTTAACGAGCCCTCTAAAGCTCTTTGAACCTTTTTGATGATGTATCAACTGAATACTTTTATTTTTGGACTTCATGTTACCATCTACAAGCCTTCACACAGGCAAAGTTACGTGAAACGTCTTACATAATTACTAAATTATGTTTTTTTACTTCTCAAACAGCAATTGTAACCACAGAATTAACAAATGGCTCAATTTTATTCATCACAGACCGTCGTCGTTACCTTCAAAACAGATAACAGAGTCTATCCTGCTTCTTTATTTGATAATTCTAGGGTTAACTTTTTCGATGTTGGCAACATTAGAAAATTTGATCAAGTTCTTCATCCAGTTCCAACTTTCAGCTAACTTCCGCTCTAAAGCACGCTTGTTGACTTTTGTAAAGAAATATAGCCAACCAGATGTGCTAAAACACAATATAACCCTTAAGGGATTGTACCGAGTAATCATCAACTTTCCATCTTCTTTTGATCATTACCAACGACTTTCTTATCTTTGTCCTATATTTTAATATAATAATAACAATAATAAAATAAAAGCGAAAATCGACCATCAGTGGTGCAACCTGAAGGCGACAGTTCTACAAAAAAAAAACCGCACATAACAATTTATATATTTCCGATAATTTTTCGGGATAAAACATGTGTCAATTTTCCAAACATATAAATAATAAATGGACTGTCGCTCGTCTTTCTCCCCTATTACCATCTATCTCTCTTTCACTCATTTAATAGACCTTTCTAGTTATTATTAGATAGTTATATTACAGTTGATTGTATGATCTGTACTTGAAAGTAAATACAATAAATTATTCTTGGTTATTTGAGTGGGGTGTGTTTTCTTTCGTTTTTTTTTCCCCAACAATTCTTCAGTCTATTTTTATTTTTCTCCACATAGTCGTTGCAATAGTAAAAAAGCCCCCAGAATAATGCCAGTTGTGTATATGTGTGTACATTTATTGATACAAAATACACACATACATAAATCGACACGAACATAGACATACAAAATAGTTGATGCACTTTCTATATTAGTGTTTATACGACATAATAGTATACAATTAACTATGTAATTTACTATGTAAATTGATCCTATGTGCAAGTTTAAATTATATGTCTTTTATCGGAAATGTAACAACGCCTATTAATGTAATTATTGTTAGAAACAAAACGATTCTTAACGAGTGCAACCATTAATGAAAATCTTTTAATTATTCAAACAAACTACAATGTAATTTACTTCGAAATGGTTTCTATCCTATTTAATATTTGATTAAACGTGATGAGAACTTCATTGATTAAAATCGAATATAATTTCTCCTTCTTTCCAATTATTATTATTATTAATATTATTGTTATTATTATTATTATTATTAAGTGGTGCGTTGTGCAATATGCAAACTAAACGTCAAGTCGTTTATAAGGGGTTGGGCCCCGAGAGTACTACGGACACTTGCGGCTAAGCGATTTTCGTTGTATTTCATCAACATTGTATTGTGTCCTCAATTAACCACAGCTCGGATTTGCTATTTATTCCGCTTTTACACTTTAATCGCCCCTTCTCTCTTAAACGTTACGTTTATTATTGTTGCTATTTTACAGTCTATTCTATTGTCCAACTGTACATGCTGTAGTATACAGAGTCGGTGGACGCAATAGATTGTTAGGAAGAATTTCGTGCTCCATTGATAAAATTTGTACATGAGTCAATTTAGATAGAGAGAAAGTAGAAAAAAAATAATATGAAGTTGGTAAACTTACAATTAGTGAACGATCGTTTTTTTTTACGACATGACAAACATCTGCTCTTTTCGATAATGATTTTCTTGGACATAACATGATTGATAACCGGCAGTAAAGTGCCGCAGAAAGACAAAGATCAAAGAAATTTCGCATATCTAGAAAGAATGCCTTCGCTGTACATACAGTGGTGGATTTAGGCTTAGGCCAGGAGGTGCAGAAACAAAATACTAGACTCCTCTTATAATTGGCACTGATTGGCATCAACAGGTTTTATTTACAATCTTTTCATAATTTATTTTGGCTAACGATTTTCACTAAAATTCGATATATGTTGTGCTGTCAATTTTTAAGTATGGCTTGTTTCTGATAATTACTAGAAGGGAGGTTTGTCCGGTGTAAAGTGTAATACTATAATGTTTACGATAAGGCTGTGTAATAGTCAGGTTCTAGCGAATCAAAATATATAAACAATTAATATAATATAGATAATTCAATTAGCCTGTCGTAGTGTTTAGATAGACGCCAAATGGTTCTCCCATTCTTAGACCACACCTCACTGCACATTATTGGTAAATCACTTCAATCTCAGCATAATCCCCCGTCCCCCGGTTTAGGTAACCCCCTCGGAAACAAGCCATACCTAATGTATTTGTGGTCTCATTAACTTAACCAGATGACCAAAAAAAGGAGCTGATGTTTATTTTTAAAATTTCTAATTAGTTTGGACACAATCCACGATTTGATTTGTTTATTAACGATTATAACTGGTATGTAAGAATTACGCAGTAGTCTTTAAAATTTTCTTCTAATTTGACTAATTAGTCGAACACTGAACTGATTATTTGGGTTTTAATAGGTATTTATTTACATAGTTAATTTCGTCATATGGAAATATGACAAAAAAGTAGAGTCTTTTCAAATTCGTGCTGTAGTCAACAGAAGAACAGTTGTTTGAAGCACTTGTGATAAGAAAGGCATTTTATAGTTTTAAAAATATTCACAATAGAAACACTTACAGAAAAGTCAATTCATTCAATTCTGCAAATTTAAATGTTGGATAGTAAATAATGTTGAGTCACAATGAAATCGAGTTATATTTCAAAAAATTCATCTGAAATATCAGATTTGAAAACCAAACAAGCCCTTTCATATCTGAAGTAATCCGAACATCAATGATTCTTATTTTAGTCGCTGCCTGAATTTGATGAGTTATTGCAACTTTTTTATACTTCCAAATTTAGCTACGTGGGCACTTTTGCCAAGCAAAGGAAGTCTAAACATTAAGTTTCTGATTCGTTCACAAAAAAGGTAGGTAGATATCTACCACATTTAGCTTTGGTATTAGTAAGGCATTACGAAAAAGGGGTATATTAGATCAGGCCTTATAGGGTGCCATGACAATTAAAGCTACCACCGTGTATATCGAGGGTACTCTGACGTAACCTCGTAACTCGATTTTTGGGGGTTTTGAATTAAACCCGAATTCATCTTCAGAATATGTTTTTACATAACTGTAAAATTTTAAATTAAAATTTTCACCCGTTAATTGTTTATTTAACAAAACAAAACCTCGTATGTCAGACGCCGAATGTTGAAAACACATAAACTCATGTTGCTAATAAAATGTTTTTTGTCTATCCTGTAAAGTAATGTTTTTTGAGATACGAGGTTACGTCAGAGTACCCTCGATATATAATAATATTGTAGACAGATATAAATTCTTTGAAAATGCGATGGAATAAATATAGGGGAGAGTGGGGATATTGACCAACATATCCCTAGTAGAAATGAAATCGAGGCGCTGGCAAGGGCCTGGCTAATTTACCTAGATTGAAACCAGGCGCTAGCCAGTACACGAAAACAAAAACTATAGGTGCTACATGTCGTAGACCTGTAACATGATCCTGTAACAGCAACAGGACCAACAATGCAACCACAATAAAACTAGCCTTGTACCTAGTACCAACAGGAAAAAACCTGTAAATAATTTTGTATTGTATTTTAGTTGATCGTGATATGGTCAAAGCGCTCCAAATTGTACCAAATTTATCCCTACAGTCAGTCCTCATATAATTCATGTCACGTTATATAGTACATTCACTGACCAAAGGGTTACTAAATTTAGGTTGGTATAGTCAATTTTTTGACCTGGACGTGCGATGTGCGGGAGCAGGGAGTCTGTAGGTTGTGGCATTATGCGACCAACGATAACTGTATAGGTGGGGCGTGAGAGCGAGACAATAGTCGTAAATCTTATGCCATAGGCGTCCCGCTAGTGGCAAAAACAAAATACAGTTTATCAATAATGTGCATTTATTCTACGCCACTGCAGGTCTCGATAAACCTGACGCCGCCTTATTGACAGTTGACCTTCCGTGATAGGTGAGCGCCAACATGTTTATATAAACATTTGTATATAGAATTTGTAAACAGACACACCACTATTTGTTGATTACGGCGTGAACGATCTCTACATTTGAATCTAGTGATTTCCTTGTTTACACATGCATCTTTCCGATTATTTCAAGATTACGTATTTTGTTAAACGATAAGCCTATCAAAACTATTAACATTTTGGTTCCTGAATCCACTAATTGTAACTAGGTATATCACAATCGTATTATAAGGAACTTAGAATATCGTGTTATCTGAGACCTCGCATTAGGCGATGCTTAGAGTTAATAGAAGGCTATTTTGACGGCTTTACCCTTTATCAAGACTTCTCATTTTTGTATTGTTATTAAAAGATTATCTATAGTTGTAGTTAATCTTTTGTAGGTGTTCAATCTACACGAAAATTGTGCTATGCGAGTCTCTTGTTGTAGGGGGATTATCATGTTACATAGAATAAGATAACAATTTAACTAACTTTCAAACATGTCTCACGATTCTTTCCATCATTTCTTGAAAGTTTTTCGGCAATTCTGTAGGTACTCCAATGGGATTTATATACCGTAAGGCTCAACAAATTCAGGACTTATGGGCGTACACTAAAAGAGCTATTTCTTGTTGCAAAATTATATCTCAGACTTTTGCATTGTGTCGAGATAAAGTGCCACAACTGTATATTTTTCAACATTCATTGCCCTCCACATTTCATACCTGTAACTTATAATTAATAGTGTTTATGTATAATTGCAGATATTTATATATATGGTCGATATTACATGGTAATCGAAGAGGAATTGTAAAAACTCAAACTTCAATAATAACCAAAAAATTTAAGACATTTCGGGCGCTTCAACAATCTCGACAAAGTAGGCAATTCCTTGAAGATTTAAAGAAATTCGCAACGGTCACATTTTTCTCTAATATCCCAAATCTTTGTCACATTTATCAAATTACAACATTAACTGTGATTAATTCGCTTTCAAATCGAACATTCTAAAAAGTCAGTTCTCAATTTACACTAATTTCATAAAACGATTTGTACAAAATCGCACAAAGTATCGTGTTGTAAGAGGATGCGATTTGTTTTAGTTAAATTCATTCTTATTTCTATTTTCAGACATTAAAACGAGCAATTAATAAGGACGATTTGAGACGAAGCAAATAGGAAAAAGAGGATATTTTCCAGTCGGTAAGTATTTAATATTTGCCTCGTTACATCTCCAAAATACCAAATTTTCATCAACAAAGAAAATAAACCGCCTTAATGGCTCATTAGTGTTGCTAATCAGAATGACTCAGACAAATTATAATTAGTTATATACAGTTATAATAGACCACCGTTGATGGTTTTATAAATAAATACGTACACACATCGTTACTATGTTATTAACAAACTTATCAAACATGTAAACTACGACATTTCTACATTTTTTTGTTGTTGTTGTTTATCTTTAGAACTTATTAATGATGGTAGAGTCAACTCAGTCTACATAGGTACATAATAATTATTATGAATATTTGATTGATTTGTTTATTATTAGTGAACCATAGATTATCATTAAACTAGACAATAACCTTCTAATTCTTTTACTAATTGATTCGCCTCGTTTGTAGAACAAACAGTTTTATTATTAACGAGTCAATGATTATTAAATAAAGTAATTATTTGCCATTATCAGAACCTGGTTGTTTTGCTTAGAGGTCTCTAGAGGCCGCATTTCTTAAATCCGGCCCTGATTATTATCAATTATTATTCAATAACAAAAGAAGAATGGGGGAATTCATGTGATTTCTCGTCACACCTCAAACAATAGAGCCATCAATCAAAGTTGCCATTTTGAATAATCTGTCTGCTGATTTTTATTTTTTTTTTAATTCTGTTGTGATTTTGTATTATTTGTCGACAAAAACAAAGCCCTACGAAAACCAATACAATCAGCAGACAACGACAAGAAAAAGAAGTAAATAGACACTTATTTCTTAACATTTGTTAGTTTTCCGCGTCAATTCCTTTACAAGGCGGCCATACACAAAGTAAAACAACTCCATCATCCGTGACTGTCGTCACATGTGTTCTCATCTTAACCATCCATGATTTATTAGGATAAAGTCTGGAATGTTGATGTTCGTGACGCCGTACAAAACTTATTTATTACAATAGTTAACCGAGCAAATCAATTTCGTGTATAATTTTAAACAACAAATTATCGTGTTTTTTTGCCTTCTGTTTGTTAGAAAAAAAAGAGTGTACGTCGCGACGCCCGATTTATCACAGTAGAATTGATTTCGATGTAGTCTTTCATGCGTTAGATTTGCCACACATATGATTGACGTCCGCAACAATAGCATGACAAACTGACAGAAACACAATAGTCGCCAGTAATGTCGCAGTGAATTGTATCGAATCCATGCGGAAATAGAAAATTAAAGGGTTCGCTTAATAATAGATAAATTCGAATTTTAGACAATTTATAAATGGAATAATTTAGAAATACAATAAAAAAATAAATAAATTAATTCTTCTTGATTGGTTTGCGGATGTGGTGGTAATTCGGTAGCATCTTCGATAACGTTTCCATTTGAAGCGTTTGCAACTAAATACAAAACACCTGATAAAAACTAGATTCAAAATAACTACAAAACAATTACCCCGGGTCTATCTAAGCCTTCTCTCATCTGCGACTTGTTCCCAAATACAATGATATTCTCTTTTAATGTTTGTTCCAATGTTAAACGACAACCAGCCCCAATCGTACAACCATTGGTGACTGTCACTTGATTACCAACAAAACATTTCGATTCGAACACATTATTATCGCCAATCTTGCGTGCTTCCACGTGACAATCCACTTCAAACACATTATGCGCCCCAATTATCAAAACTGGTATTTGATCGTTTTCTTGTTGTTGTTGACCGATCGGTAAGCGATGGATGATACGTGTCTGTTCCTCAATCAAACAACAGTCACCGATAATAATCGGACCGGCTTCAGCGAGAATTGTAGCAGCAGGATGGACGATTGTACCGGCGCCTATGGTGATGTCGCCACGTAAACGAGCCTCTTCGCACACAATTGCACCAGGCATTACTTTAATACTTAGAGACAAACAAAATTATTTTCGAAATATGTTAAAATAGTTTAGAAAATTACCTATTTCGGGACATTTTCTTGTTTTGGTTGGAAAAATTGAGGTTAGGGTAATTGTCATTAATGTCAAATGGTTGTCAAGCAATACTTAAGCTTTTCGTCAATAGATGGCGCAACTCGATGGATGATCAAGTTGACCAATAGAATTTGAGTAAACCGCCGGGAAAACTTATCACATTTTAAATTCTACAGTATCAGTTTTAATTTCCAAAATTGCAAAGTCTCAAGTACGCCGGATTCATAATTAGTCTACAAAACTGGCTCTTACAAATGAAATTTAAGTGAAAATTATCACAAATTTATTTGATGTTGATTATAACGCAGTCGGTAGAGGTCGCTTCAAAATTTACTCGTTCCATTATTAGTTCCAGTATTAATCAATAGATAGCGCTACGTAATATGCAAATTATTTCTATTTATTGTTGTTTTTTTAAAAATTATTCATAATTTTGCAATTTTTTTCAGTACAGTAGTGCTTAGAATTTGTTTTGTTATTGAATATTTATCCAATATTCTCCATAAACGTTTGTTGTTTGGTTAGTGATTTTTTGTGTGGAGGTTGGTGGACTTGTTGGCGCTCTATTTCAAAATTCAAAATTTGAAAAACTGCGCTTCTACGAAAATCCACGTGTTGTTCTAATTCCAATCTGCATAATTATTTACATAATTTACATTATAAATTGAAACGAGTTTTAATGAAACTTTATCATTATGTAAATACGCATCTTATTGTTACAATAATTCTTATGAAAACGGAACGATTTAATAAAGTTGGAACTTTTAAAAATTAGAACGTAAAATAAATTAGAAAATCATGTCTGAAATGTGCCACAAAATTATGTCATTATTTATATACTCTTTATATTATAATCTTTTCTGTGTATATTAATTTTTTTTTTGTGTGCCGGTGAATAGAATCTTGTTTGCTAAAATGATAAAAATGTAATGTTGAAATTTACAATATTTACAAATAGATAAGGGTTGCTAAAAGCAAGTCAAGGTGTAAAATGGGTTATTTATGGAATAAAACCAACCAAATAACCAATTACCATTTGTTATAATTGTGGAAAACAAAGTTATTATTGGATCGATTATAACAATTTTGAGCCTGTTTGTAATTAAGACAAGACCTTGTATCGTTTTTTTTTTGATTAAAAATAATTGTCTCATTATCTGTATATAAATATTTAAATCGGATTCAAATCGGTCTTGTGTAAATACAGATAATTTTCGATCAACTTCAATGATTATTGATGGCTTAACAAAATAATTTGTCCTACAATCAAAGGGTTGATTGCTGAATTCAAATTTATATTGTGCCCATTTGACGTCTTGAAAATCCAACTTACAGGGTTTTTTTTCGGACAAATATCATTGAAATTATAGCAATAACTTCCCCACTACAGGTGTTAATGATAACGTGGTGACGTCAGATTATGGTACTTATAAATACATGTTGGACTACGTGTCAAGTACAGGTGCTACGCCCACGAGACAAGATCATCATCGCGGCCCCCCAAAATCATCGAATCGATAGACAAGTGAAGGTACGTCACGTTTTTATCAATTAAATCAAATTTCGATTTCAATATAGATTTGTATCGTTTTTTTTTCAAAAAAAAAAAGAAATCTTAATTTTTTTTGGATTTTAGTAATTTTTCTCAAATGATCATTGTGCTAATTGTAATAATAGAAATGGCATTAATATGATGTAAAGACACGTTTTCTTGTAATTGTTTTTATGTAAATTTCTCGGAATCGATGCGTTTTCCTAATAAAACTTTTTGAATATAGAGAAATAATGCCGGAATTATGAGCGTTATAATATTCAGGTTAAGCAAGTGGCTTGTTATCAAGAAGCAAATACCGATAACGAATTTATCGTATATGCTATTACTGAAAATTCCATTTACTTTTTTTATAACAATACTAATAATAATCTTTATTATTTCTATAATAATTAAAAAAAAAAATCGATGAAATCGCCGGTAATTGCATCATTGCGGTTGGATTTGTTTAAAACCATGATGATTGGGTATTATTTGAAAATCCACCATATTTATTAGATAGTGGTTTGCATCATTTTTATTGCCCCATTGTTACCGAGAGAGGTGTCTTAAAAGATAAACAACAACGCGCTTTATTAATAAACAATACTATCAAATGGTAAATATTTGAGAATTAATCTGGTGACTGGAAGATTTTCTGGCATTTTTAACTCAAAAAAATCTGAACAAATCAGTAAAGAGTCACACACCAACAACAACAACAACAACAAAAAAAGAGAAAATTTTTCGTTTATTTTTTACAAACAGGTCTAGAAGAGCGTGTTAACGAGAAGAATAAACACAATTCGATATGATGCAGGTGAAAATCAGTATGCAAATGTGGTGATTATATGCTGGTAGGTGTCAATAAGACAAAATGGTTGTGGTGTTCGTTTTTCTCGCCTAGTTTTCCGAAACAATTCGGAAATAAAGAGAGCTATCCGTCGACAGTATATAATTTACACTGTCATGGAGTTGCTCTCTTTATGCACGGATTGATAGCATCCGAGAAGACGAAAGCTGGCAGAGTTACCTTGTTCTGTTCGTATGGTATGTTAGATTTATTGACGACCGTAATTGTTAACAATCGGTAATTAAATTTAGTTGAAATTTATTTGTTTTTATTCTACATAATATATATTTTTTTCAATATTATTTTGAAACAAAATATCCGTTTTATAGTTTTATTGTATTTCACAATAAGCCTATATCGAACATTTTATCAGTAGTTTTCTTTTATTATTAATAATTATGGTATTGTCGTAACTTTTATTAGTACGATTATTTTCCTAATAATTACAATAAAATTTATTTGCAATTAAAGAAAGTAAGGCGCCGTTTTTTTTTCTGTAAGCAAACAACCGTTAAACTAGCTCTCCTGCTAAATAGGTAAGCAAATAGATGGATTAATGTTTAGTACTTTTGTCACTCCTGTTATGCAACTTAACACCTTTACAAAACATACAGGACTGGCATTTCAAATAAGCATAGTGTAAACTTTTGTATCGAATGTTTTATTATAAGTAAAGGGCGAATTGAAGGTCATTTGACTAGAATTACAACGCTCGAAATACACCATTGGCATAGTTTAATTTTAATGCATGTATTTACATAAATTTATAAGAATAGACACGTAGAACAAATCAAAGAAAAATATGTTCATAATTTGAAAGTTTTTTTTTTTAATTTATTTTTGTCAAAAATTGTTGTTTTTTAAAATTTTCTATGTTAGAATCAACTGTTTGTTTTCCCAGACGAGCATCTTTTAAAAAATGAGAGAGAGCGACCAGAATTTCACGACGTCACAGTAACAGTTCAACTGGTCCACTGATTCTCTACGTTCAGAGTAGTTCGGACACTATTTGTAAAGAAAAACGTTTCACAAGAAAAGATAGATAATGCAAGTACAACAGCTTTTGCCAATACGCTCTATACCAGGCATGTGCAACGTACGGCCCACGGGCCGGATCCGGCCCTCGATATGACTTTTTCCGGCCCTTGTAATTATTTTCAAATCTTATTAAACACGGCCCTCAGACGCTTAAAGATATTTCAATTTGCTAATTACTACGTTAATATATATCATCTAGGTATACAGAGTGTTTTTTCTAAGTATGTACCGCTGCGAGATCTCCCGTTAGACGTTAAGCAAGAGGAATAAAAGTTCCAAGAACATGTACAGCTGCGCATATAAGAAGGATCCAGGATCCCAAAAAGTTTCTTACTTAACGCTAATGGGAGATCGGGCAGCCCTCAACAGATAGAAAAAACACCCGGGATTATATAGATTCCGGTCCGCGATATGGTGTGAGATTTGCTTCCTGGCCCGAGGTCTTATCCAAGTTGCACATGCCTGCTCTATACGAATTTGTCAGGAGACTAGAATTTGCCTTGCTCCATCTTGGAGCAGATATACGCCCATTAATTATAAGGTTTCTTCGGTATGTGTTATTTTGTTGTATATATTGTCAAATAAGAGCTTAATTGCAAGTACTCGATATAGTAATCGATACGAAATACCTAGACGTACAAAAGTGGTGAGTAAAAACTTATTTTTTATTACACATGCGGCGAAAATGTTAACTTTCCGCCCGCCATTTCGTTCGGAAAGTAGCAATCCAAATTTACTTTTCGCACGCAAATCTGTTTATATTTTATTTTATTTTATTAGAATTTTGTTTGCGGTGACGATGGAAACCGTTCTAAGAGGATATTTATATTTTTGAACAGATTACGTAATGAATTTCTTAAATTTGAATTTTGATTGTTTTTCTGGAGTTTTACCCCTACATAGCCGCATTAGTAATAAAAAATGATATAAGCAACTCGTGCAGGTTGTCAATTGTCTACTCGAGGTCGTGTGCACTAGTTGCACAATATACTGTCGTCGGCGTATTGTAAAATACGTCATCTAGAAAAGTGCATAACTCTTGTCGTTTTAACAGGGGCTGTTTTCGTAGCTCCTGACTGTTTTTGCCTTCCCCGGCTGTCCTACTGTTTAGCTCAGGTTAGGTCTTTGTCAGGTCAGACCCTTGGACATATACGATTTCAATGGTTGGATCTAATTGTGTGAGCCGTATTGCCCGAGCTAGTCTTCGTTAAAAAAATGTTCTCTTCAATGAGAAAGTGTTGTGTTATAGATTCGGAATAAATCGATTGGAGCTTCAATAAATCTTTTATTTTCCAAAAAATTTGGGCCATGATTGGGTGGTTCGTAAAAGACTCGGGATTAACAAAACAAAGTCTACAGCGCAATTGAGGGAAGAAATTGTGGCTTTTAGACAACGTGGAAGCTAGATTTTGCGTTATTAGAAGACAAAAAACGATTGCTTTCCTTATCCAAAACAAACATGTGTTGTCCTTGTTGTACTCATTATGAGTTTTGAAAATTGTCCACAGTCAGCAGTCATGCTGTAATGAGTTGAACAAGGGCGAACTGTGCTGTGTCTTATTCTTTTCAAAGTTACAAACAATTTAATAGTGTCCGTTGCTAGATAGACATAACATTTAACTGGCGTTTATGGAATTAAAGCAAATTTTGCACATAATGTATAATTTCTTAGAACTATTATCTGATAATTCGAAAATAAAGTAACTAGGTATCTGATTTTTCATTTCAATGTTCATTTATTATTATACTATCCTTATCCAAAAATAGACGACAGTTAAGTTTCAGAAACAAAATTGTGTAAAATTGAAAAAAAACTCGAGCCACAAATAACACCTCTTTACCCATCACCGTAATCCTTTTGAAAATGGAATGAAATCAAGACACAAATGGCTATCAAAATTACAGCTTCCTAAGGTCTACCGATTTTATTTGAAGACAACTAGATTATGATTTCTCAAAATTTTCTACAGTCATACTTCAACGCTCTCTTTACAGAAAATTTATTGTGGAACAACCAGAGATCGACTCAGAAGCCCTAAAAAAAGTTTGGTGCAGCTGAAGAACACCATTTCAACACCTTTGCCTTCCTGGAAACTGATTTGCTTATCGCCATAAATAAAGCCGTAATAATGTACTCTGGTGAAACAATGAATTGTTAAGTGTATTTCCACTTCAATGTAATAACAAAAATAAAACCAAATAATTGTGTAAAATTCCTCAAGTGCCGATAAAAAAATAATAAAAAAATAATATTTATAAATTAAGTCCAATACAGTACAGCCGCAGATCGATAAACAATTTTATCAATAATAGATTTTATGTTAATAATTGCAGAACATGCACTATTAAAATAATGATTCAATTAAAATATGATCGGAAACAGGTCCATCCGACAAGCAGAAATCTCGAAGTTCGTGTCCGGGCTTTGATTGTTGTTTTCTCCACTCGACCAATTCTCTGATAACATTCTATGGCACGTGTAGACCAATTGGTTGGTCAACGAGTTTGTGTAGCTTTCCAATTAGATATACATTTTGATAACAATAATAAAGGATGTTAAACTCTTCACGCATTGATAAGAAATTTTTATTTAATAAATTCGATTCGAAAATGTGATTAATGATAAGCATCTGATTTCGCTTGAATCAAATTTTGTAAGATAAATAAACATGTTTATAGCATATATCTATTTATTGTATTTATTCAACAATTTAATCATAAATAATTAATTATGAAATAGATAAGTTATGATGCTGTAGCGGAGTGGTGAAATTCTCAATAATACTCATAACAAATGATCGGATTTCGATTTAATCAATTTCATCAATACGAATCGGCGTTCACTTACATATTGTTGAGGAAAACAGTTTTGTCACATCTCTCCGCAAGAGGGCAATATGGTTCGTCCTAAACAGATCTGCCAATTTTGGCTTTAGTTAGGCAAGATCGTACTTTTTGGGAAAAATTTCGGCTAAATTAAAGGCTGACGCCCAAGACACTGTAGATTTTTTAGGCACAATTAAGTTATCATATCCTGGAATATAAAGCTTTTTGCTTTCCCTAATCTCGATTTAGGATTGTTTGCCTTTTCAAGATAGCGAGAGCTTTCAAGTGGCAACAGTAAGGTTAACTTGATAATTATCCATGAAGCCTGTAAGGCATCTTCCTTATATTTGAAGAATCCTAAGAACGTCTACAGCTCTTACCATATTTATGGAGAAGGACCAGGATTAGGGTGCTTAAAGTCTTAAATCCGGCACTGAGTGGCAACTGAGTAATGCAAGATGAACCGGTCCATTTTTTTATGTTTTTAAGCGTTTGGATTCGCATTATCTGGACCAATCAGGCACTGTCTAAAGGATCAAACTAGTTTAAATTTATAGATAATTTTAACAAACTGATAAGTCTTACATTATCCGGAAAAAAAAATTGCTATCGTCCATTGAATACATTTCAAACGTAAACAATCGTTTACAGTCGTAAAGGTCAAAATAGCAATTTTTGTAATTTAAATAAAAACGTTAAACCTAAGTTGCTCACATTTATCAGTATTTAGTAACAATTTCGCCAGTAAACATGTTCAAAGAAACACTGACTCGTATCTGCAACATAACAATAAGTAAGAATTATCTGATAACAAAATTCGCCACAAATTGATCCAATTAATTTGTAGAAAGTGGCGATTGTAGCACGATTTCTTTCGCTTTTTGCCCGCTTTAATTGTTCTCTAATCAAATTCTAATTTATTTATTTAATTCTAGAACGTCATGCAAGCCAATTGGCTTTCATTGGCATCGGCAATATGGGGTCCCGTATGGCCACCAATCTAATCAAAAACGGTGAATCCGTAAAAATCTTCGACGTCTCATCCAGTAATTGTCAATCAGTTAAGAATGCGCAAATCTGTAAAACTGCCGCCGAAGCCGCCGAGAATGCCTCAATCGTCATTACAATGCTACCAAATGGTGACACAGTAAAATCAACAATTCTTGGCCAGGATGGTGTTTTGAAGGTACTCAAAAAGGACAGTTTAATCGTCGATTGTTCCACAATTGAACCGAAAAACGCACAGTATTTGGCGAGTACGATGCGCGACCACCAAGTGCACTTCATCGATGCACCTGTGTCGGGCGGCATTGTGGGCGCTGCAGCGGCTACGCTCACCTTTATGGTGGGTGGTAGCGAGCAAAATTTGAAAACAGCCGAGCCTGTACTGTTGAAAATGGGCAAACGGATCCTGCATTGTGGCGATAACGGTGCTGGACAGATTACAAAACTGTGCAACAATCTGATTTTGGGTGTTACAATGATTGCGACAGCTGAAGCGATGAATTTAGGCATCAAATTAGGCTTAGATCCGAAGATTTTGGCCAATGTTGTTAATGTATCGAGCGGTAGATCGTGGTCGTCGGATACTTACAATCCTGTACCGAACGTGCTCGAGAACGTACCAGCGAATAACAATTACGATAATGGATTTGCTGTGAAATTAATCGTAAAAGATTTGAATCTAGCCGAGGATACGGCATTAACGTCTTCGATACCGCTACCGACTGGTGCACTAGCAAACCATATTTACCGATTAATGCTACAACAAGGCTATGGCGACAAGGATTTAGGCGTGATTTATCAATTTTTAAAGGGGCAATAGAACCATGTAATTAATTTAATAAAATAATTTAAAATCAAATAAATCACGCTTTCTTCTCACGCTCCCCTTTCGGTTATTTTGAATACACCGCGTCAATTCGCCGTCGACTGTCAAACGTGTCGATTGTTTTTTTTTTGCGGCGTCAAATGCCAAGATGACAGCATCAAAATTGTTGGTTATAAAAATTATTTAATTTCACTCGAAATTCAGTATTCCAAATAAATTTCTGCTCAATTACAGGTAATTTCGGTTCATTTCAAACAATAATTGTTAACATAAACACAGTTTAATGGTTTATTGTTGAGTAGATCAAATTTGATTGTTCGTGGATTTTTTTTAGGTTAGCTAATAGCCAAGTGTAAGTTTTATTTTAAATTCAAATGTTGAAATATTGGGGAATTGTACGGAATTTGTAAGAAGATGGGTTTGATTATTGGGAGATTTCGTGTAAGTTATTATTAAAAAAATTATTATTGGTGTCGTAGAATTTTTCGAGGGGGGCAAAATACGTCCAGCCTCCGCCCCCCGGTCTTTCTAAGACCCTTGACGTATTATTCGAAACAATAATTATCAGCTAGTAGACTTAGAGTAATTTTAGGTGGTTTGATTAGCAACAGTAATTAATTTTGTTAATGTTTCGCTTTATTTTCTAGCGGAAGTGACGTATTTGCAACTATAAAATTCTATGACACCGAAGACTGTTTTAGTACGTATTAATGAAACTTTAAAGGCTAAGTTCGTGACTAACGCGAATGAAAAGGTGTGTGATACTATTTTTCTCCTGGACGTAAAAGTTACAATTGCATAATTTCTTTTCGTAAACAGTATGACGTAGAATGTAATTCTATCTTTATTTTAGTTAGTAGAACTTGTAATTGCCGTATTTTATATAATTCGGTCATTGTCGCACTTATTTTTGGTTACGCTCTATCTCTGATTTGGCAAGAATTCTATATTTTTACTCTATCCCAGTTTATTAGAATAATTTAACAATAAGCATGTCTAGACTATCATTCGCTCTTTATTTATCTATCTTTTAATTCTATAGAATACCATTCTATCTTTCTCGTATTTATAAAGTTGTCTATCTGTACAGATTACTGATAAGTATAGGTTTTTCCTTTATTTTTTCTGCTGCTCTTGAAAAGAACTGATCAGTTATGTAGGCCTTTTGTATTCATCATCAAAGCATTAGTCACAGACTTGACCTTCAATTACGATATACCCAAAGAACGCTTCAATGATCATGTGGTGAAACATTTACCGTTTTTTTCTTCTTCTGTTGTTTCTTGTTTGCATTAAAACTGATTTGTTCGTGAATTTTTAGAAAAAGAAAACCACTTATGAAATATTGGAAAAACTGGAAAATGATATTAAAGATATTGAAGAGTTTCGTCGGAATACCGAACAGACACAAAAGAAAATGGTGGGACGTTTTGTCGTTATATCAATTTGTGTCTATTTGATAACGGCACTTATCTTTTATTTTTACTTCTTTCCAGCATCAGTTTATGAACGAATTATTTATATCATACCATTATTAATACTGCCAATATTGTAAGAAACAATTACAAGCCGAGTCCGTGACTTAAACGATAAATAATCACGGATTTGACCATTCATACCCAACTGTAATTAATTGTGATGATCTGTTTTCAGACTTATTATTATTAAACGCATCTTAACTTGGTATTACAATCGAAAACTTGTAAAAAACCAAAAGAAACTGTCCACGTTGAAAGATGAAAAAAGGAAAATCTTAGAAGAGGTCATGGATAAAGAGACGTACAAAGTTGCACAGAAAATTCTAGAGAAATTCGCTCCGGAACAAGTACGACGGACTACAGTTGTAGCAGAGAGTAGTACACCAGCTAAAACACCATCAGGACCCGTTGTACCAACAACAGGTATCCAAGCGAACCTCACCCCGCAAAAAAAAACCATAATCATCAAATTAATTCTAGGTTTACGATATCGTGGTTATGGTATGACACCATCTGTACGACAATACGCACCAACACCGGCAAATCGAGCAATTCTACCACAACCCACACCATTAACTGTACAAAGAGGTGCATTGGCCATACCATCAGTAACACCACAACCGATCATGCCAAATACTCCTTTGCCATTGCCAAGAAGTATTTTGCCAAGACATCGGTCGGCTTTTGATAAAATGGTCGATTATCTGGTTGGTGATGGACCATCGAATCGATACGCGTTGATTTGTAAAAATTGTTCTAGTCACAATGGTAATTTGGGAATTTCTATACACTTTGTTTTGATTATTGATTAATTATCGTTTTGCAGGTATGGCTCTTAAAGAAGAATTCGATTATTTAGCGTTTCGTTGTTGTTATTGTATGACTTTTAATCCGGCACGGAAACAACGACCGATTGCACCGAAATTAGAAAGTTCGAGTCCTGTAAAGAGACGATTAGAACAAGAATTATCTGATTTAGAGAATAGTTCTGATGAAAATAGTAGTTCAGATTCTGAAGCCGGTCCAATTGTAACTGAACCACGTAGCGATAGTCCTCAACAAGAACAACAAACGGAAATTATCGAAAGCGAAGTAATACAGGAAGATAATCAAGACACACCATTGATTGAATCTAATGGGGCAGTCACTGATGATATAGCAACAAATGAAGAGAAACGAGATGAAGAGGATAAAATTGAAACTGTTGAGGAGACAATTCAGAGTGCGCCATTCATTGATGCACCCACCGACGAGCACAATATTGAATCGTTGGAAAACGAAAACACACAAAAAGACTGACAATGGTATCAATTACCTACTGTATATTATCAGAATATCAGTTTTTGTTTTTCATTTTGTTGTATGCGTCTATTTATTTCAGCTATATTTAACTCATTTCAATTGCCTGAAAAATTGATTTACGTTTCAGATGAATTATTGTAAAGTGTAAATAACAAAAATTTACTCTCAATTTCTCTGATTGTTTACAAAACATAACGTTTTTTTTTTTTTGTTTCCTCTGGTTATGGATTGTGATTATTATGGATTGTTTAGGTGCCTTTCTGCATTTTATATACAATTTTCCAATAAAGCTTCTCAAATATTGTTTGGCGGTATTTTTTTGAAAAATGTTATACAAAGTACGCAATCTTGACAGTTCTGAGAGTGTCTAATTGTAGTCCTCATCGAATTACAGAATCTTTTTCATCAATTATGAGAATTATGATCATTCTGGAGTTAATTATGATAATTATATTACAAGTAACGCAAATTTTTATATAACTGATTTCAAACTGGTCTTTTACTATTTGTTTGGTTGGTCACATTGGAATTGCGTACTTTATTTAACGTAAACTTTCATTAGTTATTGAAATTTAAATCTATAATTCAGCACGTAATATCTTGACTATTTGGGCTTTTATGATAATGTTCAATTACACAATTAATAATTCATTTAATTAATGAGTACAGATTATTCTATTACGTCAAATTCTAATCTAGATACTTTTGGCTTGAATAATGTGACCAACGTAGATTTTATTTCGTCGTTTTAATAGTGCCATCCTATTGGCGGCAGTTGGTGATTTTTGTTTTTTTATATTGGTAGATATCTACATCTGAGCGAATGTCAAAAGTTTCAAATGTTCAAAAACAATGGCCGGTGAAACGTTTTTCATCACACCGCCGGTTTTCTTAAAACGATTATTATCGAATTTCTGCGAGGAGAAAATCGAATTAATTTGTATTAAGGTTAAGTATTATTATTATTATCAAAATACACCAAAACAATTAATAAAAATGTATAGGAAACAATTCAAGATGATCATCGAATCGAGAACAATGTTGAAGATCTCACGATCGGTGAATTAGATTTAACAGGAACACCACTCCAGGTCCCATTAGAAGACGATTCCGTTGATGTTACATTATTGTTGGATCGTCCAAGTAGCTGGTCTAGAAATGAAGCCTGTTATCATCCGTTAAAAGTTGATGCTGCACGGTTATTTGATTAAATCCAACAAACTGATAACGGTTGATAATTTCGGTAAAATTTTGTAGGAAATTATTGAATTCTAAGCTACAACAATGCCAATTGGATATACCAATATATGGATTATGTGATGGTAATGATAATCGCCGCATAATTTTGGTAGGTGCTAATCGAACGACAAGGGCAATAATTCGTACAATTGCCTATATACAACCATCGGAATTGGCTGATGATGCGATATTTTCCGAGGAATATATAAGAAAGTTGAGATTTTTCAAAATACCTAATGCACAAGTGGAATATTCGTTGCGAAAACTGTATTTGTTGTACGGTCCGAAGACTCTACACGAAACGAGTGGATGTAATGGTCAGATTAAAATTGGGCTACGTGCTGCTAGTGGTGTTATAGAACAATTATGTTCCAATAAAACTTTAACAATGGTAGAATATTAGATTCGTAAATCATCATCATTATTATTGGACTGTTACAGGAGCTTAAAGTGGTTATAGGCGACCCTAAATCGGATTTGTATGATTGTTGGAGTGATTTCTGTACGCTTTACCGTTATTTTGATTCTACAATCAATGGGACTTTAACTGAGACTATATTTTCACATAATCCAACATTAAATGATAAGAAACCTGTTGATGAGTTGAAGAATCTTTTTATATCGCACAAATCATTAAATTCGAATGAGTTTTGGTCAAAATTGTGGAAGATTCTGAAAGGTAACTACGTCAATTATTTATTGTTCGATTAATTATTTAATATATTTTAGACTGTAGTGATTTGAACGTTCTTCAAGACTGTATTAAATCGTTAATGATACAATCAATAGAAAATCCTTCAGTTAAGAGTATTCTTGATGAAGCTACAATTGTTAGTAGACTGTTAACGATTCTAGTTGAACGGAAATTTGAAATACCAACAAAACAACAATGTTTTGGTCTATTATTGGAGATTGGGTTCGAGAAACTTAAACAAGATTATTGTACAATTCTTGATAGATATGGAAAAATTAAACATAGATCTATATTGCAGCATTTATGGTAAATTTAGATGAAAGGTCGAGTTTGTGACTCAAAAACTGAGCGTTCAAATTTTAAAACAGTTTTACGAAGACTTTAGATTATCAGATTGGTTAGTTATTTGGGCTTAACGCTACGAAAAGCGTCCTCAATCAGCCTGCCTAAGATTGAAACGTACAGATTCTTGAGCCGCGGTTCCTAACGCTTAGTTTGACAGTTTTTAGCCGGTATTAGTCACGAACTCGCCTCCAATATCTCCAGTGTCCATTGGTTAATTTTGAAAATTTTCCAGCGAATTTCGTAACGATGCATATCACGCCTATTTAATAAATCCAACAACATTTAAATCGAAACTTTGTTATCTTTATCGTTTACAAATGATTGCTGAGAGTTTACTATTCTACGAGAAAACGTTGAAATTATCTAAAATAAGTTTGGATAATTTTATTGGATTCATTAATAGAACGTTATCCGTTAAAATGGGGGAATTTGGTGAAATTCAATTGAGTCCGCAAATTTTCGAATGTTGTTTCGAATTAAATGCCGACGATTTTAATATTGTGCAAACGTAAGTTTGTTAAATTTCGTAGAATTATTGATTATTTTTTTTTGTTTATTATTATAGATTATTGCCATATGAAGTCCAAATTCAAATCACAACAAAATCGAAAGTTTGCGAACGTAATACGATCTATTTTTATAGTGAATGTCCACCGATACCAAATATTGACTATAATACTAAAAAATTCCAGAATTTAGCCAGAAAAGTTAAGAACAAAATGTATTATTACGTTACAAAGTTAGAAAGACTGTCGGATCAAGTGCCAATATTTATTAGAAATTGAAATATGCGTTTGTTAATAAATCAAATTGGGACATGGTGAAGTAGCCTTCTTTATATTCCATTTTCCGATGTAACATAAAATGTGTGGTAAAAGAATCAACCAATACTGGCGAGATTTCCAAGAAAAGACAATCCGATCTTGGTAACTGCAGTCGGGCAAATTCTGTAAAGACCTGATGTCCTGCTGACTTCATCCTATTATAGAGACATTCATGAATTTCGTTTTCATCGAAATCTGGTGGAGGCGCCGGGTCGCCGACGAGATGAAGACATCGTTTCTAGTCTGTTCTTTCACGTATGCACATTAATACCAAATATTCTTCGTTTTGGTTAATTTTTGACGTTTACCTTGAATTTGTGGTATTTTTAATGGATCAGCCTTCGTTTTGTGAACGTTTTACAGCCGCACACGTCTTCGGTGCGCCACAAATATCAAACTACCGCCTGTTTGGCAGTCCTAAATGTCAACAACAGTACAACAATGCCATTAATCTTATAATTTAAAAATACCAGAATTCTTGTGGTCAAATGAGAATAAACAAAATCGAATGACATTTAACGAGTCACATTTATCGGTACAGCAATCTTTTTTCGTTTCTAAATTTAGCCACAAAACAATGGGGAATATTTCCGATTCTTATCCAGACATAAAATTCAAAAAAAAAAACCTGTGAACCATTAGGGATGTTAGTCCTAAAAAAGGCGAATGATATTTAATTGTTGTGGGTTTTTCATCGAAACAATTTTAATTAAAACCCAAGGTCCCTTTATGATTTCAATTAGTCAATTAGTCAATTGAATTGAATGCCGAAATATAACAGTCAAGTTGTAAAAATAATTTCAAGGGTAGATCAAACAACACAATCAGTCAGTCTACCGTACAAGTAAGTAGTGCAGTTTTTTATGCCAGTCTAGATTGGATCAGCTTCCACATAAAATTACTTCACTATTCGTGTACGTTTTTACAAAAAAAAAAACAAAACCGAAAAACAAAATTATTTGTTGAAAAGAATTTTAATAATGTGCGTGTTTTATTTTATTGATTGTTGATTTGTTGATTTACAGAGAGAGTGACTATTACGACTTGATCTGCTGCTGCAACTACACGATATCGAAACCTCGAAACTAATAGATAAAACCCATCCAAGATGCCTTTCAATGTTATGTTACAAATATGTAAGATTACAAGATCCAGTAAACTGTTCCAACGCAATTTTTATCTACCATTATTGAAACCGTTATCGCCCAAGGATGCGTTACGGCGTCACATCATCACTGGCAAGAATCTGTTAGGTACACGTATCGAACATTATATTCCTGTACTGGAAGAGTACCAAGATAGAGTATGGCGTCGCAGGTACAGGATCAAAGGTTTGGGCAAGAAACGGCAACGAAGGAAAGCGAATATGCGTTATGTGATGCCGTTTTTCGATTCCGAAATGGAATACCATGATGAATTACAGAGATTATTAGCAACGAAAGCAAAGGGCCGTGGACAATGTTATACGTATTATATACCAGATAAAAATTGTACGTTAGTGATACCATTTCAAATGGAACGTGCCATAAGAGATCGTGATATTTTGGATGTGATTATGGCGCAACGTAGCGAGAAAATCGTTGTTAAATTAAAAGATGGTACAAAAGTGACGCTACCTTTGGTCACCTACAATGGTCAAGCACCATTTTATCGAGGTGAAGGTTGGACGAAGAAAGAGATCGAAGAGTACCATCATCATGGTAAAGAGACCATGTCGATTGCTCGACTATTCGAAGCCAAAGAAGCTGGTATTGAAGAATGGGAATTGGAGATGATGCGTATGGCGAATAAACGTAAAAGGAAGATGAAAGGTGAAGGTACTGTTGATTGGAAACAAATGATGGCGTCATGTGTTGAGAATATGGATTGGGATAAATTCGAAGAGGAAACCAAACAAATTGTCGAACAACAAAACGAACCGGTTAACGATGAACCCATCAATATGGCCGTTGATGATATGGAGAAAACGAAACATGTTAATGAGAAATTGAAAGCAGCCGGTGAAGAGGTGTTAGCGAAACTACCACAAATGCCTGAAATTCCTGAAATCGTTAAAATCATGCAAGATGGTGAAATGACTGAACTAGCCGAAGTGTCCGGTATGTCATTGAATCTACCATCATCGGGCGCTGAACGTTTCGTACCAGGACAAATTGTTAAATCCGAAGAAGGTGACATGTTCGTACCAGGTCAAACGGTTGAGAAAGAAAATGGCGTCTATGAATATACGCCAGGTTTCACTGTAATGATGGATAATGAGCCAACATTGTTGCCCGGTCTGGTAATGGGCGATGATCCAAATAAGCCAATGTTTTTGCCAGGCGATTCAACAATCACAGAATCTGGCGAATTACAATTCACCGAAAACGAAGATGATATTATTGAACGTTCATCATCATCATCATCATCGTCATCATCATCATCATCATCATCATCATCAGAATCACCACCACCATCCGAACCAGAAGACGAATTAGAGGAGGAGCAAAACAGTGAGGAGGAGAAGGCGGAGGAGGAGGAGGTGGAACCGCCACCACCACCGCCGCCCAGACGTCCGAAACGTGAACCAAAAGAGTTTGTTTACGAGCGGCCAAAGCGACCGGAAGTACCTATAAGTATGGGTCCGAAACATCGTGAACGTGCCCCAAAGAAACCACAAACATCAGCAGCGGCTGCTGCGAAATTAGCTGAATTGGCGAAGAAAGCTGAAGAATCTTTGGCACGAAAGAAGGCTGGTGAACCGGTATTGTACGATATGACATTACCGACATTTGAAAAAGATTTACTATTACAACAAAAAGAACGCGTTGGTTTGTTCAATGAGAAGAAGGCGAAAGAAGAAATCGATATTGATAAGAAACGGCGTGATATACGAATGAAATTGAAACAATTTATGGCGAATCGACCACAGTTGCCTGAATATGAACCAGTTGAACCAGTGAAAAAGAGTGAGAAATTACGAGAATTTGAGAGTAGTATTAAAACTGGCAAATTCTTTGATAATGATTATAAAAAATATTTAGTTAAAGATCCATTAATGATTGAACCGTTCAAATGGGTCGATTCGTACGAATATCGGCATACATTTGATACGGTGGGGATTCTACGCCACCGAGTTTGGAAGTCGGTGATCTAAATCTTCGTTTTCTGTTGTTGTCAACAATAGACATAGACTAATTAGGTCAATGCATTTGACTATTTGATACATTACGACGACTTAATTAATCAATCTCTCCCCTCTCTACCTGAAAAAACCCCGCAAACATCAATCAATATGTTTAAGGCCTCATTCGAAATTTAGTGTCGTCGTGTTGTATGGACAATAGTCATTAGAAAAATTCTAGTAGTACACCACCAACTACCCTTATTTAGTTGTAGTGATACCTAAGTGAATGTCAACGTGATAGAAGTAAATAATCCATAGCAAATATGGTGATAAATGCAAAGATATCGTTATGTAAAATTACAGCAGCTAGTAAATTATTTCAACGCAACTATTATCTACCATTATTGAAGCCGTTATCACCGAAAGATGCCCTACGACGTAAAATCATCACTGGACAAAATGTTCTTGGTAAACGAATCGAACATTATATACCAGTTTTGATGAAACAGAATGAGAAGAGTGCAGAACGTCGACGACGTGGCAGAGGTGTTCCATTGATCAAGAAACGCATCAAGAAACGTAACAATGAAAGGTATGTGGAACCGTTCTTTGATGATGATATAGAAAATCATCTCCTATTGAAGAGTATTCTCGATCGAAAACCACGTGGTAAAGGTCAACGGTACACCTATGAAATACCCGATAAGAAATGTACGCTCGTTATCACCGCTCAAATGGAGAAAGCAATAAAAGATCGTGATATCATCGATATTACAATAGCACAACGTAGTGAGAAAATCTTGGTTAAATTGAATAATGGCCAACGTGTCACTGTACCAATCGCCAGTTACAATGGTGATCATCCATTATATCGTGGTAGTGGTTGGACGAAAGAATTCGTCGAAGAAGAACACCATCATGGTAAAGAAACGATGTCGATAGCCAAATTATTCGAGGCAAAAGAACAGGGTGTTGCCGATTGGGAATTGGAGATGATGCGTTTGGCGAATAAACGTAAAAAGAAGGTGAAAGGTCAAGATTCGGTTGATTGGAAACAGATGATGGCGCAATGTTTAGAGAATATGGACTGGGATAAATTTGAAGAAGAGACCAAACAAATTGTTGAAGAAGTTGAAGAGGTTGTTGTTGAAGAGAATATACCGATGGCGATTGATGATTTTGAGAAGACGAAAAATGTTGCTGAAAAACTAAAACAAGGCGGTGATGACGTACTGAAACAATTACCAATAATGAAAGAAATACCGCAAATTATTCGCAATTTAGAAAGTGGTGAAATGTGTGAATTAGAAAATGTCTCTGGTGTACGTGTCAATTTGACTGAGGATCGATCGTGTTTCGTTACTGGACAAATGGTGAGAACCGATGATAATGAAGTGTTTGTGCCCGGTCAAACGATTATCAATGACAATGGTACCCAAGAGTATACACCTGGTATCACAATATTCATGGATAATGAACCGACATTGATACCGGGTTTGGTGATGGGCGAAGAAGAACAACCGGCAATGTTTCTGCCAGGTGAATCGACGATAACCGAAGGGGGTCAATTGAAGTTCGAAGCCACCGATGAGGATTTGCCAATCAATCAACGTCGCCAACATTCTCCCTCTCCCTCCACATCCACCTCCACCTCCACCACACCATCCCAATCCCAATCGGTGGCACAATCCCGATCCCCATCCCCTGTTATTATTAGAAGATCACTGACACCATCCCCACCACCGCAATGGCGCCCCAAAGTTAAACCTAAACAGGAAGAAGAGATTATAATTCGTCGACGTGTTATTACCGAACCAGATATGGAAACTTCAACACGTAAAGAACGTGTCAAGAAACGTGCAACTGGTGATCAAGTGAAAAAACAATCAGCCACTGCTGCTGCTGCTGCTAAAGATGGTTTCCGTCCGCAACGTCAACCAATGGAAGATCCATTGAAACTATACGAGGAAGAACGGCAACGTCAAGAAGAGGCGGAACGTAAGCGCCAGAAGGAACGCCATCAAGAGAAACTGTTGAAAGAAGAGACGCAAGTTGATCGTATCCGTTTGAATATTCGCAAGAAGTGTCGTGATTTCAAAATTGAGAAACCACAACCGTACGTGCCCGTTGAGCCGGTGAAGAAGAGTCCGAAATTGGAAGAGTACGAGATGAGTATTAAACAAGGTACATTTTTGGAGAATGATCGTGCACGAGAGATTTTAGAGAAGGCAAAACATTCAACCAGAATGTTGAAATATCAACATATATTGAGTGCATATGGGAGTGAATTCGGAATGAGGCGATTCTAGACGACGACGACGGCTATTTCTGCTCTTGATGTTTTTTTTTGTGTGGAAACTATAAAATTGAACAACGACGCCGCAACGCTCTTAGTTTTTAAACGAAACACGAGCGCGCCGGGACTACCATAATCCCAAACAACATCGAACGAGCTTATTGTAGCATTAATCAATTAGTTTTGCCAAAATCAATATTATTTGCTTCTATCTGATATTAAACAATTGTAAATTGTAGTTGATTATATTTTGGAAACGTGACCTTTTAGATTTTTGTGTGAATGTCTTTAGTGTGTTTTTGTTGGCCCTCAGAGATTATGTTTTGATAAAAAAAGACATTAAATATTCACTCTAACGAATCGTTTTTTAATTATTTCATACCCTCAATTAATTAATCGTCAATTAAACAAAAAAATGGTGAATTACGTGTTGTCTTTCTGTAAAATCACAGCCGCCAGCCGCATCTTTTCCAGAAACTTCTATCTGCCGCTGTTGAAACCGCTAACACCGAAAGATGCGCTGCGTACGTTACGTATCACCGGTAAATGGTTGTTGGGCGGCAAAATCCAGCGCTATATGCCGGTATTGTTGAACCATCGCAAGAAGCGCTCGAAACGCTTGAAGAATTACGGCAAGAAAGCGTTCAAGAGTTCGAAAAACCACGACGATTACGTCTTCATGATGCCGATACTGGATGAGGACAACGAGAGCCACCAGTTACTGTTGGCAATACTCGAGAATTACAAGAATACGAACGGTGTGTTTGTGTACACGGTTGATGATAGGCGTTACAATATCGTGTTGCAATCGCAATTCGAGAAGGCAATCGAATCTGGTGACGTAATCGATGTGTTGATCTCGAAACACAACGATAAGATTCTAGTGAAATTGAAGAATTTCAAAAAAATTCCGATCGAAATCCAATATTACGATACGGACAACAATAATAATGAAGAGGTGATGTATTGCGGCGAAGGCGCTACCACACCCGACGAAGAACAGTTCCATCACTACGGCAAATACACGATGAGTCTGGCGAAGATCTTCGAAGACAAAGAGATGGAGGAGGAGCGCTGGGAGCAGGAATTGAAACGGATCATGAAACGTCGCCGCCGCCAGAAGAAAGAAGGCACCAAAGAATGGAAACAGATGATGAACGAGACGATGAAGCACTTCAATTGGGAGAAATTCGAAGAGGACGCCAAGAAGATCATCGATGAGATCAACGAGCCGCCGGTCGAACAAGAAATCGCCATGGAAATCGACGATTTGGAAGCCACCAAGAATGTCAATGAGATCCTGTTGAATGAAGGTGATGATTTGTTGAATAAACTACCAACAATGACGGAAATTCCGGATATTATTAAAAATATGGCAAATGCGACATTGCTGGAGATCGAAACGGATGCATTGAATAAACGGCGCGTTTCCGGCGTTACAGTCACATTGTCGTCGGGGAAGGAATGTTTCGTTAGCGGCCAAATCGTGCATACCGAAGAAGGTGATGTTTTCGTGCCGGGCCAAACTATCGAGAACGAGTACGGTTTGGAGTATGCACCAGGAATTACGATTAATGTCGATAATAAACCGACTTTGATTAACGGTTTGATTATGGGCGAGGAACAAGAAGAACCGATGTTTCTGCCGACACAGTCCACAGTGACCGCTGATGGGCAATTAACGTTCGCTGCCACACCGGAAGAACGCCAACAACAAACCGAAATCAATCCACAAAAATTCCGCAATAAAACCAAACAAGACGAGATTGTAATTGATGCAAAAACAATGGAAGACGAATTAGACGACGAAGACGAACAACCGGATGAAACCGATGAAAGTACAGATAGCGAAACAATAGAATTAAACAATTCCGAACTGGAAGAACTAGATATTGAGGCGATTAAATTGAAACACGAACAACAACGTTTAGAATTGGAGAAATTGAAGATGATACTGTTAGATGACGGTTTGGACGAGTTGATTGCCAGTCTCGAACAGAAGAACAAACAATTGAAACAGAAATTGGACGAATTGCGCCGTTTGAGCATGAACAACAACACAAATCTCGTCACGTATATCAATGAAGATGATACGTTGAAAATTGCAGCGAAAATCAACGATAATTACGACATCATCAACCGTCTATCGGATATTTTATTGATAATCATACGGAAGACGGCGAATTTCGTCAATCGCAGCAATATCAATGCCGACAATATCCATCAATCGATCAAATCGGCCAATTTGAACGAATTCGAGACGAAATTCGATCGAATCTCGAATAAATTGAAGATTCTGTTGAAGACGCTGATCGTTGTGGCGAATGATGTGTTCAAAAATCGCCCCAAAGACCAACAATTGGCGCTCAATTCGATCGGTGAAATCTGCGAGGATTTATTGAAAAACGACAAGAAAATTCTAGACGAATTATTGGACTTGATGAACACTTCAAACGAACGCAATGAAATTTGTAATGTTTTATTCAAACAATTACAACAGAATCTCAGCGATTCTAAGCAGTATATTTTGAAGAAATTCATCGACGACGATCACCAAACCGTTTACGATATAAGCGAGATTATTAACAAGATCTTCAAGAGAGATCACGATGATGATGGCGATAATAGCAGCAATAATGATGAGAACGAGATGAAATGCGAAGCGTTCAATAAAATCATCAAAACAAATCCCGATTTGATTGCAATATTAAAACACGATCTATCGCGCAATTTGAAGAAGATCAAAACGGAAGAAGATGCCGTTGAATTGTTGAACACTTCGATCAAGAACACAATTAAAACGTTCTTAAAGCGCAAATACAACGAAATCTTTGCGGAGAACGATAAAAGTGCCTTAAATGATCTGAAAAGCGATGCACTCGGTTTCGCTAGAGCCCTAAGTCTTGATGATCGTTTCCACAACAACATCAGCAATTTATTGAACGACAAACAAACTTATGAGTTTCTACAACGTGTGGTTCTTATTAAACAATTATCAGAGAAGGACTATACGTTGCGGAATGCAATTGAACGTTTGAAAAAGAATCCAGAACGCAGCCGTACCGATCCACGGATACGGCAATTAATTTGTGAAAGTGCACTATTATATCCGACAATTGTTAAACGTGATATAAAAACATCAAAAGATATACCGCTACAATTAATCAAACAAGATAATTATTTAGCATTAGAGGATTATTTAATACAGCAACAATTCAATAAGATTAATTGTCCGATATTGATCAATCGTAATCTGTATCAGATGATTGTGCCGAAAGATGCGGCAAGAAGTGTATTGAATGGTCGTATTTCGTATATTTTGATCGATGAGAATGGTATTACGAAATTCAAGCCGACACATATGTACTCGAATACGTCCACAAATAATATCAATAAAAATCGCGATTATTTAAATAATAATAATAGTAGTAGTAATGATAGTGATAGTGGTATGTCGTGGAATGATCGTACAGTGCAACAGGCGAAGAACAATGTAAGGAAGTTGAAGAAACTGTTCCATAATTCGAGGGAACTTGCATGATGATCGTGACGATTTACTAATTTTTTTCGTTTATAATTTTTCGTTTTGTATTTGTGCGTCTGTGTGTGCGTGTATCGTATTTATTAATAACATTATGGCAAATATAAATAGGTGAGTGAATCATTGTATACGAGAATTTTCGTTTAAATCGTTGCATTCGACTCTATTTTTAACAAAATGTATTACCATTGACGTCTGTTTCTTGTATTTGTATTGAATCTACGATTAATTACCATGCAAACAGTTGAATGTCCTGTAGTTTTCTTTAATTAATAGAATATAAACGAATTAATGGAGAATTTTAATTAGAAATCCAGTCGTACACGTTTTATATTACGAATCGTTCTGATCGTAAATTAATTAATAAAAAACACTTGTCGTCATTTTGACAACAGATTGGCCCCTTGTAGCTAACTGGAAATTACGTAACATCCACAAATTTGACATCACAAGTTCATCCGTTTTGCCAATTTAAACTACACAGTCAAGGGTCAATTAGGAGTGCAAAATTTTCACCCAGAAAGGAGGTGCTGAAACTGTCGTCAATAAGCGAGATTTTGACTTCTTTTTGGTGGATTCTTGTAGCCAAAATTGCAAAATTTGATAGAAGCTTTTGAAAATTACGCCTCAATGCGGAATCAATATTTTCTGATAATTTGGGCCATCAAAAAACGGTTTTTCAGAGACACTGCTTGCATTTGTGTGCAGGCGCGAATGTCTGCCTGTTTTCTAATTTCGTATGAAGAAAAAAGGGCCTCGAAAAAATTAGCTACAAGGCCTCGTTAGTCTATAACGCTCCTAATTGTGCCTAAACAGAATTTTATTGTAATGGTTCGAAAAACTGAGTTGAAATTGAGTTCTTTCTTTTTGGGGGGCTTTTGTAGCTAAGCTGAAATTGCAAAATTTTGCCACAGTCCGGAATTACATTTTCAAATAGTTTAGGCAGGCATAAGAGGTATTGTTAGAAATAGTAACTTTGCAATTGCGTGCAAAAAGCGGATTTTTAGTTTAAGCTCCTATTTTCTGTTTTGTAGTTTTCTTTTGAGAAAAAGAGCATCGAAAGAATTAGCTTCAAGTCTTCGTTGCTCTAGATTCGCCTCTGATTGAGTCTGAATTCTATTGCAATGATACGAAGAACTGAGAAAAATCTATTTACAATTAGGTCCTATTTCATGATGTTCTGATGACACGCTTCAAAACGAACATAATACAGACTGTTTCAGCACAAGCGCCCACCTTTCACAACTTCTTCAATTATTAAAATATTAATATCCAACCCTCAAGAACTTAAACTAGGTCACCTAAGAACCTTTGGTGATCTAGTTTAAGTTCTTGAAGATTGAATTCGAAAAATTTAATAACTAAAGAAGCTATCAAAGATGGGCACCTGGGCTGAAACTTTTGAAAATTATACCTCAGTCAAGAATTACCTTTTGGATAGTTTGTGCGAGAAATTTGCCATCACTTTATAATTGTGTGCAGAAGCGAGTTTACCATGTAATTAATAAAGTTTAAGCTCCAGTGGCGTCTGTTTTGTTTTGTAATTTTCGTATGAGAAAAAACAGTCTTGAAAGAATTCGCTTCAAGCCATCGTTAGTCCAATTTTATTGCAACGATACGAAGAATATAGTATATTTCTTGTGAAGATTTGGTTTCTTTTTGAGGGACCTTTGAAGTTAAGTTAAAATTGCAAAATTTTGCCACGGTCTGGAACTACATTTTCCAGAGAAACGGTAACTTTGCTATAGTGTGCAAAAGGCGAATTTACCATGTAACTAATGAAGCTTAAGCTCATCTTTTCTGTTTTGTGGTTTTCTTTTGAGAAAAAAGAGACTCAAAAGAATCAGCTTCAAGCCCCCGTTGGGCCTTCCGGCCTTGATTGTGTCTGAACAAAATTCTATTGTCATGATACGAAGATCTGAAGAAAAGCGATTTTCAATCAGATCCTCCTATTTTACAGTATTCTGATGATACGCTTCTGAATATTTCTTTCGAGAATTTGATTTCTTTTTGACGGACTTTTGAAGCTAAGTTAAAATTGCAAAATTTGATAGTAACTTTTGAAAATTATATCACAGTCCGGAATTACATTTTGGAAAGTTTATGGAAGCAGTAGAGGGATTCTTAGAAACACCAATTTGCCATCTCTTTGCAATTGATTGCATTTACCATGAATGAAGCTAATGAAGTTTAAGCTCCAATGGCGCCAGTCCTGTCTTGTAATTGAGACAATTAAGTCCTCGTTAGTCTAGATCTGCCTCTAAATATATGTTAAACAGTGAAGAAATGAGTTAAAATTGGATCCTCCGATTGCACGGCATTCTGATGACACGCTTTTATATGCAACATATTTCTTCTTTTACTTTGATAGAAGAGAAAACACAGCTTTTTACAATGGAGTCGGCAGTGGAATTAAGCGTTAACTAATCAAAAAACGCCTACTTTCACGTGGGCGTCTAGGGCCATCTGAATCCACGCCTTTCTTTTACAAAAGATTTTTGAGATGTGCCTCAAATGAGACGAAAGAATTCGAATTTGGGTAGGTAGCTTTCCCAGAATTTTATTTGTAACAGTTTTGACGGTGCAACAACTATAAAAACGTAATAATTTCGGTAAATAGAACCTATTGTCATTTTAGGGATTGAGTGGGTTTTGATGTGTTGGCGATTCCGTTGACAAAACCCTGTTTGTCAGACAGACGCCACATCATTTGACTGAAAATTGTAAACAACTCTGTCAACGAAACGAGATCGTCATGCATCATAAAGTCTCAATTTTTTACAAAACAAATAATGAATTTTCCGTAAACACTCGTGGAAAGTGAGTACGTCAAAATGAGGTACAAAGACGCCTCTGCCAGAACACCCAAGCGTGATGATTTTTGTTGTTTTCCAACAAACAAACAAATGCAAATTAGTAACTCATTATAGGTAGATTTCGTTGTAGATGTGGTTACATAAAATGCTCCGCTTTTAGTTTGCACTTTGGGCTGTTTACCAAAAATCGCATCCTTGATTTGTTGCCACGTGCCTACCAAATTTAGCCATAAATAATAAACTGTACACCCCAACAATGCTATTTATTTCAACTTCTAGTCACCTTTTCTTGTATTGCCCAATTTAATTTATAAATATAAAACTTTCAAAGACGATCTCTATTTTATTAAAAAAAAACTATGCGGTATTTGGCTACAATCGAACAAGATCTATTTCCAACACCTATATATAAATAAACCAACAAGAATTGATTTTAGTCGACGTGCCCTTTATGTCAAAACTCTTCAACGAAAATCGAAAAAGCTTCTAATCCGCTTTTAATCAATTTAAATAAATTTCAACAATTTTTTTTTGGTAATTAGATTTGAAATTCAATGCTTTTTAAGCCGGTTTATATAAAAAGCAAACGAATGCAAGAAGCTCCCATACCGATGGTGCCGCCGAAACCGCCCAAAAAACCACCACCCCCCAACCGAGACCCAACACCACCGCCACCACCTTCACCGCCCGCACCCCAACCGGAACCAGAACAAGTCGATGATGAATTGAATGAACGCATCCCACTTTTGGTGTGCGGTCCAGGCGTGACGGCCGTTTATCCGAAAGAGGCGACCAGAGACGTTCTGTCAGGTCGTGTCGATTATTATCTAGTCGATGAACGTGGTGTGACACTATTCAAAAAGAAACACCTCTTCTCTGCTCTGAAACTAGACAAACGGTCGATCGATAAATTGATGGAATATCCGTGTCTTGGTGCACACCAGAGAATCCTGGAACGGAAGCCTATTATTAGACGCGGTTTGGGATATAAAAGACGCTATATATCACCAGAACTGATTGGTAGAGGTATTTATGTAAGTTTTTCTGTATGTGTGTGCGTTCTACAATAATGGTTTATTTTTGCTGTTGAAAGTTGAAAGAACTCTACAGTTTATTTATTTTAAATTAAACCGTCCGGACGATAAATGCATCTGAGCATTGCCGAGAGAAAAAATGACGATTAAGTCTGAAGCGATCTATCAACGCTTGGCACACTTTTCTCTTCTCTCAACAATCAAAAAAAAAATCGATTAAAGCGGTCTTTTCTCGACCATTTTTGATAAAGTGTGTCGAACCGTTATGCGGCCGAATTGTTGAAGAATTCGCGTGGGCGCTACGAGCTTTTTGCACACGCAGTGGGAAAAATAATTTAAAAATAGTGTAGCCCGTGCTAAATTTACCAAAATTATGAATTGTACCAACGCAAATTTATGCCGACAACAACATTTGTCATTGCCAAAAATTCCTGTACAATCACTGAGTTGATAATTGAATTACGACCTATTTTCGATGGCAAATTTCACAGGAATTTGGAGAAACAAAGCCCGAAAATCCTGCAAATTTTTGAACGATTTCTGTAAATAAATCGTGTTGTTTACGATGCACTAAAACGGTCTTGTTGTGGTGACTTTGAGGCACCACCGAATTCACTAAATGTCACCAATTCGTAAACGGTAATTAAATCAAGAGATGATGGCTTGCAGAGAATACGATCAATTTACAGTTACAAATATCTCCATTATTACTCGCTCATTTGCATAGTTTGGCGTCTAATTTTATCGTTCCTCGAGGATAAGGAATGTTTTATTGTTGGGGGCACAGAGGCGAACAACTTTTTCAGTAAACACATATTTCTGAATGTGATTTAATTAAAGAAAGGTCGAATATTATTGACGTCAAGCTAGTGGGTCGAAGACTCCTGTTTGTCCAAAAAACCAAAAAGAAAAAAATGATTTACGATCACTGCCGCCACAATTCTGACTGTTCACCAATTGAATAGTGGTCGATGATATAACGACTTGATGCCCTAAAGAATCGATATTCGAGGCGGTCATTAGTTGACTTGACTCCCTACTGTGTCTGTGGTCGACCGGCTCCATGTAGATGCAAATTAATTTTGTACTAAAGTGTCCCCAAAATTACAATGGAATTGGTGCAATTTCGATAGATTCAGGTCATCGGTTCGTCAAAAAATTTAGCGTTGATAGACATACGACTTACAAAAACAGATGTGTGATTGATGATCTTGTCGGGTACGTTTCTTTCATGAGCAATTCTAATCCGAAATGGAAATATTTCAACTTTTGAAGATTGTAGAATGTTGAAATAAAAAGATTATGTATAATAACTGCCTGTTATTCATAATCGTTAATAATTATAAATTATTCAAATTATGTTATTTGTATACAACGAGTTTTTCAACATATGGTTTTCGTTGGAAAAAATTGCTTTTTTTCTTTGATCCAAGCGCAATTAAATAATCTCTTATTTATAGTTGTAAAGCAAACAATTGGAAATTTCCTTCTTTTTAAAGACTCGATTTCGGATGAATTTTAAAATAGATTATTATAGGAAATTGGTAAATTGACCTCGACTCTTTTATACAGAACGTTCCACTTAATCCACTCTTTGTAGCTCATTCGAGATTAACATCTTTTAAGAAGGATCGCATCATATTGTATGCTCATTTATATTAAATTACAATTAAAACTAAAGGAAACACCAACAATTGAGAACAATCTTTGAACACTAATTAGTCGTCCAAGTGCCCATGTAGCTAACTCAATATTTACGAAAATAAAAGAGGCGCCTATCCGATTGTGAGGGCAAGGTTTTCGGGAATAAAAGCGCCCTTTTAGTTAATATAATACATAGAGCCGGCCCCAGCTTTCCTGGCGCTCCAGGTAAGCTTATTTTCGGTGCCCCTATCCAGAAATTAATAATCACTGCAGTAGTTTTGTATATTTCGCAGCTGAATTCTTTGGCGTCTTCATTAATTACTTTCCTATTTATCAAATTGTCGAAAATAATTCCTTTTGATAACAAGAACAAAATCCAAAATAATGATGATAATTATCTATTGAATTTTATATAAATCCGTAACAAAAATGTTGGGTGTCCCATAGAAAAGTGTCGTAAAACATTTCGTATATTAAAAGAATTCAAAACAATGCATCAAATCTACCTTTTCACAATTTGCTTCCAATTGAAAGAAAAATTATTAGTATTAGAAGAAGCAACATGATTATTTGAAAGGCACTGACACTTACACTAACACTAACACTAGACATGATTAATTATTAACTAACAAAAAAAAATCACAATTTTTCGAAACAACTTAGCACTTCAAACACTAGAACACATCTGAACAAGAACGAACAAATCTCAAAAGGGTGTTAAGTAAGTGTCCTTTGTGCGGTTCTTATGAAGAACGTATATAAGTGATTAATATAATCGTTACAATAACAAAAAGAAGTCAAAACATATTTAAAATGTCTTTTGTAAATAAAAATACGGCTACCGAAATGAAAAACACAATACAGGTGAAGGGATTGGTGGTACGAAGGACCCAACTGGAAACTTAAGAAAAACTTCCAAGAGTGGATTTGGAAAAGTCCAGGTCCTAGCCAGAATTCAATTGCAGGATTGCGACTTTTTGTAGCCTCAAAAGGTAGTACCTCAATCCCCTATTGAGCAAATTCATCAGAGATAAGACTGTTCTATCATTTTTCTGTTTCAATTATGCTTTCATACTCTTAAGAAAATGCTACATATCCAGTATAGGATCCATTAAAAAGTGCCGCCCCTACAATTATGCCGCTCCAAGCAACTGCCTGTTTTGCTGTGGTTTCGAGTCGGTCCTGATAATAAAATCGTAACCCCAGGGCCGGCGTGACCTTTTGCGAGGCCGGGTTCAAATGTTTTGCGGAGCCTGAATACATATTCAAACCTTACACTTAAATTTTTCAACAGGCAACTATTTTTGGGCAATTTTCGTAGAACGCGGGGCAGGCTTCCGGTCAACGCGCTGAACCTGCCTTGCGCCAGCCCTGTGTAACCCAACAATACGCTTTTAGGTGTTATACGCAGTCAGGAGCGATTTTTCAAGAGCTTTTCCTGAACTGCCGTTTTAGTCTATCGCTGTAAATATTTGTATGCATATTGTGGCAACTTTTAGCTTTATTTTGATAATTTCAATTAAATTGAAATAGTGATTTTTAAAGCTGCTGTAGCCCGTTCCCGGGAACCCTTCCAAAAAAATGCGCTCTACAGTGAGCAGAATAATTCTAGACTCAGTTAGGCGATATGGGAACAAAAAAACAAAAAACAATCGTTAATAGAGTATATTAGCTAGAGATTGATTGAAGGATATAGCAAAATAGGGATTTTTAACAAAATGGCGGCTTTCCAAATAAAAAATTCCGTTTTCGGTACAAATTTTTTTGCGTTCAATTGCTTATAAAATCGGAATTATTTATAGAGGAAAGAAAGCCTTCGATCAATTTCTAGAAATTATATTGGTCAAGCTGTGTCCAAATTTGAGACTGATCGGATAAGCCGTTTCCGAAAAAACTCGCTCACCGACTTTGACAGTTTAAACGTATTCAAAGTTTCAATATAGTGCAAGACGGGTACAAATATGCATGTAACTTCGAGAATCGATTTTTTGAAAATGCCGACTGTGTTTAACCCCTCAATAACGCTTTATACAGAGGCGGCAGCTTGACTAGCCACATTTGAACCGCTGCTATATTAAAAGAAAATAGTAGATATGTCTAGATCTGCCGAAATTGTATAAAACCTCGAAATGCGTGCCGTTTTGATTCTCAATTAACCCTACAACACGAAATTCTCCGAATTTCAACAAGAAACAAACGTAACGGCAGGTGCTAACCGACTACCGGCAGGCCAGAAAGTGGTCAGGTGGAATACATACACGCTCTCTCTAACAACACAAACAAACGGCCAACAACCAACAACACAATTTTTTCTTCTCGTTCTTCATCCTTCAGTTACTTCACTAATAATCAGTATAGTGCTTGAGAGAGTGTGTGTGTGTCTGTGTGTTTGTGTGAAGAACAACAAACGTTCAGTTGCAAACAAGTAACTGTTGATGGCGTTTCCCATGTTCATTATAATAATTTTATATAAAAGTAAATAGGGAAAAAATTGTTAAACAATAAAACAAGTGTAAAATTGTGTTGTTAATGAGTAGTGTGAAGTTTTATTGTAACTAGAAATTTTCTCTAACAATACTCTGATAAATGTACCTAATTGCACGGATTTTGGATAATTTGCACGATACAATTGCAGAGTAAGTCGAAATTTTGCACGAAATCCACCAACAAAATACAACACCCTCTCGAATAAAAGAAATCCAACAACTATTCCGTATTAATTAAGTTACAAGTCTCGCTTGCCATCTGTTGTACGACTCGTTTCTAGTTTGTTTGATTTTATCGAAAATTTCCCTTAGATTTTTCTACAAAAAAACCGCACAACTCTCGTTTTAATCACCGAAATTCCTGTGCAATTGTCGAGGAGCGTTCATAATAAATTATGCAAGGAATCCGTGTACCGTTTGATAAATTTATAACAAAATCGATCGCAACAACTAGATTGTGTGCACAGGAGAAAATTATAGGAAATCTCGAATAGATTTCCTCATCCGATAACGACCTTGTTTTACACGATTTTTCGAGAAGCATATTTGTAAATCATTAAAAATTCTGTTGTGTCGTATTAAAGAATAAATAATGGCCAAGGCCAAGATCAGTCGTGGCCATATCCGTTTGTTCGCCACATTTCAATTAAACATCAATTAATCCGTTTAAAAACACGCGTTTTATTTATTTTTCAAAAAAAAAAACAAAACTACACGATTCACTTTAGGTCACTAACCGCACACAACAAGGTCGTCAATACGATTGATTCAGTGAATTTTTTGTTTTGTTTTGCAGGGTGGTCGTGAGTTGCGTCCGACGAATTTCCAAAAGATGAACCCACCCGACTGGGGCTACAATCAAGGGCCAAAGGCCTAACAAATATGCGTGAAGAGGAATTAGAAGTAGCACTTAAGGTAAATTGTTGCACAATTGCATTGGGTCGATGCCAGCACGGGATATATTAATAATATTAGAAAGAATTATTTCTAAATTGGCATACTGATGACTTCCTGCAAGTCCCAATTCTTGCGTTGTTGTTGTTTTTTAAATACCGATTGTTTTGCTAATGTTATCGCACTCTAATTGTGTCAAATTTCACGAATATGGTGTTTTAAAATCGATGGATTTCAGGTGGTGATCGTGGGCAATGGTGGAGTTGGCAAATCTAGCATGATACAACGATATTGTAAAGGTACTTTCACTAAGGATTATAAAAAAACAATAGGCGTGGATTTCCTTGAGCGACAAATCGAGTATGTCAACAATTTCTATTGGGATTGAATTGAGATTTTTCTAAATTGTGTAATTGTAGAATTGACGGGGAAGATGTACGTTTAATGTTGTGGGATACAGCCGGCCAAGAAGAGTTCGATGCCATCACGAAAGCCTACTATCGGGGGGCACAGGCCTGTGTACTAGCATTTTCGACGATCGATCGCGATTCGTTCGAAGCCGCCCATTCATGGAAACTTAAAGTAATCTTTTTGGATAATAATATTTTAATTAGCGACCATATCCGATATTCTCTGTTGCTCAAGCAGATGAAATTAATTCATTAAATTGATTATAATTTCAGGTGGAAAATGAATGCGGGGAGATTCCCACAGTTATCGTGCAGAACAAGATCGATCTATTAGATCAGAGCGTTGTTAATCCGTAAGCGTCCTTTTGGCATTATTTTCGACAATTTTAATGTGTAATTTGATTGTAGCGAAGAAGCCGAATTGTTGGCTCGAGCTTTGGGCTGTCGCCTCATCCGCACTTCAGTGAAAGACGACATCAATGTGGCCGCTGTGTTCCGGCATTTAGCAGCCAAATGTCTTGCCGAATTACGAGATCCGCGTGATTATGATTATTTTAGCCACGACACGACCACCATGTCTCACTATCACCACCCGAATTCGCCCAATATGGGTAAATCTGTTCGGTACAAAATTGATTGGTTTTTTTTCTTCTATCGATTATTTTCCAGGCACATTCAACCCTAGTCGTTCATCCAAAAATCAAAACGGTACAATAATCTTACGACCGAACAAACAACACAAGAAAAAGAAGAATGTCTTGAAGAATGCCTGCCGGATATTGTGACCGTTGTTTTGTTGAGTTTTTTTTTGCCATCTTGGTTTTGTGTTTTCTCTGAGAATTTTTACCACCCAATAGGCCAATCGGTCGAGTGCTAATATGTGTGTTTGTGTGAATGTGTGTGCGTATTAATCATTAAATAAACAACAACGAACGACTTTTTTCTACACTAAGAACTATTGTGAATGTATCCATAATTTACTCCCAATAAATTGATAGATATTTAAAAAAAATCCAATTTATTTTTAGCAATTCCCTGCCACGCACTTTCCCCGATGATTTATCGATGAATCCTAATTGGCTGACACTTGAAAGATAATTGTTTATACAAAACAAAGAAAAACTGGGGGAAAGTGTGGAACTTTTCTAATTAATAGTTTGAACATTTCATATTTCTTTGGTTTATGGCTGTGTAAACATATGTATCTTGTCTCTGTGGCTGGGTGGCTATTTATAGTGTACGTCTTGACAGGCACATGGATACACTGTTGTATAATTAATGGAAATTCACAAATGCTTTGAAATATTTTCAAAGTTAAATAAAGCTTGGGATACGAATAGAAATTTGGATGGATTCATTAGACCAAGACGAACACGAGTTGAAACGCAAAATTGAAATTTACAAAAGAAAATAATTGGAAAAAAAACCACAGCCAAGATTTGTCGATCAAAATAAACGAAGTAACCGAGAAAGCGCAACCGAATTAACATAAATACAAATAAAGTAATGGAAATGGTGAAAATAGAGTGAACTGTATTTGGAAGAAAGTTAGATCGGTTTCTTCATCAGAAACGCGCAGCGGAGGCGGATTTAATCAGTACGGAAAAGCGGTAGACAATCATTAAAAAGAGGCGAATTTTTGGAAATACCACAACAAAAGTAGTTGTAGAAAGCACAATAAACGCACGGGAAAAGCCAGAAACAACAGTAAAAAATCGAGTTCAAAAATTACTAGAGGTCGAGATTAGTTATTTCTGAAATGTTTTGCATTAGCCCAAAAAAAGATGGAATTCGTCTGCGGAAGAGACGCATCTTTCGACCCAAGAGAGAAATCACAATGGTTGATATTTGATTTTGTTTATGCGGCTGAACACTTAAATTTTGATTCTCACAACAAAAGTCGCTATTGCTTCCCTTAAGCCTGCCCAAATACTGAAGGACAGCGCTATCAAAGTAAAAGGGAGTTTTCTACTTTATGGGATCTGTTCCAGAATTCTTGTTCTTAGTCGAAACCGCATCATTTAAGAAAAGAGAATTTGTCAGTCCTCTGTAGCTTTAGCGGTTTCGTTTCGGTGGGACTTCCTGACTGTCGATTTCGCAAATGACTGCAGATTTCTGCACAACAAAACTTAAGTCACAAATGAAATAAATCAACTCTATTGTTGTCCCAAAGAACTTATCATCAGTTTAAGTAATAGAATGACTTACCTTGAGGAAGACTTTATGGTAATGCCTCAGTCTCCTTTGGCTGAGCATTTTCTTGCCCGGTACTAATTCACTGCACTATCACTAATATATCCCAGATCTACATAATTTTTATTTACCTATTTACTGATCATCTGATCAAGTGTAAATGTCAACTGAAAGATGATAAGACCGTTAGGTAACTTTAAACACGTCCAGTTATTCTTATCAGTATCAAACAACAAAAGCAAGAATCTTTAGATAATATTGGAGACTAGTTGTAGCGCTGCTTAAATTGCACAGATTTAGAGAGAAAAAAAATCCATTCTTTTCTAACGAATTACTTTATACCGCCCCAGAAGGAAAAGAATGTGCTAGCCAATAGCTGTTTAATTTGTTATCCGTGTGTAAAAATTGCTGAAATTTCCTTACAAACCACATTCACAGCTACCTGGCTAGATGGGGGAGTATACAAAGACGTTTTGTGCTAAATTAACCGATCAATGAATAAATAAGCTTCAATCACACAATTTCGGCATAATGCGTGGATAAAAATCCACAATCTACTGTTATTATACAGGGTCCCAGGGCATTCTGACGTGGGGGAAACGAGAGGGCCCACGCTTTGGCCCGGAGAGCCTCAGACATGAGCTTCTTTGGGCCGGAGCCGGCTCTCCTTATCCCCAAAACTCGCCCGGAACGGGCTCTGGAGAAATAAACCTCTTCATCCCACTTGAAGGAATGGAGAGAACACAACGGACTGCCTCAGTCTAGGATCTTCATCGAAGGGCCTGACGCTAGGCGCAGTAAAGATTTTCTGAGACTTGGTAGAAAAGGTCTCAGAACTGTTCCATGAATCAACACCTACACACGCTTGGCATCAGTGATGAAATGTGTAGGGCGTGCTTAGAAGAGGACGAAACTCCTCACCTCATACTCTGCGAGATTTTTGGAACAGAGGATTGGAACAACTGTGGTAAGGCTCCGGTAATTGGAAGTGCACACAATGGGCCAAAAGGCCTCAGTAGGGCCCTCCCAAAAAAAAAACAAACTGTTTCCGACATGTTGGGACACAGTGTAACTACAGACTGCTAGGTTGAAAATAGGTAGTCCCAGCTGTTGGAGACGGCCTGTATCTATAGATAATTGTGCACGTAAAAACGATCCATTTCTAATACAATAAAACAACTGCACTACGACCACTGTGATACTTCATCATGTAATTAACTAGTATTATAATTATAATACTAGTTAATTACACTATTAATTAGTGGTGTAAAAACATGATTATGAATTACCATCAGTAGGTCACTTAAAGTAAAAGTTATTCCTCATTTAATGGCGTTGATTTGTGGTAAAAATCGAGAAAAACACGCCTAATCTGTTTAATTTTCATAGCCGGATCGAGGCTAAATTGCGCACTTTTCGCTATCTATTGATTACTATTCTTCTACTATTCGGCGCCCTAGGCAGTTGCTCTGGCACAATTAATTTTATTGTGTTATTTCTATTGGCTACAATGAAATGTAAATTACAGTAATCTAATGCTGTAAATAACTGTAAAAATAATTACAAACACATATTCAGAAATATAACTTTATTGGTCATATAAATTATGTAAAATTATTAAATTGTTGGAGATTTCACAATTTCCTTAAGATTATTAAAAAATTTAAGGCAACTATCTATTTGGACAATAATAAACAAAAACTTATAAACAATTAGGTATGTCTTAAGTCCCGCTCCTAAATTAATAAATTCTTAGTAAATAAGAGAAATTTGCACTTCATACCCATCAGATGACTCCTGTATTATGTAATTATTTTGTTTAACAGTCTATAATTGTATTGCTTTATAATAATATAAACTACTTTTTCGTTTTGAACAATTCAAAAACAATAAAAAATAATGGTATTTGTGGTAATACCCGTATAATATAATTTTAATAATTATATCACCGATAGTTAATAGAGAAGATGATTAAAAATCAGCTACCATCACTACTATTACTGCTACCATCCTCCAAATCGATGGTAGTAATCTGGCTTTTCTTCGACTTATCCGGCAACAAATCCAACAACTCCCTAACATCGTTGATCGCGAAATCCGGACTCGTTTGTGGATGTTGGTGTTGATAATTGTTCAACGGTAACCAAACTGTACCGCCTAAATTCGCCGCAATACCACCCAAAATATCCGTCTCCAATTTATCACCAATCATCAAACATTGGTCCGGTTGTACGTCCAGATATTTGCAAGCGGCATGGAAGATCTTCTTGTTGGGCTTCTCCCATGGCAAATCACCCGATACTAGGACCAGATCGAACAAATTGTGCAAATTCAAACGATCCACCTTCTCCCATTGGGCACACGATGTACCATTCGTAATTAGTGCAAGCGAATAATGCTGGCGTAATTGTTTCAAAAACGCTCTAATCTCTTGCGTTAATTGTAAATATTCGTAACGTAATTTCAACCATATCGCATAGATTTCGTCTGATGAAAAATAGAAAAAACAAAAATACAAATTATAGTATAAATAATACGAAAATTTCTAATTAAAATCAAAATTTATTTCATTGTTTATTTACAGATTGCCACCTCTTAAGGCAACAACTAGATGCAGCACAGAACCAGGCTTTAATTGGTAACTTTCAATTGTACGGTCGTCTCGTAATTGCTTGCCTTGATATATTAAACGTTGTTGCATCGGTGGTATACCGTCGATCTCTTCCAATTTCTCTTTAATAATCAAAATCTTATCGTTCGGCTCGATATCAACCAATTTCTCATCACCACTTAATGTTATCACCTTTAATTGCATTAATTTTGAAGTAATTTGATGTGGTATTGGAAATTACTGGAATTTTGTATTGGAATTTGTCAAAAAAAAAGTGACAATAAAAGCAATAGAATTCGATCTACTTGATTCTAAATTATCAAAACAATAGTCGACCCCTGTAGCCAAGAAACGGCAGAAACAAGAACGATTAGCTACAAGGGCTTTGCTGCCATCAAATGCTTGTTAGCTGGCTTTTAGGGAAACTTTTTCCTTATTGTGAACAAATATTTTGCTATTCTAAACAATTAAGGTCAGAATTCCACACAGATAACGGTTATCGCCTCAAATTAGAATTAATTTTCAGACTATCAATAATTATTGAAAATCAATAAATTAAAATGCATTTAAATAACGATAAGATGTAGGGTCAACATTATAATGATTAAAAATCATACAATTTGAACAAATCATTTGTGTTATTGCAAGTCATGAAAATGTTGACCAAAAGGTTATCAAATTCAGTGTATTTTTATTTTGCAAAACACTCAACGCGACTTTGACCTGTACGCGGACATAAATCTTTTAACGTATTCAAGCGATTAGAAAGTCGATATGCAATAAAGACAAATAACTGAATTAATTCTAATAATTTAAGCCACCTTTCTAATAATTCATAGATATTTGAATAATTGTTGTATCGATTCAACAATTTCTCCTTTTTTTCCGCGGCTTCAACAACTTACCAGCAAATTGATTGTATTGCGGACCTAATGCCTCCATCCATAATAGTCGACGCCAATCATCTAAACTCATTGAAACGTTTTCCGGGCATTGACGGAATGCTTTTAGATAGATTTTACAAGTCATAGAAGCCACATCGGATGGTACACCATATTTCTCCCATAGGATTTGCGCCAACTAAATAAACAATATTTGGTTTGTTAAATTTACAAATATAGACATAATTGGGTACTTTTCGAGAGTACTCTTCAATCTTGTAGTTCCATTATTATTGGCGCTACAGAAAAAAAAACTTTGTGATACACGATCTAACTAGGGCTGAATTTGAAACAGAAAAACGTATCGTTTTGAAAGTGGTCGTTGCGGTTTTCTACAGAAAATCTTTTAGGAAATCATTGTTCTATCTTTATCTGATACATGTGTTTATAGGTGCTCCGAAATTTGCTGTGGAATAATAGAAACTTTGAATGTGATTGCTCGATACATAAAATCATTGTTCCCGATACATGACTCTTACTTGATTGGAGTCTTTGTTAGACTAAATAGCGTATCATTGCCACTTGCTTGTTTCATTTCGTCAATTTCCGAACCGATGGGGGCTTTTTCTAGACCAAATACTACAAATAACCCTGCATGTATGTATAGTAGGGTGATTCAAAAAAATCGACTTTTTTTTCTTCAAAATCCCCTCTTAAATAGTTTTAGGGAGGTGAAAAAGATGCCTGTTAAAATTTGAGCCGTTAATATTAATATTTAGAGGTGGCTCATCGCGAATTTCGATTTTCCATTTGATCAACATGGGAAAAACTTTCTCTTGCACTTTGGAATTTTATAGCTCACGTTGGGAACAATATTTCGGAATGACTAAAATATATTCTTATACAAAATGTAACGCTTCACAAAAAGGGTCTCTTACAATTTTTTAATATATTCAGTCCTTCAAAAGTTATTCAAGGTTAAAGTTGGATTAATGGTAAATTCTTATATTTTCCAGTTTTTTGACAGAACCATCCACTTTATAGGAAAATTTTATTCTCTATAATTTATCTTGATAAAAGTTTTTCATATTATTTACAGGTCATAAGTTATTTCATTCACAGTGAAAATATTATTGAGATAAAAAAAATCACTTCATTGCAAATAACTTACGACCTGTAAAAAATATCAAAAACTTCTATAAAAATAAGTTATAGAGAATAAAATGCTCTACAAAAATGTTCTATAAAATTTTCCCATAAAGTTGATCATTCTGTCAAAGATCTGGAAAAATGTAAAAATTTACCATTAATCCAACTTTAACCTTGAACAACTTGTGAAGGACTAATTGTATCAAAAAATTGTAAGAGGCCTTCTTTGTAGAGTGTTAAATATTGTATAAGAATATATTTTACTCATTCCGATATATTGTTCCCAAGTTGAGCTATAAAATTCCAAAGTGTAAGAGAATGTTGAAACTCGCGATGAGCCTCCTCTAAACATTAATATTAAGGGCTCGAATTTTAGCAGACACCTTTTTTCTCCTCCCTGAAACTATTTAAGAGGGGATTTTCAAGAAAAAAATTATCGATTTTTTTGAATCAGTCTAATGCAGTGATTCCCAAAGTGTGCGCCGCGATGTCGTCAATAGGGCGCCGCGAAATATTCAATTTTCCAATTCTTGAAATTTTGCGCTTTTAAAAAAGGAAAGTTTTCCAATTTTTCAAGAAAGTCAAAAATTTAGAAAAAATCTGATGTATTGAGGGCGCCGCGGAAAAAATCCGATTATTTAGGGAGCCGCAAACCGGAAAAGATTGGGAACCTCTGGTCTAATGTATAGGTATGTATTCCGACAATAATATAAATAGATCAACTGGAAATTAAGCAATTTATTTATTTATTTCAACATAAAAAACTGATTATTTTGTATATATATAAAAAAAAAACAAGAGTCGCAATAAAGAAAACACGATTATAATAACCAAACAAATGCAGCAGCGTATCGCCTAATTAGTTTAAATATAATAAATAAATACATCAAACAAAGCTTCTTGTGTTTACTATTGATTATTATTATTATTATTGTCTATTTAATCACCAAATAATTTTTTACCCAACTCCATGAATCGATGATTCCTACAAACACGTAACGCTTCAGCTTTCTTTAATACATCAGCTACACTCTCATTAGCATCAACCAAATGACATAAGAAATCTTCATAAGCCGATTTAACATTCGGTGGTAATGTACCAATTTTGACTTTCTTCAATGTTTGTATAATACCCTCAGCCCAACCACTTTCAATTGCAAACTCCGATATCCATGGTATTTGTGTTAAAACACTCGCCATTGTTTGCATACCTAAAAACCATAATTCCATAATTTCCATCCAATGTTCCTTATAAGCCATATTAACAACTAATGCTGTTGGATCATTTGATTCATCAATAATATAGGCATCCCATAGAAAACGTATTGTAGCTTGAATATAACGACAAATTGAAAAATCATTTTTCTTCACTTTATTCGATAATTGTTTCAATAATAATAAACCTAACACAGCTAGATTACCATGTAGAACAAGATTTTCAGGGATATCTTTCAATTCTGGCAAATTTTCAAAGATAAATTTCATCAAATCATTAAATACAGTCGATTGTTCAACATATTTCGTTTCTAATACAGTTAAATTCATCAATACATTACATGTACTTATCATGGCTGTACGTGAATTTGCCATATCAGCTAAGATTTCCGCTGACAATTCCTGTTTCGGTTGATTCAATACTTTCAAACGTTCCGAACGTGGTACAGGTGGACGTTTATAATGTACAATATTCCAATGGAATTCAATTACATCATACAACACTTTATCTTCATTACATTTCAATAAAATCGAACGAGCTGGATCTTCAACGGCTAAATGACACATACCAGGCAATAAGATACGTAAAATATCAACATTACTCAATGGATCATTATCGGATGGTTGTGTATTTGTTTTTTCTAACGTTTTCCTTGTTTTAAACGCATAGAATGTTTCATTCGCTATCTCCAATATGAACGGTAATAATTGATAGATTTGTAAACGTAGAGCTGATGTTTCTTGTGCTAACCAAGCGGCTAATACGCGAATTGTAGCGCATACGAATAATTTCTCATCACCGGTCGGTTTGCTTTTATCGTTCGAGATTTTTATTAATAGATTAACAATAGCAGTGAAAGCACCCTTTAATCCAGTATATAAAGTTTGTTTCTCTTTTTGATCCAAATCTAATTGATCTGTTGTTATATAATTGATTGAAATCTCCAAAATTACATAACATGCAGTGATTAGATTCTTTTGTTGGCATACAGTTTTTAAGATTTTCCCATCCAATTGCATACGTACTTCAATTGCCGCCAATTGTATCAACAATAAAAAGAATTGTTTACCTTTCTCTTCATCAGCCAACACCCATTCAACACCCAAAAGATCTAATAAAGTTGCAGTTAATATTAATGCAGGATTACGTTGTTGTGGACCGATTTTACTCTGTAAAACATCAGTTAGACCTTTATACAAACAATTCGGCCATGTCTCTTGATCGTAATTCTCAACGAATTTCTTTGGACAATTGTACAATAATGCATTCAAAATTTCACATAATTCAAATTTACGTTTATCATGATCATTTTGGAAATCCACACCGATCTTATTGATTAACATATGAAACGATTCGGCATCATTTAAATCCCAACTTTTCGCACCCAAATAATTGATTAATGCCGCAAGAATTGTTAGGGCTTCATCTGATTGAAAACTACCCTGCGAATAGATCTCTTTCAATTTCTTCAAACCATCCGCATCGATTAAAGCTTGCTGACCGGGTGGGAAACGAGCGATGCCTTTTAAACAATTGTACGTTTCACCAACTGCCATCAAATCTTCATCGTTCTCATCCGCCTTCTTGACAATATCGAGAAATACCGGTACTAGTGCCAACATTTCCGGATTCGTTACCAATTCCTCTTCATTACAGAATACGGTTAGTATTGATAATGCGACCGATTTGTAAATTGATGGTGGACAATCAACTGGTACATCGTTCGTTAACAATAATCGTTTGATGTAGTCGAAACCGATGGCTTCAAAGATCGCCTTCTTTGCAACTTTATTACAATCTTTACCTTTAACTAGTTTCGTTACCATAAATAGTGCAGCGAATTTTTCTGTATCACTATTTGTATTCTTCAATATTGCTATACATTTCTTTACAGCATCAGAGATTTCACCCATATTCGTTGTTATTTACACACAATCACAATAATAATAATAACAATAAATAGATGAAATTGTTCACAAATTGCTTGGTGAAAAGGTACTGCGTCGCTACGCCAACCATGCGTCAAGGTTATATTTAGTATCACACAACTTGGTGCCTTCTAAATTTGGTCATTTTCCACGTCTCATATCGCACAACAAGATTTATTTTTAGATTTGTGTCGTTGACTCGTATTCTTTCAAAATTCGACACCCCCACAATACATACGTATACATACATACATAATAATTCAATTAATTAATTTAACTCATATTAATTACTAATTTAGTAATTATTATTTGTACTTTTCATTGACTAATTTTGGTTTTTCGGGGGGAAATCGTAAAAAAAACAAACGTGTTTTTAGGTTAGAATTTTCGACAATTGACAATTGACAGAAAAAAAATTTGACATCCGCCAGCTAAAAAATCCCTAACAAACAGCTGTTTGAGATGGCCATTTTTTTTGTGAATTTCTCGGAATTGTCTTAAAATAAATATAAAATTTTGTATTTATTTACCTGGTTGCACACGAGTTTGTCCGCCTTCCTGGTTGGTATCAACGTATTATCAAGATCGAAAAATATCGTCGAAATTCTATCATAATTGCGTCCATTTTCCATATTCAATCGTTCGTCGGGTATAAACAATAATAAAGTGGATCACATAAGCGCTTATTTTAAATTGATAATTTTTAAAAATAACAACAAACAAGTCCAAAGTCAACAAATGTGGGGGATGATGAGGAAAAGCAAATGTTCGATTATCAGTCCCCACCATTTCGGTTGTGGCTACTGGCACAATCCAGTGACGTCACGACTACTGTTCATCGAATCTTTCACTTGAGCAATAGAAATAAATTTTTTCTATTTTGCGTCAATAATAGCGCTATTTTTAAATTTGGTACTGTATCGAAATCAGCTCATTTCGATACTTGTGTAAAAATGGAAAATGTAGTAATTTTTTTCCCTAACGTTGGTATTGATTTTGGCAACTGTCAAAAATCGTAAACAAAATCAACAAAATACATAGTAATTTTTGATAACATACAGGTGCGATCAAAAAATTTTGGACGGCGTTTTTATGACGTTTAAAAATGTTTAATCTGGGCCAAGCATTAGTGTTATTATTACCGTTCTAAATGTCAAAATTAATGACTTTTTAAATATAAAATATTAAAGGCTGTCCCACACCAACTGACAATTAGATGTCCTCGACGTCCAAAATTTTTTGATCGCAACTGTACGTGATGTGAACAATACAACACACACATCACGGTAACATATACAACCACTAATACATCAATCAAAAAAAATCAAACAATGTTCAATTGTTATATCAGTAATACCAACTCCCACTAATTTCCGTAAATATCAAATCTCGCAAATGTTTTTGTAAAAAGGGCACGTTTTCTAAACTTGGACCCGTGCAATAATTGTCGACTTCTGGCACTTGTTTTTTAATATACTATTAAACTATTAAGAATTTTCACATTTAAAACGAGCAACTATCACTAGATTACATAAATAATAGATTTATCGCGAAACAAATTTGAATCATTAAATTAATTATTGAAGTTAGAATTGGGGATTTTTTTTTAAGCGGGTGGCACCTCTGGCGCAAGTGTTTACGTGACTTTAGACACTTCCATTTTTGTTTTGGTGTTTGAGTCCGCGTGTAAGTTTGAGGTTATAAGTGAAAATTTGAAGAATACAAGAACAATTTTTCTTCAATAATGTCGCAAATTCCTGAAGCCTCTGACAGAGACGCCCTACAATACCAACTACTATCATCCGGTGTACCTTTGCGTTACTTGGACGTTCTCATCAACAAACTAGAAACTGGTACGTTCGATGCTCATACGGCTTTTGAATTATTACAAGTTGAGTACGATGAAGATGAAGGCGGCCGTCAGCCACACGAACCAACGTTTGTATTACAAGCCATCCAAGGTATTGATCCTGAAGATCCGCAACATGTGTATTTAATCGATCATTTCTGGACGTTTCGTATAGACAACGCCAAAGCTACGATTAAAGCAAATCCACAATTACGTACGAGACTATCGAAAATGTTAGACTTAGAATATGATGATGATGATGATGGTGGTGAAGTAGAGAAAGATCCTAATAAAGAAGTTGATGAAATCTTCGACAACATGTGGCGTTTGTGTAATCATTATACAATACCGAATTTTGGAAATATCGAAGATCGTCTGCCGATCTGGTATATTATGGATGAGGTGGGTTGTGGTGTCAGTCACAGTCGTACGGAACCGAATTGTCGTATTGTACCGTTATTCTACAACAAACAACAGCTAACATTCTCGATTCTATATCCGATCAAATCGATCCGGAATATGGATGTGATTACAAGAGATTTCGCTGATGGACTACCCGAAGGCAGTGATTTAAGAAGAGCCTTTCTACTACCGTACACCAATGAGGCGTTTGATGTTGAGTTTAAAGCTGCATTACCAGGTGCTGATTACTATCTAGCCGGACATATACAGGAGAGTTTACCAAATATTCGCGATTATTCACCTGTAATTACAACAAATTATAAAGTATTTACAGAGTACGATTTGATCAAACGTTATCTAACCGATAATAGATACGAATTTGTTGACAATGAACAAGAAGCTGATATTTTGTGGTATACAAAACACTTCAAAGATTACGAACGATTAAGTGAAACACCACAGAAATTCATCAATCAATTCCCGTACGAATTCGTTCTAACAATAAAGGATTTATTGTGTTTAACATGTAAAAAATCACAGAATTGCAATGAATTCGGTTATCCGAATTGGTTACCAATTACGTACAATTTAAAAACGGAAATACCGAATTTCTTCGCTTATTTCAATTATTGTAAAACGACAAATGATAATTTATGGATTATAAAACCGTTCAATTTGGCCCGTTCTCTGGATACACACATTACAGACAATTTAGTATTGATCACGAAATTATTAACAACCGGTCCGAAAATTGCACAGAAATACATAACAAAACCGGTGCTATTTCAACGACCTGACCTGAATTGTCGTGTAAAATTCGACATACGTTACGTGATCGTAGTTAAAAGTATTAAACCGTTAGATGTGTACGTTTATAGGAATTTCTTTTTGCGTTTCGCTAACAAACCGTTTCAATTGGATAATTTCGATGATTATCAATCACATTTTACTGTGATGAATTATCAGACGAATACGCAATTGTTTCATTTAAAATGTGATGAATTTAAAGAGCACTGGTTGGAACAGTATCCAAATTATCAATGGGATTGTATCGAGAAATCAATATTTGATATGTTGAAAGAGATTTTGGAGTGTGCAACAAAAGATGGACCACCTTGTGGTATTGCTGAGAGTCCACAATCGCGTGCCATCTATGCTGCTGATATTCTATTAGAATGGAAACGTTCCGATGATAATGATGATGGGATTCAACCGTTAATCTTAGAAATTAATTTCATTCCAGACTGTAAACGGGCTTGTGATTACTACGAGGATTTCTATAATCAAATCTTTAATCTATTATTTTTTAATGAACAATCTGACTGTTTTGTTAAATTATAATTAATTTTAAATAACAAAAATTTCATACCGATTTACCATTTGTTTGATCATTTATTATAACAAACACTTGTCCTAATTCATCATAGGTGTACGTTCGTTTCAATATTGTATCAAATAATTTAATACCGGATAATGTACGTAGACCTGGTATTAATGGGATTGCTTTGAAATCTAAGATTTTCGTTGAATGTGGCTGTAATGTTTCTAATTTCTTGCCAGATATACCACACCATGTGATACCGTCCATATTTTCTAAATACAAAATCATTTCAATTGTTCTATCACTGGAAATTCGTTGTATTAGTACAATATTTAAACGAAATAATTCAATTTACCAATTATTAATTAATTTACATTTGAACGTAAATAATTCTTCTAAAACTACAAAATTTGGAAGTTCGATTATTGATAAACGAATGTCACCATAATCGGGACCCTAAAAAACAACACAGAAAATTTTAAGCTTTTACATGGTTGGATAATCGTCAACTCTATACAGAATGGCCTATTTTAACAGTTTAGAGCAGGGATGGTCAATCAGTCGATCACTTACAATGTCTGTTTTGAACATGTTACGTTAGACTTCTTTTGATATGAAAGTGCCTTTTTGCTTACGTTTCAAATATGTTCAAGTTAGAAGCATCTGTAGCAAGGTTTCAGTTTCAATCTTCAAATTTAAATTCTGAAGAGTAAACATCTTACTACAATTTTTGAGATTTTAATATCAAATGATTCTTCAATGGGTATTTTATTCCATAATGGACTGGTGGCCAACGGGAGCTTAGACATTGCACAATAAATTCTTGAATTTTCTTCAGATGCGTTAATAAACAAGCCATTCGAGGCTAAACAGTTGCTTGAAATTTCCTGTACATTTTGCTTATCTATTCACGGCATTTTATAGTGAAACACAGTGGCGTAGCGAATGGAAGACAAAAGGGTCGATCAAGCCCCGGGGGCCATCACAGAGGAGCACCACATAGTCTTGAAGACAGACAAGGTTTGCTACAAAATTTCAATCGTTATTTTGCTCAAGATCTGAGAAATTCATTTTGAAAAATCCTAACTTTAGACTGTGTTTTTGATTACCACGGAAAATATAGTCTTTTGTATAAGCATAGTTAGGTAAGGACTATTCATTATCTATAAAAACGATTTACCACTCACTCACTCATCACGATATCTCCGAAACTATCGGTCCGATCGATTTTAAATTTGGCACATATATTCCTTTTGTGATGTAGACGCTCACTAAAAACAGATTTTTAAAATTCGCCCTCTAATGGGTTTAAAAAGGGCATTAAAGTTTAAACACCTTGAAATCTAGGAGCTTTTATTAATAAGTTTTAAGCATTTTGTTTATATTCTACTTATAGGTTCAAAAATCAAATATTATCGTGTGCTCAGCGAAGTGGGCGGATATCAGCTAATACATTATAGACATTTTAGGTACTACATTTTTAATTCTATACCATATGGATTTTTGGTGGAGGCGCCAATAAAGTATCCCACCGCGGGCGCCAGTTATATTCGCTACGCCACTGCTCTGATTAAGGGCCTAAGGCAGTGGTTCCCAAAGTTGGCCCGCATACCCTGTAAATGCGGCCCGCGACATGGATGTGATAATTTATATTTTTATTAAACACTAAATGAGTAAATAGTACCTATATAAAATACATATTACGAATAAAATGCAATAAAATAATGTTGAGTTTTTTTTTAGTGTAATGTCTAATTTGCATTTGTTTTTGTTAATAAATAATAGATTATTAGTTTGTAATAATTGTTGATATAATCCCGTTTTTTTTTCTGGCCCGCAAAAAGTTTGGGAAATACTGAATTAGCCCTCCTACAAAAAAACTTTGGGAAGCTCAGGCCTAAGGGGATTGTAAGAAGTCGATCGCAAAACATTTGGGAGAAGTAGGTCTAATGTAATCAAAAGTTGACCACCTCTGGTTTAAAAGATAGTCAGATAGTGTAATCAGATTTTTCATATATTTTTTTGTTTTCATGATTTCATAAATATTTAGAATGCTTTCAAGAAAGTTGGATATTTTCTTATTGTTTCTATTGCAGTTTTTAATGCTGATTCTATTTGTCTAATTGGATTTTATCTAGCTTTTACCGCTTTTCAAATATGTTTTTGTTTTAAATAGAATATATTCAATTTGTTGCGCGTTAAATTGCTTTTTTTTCTGGTTCTAAAAATGTATGTTTTGCTATGGTTATTTCCAATAATGAAGGAGTTATTTCGAAAATTTCGATTACGCATGTAAAAACAAAACTATTCTTGAAATACTGAGTTTATTATCAATTTTGGATGTTAGATATTTATTCTTTTGTTTCTTGAATTATACCAACTTAAGCAACAATAATCACTGGGAAACAATTGTTTCATGTAGTGTATTCAGGAACCAAAACGTTACTAGATTTGGCAGACTTGTCGTTAAAAAAGTACGTAATCTCATACATACATAATGTAAACAATGAAATCATTAGAAATATCACTAGATTCAAGCATACCAACCGAAATTTAGTAACCCTCTGGTCTGGAATATACTGTAGCACTCTACAATGATTTAAATCGAATTTTTGTAATTTTCACCAGCAAAATCGAATTTTTCAAATAGGAAACGCGTTTGAAAATAAATATAAATTCTATTTAAAGAAACATAAGTTTGTGTCAAAATTCGAAAATGGTAAACTCTAGACAAAATATAATTAGATTAGTAAAATTGACATGAAAAATTGCACTAGAAACAGTGAAAAAAAGCATACGGAATATAGACACTTTCGAAATAGTGGGAAATAATTTGAGAAAGCAAAAATCTGGTTACATCATCTGACGGGTGTCTACTAAATTGTAGCAAAACCTTCGAAAATAGGCCTGTACAAATACCAAACTTACGCAACTACAAATTCATAATTTTCAGGAACATTTCTTTAATTTTCATAAAAGTATTCGGCTCTTTTCTTTTCTAATTTTGAATCCACAAACAATTTTCAATTTCAATATGATAAAACTATATATAATCTAATACGCTTACCATTCGTTGTAATTGACTAGTTTGTAAACGGCCCTTTTCACCTAGATTCGAACGCCACACAATATCCAATTTACCAATATTCGTGGCACCACTCAAACTCTTCAAATCCGCTGAGAGTTTCTCGTTTGGTGTTAAACAATACAGAAATTGACAAACGGCCTGTGGTTGTAGTAGTGTCATTTTACCAAAAATACTATCACCGCTAGGTGTTAGATTCAATGTTGTAACATTGAAGAGATGCGAAGCATCCAAGGCGACACGTTCCAAACACATTGGACCGGTTGTTATATTTTGTACTTGTGCCTCCAAGTAAACATCATCGTTTTCCGCATTATAGAATTTCGTTTTAACATCCAAAGGTTTTAGTACTTGTATTTTAAAGAATTTACGGAATGATTTCACTGTAGATGTGGCTGTTTGATAACAGACTTCACAGATTAATCTGAAATATCGAATAATTAATAAAGAGACATGAAAAATGATATTGAAATACTCACATGTGATTGCCGATTTCTTTAACTTCGTGATGGATCACTAGATTTATCGTTTCATCGGGTTTTAATTGTGGTGTGGGTGGATTGAACGATAACGGTAATCTTTGTAGGCTAGTCTGTAATTCAACCTAAAATCTAACGATTATAATCAAATTATTAATAAATCGAAACGATTACTTTAACGCTAATATTTTGAACGATCTGTTGTGTTTCACTATAAACACAAATATAACTGGAGAACGTTTCACCCAGATAGATATTGACTGGACTTTGTGGTAAAAGCAGGAATTGTCCTGCACACAGGGTTTCTGTGCCTTGTACAGCGGTCGGGTCTTGTTGTAGTGCTACATTTAATAGATTCCCTGGTAAATCTTTTGTATCACATGTTACAGGCAATGGGCTTGCTAATGTCGGTCTTGTTAATCGCATCACTAAAAAATTATTAAATTTAAAACAAACATGGTTTTTTTTTGGTTGATATAACGACCTTTTAATGATAAAAGATGTTCTTCGGGTTCTACTGTTGCCATTTTCCGAGTTAATTTTCCTAAGGTGAAAACTGACAATTGCTTATTTTCCAATTGAACAATTGGGACAATTAGGTTATGTTGTGATTTTCTACAGTTGGCAGCTCTCACAGAATAGTTGTATACCGGGAACCAAATTCGACTAGAAACTTAAAAAGAAAAGTAGAAGGAAGTCTCCTCCTATTCACGGATTATGATAGAACAATTGTGTTGTCAGAGTAGGTCGAATAGGAGTTTATTAAAAACATTAAATAAAAAAAAGTCACTTTAATTACTAAAGTCCGTCCAAAAATTAAGTATAAAATTTCAAATTACAAATGATAGGTTATGTGCAACTTAACATTTGAAAAGTTCCTAACTGTCACATGTTAAGTTGAACTAAAAAGTATATTATATTGTGGTAGTACTGTTGGAATAAAATACTACGCGTTTATTTACATATTTTGCTACTGATTTTTCAATATTAACTATGAAATTCGATAATTTATATTTCTTTAGAGATTCTAACATTCATTTTAGATCGATTTTCAGTTTAATATAATAAAGGAAAATTTTAATTTTGGGGCTTTAATAGAGGGACTATTTTTTCGTTGCGAAGGTTCGTCACATTGCTGTCATTGGAAATTTTCTACTTAATTTTTGGACAGAGTATACATTGATTTCTCTTATCGTTTTACACAAATTGCAAAGATTTGGAAGGAATAATCATAAAACAACAGACATACAAATTACATCGAAAAATGTCTATTTATAATTCCTTCGAAGTATGTATTTCGTGGGCGAAATGAAAATTTTCGCGAATCGTACTTGATCCGCGGGCTAGAGATTGCCCATTGCTGGTCTGTTTTGTTATAGTCCATCCAAAAATTAAGTATAAAATTTCAAATGACAGAAATGCAGTTGACCTACGCAACGAAAAATGGTCCCTGTATTAAGAGGATTTTGTGCAAAGTGTATATATAGATATAATGGCAATATAAAAAATACTTTTGAATATCTTTGTGATTACAAAAGTTGGAGATACGATCGATATGGCATTTGGTTATATGAGTAATAATAAAAAATCTGATGTATGATTATCCGGAAAAAACGATTAGTTTTCGAGAAAATTGGAAAAAGTCGTCTTGTGGGGTGTTTGAATATCTTTGGTGTTATCCAATGGAATTCGATGAAATTAATAAGAAACAGACAGGGCAATATTTTGAGAATCTCCATGTATCCGTTTTTGAAAATCTTTACCCGTTTTCGAGAAAATGGATAGGGATTTTCATTGCACGGGTTACAGGATTGTCCAAAGTTTTGGAAAACGGTAACAGTTGGAGAGGCGCTCGCTACTCAAATCTACTTCAAAATCATTGGTGCTCTTCTATATTTTCAAAAGTTTTGAAATAAGGCCGTTTCGACAGAGTAGCTCACATTTCTCACTTACTATTTTATTGCAATTTCATGAATTTTGTACAAGAACATGGGATAGTTCTGTACATCTCATAGCGATTCCGTTTTAGAAATTCTTTGTCCGGTTTTTTAGAAAATTAATTTTCAAAAATGGCATCATTTCAAAACATTTCCCCCTGTTGGTTAGGCAATTAACAATTGGGTACTTGACAGTAACAGAAAAGCAATATGTGTGGCATATTAAATATTAGCAAATGCGATAAAAATTATGATATAAGTCTTTTTTTATCTGATAATAGTCAATATTTATTAAAATTAATTAATTAAAAAGTCAAGTTTTCAAACGAAAAGTCATGTGATCAGAAACGGTATGTGACGTCGTTACTATCTCGAATGCTCAGATGGCTTGCCTAAGTAGAATAGCGCGTGCCACCCCAAACAAGATGGCGGCTGTTGCCAACATTTAACATGGAGTTTTCATTTCCTACCAAACACATGGTAACCATATGACAACAGTCACTGATGCTCAACGCACGCACGCGCTGCGCAGCATTCACGCTCTACACCATAGATATCTATGCTCTACATGGTATTCATGCAGTGCGCGGTAGTCATGCACAGATTTGTGGACAGTAATTACGTCATGACTTTCAACTCCCGTTTTGGCGGTATTTTTTTGGGTTTGAAATTCAAATCACTATTATGAGCGTGATGATCGTTTTTGAAAAAAAAATTGTACAACATTTTACAACATTGTACAACATTTTACAGCCTTGTGAAGAGTTTAAAACAATTTCCCAAAATTAGTCAAGTACCCAATTACATATATTTCATGGGATCTGTTTAGTCGTTCAACGGGCAAGGTCGGCGTAAACGATGTTTACGTTAATAGTCACGTTCTAAAGAATCAAAATAAATAAGCAATTCTCTACTTTCTTGCATTGAATATTTTTAGTCAAGTTTATCCATTTTCTATTTTTATTTTATTTTATTTTATTTTTTACATATTATTCACCCTGCAATATCAAAAATTACCCTTCCGTATTATTTTTATTTAGTTTTTCGAAACTTCTACAAAAAATGGATACGAATGATTCTACATATTTCGTTTCTAAAATAAATTTAAAAAAATATATAGTACCCCTCAAAGCTGTTAGCTATTCACTATAAAGAATTTGCTAAGCTTTCAAATAATATGTTTATTTGCGATATGCTTCAATCGTGTCTTGAAATATGAACCCTACATGCCATTTTCTGAAAAAAAGTCGGTAATTTCAGTCACTTGTCTTACTGATTGCCCTGTTGAACATATACTTTGAGCGTGTGATAGTATTTTGAGTTTTTGTTTGATTTTTGAGGGTCATAGAGTTAATTATGTCAAAGCGTTTTCTTCATTTAGAACAAAATGAACAAAAAATATAGGTATAAGTTATCTAGTATAATTACAACGAATTTTTGTAAAATTACTGGATTTAGTTGATACATTTGGCTTATTGTTAGTAAAATTACGAATAATGTATAGTAATATTACTAAACATAGTTCTAGTAAATGATTAGTAATTTTGCGACTGATGATTTGTAGCAATTTGAAAAATGTGGTGTGTAAAAACTTCCTACACAAATTTAGTAAAATTACTATGGAAATTTTTAACATTTTTACAGTTTACACCTATTATTATTACATCTTATTCTTTAATTGGTTTAAGTAAATCCCTTTCCACAGCATGCAGCATAATACATTTCGAACGTCGTTTAATATAATCTACATCCTTTATATTTACACAAAATATTGTAGAAGGATCGTTAGAAGATGCAACAGACTCCATCATATCGGGAATATCATCCGTTTCTGCACAAATTACACGGATATTGAGCAATGCATGTTGAATACCTGCACGACCATATCGTTTCCAATCATCTAATAAATTCGAATAAGTGTAGATCTCTTCAGGATTACTACCTAGTTTTGTTAAATGTTCTGCGAAACTTTGATGGTACAATTTTAATAAATCATCAAAATCTTCTAGATCCTCTTCGGAGATACAACAGTATAGAAAATACGAAATATCAATTACGGGTGATGTAAATAAGGAAAATTGCCAATCGAGTAGAGCAACGTCGATATCTTCAGTTTTCCCATTACCCTACATTAACAATGTATTTTTGACGTTAGTTTACAAACTGGAGTAACTCCGGGTCCAAACATGTTCAAAATCTGCTTGACTTTAACTCATAAATGAACCGCTCACAGCAGTACCTGATCCTTTTGACTTACCATAATTAAAAACATCAAATGAAAATATAGACACATACCTACCTGTTCACCGTCTGAACAAAGCTTTTGCAAAATTGAACATGTTTCAAGTAGACCCGATATACATTCTTAGAGTTTCCACAAAAAAAAAACTTACTCTCACTTTAAACATGAAATTATTATTCCAACAGTCGCCGTGTGTGATAACATTAAATGTTTTCGACTTCTTCCTGGTATACAACATATCGAATTCTGTGTGATCTTTCATCTGAACCCATTCATTGAATATATGTTCCGGTAATTCATTCTTCCATATTTCCAGATAAGTCTCAGTATTCTTCGCAAAATTGATTGTAAATTGGGTAGCATCACAAAACTGCGTCCATGTATCGATCATATTGCTCAGTAATGTCTGAAAATTTTCCGGTTGTTGATCTTGCATTGCCGCTGAAATCGCATGCCATTTCCCATATATCTTCAATACAGTTTCTATATAACGTCTCGGTAATGGTAACTTTTTGTCCCATAATTCGTAACCCAGTGTTTTGAGATTTTCCAAAACGATCACCTCCGTTGCTAAACCAATTGAAGTACCGTAACATTTCGGTACATTATCGAAAATATCACGAATATTACGTTCAATTTCAAATTTTCTAAATACCGGAAATACAGTTTTATACAAATATATTTCTTGCAAGAATGTTTGGGTAATTGGAATACTTTTACGTACAGCTCCATTGGCTCGAGCGCATTTCAATACAAAATTGTAATTTTTATTTGTCGATATTAAATTAACGAAATAAATATCACCGATAAAACCATCACCTTTAGCACTAGTTCCATTAATTTCGATTTGATAATTTTCTAGGTTTTCGTCAGGAAGAGCATCGGCCAATAGGGCTTTTATTTCATTTCGTAGATTAAATGTAGAAGTTGACATATTCGTTGCACTTCTTTTTCTAAATGAATCTATGTTAGGCGACTTTATTTAATGTGCAAAACATATTTATATTGTCACGCAAAACAAATAATTAATCATGATTACTCGACGACAAATCGAGTAATTTACAATTAATTAAAATATTCTTATCATTCGTTTAACACTTCTAATCTTTTATCTTAACATCACTATAAAAAGTGCAATGTAAATAAATTTAAAAGATGTTATATAAACAATTATTAAAGACAATAAAAACCTGTAGAGTGTCTTCAAGAACCAACATTATCTTGAAGCTTTAAACAAATGCTAATGTAAATTAATAGAAAAATAAATGAAAGAAATCTACACAATTGTAGATATTATACAGAATATGTTTGCTGAACCCGTCCAGCACAAACATAAGAAAGATATCATAATTGTTATCATTGCCCTATTATCATAATGATATTCTTAAACAATGTAAACATTTTCATGTCAACAGTATGGTAATCTCGAAAATGGATTACTTATTGGTTTGCTGACAAACTAATTGTTTCTGTGGACCGTTTATTTTAAAAGTAGTATGTCGATTTTTCAAATTTACAGAGCGGTCAAGTAATTTTTAATTTCCCGCTAAGAAAAACGAAAATGTTCAAAAATAGGGAAATTGTTGGTTTCACCCAGCGGGGTCCCACTTATATGAACGAATGAATAAGAGGTTTTTCAGTGGTACCAACGTTTAAATTTATTGTAAGAACAAAATTGTTGGTATAAATGACGTACTATTTAATTTATTTTTCAATTAAAATTAATTCCTAAGCTATTTTCAAATTCGAGTGGTTTGAGAAATTAGGTACAGAAGCTCTGATTATGTTTTAGCTTACCAATTTTGTGCTTGTAACAGTAACAAAAAACCTCTCTTGATTTGAGAAAAACCTCTTTCTCAAATAAGAGTCATAGAAAATAACATTGAGTGGGACCCCGCTGGTTTCACCCACGGTTACTAAAGTAGATCCGGTTGCCGCGATCGGACCTCCACTCTACTTAATGACGTCAAAAGTCGTTTGGTAAATTAACGATTAGAAAATTATTGATTATAGACCCAGACCCAAGTCAGATAAAGAAAAACGATTTTACCATTTGATATCCCATAAAAGTTACTATCATTCGGTGTTTAAATCATTGAAAAATAATTAGTCGTTTTGGAGATATTTTGAAAAAACTAATTTTATAGTGTGAACTTCAACCCCCATTTTCTCCATTAAACTTGAGAATGGGTACGAATGAAAATATACGTGTCCTTTAGAATAGTCTCCTCTACCTATATACCAAAAATCATGAAAATCGGGAGCGTAGTTTGCTTATAACGCTAAATTGACATTTTTCTCATTTTTTGACGTGTTTTATACCATTTGTATACTCTGTCCAAAAATTAAGTATAAAATTTCAAAGTACAGACGGAAGGTTATATAGGCAACTTAATGTTTGAAAAGTTCCTAACTTTTACATGTTTACATCAAAGAAAAATTGTATTTTATTGTGGCACTCCTGTTTGAACAAAAAAATTTTTTTTATATTAACCAAGAACTACGATATTTTATATTTCTTTGGAGATTATAAAATCCTTCACAAATCAATTATCAGTTTAATACAATAAAGAGTCAAAATTTTGGGGTCTTAAGGTCTAAGTCTACAGCCGCTCGTAAAACATCAGTCGAGTTGTCTGATTCATATCAGTTGCACTAAGAAATTATATTTGCAACCAACGAAACACCAAACTGTAGCCAGCACTGATTTCTATAATATAGAGATCAGTGGTAGCCAGGCTCTTACATTCTTTAAGAAGAGATGGCGAGCGGGGTTGAGAGGTAGGGAGATCTTATACTATAAATTCTTATTACAATATTTTTTTTACATAGATTTTGAAATTCATTCTTATTCAACTTCTGTGAAAGTTTCGAATAACTAAAAAAACAAAACGGAAGGATAGAAATTCTATAGTGAATAATATAATTTTGGGCGAATAAAATAAAAAATAAAAGATAGATAAATATGACGATTCAAAGTATTGTTAAAATAGTGCAAATATAGCCGTTGGACTAGCTGATTATTATGACCCATTTTTAATTTTTTATATTTATCCCAAAAACCATCGCAGTTGCTGTATTGCGAAACAATTTCTTCAAATAGCTCTAGTTCCCTCAAAAATCGATCAAATAACATTTTTTTTATTATTTTTGTTTTTGAATGTAGTTTTTAAAAAATAAGAGAAAAATATACTTACTGACTCGTCTTTAATTTTTTTTTTAATTTTTCGAAATTACTGGAAATTTTTCCGATGATTACCATTTTTATTTATTATTACTGTTATTTTTTCAATTTTGAAGCGAAATAAGGTGAAAAAAACAAAATTTTTCCTTCAAGTGGAAGAAAACATTTTTTTGTCAAGTTAAAAAAAAAATGGAAATCGAAAAAACGCCCTTCTAAAAATTTCAGAGGATTTGTAGAAAATGTCAAACTTTGATATAAAAAAAAGAAAAAAAATTAAAGGATGTAATCATCGAGAAATTTACGGTTTTTTCCGAAAATCTGAAAATAGACGTTGAAGATAACTTCGAATCATTTTTATTTATTTTTTTCTAAAAAGTACATTTAAAAACGACGATTTTCAGGAAAAAAAACGTCCCGATACGTCAAGTTTTGAAAAAGTTACGGCTATTTAAAGCAGAAAAAAGAGCCATTTTTTTGAAAAATTTATAACTTTTTTTTGGGTAGGTAAAAAAATTTGAAATTCTAAGAAACGTCTTTAATGAGATACAAAATGGTGGCAAATTTTCAGCCAAATCGAAAGGGGTCGACTTCAAAAGTGGTCGAATTGGCGTGGAAATGCCTCATATATATGTGAAGAAACAAACTCAGAGTTTCGTCAAAATCAAAGACTTAGCGAGTAAGAAAATATTCCACAAAAATGAGAAGTGTCGATCGCTAATGGAATGTTGCTATGTGTAAAAGCTATTCCCAGAATTTCACTAATTGATCAGTTGTCGCTAATGCCCATATAAAACAAATTGCAAAACACGAATAAGAAAATAATATTTATGTGTGTACGAAACAAGTTCCGCGTGCAAATACAAAAAGCAAAAAAAAATAGAAAGAATACAAGTGGGTCAAAAAATTCGAGATAAAATGATAAAACTGTATAATTGTAAAGTATTTACAAAAAATCGATGAAGAAAAAAATCGACAATATTATAAGATAATTGGAGAAAATGTTTATAGAAAATCATGCGATAAATCACAAATAGAATCACAAATGGGAAAATTCGAATATTTAGAAATTATTACAATTAGACAACATGATCATGAAATCCAACACAACAGTTGAGATAAGGCAACGTTCAAGTATTACTCAACATTATTACCATGAAGGGCGGGGTTAAGTCAAGCGTTATTAGTGTGTTTTGCGGCGAGGGATGTTATCGGAAAGAGGTCCCAAAAATGTTACGATACGTTATGATAGGGAAGGGGGGCCGAAAAATTTTCAAAAAAAACATTACGTAATATTTGAACGTTCCCTAAGCAAGCAAACAAATTGCAGGTGGATGAAAAAACCTCGAAAGAGTTTGTATGGTGCAAAATTCCAAGCATACCACTTTACCCCTCCCTCCCCTACCAATTTAGTTTAGAAAATTACAAACCATTTGTTGCAATATTACTAACATTCAGTAAAAAATGGTTTAACAAAATTTTACTAATTTGTCTCATTATCATATATTTATCAAAATGAAACAAGTAACTTATCTCAAATATATGGGGGACGACTTCAGACGACCTTTTACCATTTTTACAGCCACCAACCCTTTCATGATAAGGAATCCTATTTCAATTTTCACGATAATTGTAAATATTGTATTTTCAAGACCTTATTGCGATGAGTTCTACAACAACAAACGACTTAAAATGTTGACGCCATCTATGGTAGTTTTACTAAAATTAGCAAGAAACTCTTCTAACATGACCACTTTATAACAGGACCGTTCTTATAATATATTTATAAATTTTATACTTTAAAAAGTTATAGTTTTGGATTGTTGTTTGCATTACTATATTATGTGCGAAAAGCGATATACATATTTTGTTCACGAAATTAAAAAATACTTTAATACAATCACTCAAAACATTCTAACAAAAACATATACGAAGTTAATAAAAAAAATTATTTAGGTACTAAAATTTATCATTTATATTTATTAATTCTAGTAAGTACAATGGACATACCTTGCTCCATGTTTTATTTGTCTATATAGACCTCAGATTTCTTTCATTCAAATACATCGTTTTTGACAAGAATATTCCTATCATAAGCTAAATATCGCACCTGCTTCTACTCAAATGTTTAAATGTACTAGTAGTCTCAAATACTGTGTTTTTGAATCAGTCGATTTTTAGTTGACTTAAACGCGTATTGGCCAAATACGTGGCGTATTTGTTAAGAAAACTTTATTTTTATCAGTGTAAATGCAAAATAAGTATACCAAATTTTATACTTGAAACTACCCAGCAGAATTGGAGGATTACATAAACGTATGTCATTGTTGGAGACACTAGTAAATATACAAACAAATGTTGTCTTAAGTAAATAATGTTTTACATTTTTTCAATCACTTTTTGAAATTTCAGTTAGTCATTTTTTTGACAACCGTAGTAAAATTGGAAAATGTATCAAAATTTTAGACTAGAAATTACAATTGAAAATTGTAAAAACAGATAGCGGTCATGGCTAGAATTAAATATTGTAAAAATGCAAACAAAATTTTCAAAAAAAAAATTTGTAATTTCCTATTACTTCATGTAATCGTAATTGCAAGTTTTGGTTAGTAATTTTACTGATAAACGTGGTAAAATTAAATTCCGAATATGTATAGAAATTTTACAAAATTTTAGACTTGAAATTACAATTGAAAATTGTAAAAACAGATAGTGGTCATGACTAGAATGAAATATTGTAAAAATGCAAACAGAATCTTAAAAAAAGTAGTGATTTGTAAATTTCCAATCATTTCTTGTCACTGTAATTGCAAATTTTGGTTAGTAATTTTACTGATAATTATGGTAAAATTAAATTACGAATATGTATAGAAAGTTTACAAAACTTTAGATTTAATCCTACAACGTAGGATTGTAAAATTACAATAAGTATCTGAGGAATACAAAAAATTTGTAAAATTGCAACCTGCTTAGTATTCTAGCTATGACAAAATGTAATATTACAACAAATGCGTGTTAAAATTCCAATACAATACAAGAGTTTGTAATTTTTCTCAATACTAACAGTTGAAAGTAGACTTTACTTTACTAATATCTTAATGGTAAAGTGACACTTTTCTTCACTAGTGAAGAAAAATGTCTTTTCTTCACTAGTGGGGAAAAGTGTCTTTTCTTTTAGTTTCTATTAAAAATGTTGTTCAACAAGTTTTTTTGTGGGACAAATCGACGCAATTTTTTTTCTCGATATCACACATTTTTAACAATTCAAAAATACACAGATTAAATTTTGGAATATAAGAAAAAAAACAAACAAAAAACTGAGAGTTAAAATACCTCTATCTTCAATTAAATTATATATTAATTATTCCCAGTGATTCAATTTAAATTAATTTCGGTTAATTTGAATTTAAATTTCGATTAAAAATAATTGCGTCTACCACAGATCGTCTACTTTAATGAAACACAAACTGATCTCGTCGAACATTGCACTTTTTATAGTGATGTTGAGATAAAAGATTAGAAGTGTTAAACGAATGATAAGAATATTTTAATTAATTGTAAAGTACTCGATTTTTCGTCGAGTAATCATGATTAATTATTTGTTTTGCGTGACAATATAAATATGTTTTGCACATTAAATAAAGTCGCCTAACATAGATTCATTTAGAAGAACATGTGCAACGAATATGTCAACTTCTACATTTAATCTACGAAATGAAATAAAAGCCCTATTGGCTGATGCTCTTCCTGACGAAAACCTAGAAAATTATCAAATCGAAATTAATGGAAGTAGTGCTAAAGGTGATGGTTTTATCGGTGATATTTATTTCGTTAATTTAATATCGACAAATAAAAATTACAATTTTGTATTGAAATGCGCTCAAGCCAATGGAGCTGTACGTGAAAGTCTTCCAATTACCCAAACATTCTTGCAAGAAATATATTTGTATAAAACTGTATTTCCGGCATATAGAAAATTTGAAATTGAACGTAATATTCGTGATATTTTCGATAATGTACCGAAATGTTACGGTACCTCAACTGGTTTAGCAACGGAAGTGATCGTTTTGGAAAATCTCAAAACACTGGGTTATGAATTATGGGACAAAATGTTACCATTACCGAGACGTTATATAGAAACTGTATTGAAGATATATGGGAAATGGCATGCGATTTCAGCGGCAATGCAAGATCAACAACCGGAAAATTTTCAGACATTACTGAGCAATATGACCGATACATGGACGCAGTTTTGTGATGCTACCCAATTTACAAGCAGTTTTTCCAAGAATACTGAGACTTATCTGGAAATATGGAAGAATGAATTACCGGAAAATATATTCAATGAATGGACTCAGGTGAAAGATCACATAGAATTCGATATGTTGTATACCAGGAAGAAGTCGACAACATTTAATGTTATTACACATGGCGACTGTTGGAATAATAATTTCATGTTTAAAGTGAGAGTAAGTTTTTCTTTTTTGGAAACTCCAAGAATGTACATCGGGTCTACTTGAAACATGTTCAATTTTGCAAAAGCTTTGTTCAGACGATGAACGGCTCTGTGTCTATATTTTCATTTGATGTTTTTGGTTATGTTAAGGCAAAAGGATCAGGTACTGCTGTGAGCAGTTCATTTATGAGTTAAAGTTAAGCATATTTTGAATATGTTTGGACCCGGAGTTACTCTAGTTTGTAAACTAACATCAAAAATACATTGTTATTGTAAGATAATGGAAAAACTGAAGATATCGACGTTGCTATACTCGATTGGCAATTTTCCTTATTTACATCACCCGTATTTGATATTTCATATTTTCTATACTGTTGTATCTCCGAAGAGGATCTAGAAGATTTTGATGATTTATTAAAATTGTACCATCAAAGTTTCGCAGAACATTTAACAAAACTAGGTAGTAATCCTGAAGAAATCTACACTTATTCGAATTTATTAGATGATTGGAAACGATATGGTCGTGCAGGTATTCAACATGCATTGCTCGCTATCCGTGTAATTTGTGCAGAAACGGATGATATTCCCGATATGATGGATTCTGTTGCATCTTCTAACGATCCTTCTACAATATTTTGTGTAAATATAAAGGATGTAGATTATATTAAACGGCGTTCGAAATGTATTATGCTGCATGCTGTGGAAAGGGATTTACTTAAACCAATTAAAGAATAAGATGTAGTAATAATAATAATAATAGGTGTAAAAAATACCTAATACTTTTGTTATTTTAATATCTAATGCAATAGTTAGTTACTTTACAAGGTGGGAAAGTGTAAATTTTCACAAGAGCGAATAGTTAGCCAAATCCGCGAGTGTGAAAAATCATTTTCCATCGTGTAAAGTACAAGATTTTTTTCAATTTTTATATTGTTGTGAATTCCAGTAATTGAAAGAACGATAGATGTTCGAGAAATACACCAGGACATTAATTAATAGTCATTTTTTTGTTGAGAAGATTTGCGTCGCAAAATTTGAGGCGCAAAATAATGTAGTGAGACAGATATATTTGCAAAGTTGTGTTTGATGTGTTTAGTTGGGTTTTTTCAAAGGACAGGATCTATGGTAGACGCAATTGTTTTTAATCGGAATTTAAATTCAAATTAACCGAAATTAATTTAAATTGGATCACTGGTAATAATTAATATAGGGGAATGTCCTACAGTACCGGCCGGCATCCAGTACCGGCCAGTTACTGTTTCCCAAATTCTACACCAAATGGAGATACAGGGTGCGTGGCATTTTTTGATGTTTGGTCTCATAACAGGTTAACTGCCAATGCAGAGTTTTATGTTGCGCGCTATGAACGTACGATACATAAGTAAAGTTCAGTGGTTTATTATCAAAGGTTATTCGGCTATTTCAACGAAAGTAAAACGTGTTAACTGTTGATTACTTATTTAGGTAACATGAAGCATAATTTATATCACACTTCAAGCCTTATATTTAATTACTTAGCGAACATTACATTTTTTCCGTTTCCTACAGTACCGGCCACAAAATTGTCCCCCAGTACCGTCCACTATTTGAGTGCATTTTTAAGCGGTTTAATTTCTTTGTGATGTAACTACACAAATGTTGTCAGGTAATGAAGGTGAAACGAAGGTAAAGAAAGGCACTCGTGAACCTACCAATATTCAAAGAGCTATACAAAAGGTACTAAGCAAGGAGATGAGTCTACACATAGATACAATATACCTAAAGCGACATTAAATGATAGAATAAGTGCTTTTGGAAAAGGAGTTAGCAAGAAAAGCAAAAAAAAAACAGACGAAAACCCAAGTTTTGCAATTTGCCCTTTGTGCCTTGAATCTCACGAAGAAGGTTGGGTACAATGTGTAAATTGCAAAACTTGGGTTCATGAGGCTTGTACCAATATTTCGGAATTGTCCAATCAATATTTTTGTGGTTATTGCCTTATTTAAACAATATTTTGCACATTGTCCGATACTAGGGGACGATTTGTGGAATATTGATTTTTCATTATTTCCAAATTTTATTAATAAAACTGTTTCTTTCTAAATATATCGCTATTTTATTATTTCCATTCGTAGCCTAAGAGTTTCTTTACACAAATCAATAATTATTGAACATTTAATTAAAGGCATTTTTAATTTATTCTATGTGAACCTTAGGGTGACGGTACTGTAGGACTTTCCCCTACCTATAATTTAATTGAAGATAGAAGCATTTTAATTCTCAGTTTTTTGTGTTTTTTCCTTATATTCCAAAATTTAATCTGTGTATTTTTGAATTGTCAAAAATGTGTGGTATTGAGAAAAAAACTTCGTCTATTTTGTCCCACAAAAAAACTTGTTGAATATCATTTTTAGTACCCCCAATAGAAACTAAAAGTCAATAGTGAAGAAAAGTGTCACTTTACCATTAAGGTATTAGTAAAGTAAAGTCAACTTTCAACTGTTAGTATTGAGAATAGTATATTAAAGAACAAGTGTCAGAAGTCGCCTATTATTGCACGAGTCCAAGTTTAGAAAACGAGCGGCGGAGACGCGAGTTCTCTAAAGGACGAGTGCAATATACGACTTCTGAAACGAGTTTTTTATACTATTTTTTCTATTTTGTCTATTTTGTGCCCTTTTTTACAAAAAAATTACGAAATTTTATATTTAGGGAAATTGGTGGGAGTTGGTGTTACTAAAAAAAAACAATTGAACATTCAGCTAGGAAACTTCAATTGTTTGATTTTTCACTCTTAGTCAATTGTTTTTTCGCCAAATTGCTTATTTAACAATGAGTGAAGAATTTTCATGTAGTCCACCTGAAATAAGGGAAATTGCTGAAAATACAGGAAGCAATTTACTACCCGATAAATCCAAAGATCAGTACGAAAAACGGTATATAAAGTATCTTGTTTTTATGATTTTTGACAGTTGTCAAAATCAACGAAAATGTTACCAACCTAGTGGAAAAAAAATTCCTACTATTTTACTTTTCAGTACTAGTATCGAAATGTGCTCATTTCGATACAGTGCTATTATTGACGCAAAATAGAGAAAAGTAATTTTTAATTGGTTTAATGGATTAAAAATACTGGTTAAGTCTACAGGAAACCCCATAATATTGCATTATTACTTCTTGGTTATTTGCTTTGTTTTTAATTCCATTATAATTTATAAACATAAATAATAACAATAATAATAATAACAGGTGTACGTTTTGAAAAATATCTATTACTTTTGTTATTTTAACATATTTATACAGGGTGCTTTTTCTAAAGGGTGAGGGTTGCAAGATCTCTTATTAGCAGTTAAGTAAGACAAATAAAAGTCCCAAGAATACGTACAGCATCAAATATACGAACGACCCAGCACACCAAAGATTTTCTAGCTAATCGGGAAATAGGGAAAATTGAACTCAAATGTCATATTATAGCTTCGTATATCAAAGCAATTGCGTCATAAGAAAAAGTTTCACTTTCGTGAAAACGACTTAAGACTTCTAAATAAAAAATAAAAAATAAAAAAATTAACCAATATTACTATCGATTTAATTATTTAACGAAGAATAGTTATTTACCCCATACGGTGGTAAAGACACTTTATTCACTCGCGGAATTAGCTACGTTCCTTGAGTCACTATCCGGTAGTGGATAAATTATGATTATCTCATCTTGAACAGTAAAGCCTCGTTTACATTTGTAAAATAAACGGTAGTGCTAGTGTAGGTAGAGTTAGCACTATACCGTTACTCTAACAATATAAACATTTGGAGTAGTATAGTAGACTCACTATTGGCGTTTAAACTTAGCTGCAAGAGTGTGGAATTTCTTAAATGATGCGGTTCGAAATGTTTGCGTAAACCGCTGCAGTTTCTGAAACACGCGTTAGACCGCACATTGACGCGCTTGCCGTCGATTGCTTCTTATATTCAAGTTCAAGGATGATTATTATCAGCACTCGAACAGCTGTACAAGCACTTGAAAAATACACCTTACATTTAATAGTCTCTATTATTTTAATGTTAAGATAAGCCGTTCATATAACTCATAGATTAGAAGTAATTTAGAAAGAAGATAACCGATTAATAATTTTGATGTCATAGGTATATATTATTGGATCATTAATAAGTATAAAAACGATTGCATTAATAAGCAAATAATAATTATCTACTTGACGACGGTCCATTATGACGTTGCGATGGTGTTATGAAAAATAATAGCTCGCTGTTAAGGCCTGTTGCTATGATAAACAATCTTTTTTGAAATCAAATGTGATCATAACCTCAATTTTCCAGATGTCAAAAAGTATTTAAAAAACACCAAAATTAAAATTAAATTGCTAAATGAATACACCACGGGCGTTATGGGCATAACGCCCCCGGTCGACGCACAGCCCTGTTGACACTCCGGCGTTATTTGCCTCAAAACGCCCTTAATATATCAATTATTATACAAATTATTATTGTACAAATAAACAATTGGTAATTATGCAACATCAAAACAAGTTTTCCCAACACAATAAATGCATCGATCGCCCTAATGATGAACGCAGGGTTTGAAATGAAGAGGTTAAGGAAAAAAACTGCCACGCTGACAGCTGTCAAAGACCTGTGTAACTTTATAGAAATTGGCCGGAAAATTTAATTTTTGTTCCACTAATTTGATTCGAATAAACATTTAACTGATAAGAATGGCTGTGATTACACAAGCACGATTGTTATATATTTTCGTAGTTGTATATTACGCCATCATTCCATTAGGATACGTTACAAAGTAAGGTAGGTTGCAATTTGATTGATTTGTTGTTTTTTTTTTGTGTCAATTAATTTTGATAATTCAATTTGATTTGTTACAGTTTTTGGTTGATAAACAATACCTTCAATAACACAACAATGAAACCGAACGGCACAATTCTAGTAACAGGTGGTGGTGGTTATGTGGGCTCACATACTGTAGTTGAATTATTAAAAAATAATTATACGGTTGTGGCTATTGATAATTTGGTAAATTGCTTTGGTGACATTGGTGATAAGCCGGAATCATTGAAACGTGTAGAGAAAATTACAGGAGAATCTGTGATTTTTTACAATGTTGACATTAAAGATCGGGAAGCTCTAGATAAAGTCTTTAAAACTGTAAATTTTTTGAATTCTCTTTTGTAATTTTCTCTACTCTTATCATTTATCTCTTTTTTTTTTTGTTTTTGTTTTTGGGTACTGATTTCTAGCATAAAATTGATTCTGTTATACATTTTGCTGCTTTAAAAGCTGTTGGTGAATCAGTTAAAATACCATTGAAATACTATCAGAATAATGTAGCAGGATCTAGTATATTGTTTGAAGTGATGTCAAATAATGGTGTTAAAAATTTAGTATTTTCATCATCGGCAACTGTGTACGGTGAGCCGCAATTTCTACCGATCACAGAGGACCATCCGACTGGACAGAAATTAACGAATCCGTATGGACGGACCAAGTATTTCGTTGAGGAGATCTTGAAAGATGTATGCACTTCAGATCCAGTAAGTATGCATTTATACAATACAAAATAAATAGTTATTTACTGTACAAGATGGTAAAGTCATACTTTATCCACGAGTAGATAAAGGGACTTTACCCACCGTGTTAAAACTCCTTTAATGTATTGAATTTTTTTAATTTTCAAATAAGTTATGACATTAATTATTCACACAGTGGTCTATGGTTGTTGGTTGCTATTGGATTTCTCTAAACAACTAGCAATTGTTTTTGTTTATTTGCTGTTGGTTGCCATGGGGTTGCTCGATGGTAAAGTGTTTACTCAACGGTAAAGTAAACACTTTACCGTTGAGGTGGGTAAAGTGCTACTTTATCATCGGGTTTTTATTTGATAAAGTAGGACTTTATCAGCAAGTATTGAAAAAAAACAATGCATTATCAAATGTTTGGAAATATATATACCTATAGATTAAAAGATAACGTAATATCACACGTATGTCTGTATTATCGAATACAAAACAAATTTTACACAAATAAGTTCGCCCACAATTACTCATATTTTTATGATTAGAATAACATTTTAAAGTTACTTTGAAATATTTATATTCGAATTGATAACAAAATATATTCTATTGATAATAAATGTTCTTGAAAACTTTTTTACTTCTCCTTACTTACGTCAGGAGCTCGAAAAAAAACGGTTTTTGAGAAGTTTTATTATTAACTTCACTTATCAATAGTAAAATTCGTGTGTATAATGTGGGCAACTTTTAGGTTCATTTTGATATTTTGGATGTTTTTAAATAAGAATTTTTGATGCTGCTATTGGAGTTGATTTCCAAAAGGTGTTTTCTGTGCTGTACGATATTTTGCGATTGAATCAACCGAAATGAAAAAACCAAAAACGAAAAGTTGTTTCTCTACGATCGTGTGTAAACGTCCATTTTCCGTGCATATATTGGGCTATCGAAAGTGCCCGATTGCAGTAGGTTTTTTTTCCTTAACGTTGGTAACGTTTTTATTGATTTTGATATCTATCAAAAATCATAAACAAAATCCATTGTAATTTTTGGTAACATATACAACCATTAATACTTCAATTGAAAAAAAATCAAACAATGTTCAATTGTTATATCAGTAACACCAACTCCCACCAATTTCCCTAAATTTCAAATCTCACAATTTTTTTTGTAAAAAAGGGCACAAAATAGAAAAAATAGTATAAAAAAGCTTGTCAGAAGTCGTATATTGCACTCGTGCAATAATTGTCGACTTCTGACACTTGTTTTTTAATATACTATTATAGGATAGCAATTATTTATCAGTGAGAGAAAAGATTCAATCTCTAGAAGATATAATTGTTACGCGTCTTTCCAAAATTGAGTTTTTTTTTCTAAGAAATCGTGCTTATCACCTTTGTAAACACAGTTTTTACAAAAATACATACAAAATTTTATCAGCACTTTACACTTAGTTCAAGGCGTTTCTATAATAACAAATCTAAAGCCGGGTCCAGACGAGAGCAATGAGCACACACAAACAAGGTGAGCACATATAAATGCTCAAGTGTGGAATTGCTCAAAGGAAATGCGCGCCTTGTGTGTGTTTCGACTTGCTCTGTCTGGACGCGTTTCGTATTAGTTTCATATTGTTGATGGTCCACATACAACTGGAGCAGTACGAACACTAAATATAACACGCACAACTAACACACTACATTCCTGTTTACGCACACAACGAGCAAATACATATGCGTGCTCGACTTATGTGTGCGTGCTCAGGTTGTACTTGCTCTCGTCTGGACCCGGCTTAATAGTATTGTAGTCGACTATGTCGAGTATTTATGAATCTTTAAATAAATACAAAAACCAGAAATGCTTCATAAACAGACACATATCAAGTGCACACTTTTTTTGTTTCATCGAATAAATAAACTACACATGGTTTAATTAAATTAATTTAAATTTTCAATAATTGTGAGCAGAGGGGGACTGCAGAGTGTCCCTGATTCTAGACAACAGCAGCCTCTCTATATTCAATCAGTTGCCTTAAATTTTACGTGGCACACCTGCCACTCGTCTTAATCTACACGGCTATCGATTCATTTGGGAGTTGCAGACTCCTCCAGTTCTCTATATTTAAAAAAAAATCTCCTAAGAAATGTAACTTATACAAAAAGATCAGCGATCCTTTAAGATATTTCTCAACGTAAATATTGGAATTTACTGTACTTTTAGTGAAGAAAGCAAGTTTTCTTTAACAACAAATTGACTACCTACGAGAAAGTTTTTTTCTGGTCAAATTCTTCAGCAACGGTATAAAACTGAGGTCCAGGAAATATCCATTTTAACGCATCTATCAGAATTCTCATGCAAATATTCGTACAATTTTCTGTATCTTATTGTAGCTCTTTGTTACAGGATTTTACTTCCTTTTGGTCTCTTGTTTTTGTTTTCTTTTTGTATAGTTTTGCTCTTTTTGCATTTTCTCTAATGGACATTGAGCAACCTTTTCTCAACAAAATTACAATCTTATTATCTAGATCTGGATTCGCAGGTCTATTTTTTCTTCCAGATTTTAGGGTATTTACCAAAGTGTGATGTTCTTAGAATTTTTAAGAACTTTTGGCACCATTCACAGACAAAGTTATTGATTTTCAGCTATATTAATGATAAAGTCTTCTCGCTAAACGATGTGCGTTTCTTTTTGACTTATTCGTGGTATTTTGAATGTAATTTTGAAACAAAAATGCGTATGAAGATTTCTTAGGGTGTGTTGATGTCGGAGATATCTCGCTGCCTCCTTGTTTATATCGCTGCCTAAACGAAACTACGTTTTAGAACGCAACGCAGCGCAGTAAATCATTGTTCACTATGAATAGCGATATAAACAAGGAGGCAGCGAGGTATCGCAGTGAGATATCTCCGACATGAACACACCCTTATCCGAAATTATGGGTAGGAATTTACGATTTCTCAAGCAAAAAAAGTAAAAGTTAAATCCTTTTTTTTATTCTAAATAATTGAGCGTTAGCACCCGTTTACAGCTGTAACTTCTTTCAGGTGATAAAATAAAAATCTACATAATTTTTTTCAATAAAATCTTTAAACAATTAATAGTTTAACTTTGAAATGTATCCACCGCAATCGAAGGATATTCCATGTAAACCAAACAATAATAAAATCATTAATTTCCACCACACGACACTCAATTGTTGACATAAAAACAACAAACAAACCAATTTCGTAATTATAAAAATTCTTTCAATATACTAGGTCAGATAAGAATTGGACAAATAATAATTTAGTTTATTTGTTTATGTCATACGTATATATTATTGAACCATTAATAGATATCAAATAATTGTTTACTAGACGACGGGCCATTATCGCGTTACGATGGCGTTATGGAAGATAATAGCCCGCTGTTAACGGCCATTGCTATGATAAACAAACTTTTTTGCAGTCATTAAATTTTTCAATGTCAAAGAAAAATTTTCAAAAAACAAAAATAAACTTAAATTGCTTCTTTTACTTATGACATAAACGTCCTCGGTCGACGTACAGCCCTCGGGTCGTACACTGTCGACACTCAGGCGTTATTTGCCTCATAACGCCCTTGATATATTAATTACTATTAAAGTTGGATTGATTGATAAATTTATCTTTCTATACAGGAATGGAAGGTGATACTATTGAGATACTTCAATCCGGTAGGAGCACATGAATCCGGTTTAATAGGCGAGGATCCATCTGGTATACCAAATAATTTAATGCCATACATTTCACAGGTAATTTTATTTGATTAAATTCAAGTTGTTAGACACGCAAATGTATCAAAACAACATTCCAAATCCAAAATTTTCCCATTAACATCAATAATTTGCGGTTCAAACTCATAATTATCACTACTACTATTATTATTGTTATTATTATTATTAGAATTGTCACTTTTACAATTATTCAAATCGTAAATGCGTAAAATACCATCAGTACTGGCACAACATAATAATTTACCATTTTGATGAAATAATAATTTCGTTATTGGTTGTTCGGTTTTAATTTTAAATTCTAATAGAATTTTCGATTTTAAAACATCCCAAATACGTATACGTTTATCATCACTTATACTAATTAATTGATCACCGGATGGATTAAAACGTATCGAATAAATCATACTTTTACAACCATAAAATAAACGCAATGATTGACCATTATTTAAACACCATAAACGTATATTATGATCTGATGAACCAGTGGCTAAATATAAACAATTTGGATGGAAATCAATTGTTAGAATTGATTGAGAATGTCCAACGAATATTCGTAGATTTTGACCATTACTGATATTCCATAAACGTGCTGTTGTATCATTTGAACCACTAGCTACATATAAATTATTACTACTAATTGTTAAACAATAAATCGGTCCTAAATGTCCTGTACATACACCAATCAATTCGTAATTATTTAATAAATTATAAATATTTAATGTATTATCACTAGAACCGCTCACTAAATATTGATAATCTGTTGATATTTTTATATCGTAGATTTGTTGTGAATGATGAATTAATTGTATCTCTTTACTATCATTATTATCGAAAATTGGATCGTATGGATGTATCGATCGTAAATTGACGATATTATTTTGATTATAAACGATAATACCACAGGATCTTTGTAGAATACCACAATTTATCGGTATTTTATTGTTGGTAATCTTCACAACAAATACTTGTTTCGGTTCATTGTCTAAATCTTGAATTATTTTCAATAATTTATTGAATTTATCGCCATGTGTACCGTTACAGATTTGATCATTACCAGTATTCTCCCCATTATCATCAATATTATTATTGATCATTGTTTGATCATCGTTAATTTCACGAATATCAAACCAATTATGTAAAATATGTAAAAATACCACATGACAATTGTCGTTAACAAATCGTTTTAATAATCTGATGGATGTTGTGGTTAATTCAATTAAATATTTATTGGAACGGTATTGTTCTTTTAAACAGGTTGCATCTAAATCGTTTGTAAATAAATTGATTAAATCTTTTAAAAAATCATCACATTTTGTTTTATCAATGGATGGTAGATGTTGTTTAAAAAATAATAAAGCACGTTCATTTTGACCGCTTTTCAAGATTTCTAAATATAAATGTAGAAATAATGGTGCAATTAAATATTCTAAATCATGACCGATATTTTTGTTTTTTATCAAATCTTTCAACCATGTTAGAAATTTTATAAAATTATGATCAATTATTAATGGATCATTATTATAACAACTATATAATATTGAATTCGTTTTATTTAATTCATTTTCAACAAGAAAATATTGAATTTGTTCATTTTTCGTTAGATTCTCACATTTACCAATTGTTGAATAATTACGTTTTTGTAAATATGTGGTTATTGTTGTTTTAATTAAATCACTTTTTGTACGTTTTATTTTGTTCAAGTCACGTTTATTATCGTCCATTATTTATTGTTGAAAAAGTTGGTAAAAAAATTAATGTAAAAAATGATTTGACAAACGAATTGAATTGAGGTTATGTTAGTTGAAATATACTGGAACGTTGTATCGAACGACTGACAAGCTCAAGGTCATTTACCTTCTTGTGACGTTAGACGCATCTTTGATTTCTTATCTCATAGTTAGGGTAGGTTCATGTCGAAGATACCTCGTTATGCTCCGTCCAAAAATTAAGTAGAATTTCAAATTACAAATGATAGATTTAGGGTGGGTTGCACCATTCTATGTCAAATTCTATGTCAGTTGACATTATGTCAAAATTTAACAACGTCGTAAATTTTTTTGCGTTGCGCCATTTTAAATATTTAAATTTAACACTGCTGTCAACTAAATTCACTGTTAACTAAATTTGACAGAGAGTTTAGTGATTTTTAAGAGAAACTAGGGTTTATGTTGGTTACATTGTAACAAACTTAACCTTAAATTATTTAAAATATAAAAATTCACCACTTTCGAAATCAGCACATAACGGACTATTATTAAATATTGTACTGTCATGTACTGAACCTGTCCAAAGAGCGACTACATGTCGAATTCTTAAAGATGCATCGCATACCATTTGTACGTTATATGAATAATACTGTTTCCTATTTCTATAAAGTTCAGCCCGAGGCCCTCCAGGTGACTTAATTTGTACGTGTGTACAGTCTATGGCCCCTAGAGTAAGATATTTGAAATAGTATAAAAGTGAGATTATAAATTAATTTTAGTACCTATAACACCAGGAAAACCGCTTATTCTAAAAAAATCTCTTTTTACAATGACCCTTTCTTCTCGTCCGGGAAATTTAATTTCTCTCGATGCTAGTCGAGCGAACTCTTTGGTAACACGAAATATGGTTCGACAAACAGTGCTTTTATGGATGTTTATTAGATACCCTATCACTTGTTGGAAAGATCCAGTTGCAAAAAAACGCAACGTTATTAATATCTGCATTGTAGCAGACAACGGGTGGTTTCTCTGGTTGATATATTTCAGTTTATCTCTCATTAATTCGACAAATTGAGTTACTGTTTGTTTTGAAAAACGATATCTGATTTTGAAGTTGTAATCATCGAATTTATCAAAAATATTCTCCCTTGGTAAGAATCTTCTAGGGCGGGGTATTTGATATTCTTCTTCAGAATCTTCCGACGAACTCAAAAACGGTTCAAATAACATCATGATGAAAACGAAATGAAAATTTGAAAATAAGTTGTTTAAATAATATAGGTATAATTAGTGGAATCAATGAAAATATTGAAAAATTCTTATGAAAATTATATTAAAACACATAAATCGAATTCGTTGTCAAAATTTAACTGAACCTCGAAGCACTGTTAATTTGACAATACGTTTGACATCAGAATTTGTCTAATTTTTTATTGGTGCAACGATTTTATCATTTAACAGCGGATTTAACAACGTCGATCAAATTTAACAGCATATTAAATTAACACAGTGTCAAATTGCTATGATGCAACAGAAAAGTCAATTTAGTACGTTGTCAAAGCTTTGACACTGTGTCAAATATTTGACAAAGAATGGTGCAACCCACCCTTAATGTTTGAAAAGTTTCTAACTTTTGCATGTTTACTTGACGCAAAAAATATGTAATATTATGGTACTTTTGTTTGAATAAAGGGTTGCTTTTGGGAACTTGGGGGACACTATAGAAAAATTAAAAATGAATGAATATGACTTGATATAAATAATATGGCCATATAGAAAGTACAGTACATAAAAGTATGTAAATATCGTTGTCGTCGCTTCCGTCGAGTTGCCTTCGCCTCCCCCACTTTTACCAGCTAATTGGGGGCGGCGGTAATAATGAGGTATATATACTTTTAAACATATTTTGATCGTATTTAGTCATATTAGTAGTAATAAGTTATATTTATTCATTTTTTTGCGTTTTATACGATGTTCCCCAAGTTCCCAAATTCAAAAGTGGGGGCGGCGAAGGCGGTAACGGCGACCTATACATGCATTGTATTGTATATTTCTTAGGCATATTTTATCATATTTATTTATTTTTCCTGGTGTCCCCCAAGTTTCCAAAAACAACCGAATAAAGCCTTACGCTTTATAACCTTAAAGTTCAATGATTTATCTTTCTTTGGAGGCTCTTTCAATCAATTTTCAGCTTAATATAATAATGAGGAATTTAAATTTTGGCAACTTAAAAGAGGCACTACTTTTTCGTTGTGTAGATTAATTACATTTCGGTTATTTGAAGTTTTGGACGGTGCCTGCTTCATTTTAGCAAGAATGCGTTAAATGGAAGTTTTAGCGCTTAAAGTACATTACTCTAGCATTGTTAGCCAGTGCTTTGAACCGGAACTGAACCGAAAACCGATATATGTTTTATTAATCGAATCGAAACCTAAAACCGGAATGAAAAAAGTAACGGTTCGAAGCCCTGTTACAGTAAAACTTCTCTAATACGGACACCCACGGGATTTGGAGAAAAATGTCCGTATTAATAAGGAGGTTCTAGAAGTTCAAAATTGCATTTATTAAATATACAGTATGTATGTTGGTAAAAGTGTCCGTAGAGGGGGTGTTCCTCTTAGAGAGGTGAACATAAATAGAGGTCTTACTATATTAGCACAATTTAGAGGACCATTTAGATCCGTTTCATCTCAAATTAGTCAATATCAATTTAAAATTAATCTTGAAAACCGTCATACAGACAGTTTCAGCACCTTTCGACTAGCCCACCTAAGCATCTAGGGACCTTTGGTGACCTAGTTTAAGTTCTTGAAGTTTATATATTAGGGTGAGCCATAACCTATCGAATTTATGGCCTCAAAAGGGCCTATATGTTGGGAAAAAAATTCCCATTTAAATAACACGCAAAAAAAATTTTGCCCATTAAAAATGCTATAACTTTTGAACCGTTTGAGATAAAAATTTTATCCAGGCATATTCTTGTAGAGCATTAAATTCTCTAAAAAGGTGTTTGAAAGTTGATTTTTTAACTCAAAAATTCATATACTTACGGGCTATGAAAATTGATGAAAAATAGATATGTTTTTTTCAAGTTTCATAGTCCGTAAGTATATGAATTTTTGAGTTAAAAGAATCGACTTCAAAGTATTTTTTTATATAATTTAATGCCCTATAAGAATATGGCTAGATAAAATCTTTATCTCAAACGGTTCAAAAGTTATAGCATTTTTAATGAAAATTTCCATAATAGCTTTAAACTAAACATATCTGTTTTTCATCAACTTTCATAGCCCGTAAGTATATGAATTTTTGAGTTAAAAAAATCAACTCTAAAGCATTTTTTAGAGAATTTAATGCCCCACAAGAATGTGCTTAGAAATTTTTTTTATCTTAGACGGTTCAAAAGTTATAGCATTTTTAATAGACAAACATTTTTTGCGTGTTATTTAAATGGGAAATTTCAAATGGCCACCGACACCTTTTAAAATTGAGCTAAAAATTTTTCCCAATGGGAGAATTTTTTTCTCAACATATAGGCCCTTTTGAGACCATAAATTCGATAGGTTAGTCATTTTGGCTCACCCTATTGTATATAAATATTTTTATAATTGAAGAAGCCATGAAAGGTGGGCGTTTGGGGTGAAACCGTTTGTATGAGATTCATTTTAATAAAAGAGGTATTTATCAGGCTCTGAAAATGTAGTATGTTTTAGGTGGCTGTCGGTCGCCGTGACAAAGTGTACATCTTTGGTTCCGATTATCCAACAAAAGATGGTACCGGTGTCCGTGATTATATCCATATTATGGATTTAGCTGTTGGACATTTGAAAGCATTAGAAAAAATGCTACAATCGAATTTTAAACATTGGAAAGCCTATAATTTAGGTACTAGTCGTGGTTATTCAGTATTAGATGTGATCAATGCATTCTCGAAAGTATCTGGTAAACAAATCAATTATGAATTTGTTGAGAGACGTGATGGTGATATAGCTGAAAATTATGCAAATGCTGATTTAGCTAAAAATGAATTAAATTGGATAGCTAATCGTGATATTGTCGAAATGTGTCGAGATACATGGAGATGGCAGAGTACTAATCCAAATGGATTTGAACAAAGATAATGTTTTTTTTTTTGGGGAACTTATGCATTTAATTCTGCTAATTACGGGGTCTATGTGGTGCATTTATATTAAAATATAGAACTGCAATTTGTATATTTACAAAATATAAAGTAATTAAAGAATAAGAAAAATAAAAAAATATATCCTTATAATTTGATTTCCTAAATTATTTGATATCCTAAATTATATTGACAGTTTATCTACAACTTGACCAAACATTGCGTTATGTACAGTAGAATCGGTCAAATTAGACATTATGGCTGTTATTATACAGGATGGCCCGTTTTCGATAATTCTGGGTATTTCCTATAAGTAAAGCTCGTAAAAAATAACGGATAACACATTCCTATCCTATTTTTCGGGACTAGTCAGATGCTGTAATTAGATTTTTGCTATATTCCTTTATTTTTCATGTTTTCGCGATTTCGAAGATGATACTTGAAGGCTTTCAAGTTTGTCAAATCTGGTAACGCTTTGGTCCCTGGATGCCCTGTAGTTATTTTCAAACATGTTAGTTATTTTGAAAATCTCGATTTTGCAATATATTTGAAAAGACTAGAGTGCCATGAGACAAATGTAACCTAGTGTGAAATGAGAAAACAAAAGAATAAATTAATAACCAAAAATTACAGTTGTCAAACTAAAAAACAATTGTTTCATGGCACTCTGAAATGATTCAAACATAACTTTAGGAATTTTCCCATTTAAAAGCGAAATTTTTAAAATAACTGGCATTTTTGAAAATAGAACAAAATAATAAATTCATAAGTTCGTACAATATCTCAAAAATCCAATTAGCTAAGTATAAATAACAAATAATCGGAAACCCTCAAAAATAGGCCGTCCTGTATTACACAAAAGTTGTGAACGTGTCAATAAAGTAGATCTAACTTATAGGTAAAACAAATGTAATCAATGGGCCCCATATTTTATGACCCTGGGCATTATAGATTTAAACTTGACCACCTCATCCAATTTCCCTATTAAATTTTTTGGTAATTCTAATTTCTCAATATCGTCAGGGTTTTTCAGATATTCTCTTACAGCTAATAAACAAAGAAATTTTAAACTACAAAGTGGCAATGTAATATTGACTTTCAAACGAAGATTCGGCGGTATTTGACGATTCTGCCCAAATCTTTCCCTTATATACTCCTCCACTGTTTTAGGGAAATAAACCAATTTCCCATCGACGTGCAAACGATCTTTCGTGAAATGATCGAAGGCCAACCATGGATGCTCTTTAAACGTATTCACATCAACAAATTGACCACGTTCTAGTACTTGATAGCATACATAAAGGCCGGTAAAATCGGCCCATACCACCTCTACAGTGCGTTGTGTTAAATTATGAAAACGTAAATAAACTTGTTCGGTACTGCGTCGCGATCTTACGTCCTCTAACGGCGCCAATGCATTCATTTTTTTTTACCGTATCGCAACTCGATCACCCAATTGTTTAGTGTCACGTGACCGGGATCTGTCAAAAAAAATGGCTGTTTGTATCGCGATTATCGGCAAAGATGTAAGTATTTATTGTTTTACCTAATTGTATGTATTCAAGTAACTGGAATTGCACGCGATTTTTACAGAATTATTGAATTATATTTGTTTTCAATACAATAAATCCGGATAATTGTAATGTTTTTGTAGATATCACAGCAAAGACCCTGTAAAATTTTCTATCACACTTGCTCAACATAGTTTTTTCTGTTTGTTTCTGTCTATTTTCCTATATCAAACGAATTGTTTATCTGGATCGTTTGTTAGTAAGCTCCGTTGTCAGATTTAGTAAAAATTCTTTAGATTTCATGATTTTCGTTCAATTTTTGAAGTGAAACTTCTTTAGGCCCGATAGGGTAGTAAATTTGTTCGGATCGTGACGAAAACATTCCCAGTGAGGGGAAACCCTTCCCTTCTAACAGACAGCTGAGAGGGAAGAGTGGGGGCGTTGCCATAGCATCGCTTCTACTCTTTCTGTGAGTTCTGCCAACTGTGTAAAATGTGTATTTTAAGGCCTAAAGTTGGTATCATTAATCGATGTATGTACATCACCCTCTGAAACGAAACTAAAATTTCCTGGCTTACCGCGATTATTACTATTTATTTATTATTATTTGTAAATTTTGAAAACCAAACAGACTATCTGACAATTTTCAAAAGTCCACGCATAGACACGCTTACGCTTCCAAATCGAACGACTTCTGTCTAAGCGATCAGCTGATCTTGTTAGCGCTAAAAGACCAACTGTGAAAAATAAACACTAGGGTAAGTTGGTATCATTGATCCATGTATAGCGCTCTCTGGAACGAAACTAAAATTTCCTGGCATACCGCGATTTACGATTTTTGTATTTATAAATTAATTAATGGCATTAAATTATATATGAATATTGCTTTGAGATAAGTGAAATGCAGAAAAAAATCGAGCCTTCAGGCAACAAGAAAAAGAAAATAAACGAATAAAAAAATGAACTTTATCTCTAACCTGAGAAGTTTCACTTCTAACCTATAGCGTTCCATGCACTTTCAATTTTTTTTGTATAAAGTAAAATTTTGGAGTTTTTGGTTGCGCGGACAGTAAACACTCTTTCTGCTCAAGGAACTGTTAACGGTTCTTCTATACATTCAATAATTCTAAAGATCTGCGTTAAATATACTGCTTGTTAGGGTACGTTCATTTCGAATATGCCTCATCGCGCTACCTAGCATTCTACTCAAATGTGTTCCAGAATTCCCCAAAGTACTTTTGCTGTTTAAATCCGGATGAGGAATTGAATTATCAATACAAGGTGTTATCATCGTTGGATGTAGTTGAAGAGAAGCTAAATAATAGCAAAACAGGTAGTGATATACGTGAACCGTATTTAGGGATGTTGTATGCATTAGAAACGCATAAAATTTATGGTTATGTTACAAATACGAAAATAAAATTTATTATTGTTGTTGATTCAATGAACATATCGTTACGTGATAATGAAATCAGAACTGTACGATTTCGGATAAGCACATTATTATATTGTTGAACTAATTATTTTCTTTTTAGATGTTTAGGAAATTACATTCCGAATATGCTGATATTGTATGCAATCCATTCTATATTCCAGGAGAGCCGATATTATCAAAGTGACAATTTTATGTTATAAATAGAGAGCGGACGTATAGTAAATTCGTAAAACATGCACACTAACAATTCGGAACACTGAGTTTTGCATATTATTATCTACTAACAAAAGCGAGCTTTGTTTGAAGTCAGTGTGGGGCCGATGGAGAGTTTTGGGGCCTAAGGCGGATTATTTCAAGATCTTATTTTCTAAGGAAAACTTGAAAAAAAAACTATAATTGAAGACTAGTTAACTATGGAGCTCTCTTTGGAACGGGAGCCTGAAGCTCAAGCCTCAGTCTTCCTTGAAATCCGTTATTTTTATGTTATCAAGTAATCAAACGATCTTCAGTCTTGTAGATTTTTTTTTGACGTATGTCCGCTCTCTAAAATTGAATTAACCATCTAGTTAACTTTTTCTTCTTAGGTCATTTGATATGAATGTTAAAAGCATAATGACCGGCACGGTTTAATCGACAGTTTCCATTATTAATTAAAGAATAAAGCACATCGGATGGAATGTTAATTTAGTAATTTCATCAAATTTTTCAGTATTGCAAGTTGGTATTTCAAGCGGATATCAATTATGATTGGAATTAATTCAATAAAGAGTTCTTATAATAAGTTGGCTCACTTTATATTTAGGATCCATACCAAAATGTTATGATTATTCTTGTCGCCTGATATCTACCCAGTGAACACAATTATGTCAAACTGACATCAGAATTGCGTCATGCTACGTCATGATTTACGTAAGTTGTAAGTCATATATGAGTCATATATGACTCATAATTTCCCACTTCCTGACGTAAGATTCTTACGTAATATAGATGTAAATATGACCTCCGATTGACTTAACTGAAATTAAGCTGACATAACAATGATCTCATGGAGTATTCCTAATGTCTTATTTCAGAGATCCCCAACCTTTTTGTAAATTTATAGTTGGATATTTTTAATACTACACATTGTGTACAAAAGAAAAATATTTATTTCATTACACATAATATTGCGGCGAGCACTCGTAAAATGGTCCGCGGCGCCATGGTACCCGCGGGCATAGGGTTGGGGACCCCTCTCTTATTTGATAAGATTATCTCTTTACATAATTTTTTCATCACTATTACATCAAAAGTATAGGTACTCGGTCTATAGTTCCCTAATTAAGCACCTCTAATCGCAGCTTCAAGTTTCAGTTAAAGAAATTACTACAGAAATTATACTGTGACGTAAGATCTTGCCAATTGTGAGTTGTCGGCGTTGGCGGTTCAAACGAGCGACGTAATGTTACTGAGTTAGCCCAAGACGAGTGAATTATAACACCCGCGCGATCTGTTATTCTTTGTTTTACGTAAATGACTTATGACCTCTGTGTGACCTATACCTATATGATGTCACATTAAAGCCATGTTTTCACTAGGTATTTAGTTACTCTACCTTTATTACAATACATTAATTAGTTTCCAAATTTGTTTACACCTTTTATTTATAATAGTCCTAATCTTTTTAACGTTAAAAGTATATTTAATGTTGTGGTAAGTGAAATTTGAACACTACACTCAGAAAATTTTATGGTAGCACCAACGATACTTGTATAGTAGTTTTTTTAGATGGTAGAAATTATCATACAGGTAGTGAATATTACTATTCATATTGTGCATTTAAAAATGCAAATGGTATTCGCTACTATCAAAATTTTTTACCATCCTCAGATGATAGTATCTACCATATTTTTTTCTGTGTGTACATATAAATATAAAAATTAATAAATTTCGTATGAAATTTCACTTACCGGCTTAATACATAGCATATAAATAAGAGCATCGTTTTTGTATGTAAGAGGATGACCTGAAGCTGAGGTTTAAGGAGGTACAGGACGTACAGTCCATTTAAATTATTTTCTTTATATATATGTCGTTTTTTATAATTGTGTCATCATTTTTTCAAACATTAAAATACTGATAAGTAGGTACGTGTGGCCGCTCTTGTACTGTTATGTCATTTTTTTAATAAAGAAAACTACGAACCTCAGATCGCTGAAAATTTTAGATAATATGTATGGTGTATATTTTTATTGATGCTGAAAATTTCAAGATGTTTACATCATTTTCGTTTAGGTCCTGTACCTCCTTAAGTATGACGTTCATCTTATATCAGTTTTACATAAAAAGCTGGGCTGTTTCTTATATGTAAATATATGACAGTATTATTATATCACTTTCACGTCAGAATGTGACTTGTAATTTATGTAATTGTATGATTTATTTCTTACGTAAATAATATATAAATTTATGATTTTGATGTGACGTCACAGTATGATAGGAATAGTACATAATATTTACGTAATATTTAAGTCACTATCCTGCCGTCATATAAAAGTCATCAATACAGTCATTTTTATGTCATTTCTATGTAAAAGTTCTATGATCTCTATGTGACATATCTATGACATCATAATGTGTTCTCTGGGTACCGCTACTAGAGCTGCAGTATATAATGAAATATAATCCGACTTCCATTTGTGAAAGTTTTTCGAATTTTATCTGCACTTTGAATTTGGTGTTTAAAATGAAAAGTGTCTTTTTTGTATTTATAAATTATAATAGAATTAAAAACAAGGCAAAAAACCAAGAAGTTTCTTAATATATAATAGTAATAATGCAATATTATGGGGTTTCCTGTAGACTCAACCAGTATTTTTAATCCATTAAACCAATTAGAAATTACTTTTATACATATTAGATATTAAAATAACAAAAGTAGTAGGTAGTTTTTACAATTTACACCTATTATTATTATTATTATTACTACATCTTATTCTTTAATTGGTTTAAGTAAATTCTTTTCAACAGCATGTAGCATAATACATTTCGAACGTCGTTTAATATAATCTACATCCTTTATATTTACACAAAATATTGAAGAAAGATCTTTAGAAGATGAAACAGAATCCATCACATCGGGAATATCATCCGTTTCTGCACAAATTACACGGATAGCGAGCAATGCATGTTGAATACCTGCACGACCATATCGTTTCCAATCATCTAATAAATTCGAATAAGTGTAGATTTTTTCAGGATTACTACCTAGTTTTGTTAAATGTTCTGCGAAACTTTGATGGTACAATTTTAATAAATCATCAAAATCTTCTAGATCCTCTTCGGAGATACAACAGTATAGAAAATACGAAATATCAATTACGGGTGATGTAAATAAGGAAAATTGCCAATCGAGTAGAGCAACGTCGATATCTTCAGTTTTCCCATTACCCTACAATAACAATGTATTTTTGACGTTAGTTTACAAACGGGAGTAACTCCGGGTCCAAACATATTCAAAATCTGCTTTACTTTAACTCATAAATGAACTGCTCACAGCAGTACCTGATCCTTTTGCCTTACCATAATTGAAATAAATGAAAATATAGAAACATAGCTGTCCACCGTCTGAACAAAGCTTTTGCAAAATTGAACATGTTTCAAGTAGACCCGATATACATTCTTAGAGTTTCCAGAAAAAAAAAACTTACTCTCACTTTAAACATGAAATTATTATTCCAACAGTCGCCGTGTGTGATAACATTAAATGTTTTCGACTTCTTCCTGGTATACAACATATCGAATTCTGTGTGATCTTTCATCTGAACCCATTCATTGAATATATTTTCCGCTAATTCATTCTTCCATATTTCCAGATAAGTCTCAGTATTCTTGACAAAAGTGTTTCTAAGATCGATGGCATTATAAAACTGCGTCCATGTATCGGTCATATTGCTTAGTAATGTCTGAAAATGTTCCGGTTGTTGATCTTGCATTGCCGCTGAAATCGCATGCCATTTCCCACATATTTTCAATACAGTTTCTATATAACGTCTCGGTAATGGTAACATTTTGTCCCATAATTCATAACCCAGTGTTTTGAGATTTTCCAAAACGATCACCTCCGTTGCTAAACCAATTGCAGTACCGTAACATTTCGGTACATTATCAAAAATATCAGGAATATTACGTTCAATTTCAAATTTTCTAAATGACGGAAATACAGTATTATACATGTACATTTCTTGTAAAAATACATGGGTAAATGAATTACTTTCATGTACAGCTCTACTGAATTTCAATACAAAATTGTAATTTTTATTTGTCGATATTAAATTAACGAAATAAATATCACCGAGAAAACCATCACCTTTAGCACTAGTTCCATCAATTTCGATTTGATAATTTTCTAGGTTTTCTTCAGGGAGGGCATCAGCCAATAGAGCTTTTATTTTATGTCGTCGAGTAAATGTTGGAGTTGACATATTCGTTACTCTTATTCTAGTTGAATCGATGGAAATGACTTTATTTAATGGACAGAAGGGGTTTATATTGTCACGCAACACAAGTAATTAAGCATAATTTACTTGACAAAAAATCGAGTCATTTACAATAAATTAAAATATTCTTATCATTTTAACATTTCTAATCTTTTGGGCTTTCATTATCTTATCATCACTATAAATAATGCATGTCAATTTGAAATAGTTATATAATATAAAGAATTATTAGGTAACCCCTTGGCTTATAACCACGAGCGAGACTCGTGGTAAGATATTTGTGCCATAAGCGAAAACCACGAGTCGAACTCGTTTATTATTCTTTTTGTAGCCCCGAAATATACATATCATAAGAAGTATACATCTTGCGCCAGTTTTTTTGTTTATTAGGGCTCGCGCGATCGGCAGATAACGTGTAGGCCAAGGGGTTAAAGACAATAAAAGCCTATAGGGTGTCTTCAAGAACCAACATTATATGGAAGTTTTAAACAAATTCTAATGTAAATTACCTAATAGAAAAATAAATGATAAAATCTACATAATTGTGAATTTTATGCAGAATATTTTTGATGGACCCCCCGTCCATCACAAACATCAGAAAGATATCATTATGTTAATATTTTCCTATTATCACAATGATATTCTGAAAATGATACCATAACGTATTCCCATGAAAGCACACCCAAACAAACTTTTCCAAAATTTAGTCTAATTAAATAAGTAAGTATATAATTGCATTTAATTGCACTTTAACTGAAACATATTCAATTACCTACAATCAATTTCGATTTGATAATTTTCTAGGTTTTCTTCAGGAAGAGCATCGGCCAATAGGGCTTTTATTTCATTTCGTAGATTAAATGTAGAAGTTGACATATTCGTTGCACTTCTTCTTCTAAATGAATCGATGTTACGCGACTCGGCGACTCTATTTAATGTGCAAAACAAGTTTATATTGTCACGCAAGACAAATAATTAAGTATGATTACTCGAAGAAAAATGCAGCAATTTACGATAAATTAAAATGTTCTTTTCATCCATTTTAACACTTCTAATGTAAAACATTATCTTAATTATCACAATTACAAACAGTGCCAATGAAAGCCCAAGGGTGTTTCAGTCAAGAATCAACATTAATTAGAACTTTAAAACAAATTCTAACGTAAATTATCAGAAAAAAATAGATGAAGAAAATGATGGAATATTTCATAAAAATATGGATAATTCAAAAAAATATGCGTTTAAGTTATACATATTATAATTTTAAAAACTAACGAAATATTTTTCCAAATCTCCCTTTCGAATACCCTCCTCTTGGATCTTTTGCCTCTCAACGAGATTTTTTTACAAGTGCGGCAAAATTAGTAATAACTGGAACTAAGGTCCATACGAGTATTGGAGTTTTCAAAAATAAATATCCTTCCAGAACTTTCTTCTCTCGCCTCTCGTACCCAATTACATTCCAAACAGCAATAACATTTATAAAAAAATTCTTTCATATATTAATAACAAATTTTTTTTTTAAAAATCGTCTTCGTTTCCAATTATAATTAACAATAAAGCAATGACGAATAATTAATGAGTTAATGAGTTCTTCTATGAACTAAAAACTGTTCATAAAATTAAGGGTAATTAAGAGTAATTATGTTTGTAGACCTAAACTTATGTCCTATGGAATTGCTTAAAAAACTGCACTAATAAAGACTAAAACTTCATTTGGTTTGAATTAAGTTGCATTAACATAATCCACATTATCCAAAAGATAATCTAGGTATTATTACATATTATTATTAAGTTTTGGGAGCTTCCGTCTTTAATCAGGATCGATCTGGAGCCAAAGCGGAACTGCATAATTTCTTTTGTATTGCCATTTGGAGAGGAGCCTCGACCGCCAGGAGAGCTTGCATCTCGATCCCTCAGTATTTATCACAATCAGTTCAGGAATAAAATAGAATGCACTGATATCAAATTTTTCATAAATTAATACGTATTTTTGTTGATCTCCAATAAATCCATGTAGTAAATGAGTATGCTCGATACATTATTGTAATATAAATTGTGACATTTCATAGATGTCAAATTTTATGCAAATCATTGTTAGTATCCTGAAAGTCTTCTGACTATCAAAATCAAACTGCGATAAACAAAGAAACCAAATAAAACTTTGTTAATTTTTTAAAACCATATAAACAAAGTCTTAAGATTGTATGACCTCTAGCATGTCAAAATCTAGGGGTTTTCAGAACATAAGTTACATATATTTCGACATTTGTCTGTCAAAATTTTAGATTACAATAATGAATCCAGTATAGTTTCTTAGCTACCAAATCCTCAATTTGACCTTTAAAAATTTTTCCGACAATTTGGCAACATCGATAGCGTTGACATATCATGTCTGGTATGGCTGGTCACTTGCTGCACATACTATGGTTTCATAACCTCACTCTTTTGGCAATCTTTCGGAAATCTTTCATAAACAAAATAATAAATTAAATGTCTTTAATTTGTGTTAAATCTTTATTATTAACAAATTCAAAACGATTAATATCAAATGTAAATGTATGCAGTTTGAGTACATCGTCGGTATTGCGTACATTTTGGGAAAGAGATGAGAAGGGCGGCTATCAAACGACAACAAAACGCTCTTTAAAAGACCAGATACGGACCGGCATCAAAGAATTAAAACATGAAATCGGTCTGTGGTCCGAAGAGGTCAAAGAACATTTCGAAGCCGATCCGATTTTCTCATACCGTCCTGGTGAGATTGATGTTGTGTGGGATTTTAAAAAGGAGAATTGCTTAGACCAATGGGTGGTGACTAGTGATAGTGATCATGGTGAAGGCTATAGTCATTGTGATCTAACAATCACAAATAATCGTAATGGTTTATTCAATGGTGAACTATCGACACGTGTACCAAAAGATGGTCGTATTAAACGGGCCGGTTATTGTAATATTCAAACAGTTCGAGCTCGTGTAATTATTATTTATCATTGTTATCATTTAATTATCAGATTAATTTTTGTTATTGTATTTTCTAGAAATCGTTTAAACGTGATGGATATTTAGAATGGTCGCCTTATAATATGCTAGTATTGAAAGTACGAGGTGATGGTAGATCGTATATGTTAAATCTAGCAACTAAAGGCTATTATGATATATTATGGAATGATGTTTATCAATTTGTTTTGTATACAAGGGGTGGACCGTATTGGCAAGTGTCTAAAGTAAGGCCTTTTTCTTAATCATTGAAATTGTACAGAATTGAAGGTTGGGTAGAGTTGATCAGGACAGGACAGGTCGCTATTTTAAAAACAAAAACTGTAAGAACAAATTTTCGAGTTAGTCGTAGCATCAAGTTAGATTGGACCACACAATAATGGGGTACACTCTATTATTTCCAAATTTAAGTTTGTAAATAGCTCTAAAAGGGTGGAAGTCCTTAAGGGGGGAGGTCCATGTAAACGCCTCAAAATCAGTCATCTTTTAAAAATGTTTTAGAAGGTGATAAAATAATTTTATTGTTTTAAATTTTTAACATAACATATTAACGGCAGGGAAAACCTACAACATTAAAAAAGTATAAAATTCAATATAAAATAAGTATTTGAAAAATATGTCAGTTTTTTGGGCTATTTTTTCGACATTTTTGACTCCCAAAAAGTATTCTTTTAACGCGAGATATCTGAAATTTTAGGTTTATCCTTCCGATAATAATGTATGGAAAAACCTCTCAAAATTTCAGACAAATCGGTCAATAACTTTTTGAGTTACAACATGAGTAGTTTTTAAACATTCAGTTTCAAAATAATCGCGTTTAAAGTTTTAGTACAGTATAACGACCAGTTTTAGTTACTTGGCGATTAATCTGACAAAAGGTCCTGAATTTATCATTTTATAACCACATGACACGTGACAACAATTTTAAATCCGAGACCTCTAGAGCAGTGTTTCTCAACCACCGGTCCCACGGACCGGTCCCGGTCCGTAAGATAATGCTACCGGTCCTTGGGCACTTTAGTCCACAAAAAATAAACATTAAAAATCTAATTCCTAATAAAATAAAAATATAAGTTTTTTTTACTCGTCAGAAAGTCTAAGCTGAGATTGCCGGTCCCTGTTACATTCATTTATAATTTTACCGGTCCGCCGTAAAAAAAAAGGTTGAGAAACACTGCTGTAGAGCCACACTCAGTGAAATTTATTTTCTAATTACATAGAATAGAACTAGTCTTATGCCCGAATCCATCTTCCTTGTTTCTAATTTCAAAAATAACGTTAGGGGATGAATTTCCAAAAACACTGTTACAACCAATTTGAATTAGTAACAAAAAATGAGACATTAACACGTTCACTGTTAACTACCTGATGTCTTGTAATGCACGGTTTTGTCTAGAATGACGACTATGAGTTATTTCGTTTAACACGTTGACTGTTTAATTAAATTAATTTGGCGGGACCGCAATTCGAAAAAGTGCCGTGGCAGTCAACGTATTAACTAAATTAATTTGGCTCCTGGGACGGGAATTACAAAAATTACCATGGCAGTCAACGTGTTAATTGCTAGTAGATAAAGTACTTTATCCATTAGTGAAGAAAAAATCTCTAACCACTGCTTATTAAAAACAGTATTTTCAAGTCAATAATAATAATAGTGACAATTTTTTAACAGTTTTTGATTTTCTCCACCAATACGACACATTTGCTTGATTTTTTCGGTAACAAATTTGACACAACTGCTTTCGCTTCATTTTTGAATATTTTGTGATAATTAAATGGTCGTGGAAACAATTGTAGAAAACATGCAGTTTGGAACAGTTTGGGAATTACGAACAAAACAAACGAAATAAATTAAAAGTAATATTAGATGTTAAATAAAAATAAATGTTAGACGTTTGGTAAAACGCCTGTGGGCTAAATTATCCACTGGTAGATGAAGGATGTCTTTTCAATCTTGAACAATGAAAATTTGCAGTTAAACTGATATCTCTATAATAACTGAATGCTTTAATCTTTAGAATAATTCGAAAATATCCTCTAAAATCTGTTTTTCCTTAACACATTTTTAAGGGCCAAAATTGAACAAACCTCAATATTGAAACAGGGATTTTGGTACATTATCCACTTGCAGTTTTAACTCTCTTTGAGCCCTTGAACTGAATTATAATAATTAATGTATCAAGAGCGTTATATCCATAACGCCCGTGGTGCATTCATAAGTTTATGCCATAAGTAAAAGAAGCAATTTAACTTTAATTTTGGTGTTTTTTTTTAAATATTTCTTTGACATCTGAAAAATTGCGGTTCTAACCACATTCCAAAAAAGATTGTTTATCATAGCAACGGGCCTTAACAGCGGGCTATTATTTTTATTTGCTTATTAAAGAAATCGTTTTGATATCTATTAATGATCTAGTAATATGTACGTATTACATAAATTACTATAATAACTTGAAAGAACTATTATCGATCGATTTTTTGTTGATGTCTACAAACATATAATTTGCACTACGACATATAAAGATTGTATCACTGACGATGATATAAAACGGGCGTTGAGCAGTCAACAACGGCCTACGATACCTTTTACAGCAACAAATTATCCGAAAATATTCATATATATTCATATTCCAATAACAAAGTACACGCATAGATGCAAAACAAATACAGGGTGGACAAACTATCCATGTGGATAAGAAGCATTTTGTTACCGTTCATTGTTAAAATTTTTACATGATCTAGAAAAAGATAGAAAGAGTATCTAACCAACCCTTAATCATCTTTGGAAGGACATCTATTGTGGCATGTAAGAATTTACCTAAGATATGCCAAACATCTGCTATCTTCTTTGTGAGTATAATGACTCTCTCCTACATAGCATGATTGATACGACCCAACAACGTGTCTGAGAAGGACAGAGATTAAACAAAGAATTTTGGAGTATCTTAGTAAACGACCAGAATTGTTAATTATTATATTTTAGTAAAAATACAAAAATAATAAGAAATACTGGAAAAAAAATTAAATAATTAACAATTCTGGTCGCTTACGAAGATATTCCAAAATTCTTTGCTTAATCTCTGTCCTTCTCAGACACATTACTGGCCCGTATCAGTTATTCTATATCTGAGAAAATCATTATAGTTTAGCAGGTCTTACAATTTGGCAAACTCTTACGACAACGGGTGTCGTTTCAAAAAGGAAAGTCGACACGTTTACTAAGATCACCATTGTTTTTCTATTTTATTTCAACGACTGTCCAAATTTTAACAGTGGACGGTCACGAAATTCCTGCTATGCACCTAGATGGTTTGCCCATCCTGTACGTACTGCGATGCCCGATACGTCACTCCAGCCTTGTCGACCAATATTTTTTTTAGGCCCTTGATACTTATTTAACATTATTATGTTGCGTCCATTAAAATTAAAAAATTGAAAATCTGGGGCAAAGTGGGGTCTCCCAAAAAAAAAAATTCATAATTGATATTTTTAATTCTGTATTTTTATTTTTAAAATATGTAATCAATTATTGAGTATTCAATAAACGGATGGTCCTTTTAACCCCTCATTGTATAAGAAATTTCCAAGAAGTTTGCCCTTAAATTTTTCTTAAGCTTTGAAAATTTGCCCCTACTTCGAGTTTTCGTCAGTTAATCTCTATCAAAAATTTCCTTATTGGACCTTATAAAACTTTTATAAGAAAATAGTGTGCCTTTGTCCTCGGAATTCCTGATTTAATCTTTTAAAATTGGAAAAAACAAATACTTTGAGTTTCCTTATACAAAATGATAACTATATTTCAGTATTCTATGTACACGAAATTTCTCGTTCACACATAAATTCTACTGATTTGCAAAGTAAAAATTCTAATTCATTCTCATACATCTCCAGCAGTATTATCTTATAAAATCTTGCAACTTACTAAATCTTAAACATTCTCATAGAAATAACGCTAGTAATTTCTGATACAAAAGTGATCTTGGTCACAACTGATAAATTTTTACAAAAATCTGTATCAGAAAATTTTTTCGTTCTTATACATCTTGTTCAAACTGACAAATTCTGTTATAAAATTTTTGATATTTTTAAAGAGTTTATCAGACCTTTTCCACAGGAATATCAATTTTTACAATAAAACCATATCAATCGATTTTTTCTGTAATAAAAATAACTTCATAGCTTTAATTATCTCGTGCTCACTATATAAAGTCAACATAATATTGATTTAATCTTTAATTTTCTATAGGCATTGAATTATTTAGTAATTGACCACTTTCAAACCATTAACTCTGTTAGATAAAAAAATCAATAGCACTTGAATTATGTTTTCTCTTTTTTTTTTGTTATTGTTGTAGATACCGTTTTCTAAATTCTTTCTAACATCAAAAGGTCGTATCCAAGACAAACAATATCCAATACCATTAAATAGAGTTACAAGTTTTGGTATATCAGCTGGTGATAAGATTAACGGCCCATTTTCATTAGAAATCGCCTATATTGGTTTAGAAAACGATCCGAATCATACAGAAGAATTTGCTTATGAAATGTACAAAACTCCGAAATATATGGTTGCAACATAGAAAATTCGATTTATTTCAAAACTCACAAGAAAATATCCTGCAACAATCCTGTACATGTGTACAGTCAAACAATAACAATATTTCTTGTTTTCAGTAGTATTTTTCTTTATGTTCAGTGGAAAGAACAAAAATAAGTTTTTCGTCAATGTTGAAATGTTTCAAATGTTTTTTCGGGACGCTCTGTATTCCTCAAATAAAACGCAACAGCGTCGGCGTCGTAATAACAACAAATATTTGCAGTTGTAATAAAGAAGGCAGGCGTGGAGACGGCAACGACGTCGTCGTATATTGCGGCGCCTAAGTAAGTACGTAATTTAATTTTGTAAAACTGTTGTGTTTTGATGAAATTTTTTAAATTGATAATAAAACTAAATAATTAAACTAGCAAACGATTAAAAAATTATTAATTTGCTCCGATGTATATGAGTAAATTTCAGTTTATATGGTTTTTGATCTGTTAGGTTTATGGACGAATTTGTTAATAAATTATTTAAAAAAAAATCTATAATAGTTGTGAGGAGCAAATATTATTAAGCCACGTCAACTATTACAACTTTCAAGTCAATAAAGATTGATTTTGTACGTTGTGAATCTATTAAATATTCATTTCACCAATATTTCGGTGGATTATTACGTATAAAAGTTGAGTAATTGATTTACAAATATACTTTTATTTATAATTTGAATCAATATTTATCGATTTAATAGATCATTATTTGTTTACATTATTTCTATTGTGTTCGCTTGGCTACAATCAAGAAATGTCTATAAATCAATCAAATATAAAAATTCTACAAAAACTATCCGGCCATCGTAACGATGTAACTTCTTGTGATTTCGCTAAAAACTTCACACTAATCACTGGATCAAGGTAATTGGCAATTATTTATCCCGATCTCTGTGTTTGTTTATTTCTAATTTGTAGTGATAAAACTGTACGAATATGGGATTGGATCACTGGTAGTGGTTATAAGGAACGTACAAATTCACCGATACGTGATCATAAATACCAAATCACATGTATACGTGTATCGCCGCAATGTTCAATGTTTGCTAGTGCATCAGTTGATGGCAGTGCAATTTTATATAATTTCTATTCACTCAAGAAAATCTTCACAATGGTACAAATTAATGGTGATGCAATCAGAGTTTGTCGGTATATTCATTTAAATTTCAATTAAATTAAAATTTGATTAGAATTAATTTTTTATTAATAGCTTTGCACCGGATAGTTCGGTTTTTGTGACAGCTGGTGATAATGGTGCTATCTGTGTATGGGATTTGATCCATAAAAGTTTGATACGTATAGTAAACGAACATGAGGGTACAACACAATCATTGGCATTCACACCGGACTCACAATATTTGATTAGTGCATGTTCATTGGAATGTATACGTGTTTGGTATGTACAAGATTTAGTTGATACAACAACAATAACAACAATACATAATGAAGATGTTGAACAAACTTGTACACCATTGGCTAAATTCGATAGTGCACATGATTTGGGTGTGTTTTGTGCTGATGTTAAAGCTACAATTAAAGTTGACGGTAAGTACATTTCAATTCAACGGGCAAGTAAACTAGACGAGATGGAAACTCTGGATTTTCATGATTTTTGGTACGTTTTTCATTCGTACCTATACTCAAATTTAAGGGGGAAAATGGGGGTTGAAATTCATCGTGTAGAATTAGTTTTTTCATAATATCTCCAGAGGGGCTTATTGTTTTTCAATAATTCAAAAACTGAACATGAGGTTTTGTATGCAAGTAGCAAATTAAAAAATCAATAATTGAGGGTGTAATGTTTATAAAGGGATGTTTGCGGTAGAATTGTAAGAAGACATATTGTCACAAAATCCTATTTTGTCATTTACTTTTTAGGGGGTGCTTTATGAAAAATTTCTCATTCATAATTTTTACGTATTATAATTATCTGACATAATTTTTTCAAAAATATCGGCAGTTTACACCTCGTTTAGTTTATTGTTGGTCAAATAAACCCTTCAAGTAGGGGCAGGTTGGCTATCAGTGTGGTCGGTTGGTACTTTTTTTATAACTTTGTTTCTTAGGAGTGCTTCTTAGTGCAATGGGGCTGACGTTTCTACACCCCGTGCCATTTTACAATTTCTACTCCGCGCCTGTCATTTTTGTGTGTAGTTGTTAAATTATCTTCTAAATTCTTAAACTGCTTCACTGGAGAGAAATTTTGGGTTCAAAACTTACTTGAGACAAAAGTGGACGATTCCCCATTTTTATACGTACTGTTATAGATCCTCTTGAGGCCTATTTTAAATACTTTTTTTTAAAAATCAAATAAAGGGTTATTCTATGGTGACGGGCGCTTTCAGTAATTTTCTAATGAACTTTCAGATATTTAGAAGTGTTATTGAAGTGTAACTCTTTCCTCGTACTCTACTCTTGCAATTAGATACGAATTCCGGAATATAGTGCAGCAGAAAAACTTGAATCTCTGTCTTTTACTTCTATTAAATTGTAGACTTCTATCAGTGACGGATGGGACATGAATTCGCTATTATTTTCAATGAAATCGAAAAAGGTTCACCTTTCGTGGAATGATCCTAAAATCAATCGCATTTGAAAGAAAGGTTGAAGTTGTTACTATATCATAATTGAAACAACTGTCCCGTTTTTCAAATATTTGAATGGGGCGGATGTAGACCTTTGAGGGTCTGAAACTATTTATTTCGAATTCTTTTTTTCTAATTGTAAGTGGGAACAATTGAAAAAACATGCGGACGTTATTGGTATAATTGAAGATTAGTTGACTGTGGTAAATCATCCTTAGTGCTGTTAATTTTCTTTGACAAATCTAAACTTTTTGGTAATCTTAAATTTTCCAAAAAAATCGATAGGCAGCTTCTCGTACTCACAACACAAAGACACTCACTTTTTGAAATACTAGAAAGCATACAGTGGACATATTTAAATGTTTTATATATTGGGAACGGATTGATAAACGAAAAACACTCAAATTTCTTTAATAAGTGTCCGTAATTTTTTTGCAGAATTGCAAAAAAGCCTACTAAACGACTTATGGGTTGTATAAAAGTATAGATACTAACATTTGTCGTGTCCAACACTATAATTATATACAGGGTGTTTTTCCTAAACGTGGTTGGTAGTCGAAATCTGCCATTAGTCGTAAAGCAACAATAATAAAAGTCTCAAGAACGGATACAACATCAAATATAACGACGATTTAGGTCCTCACAGATTTTCTAGCTAATCGGGAAACACGGAAAATTCAACACATAACGTTCTGGATGAATGAAATTCAAATATAGTTTGTTCATTTGATAATCTTGTCAATTTCATAGAAAAGAAATTTTGCAGGCATATTATATAATCTTAATAGCCTCGACCTTAGGTGGTGCTATACAGTGTAGGCACAATAACTGATTACTCAAGATAAAGGCAATATAGATACGAGTCTGTATTATTACTATAATACCATAAAAGCTCTGATGTAACAAGAATACACTTAGCACTTGACAACTCAACAGTTCGATTGCATCGTAACCAACAAGATTTCTTATCATAACGCCATGGGTCTATTTGAGCCCTAAGTTTAAAATAATCTTTATGACAGTCTCTTACTGTCACTCTATCACAAAGATGTGACGTCATAAGACCACACACATTCAACTATTCCAGTTACTAATTACAACAGGTTCAAAATAATAAGTAATGAAAATAAAAAGTATGAGGATTAAAAAAAAACACGGTTTTATGTCGGCCAGAAAAGAAATCCGTACGTTAGAGTTTGAATATAAATTTTAATGTTCACGAAAAAATTATAATTTTTTTCAAAATCCCAAACGGAAAGGAAAACAATTACTACTATTGCAAATATCAAATCACAAGTGACTTTGTTTGTGTACAACTTTTTTAATCGCCTATGCTGTATAGGAGTCGTTGACAACAATAATTTATGGAAAGTCAAGATTATTTATCGTTTACATCATTGACCTGCCTTTTCAAGCATAATTTGTTTAAAGCAATTACAAGTTGAAATTTTCGTATTTTGTTTTTGCCATTCTTGAGACTTTAATTTCTGTTGTTTCACCGCTAATGGTAGCACTCGACTATTGGTCATATTTAGAAAAGACACCCTGTATCTATTATTTCGATTAAATTTAAATTGTACTCTTCTTTCATTAGAGAACAATCCTTTAATAAAATATTACACACTGGCAACAAGTGGTAATAATAACGAAATAAAAATATGGCAAATTACCTCAATATCAACATTAAAAACAAAATGTGCATCAACCAATGATGTAAGCATCGAATATTGTGATACATACGATGGTCATTGTTCATCAGTTACATGTATACGTTACAATACAAATGGACAATATTTGATATCGTCGAGTTTAGATAAAACATTAAAAATCTGGGACAATGATGGTAATTGTGTGGCTACATTAGAAGGACATACACGCTACATTAATTGTGTTGCAATCAACAAAGATTCAACATTAATAGCGTCTGGTTAGTGCTAACTTTCCTATTTATTTATTTTTTTGCTAGTTTGATGTAGAAATAAAATGTCGAGTTTACAATCAATTCAAGGTTCCACAGGTTCTAATGATAAACTATTATTAATTTGGGATTTAACCAATCAAATCACAATCGATTCGGAATTATATACAAACCATTATATGCCGAATAATTATGGTAATGGTAATGCACGTGAAATACAATTGGTACGGCAGGACAGTACGGAAAATGTGAAATTATTAGAGAAAATCGATGATATCTCGGAGGGTGCTATCAATTGTTGTTGTTTCAATCAAGCTGGCATTCTAGCAACAGGATCAGGGTAAGTTGGTTTTCTTTACAGATTTCTTCTATTATCGTCTAAATTTTAGAGACAAGTTGATTCGTTTATTTAAAATTATTGAAGAAAATAACAATACAAGTTTGGAAGAATTGAATCCGTCCCCGTTAGAAGCGCACTCGTACGCTGTTAATTATGTGGAATTCTCTAAAGATGGTACAAAATTAGCATCATCTTCACTAGACGGACATACTTTTATATGGGATCCGTTGGTAAAGCGTTGTAGTTATTCGTTGTTTGTTTTTTTTTAATAATAGCGATAATTCTAGACTGGTGAAAAAGTAGCCTCTTTACCTCTCAATAGTTTATCGGTGAAGACTTGTCGATTTTCGTTCGATGATAAATTCTTGATAACATCCGGTGATGATGAGAAAGCGACCGTATGGAATTGTTCAACTTTCAATATAGTAGCGTAAGTTGTGTAGACTCACAAAAAACAATTCTTATTAATTTTTTTTTACCAAACAAGTTGTTTGGAAGATCATTTAGATGCAGTCACTTCAGCCTGTTTTACACCGGATAACAAATTGATTGCAACAACCTCAACACATGGTGATTTTCTCTTATGGCAAACAAATGATTTCTCCAAAGTCTATCTAAAAGATGATATCCATGATGGTGGTGTACAATTCGGTGATTTCTCACCGAATCTTGAACCAATCCCAACGACATTATTCGATATACAAACCTATCTACTTGGTACTTGTGGTAATGATAGTTTGGTGAAATTGTGGAAGATCTCAACACCGAAATCGGGTGATTTTAATGAGATTGAAGTGAGAATTTGGCGTTTATTACGTGGCCATGGTGGTAATGTGGTTTCGTTGCGATTCTCACCGAGTATTGGTGAGATTGTTTGTTCGACAGCCACAGATCGTCAGGCACGTTTATGGTCAGTGTACAGTTCGGAATGTTTGCATGTTTTAGAACATGATTCTATGGTGACATCGTGTGCTTTCACATTTGATTGTTCGTTATTGGCAATCGGGTGTTTAGATAAAACGTTGTGGATTTGGCGTTTACCACAGCAATTAGTAATTATTTTATTTTATAGCAGATCAAATGAGTATCTACTAATAAAACAATCACAAACGGAATGCCGGAATACGCAGACAACTAGCGTCTTTGTTTACTGTATCCGGGTCGTTAAGTTAGATGGAGACGCAAAATGTCTTCTTATTACGTCAGCATGTGGTTGTAAAGAATCCATGGTTTCGTGTAAGAAGTGGACCGAAAACCGGAAAAAATCGATATTTTTATTTTACTAATCGAACCGAAACCGAAAACCGGAACGAAAAAAAACGGTTTGAAGCTCTGTGATAAATCAGTACATACTGCATTCACGAACTGAACCTAAAACCGAAAACCGAAACGAAAAAAATTATCAAACTATATTTAACAGTTCTTTATAGTGATGACAAAGATAGTCGATTTTTTCTGTGTGTCTCCCTCCCTCTCTTTCTCTCAAATATATACTTCATGTGCTCATTTTGTCTGCCCTCTCTGTATATAAAACAGGAGCGGAGAGAATTGTTTAGTCTTTTTTTTAACACAAAAGTCAAGAAACTGGGTCGCTCTGCAATTACCACTCCGCCCCTGATATAAATCTAGGTATACTTATTTATAGTTAACTTTTAGATATTTCAAACTGCTGTAGCAAATAAGATTAAATGCAGATCAAAGGCCTTAATCGATTGGACGCTGAATGATGTTACTGAGTGGTTGAAGAATATGCAATTAGATGATATTATACCGAATGCAAAAAATACCTCATTAGATGGTCAGAAATTATTAACATTATCTGAAACACAAATTTGTTCTGGCTTAGATTTAAGTGAGTTTTTTTGTTTTGTGACGATATTAGCTATTTTTAGATTATATAAAAATTATTAATTTAGGTGACGATCAAACTGAACGCCTACAAAAAGAACTACGTTGGTTGAAACAAGGCGAATATGTGACTACGAATAATACGGCAATTTCCAAGGAGATTCCACATGAATTCCTGTGTCCAATAACGCATGAGATAATGCGTGAACCAGTCACTTGTAGTGATGGATTTACGTATGAGAAGAGTGCAATAAGCGAATGGTTTATGGCTGGTAAATATACAAGTCCATTAACGAATGAAACGTTAGATAATACCGAATTTACATATAATCATGATTTACGGAATGCTATTCATAATTATTTAGATGAAATTGATGAGGAATAAGTGCTTTAAAAATGTTGAAAATGCAAAAATCAAAGCAATTGAAAACTACACCAAAAAACATTTACACTAAATTTATTAAGAAAACAGTCAACTCTTCTGTAATTTAAACACTTGCATTTAACACGAATATTTTTGGTGGCACTTAAGGCATGATTTAGTTTTACTTCAGGGATCAATTTTCTGATAGAGACACTTGTTTTGAGGTGTCACTATTCAGATCGAACTTGTTTTATAGTAAAGTTGACTGTATTTGAAACAAAATTTTGGGTTGGGAAAGGAGTTACCGCCGATTTTTACACAAATTTCAAACATTTGCTTTGTTTCCGCTAAAACCATAATCCCATCAGCGTAGAAGTTCTGATTTAGAGGCGAAGAACCGAGACGAGTCATTTTCACAGGCCTTTTTTGAGACCATTAAGATTCTGTATGGAGTCTAACAAATGGTAATCTGATCGTGCAAAGTCTGGACTATACGATGGGTGCATCAAAACTTTCCAATCTCTCAGATTTTGTTACCAAATTGGCATTGTCATGATGGAACACAACTTATTTGCTATCGATCAATTCTGGCCGCTTTTCTTGAATTGTTTGCTATAATCTGGTTAACTGTTGACGGTAGATATTGGAATCAATCGTTTGGCTAAATTTTAGCACTTCATACTGCACAATTCCTTTACAATCCCACCAAACACTTAGCAATACCTTTTTTGGTGTTTATTGCAACTGTTTGGGAACCCTCACCACGTTTCTATCACAATTTTTTTGTGATAGAAATCGCCCGTTATGAATCTGTTAAAAAATGATTCGATTTCGGTCTGTTCTAACAGTGATTCGCATATGGACACTGTCTATTCATGTGACACCCAAATATCCAACTTCTGTTATATCCAGACGGTTCAAAACTGTTTTGTGGTCAACTTTAATCGTCTAATCAACAAGAGCTATTTTGGCAAATTATGATCCAGGGCTCATTCGATTTTCTAGAAACTTTTTGACAAATTTGAAGGTGCGCCTAAAAAGTTGCAAAAGTTATAAACAATTTAGTAAAAAAAATAGGGATTTGTTTTTTGCAAATATCTCGGAAACTATTAAAAATATTCGAAATTTGAAAAGAGATCCTTAAAGAGGAGGAAATTTTTTTAAGAAACGATTTTGTTCTTGAAAATCGTAATATTTATTGCTGATTAAAATCCAAAAAAAGTCAATTATCTTATAAACAATGCATTTGTTTATAACAATTATTTAAATAATTAGAGTAAGAAATTATAAAAAATCATTTTTATGTAATTTTAATATTTTAAAAAAAATATTGCTTAAAATCTCATTTGTTAATTAACAATTTTAACCTCTTAGATTGTTAATAACAAAATGGAAAATCTATATTTTTTAATTTTTCCAACAGGGGCTCTTTTCTAAAGCCTTTCAAGAATAGCTCCAAGAAGTGAAAAAAATTTGAGGTTTTTAGTTTAACAATTATAATTTTTCCATGGATTTTCGTTTATTCAAGTGTCTAGAAGGTATGCGAATGTTTTTATTCCTTAATATTGATATTTAATGGGTTAAAATTATTTTTATTGTTCAAAAGTCCGTGACAAACAGCGCGCGCGGAACGCGCTCACCGGCTTTTAGCGCTATATTCGTCGCATCATTAAAATTATAAATATTACTGGTAGAGTTCCGGGAGGTAGGACTTTTTTTAGGAAATTTCCTCCTCTTTAAGAATCAAATTTCGAATTTCGACTATCTTTAATAGTTTCCGAGATATTTGAAAAAAAACAAACCCCGCTTTTTTTTACTAAATTCGATTTCGATGATCAGTCGACCAGAGCCAGGTGCATCTTTCATATCGAAATTTCCAGCCAGCAAAACATTCGCGGGCTGTTTTTTCTAATATTGCACCCTCAACAGAAACTGCGCGATTTTTTTCAGCTTCTTGTGTAGTTTTATTTTAAAATAATATTTCAAAATAGAACGAATTTCATTGTCATTTTCAAGACGCTGTAACTTTTTATCAACTTCACCGATTTTAATATTCTTTATGTCAAAATGTGGCTAAAAGTGTCGCCTCTCTATTGGTAAAATCGGCGGAAACCGTTTCCCCAAACCCTACAAATCAAGACAAAACACTAAATTCTATGTGAAGATTTGTGATGTCCAGAAACTTGTTACTATATTCTGGAAATAAATGTGCCTTTCTTTTATAAAACAGCACTTTTACTGATGTTAATTGAAACACTGTGATATTTTTAAATGTTTTAAAACACAATTGTTACACAATGTACGGCCAAAACTACTTTGGACCAAGTCCGAGGCTAATACAATTTTGCCAAAAAAATTTACCGCTTCGTTGTATTTGTCAGAGACTTAAAAATCGTAGACGAAAAATCAATCACTATAGAACAACAAATAAATAAAAGACAACAATTTCATTAAATATCATTTATTTTTATATTTTTACGCTCTTTTAAACTCTAGAATTTTATAACAGATAATAAAATATATCACCCATAAAGAAACAACAAGATCTTGCATATATATATTATTTGGAACATTAATTAACAGGAATTGGATTTGTTTGCAAAACTAATTAGCAAGATTTATCCGTAATTATTGTCTATAAAGAGTGCAATTAATCAAATGGAATTAGTGTATTGTAGCACTCTATATAGAGTCTATTGCTTTACAATTTTTTCTACAAAATTTACATATAAATACAGATTAAGTACACACCTCTTTTCTTGTTTCATTTAAAATCAATTGCCGCTTAATTGATACGAAACTTGTTATATCACAAAGTATTGTTTCCATTTAATTTTCTTTTAAAATTTTTTCAATAAATTAACAATAAATGGCACTAAAGAAGACAAAACAAATCGTTGTAGATTTAAAGTTTCTCCAGCATTGGTAAATTGAGGACATCAGGTACTTCGATACCTTCCAAACAAATATCGGATGGCTTAAATGAGAATCTTATCGGGAATTGATATTTAACATCCATCAGTAGTGTCTGAAAACAACAACAATTCGCTAATCTTATGAGAATTATGAAAATACACAATTACTTGTTGGTCCTGTGATTGTGGTCGTTCCTGTAATTTCTCTTGGACTTTCCGAATAAACGAGGCCGGTACACGTTGCTCGAACTCATCCACGGGCGTGTACAAATTGAGAATTTTACAAATTTGCAACGGTGTCAATGCCGTACACATCTCGCATACACTACCAACATCATCGTCACATTTACGCGCCTGTAATAGTTGGGCCGCTTGGATGATTGGCTGGAGAGTCGCTTGAATGGAGGTCTCCTAAAAATATTCAATATTTCGTATTCACACACAAAATTATAATAAAAACGGTATATACATCAAGACCCTTTTCACGTGTCCACATCTCGACATGCGACAAATTATGCCGGATCTGTAAACCCTTCGACCAGTGACACAATTCTTTCCGTAACAGTAGATTATTCAAACTTGTTGCACAGATAAAATAGAATATTTGTTTGAAAATCTGAGAAATTACATCCGTATCGACACCGTAGAATGTTAAAATCTACACAAATCAAAAGGTCAAGTCCGTGAGTTATGCAATGTAACAGTAACAAACCTTGTGATGATTGCTTAATTCCTGTAATAGTAGTGTTGTTGGTTTTTGATGTGTTGGAAGTTTATCCGGACTGTAAACGTCACGTAAACTGCTAGTTCTAGAACGGAAACCACTAATACCGGGTATCTCTTCGTGTTCCAAAATAGCTGGTACAATTAACGGTTGGATTTTCTCCTCAAAATTCCGTATCAATCCATGATAAATCCATACAGCTATATCGCTCAATACTTGCCGATATTCGGACAGATCGAAATTACGTAATGATTGTTCGTTTTGTTTTGGTGTGTTTCTAGCTTGAAACGCCCGATCACCACTATACTGTTTCATATTGTAGATTAATCGTAACGTATTGGCCAGCCATAAAGAGTCCGTTTCCAAATCTTCATGCCGTTTACGTACAACTTTTTTGACACAATTTGTAAATGCCGATAATACGGCACGTACTTTCTCATCATCATTGATATGATCCGTATATCGTATACACATAAACACGATATAGGCCGGTAGACATGGTAATAGTGCTACTGCTGTACGTGGTTTCAATTCAATCACTAAATGTTTCATTATTGTGTTCTCTTGACCGTTCGGATACGAAAACATGCCCAAATAGTCGCGTTCCTTCTTCTTGATTGTGGGCAAATTTCGATTGTTTGTTGTGGTTTTTCGTTGTTCCGTATTGATAATCAAATCATCATCATCGATATCTAAACCGTTCTCTTTCAATTTCTTCAACAAATTCTTGTTTTGTTTCTTCAATTTCCGCACAGTTTCAATAAACAGATCGTTTTTATCGTGCAATTCCAGATTCTCTTGTGTTAACCGTTTAATCTCGTGCTCCATATAGACTTCATTTTGTGTCTGTGCCGGTTGTTGTAGATTACACGACAAAATACGTTGTTGGCGTTCATTATCCTCACGCAACTTCTCAATTTCCATCTTATACTCCTTTTCGTGCTGTTTAAATCGATTCTTCTCATCTTGCAATTCCAATTCTAATTGTTTATTGATCGTCTTCTGTGTCTCATAAGCCAAAGCTAATTCACCATCTTCATTAATATAAGCAAGCGGTTGATGTTGATTATTCACCAACGTCTTCATATTATCGGTCTGATTCGCCAATACACTTTTCAATTGAATGATTTCTTCCGTCTTACGTTCCGATTCTTCCTGTAATTGTTGTAATTGTTCTAATAATTTCGAACGGCCAGTACCTTCATTGATGCTCTGTTGTAATTCGTACAATTGCGTCTTTAATTTCGAATTAACCAATTCCAATTCGTTGATTACAATCGAATCACGTTGGGCATTCTCGAGTTTCTCGGTACGTGGCGACAAATCCAATTCATCTAAACGTTTCTGCATACGTAACTTTTCACGTTCGATCTCCGATAATTTATGTTGTAGTTTCAATACTAAACCAATATCGACTTGATTTGTGGCTGGTTCCGATTCGTGTCGATCGCGTTGTAATGTCGAAACAGTACTACTGCCAGACGGTACCGAACTGTAACCGTTATCTTCATCGATAGCCGTTTGGATACTGCTCAAATCGCTAAGATTACGGTGATGTTGTGGTGTACTGTTCGATTGTTGATTGATTTGTCGCTCTAAATCTTCACAATGCTGTTCCAAATCGTGGTACTGTTGTAATAGTTTCTGGTACGCCTCTCGGTCGCTTTCTTGTTCATTCAATATCAACATCTTCTCCTCTTCTAAACGTACTTTTAAATTCTCTTCAGCACCCTCTTGATTCGTCTTGACGATCTCGTTGATATTATCGAGTTCTTTACGTAACTTCAACGTTTCTTGCGACCAAAGATCCTGTTGCTGTTTCGCTTCTTGTTTGAATCGTTCATAATCGTTGATCAAATCGATTTTCTCTTCTTTCTCAAATTTAATATCATCTTGTAATTTATTGATAGTTTGATCTTTTTCCGATAATAATTGATTTAAATTCTTGATTTCGATCTCTAAAGCTTTGAATGTTACCAATTTGTTGCGTAAATCGTTCGCTTCGTTTTGACGACCACGTAATTCTTGATTCGTTTTCGTTAAATCATCAATCCGTTGTTGTAAACTGATGATTTTATTTTCTAGGCCTTTATTCAATTTTTTCACATGCTCAATAGATCTGGCTTCGATTTTCAATTTCTTGTATTGCCTTCGGGCCAAAAAGCGACGGATTGCTGCCTGGCAAACGATGATCTTACGTTTGTGTTGATTGAACCGTTTCCGTGCCAGATATCCACGGATATAGCGTTGTAGAATGATAGCCTGGAAGTTTTATTGATTTTAAAATTAAAATAAACAAAAATTATTTAAAAAAAATCAATACTTTTGCATTATTTTTCAATTGCATGTAGCGTAGGCGTGCTAAATAACCTCGGGAATAGCGTTGGATGCCTTCGATGCATTTCTTCAATTTCTTGTATTGTACACATTTCAACCAGCCTCTTATGTGTTTCTGGATAATAATTGCAGCTCGTCTTCGCCGTAAATCCATAGCAAGTCTGCAAATTTTGCGTGTTATTAAATATTGAATCGATTAAAATAAATTACCGTCTAGCGAGGACTCCCCGTCCATATCGTTGGATGTTGAGTACGGATCGTTTGATTTTCAAAAATCGTTTCCGCCACAGAAACGCTCGTATCGTCTTCTGCATCATAATACAGCACAATTTCAATTTGTCACCCCGTAATTTCTCTAAATAGGCCACTTGTCCGGCCCGGAAGAAAATCTTCGTTTTACCAAATTGAAATTTATCATTATCTTTGATATATTGTTTCAATATATTCGAGCATGTCTTTTGTATATCATTTCGATCGATATCACGAAATTTACATAACACCCGATAACGATAAAAGAATTCGATGTAAGTCCAACGTGTTGGAAAGCCAGCCGCCGAGATACGGATCGTTTCTAAAACACCACAGGCACGTAATTGTTGGACAGCACGTTTCGGATTATAGTCAAATGGACGTTTATAATCGTTCGGTTTGATACAACGTACATAATGTGGTGTGGTTGCATTCAATGTTTGCATCAATAGATTTAAGGAATCACGAAATTGTGAACCGACCGATTTCTTATTGGCACGATTCTGTTGTTGTTGTTGTGATATCATTGGTTTAACTGATACTTTAACTCTCGTACCACTCGGCATTAGTTTCTGATTATCATCATCGCAAAATAAACGTTTGACTAATTGGTTACGACTTTTACGTAATACGGATATTTGTTCTTCAATGATTGTGTCGCGATTCTTTTCCAAAAAACCATTACTTTCGTATTGGACTTTATCGGCGAAATGGTCGATGATGAATGCTGATGTGCCGAAACGTGCCTTACCGAAATGCGAATATTTTGCACATTTTGAGTAGAGTTTTTCTGTCCACGAACCATCACTACCGCGTGGCATCTGCAAAAAAATTGCGATAAGCTTAGAACAAACTAAATAATGCTCTTAGCTAGTGAGCCAGAGATCTTTGGTTATTAGTGTAACTTGTCCGTTCGAAGGCGTGGCTTGTGGCTTTCGAAATGGAGGCAAAATAGGAGAGATGATGGAGCTCTCCCCAACTCCTATCATGAAACGGAACATAAACAGCATATGATGTGCCTCCAAATTGTCTCTATCAACAGGGTGGATACAAGCGGTTGTGATCGACCAGGCAAAGTCAGTTTAGGTTGATCGCGCAATTTCTCTTGGCCCAGGTTCTCCACAACACCCTTGGTGATAAAAAAGTCTTTGAAAAGCCAAAATTTCTCAGCAAAAAGGGCTCTGGAGAAATGGACCTTTACATCCCACTTGAAGGAACGGTGCGAATACAAAGGACTGCATCAGTCTAAGATCTTCATCGAAGGACCTGACGCTAGGCGCAGTAAAGATTTGCTGAGACTTGGTAGAAAAGATCTCAGAATAATTGTGGGACTGCTCATTGGACACTGTCTCATGAATCAACACCTAGACACTCTCGGCATAAGCGATAACAAGATGTGTAGGGCGTGCTTAGAAGAGGAGGAGACTCCTCACCAGGTACTCTGTGAGTATGAAGCATTGGCTGGCCTCAGAGAGCAATACCTGGGACGACGATTTTTGGAACCAGGAGACATTCGACGACGGGCTACTGAGTTTCATTAGAGGATCAGAACAGCTGTGGTAAAGGCTCCGAGAATTGAAGGTGCACATAATGGGGCAGAAGGCCTTAGTGTGCGGCTCTCATCTAACCCGTTTCACAATGTTATAAAGTCCTTTGCCCCTACTGATTACTTGTTTAGCCCAAGGAGTCTGATTCGAAACTGATCACAATCTAAGAGGTCCTATTATTTTGAAGAAGTCAGAATGTGATATTTTTAATTTAATAATGAGAAGGGTTTTGAACAGATTTTAAGCTAGACTCTGAGGATTTCTTCTTCGCTATAAAGTGTCCTTTAACAGAGGAAGGTGAGAAGAGGCATACATAGAGATAGAGGTAGATGGATAGACTGAGAGAGAGAGCATTTTTATAGACGAGATAGAAAGCATCTGTAGCAGTCTCTTCGTTGAAAAAGAAACCTTCAAACTTGGGTTCTCAAGAGCACACGCTTTTGCTACAAATGCTTCTAATATGCAAATTTTTGAAATCTAAAATGTTTTGAAGATTTTCTAATATTCTTAGTGGTCAATGATCCTTTAATGGGTATTTTTGCCATATTTCCAAATTATCTACATGGGCTAAAAGTGGACTAAAGAAGCCCAGACATTGCACTTTAAATTCTTGAATTTTCTTTTAGATCCGCCAATAAACAAGCAAGGCACTCGAGGTTAAACAGTCACTTGAAACACCCTGTAAATATCGTATGTGGTCCATATTTCCACATTTTTATGATACTGCTGCTAAACACGATCTTTACTCTTCCAGTGACGGAAAAAAACTAATCATTGGTTCACCTGCCTTAGAAAATATCAGATGCTAGTGATACTACCAAGACTTGCCTTTAATGCAACAACCAAGCTCGGTTTTTTTCCGCTTAGTAAAGGGGGCGAATATGATTTGCAAAAGTTTTGGATAGCCTCCATTACCTGGCAACGGAGTGATATTTTGGTGATGTAGAAAATAATGTGTTAAATTTTTTGCAAGCTACAAAAAGCGCCAAAATCATGTAGAAACGAACAAAAACCCTATGATTCGACCTGTGCATCTGATTTGCATTTTGGCTTATTTGCAGGCCGCATTTTCGGATAACATAAGAAAACTATCTGCGACTTTGTTCGCGTAAAGTATAAGTATATATAATACAAAAAATTGTCAACTGTATTCAAGGTATTAACACTTTAATGTCCGATTTAACCCTCTTGGGCGTTGAATTGTCAAAAATCCCTTCTTAGTGAGCGTCTACATCATGAAACGAACATATGTGCCAAATTTAAAGTCTACCAGACGGATAGTTTCGGAGATCTCGTGATGAGTCAGTCAGTCATTGAGTGAGTGATTGGTATTTCGCTTAAGATTCGATAATTACCCGACATTCTTCATCGAGCAGATCCAAAATGCCCAATTTCGTCTCAATTAAATCAATACAGGGTTGATTATCGTAGAAATCAATCATTTTCCATTCGATGCCCTCTTTAATATACTCTTCCTGTTCCAATTTGAACACATGTAAATTGAATTGTTGTTGTAGTTTCTCATTAGCATAATTAATACAGAATTGTTCAAACGAATTCGTTTCGAACGTCTCAAAACCGTAAATATCCAATACACCGATAAATTTATAACGTTGTTGTTGTGTTATATCCGGTTCTAATGCTTTATTTATCACTAATACAATCCAATTGAACAATTGTGCATAGATATGTTTGGCTAATGCATCCCTGGAAAATGATGCATCCTCAATCGACATCGGTTTGTGGAAGATTTCATGCATCGATACGATTTTCCGTTGACACAACCATTGTTGGATTTCATCCAAATCGATTTCCAACAATTCGGAAAAGTATTGCAAATGTTTATCGTGTGGAGATATAACGCACTCATCCTCCTGTTGTTGTTGGAGTTCTTCATTCACAACTGGTAGAAATTGGATATTGCCCAAATTTAAAATACCGGCTAAGGTGCGAAACATGTCCTGTTGATCGTTACGATTGAATTCCAATAATTGTAACGCATTCAATGTGTCTTGGAATGTTTGATAATCATCGACACCATCCACTGTCGGACTATCACCCTGATTCAAATAATTGAACTCGTTCTGATGTTGTAAATGTAAATGTGGATAATCGTTACGTGCCGCACATAATTGATAGAAAATATGGTAATTACGTTCGTCGTGCGCTTGAAACACAACACGGGTCTTCTCCAATAGATACGTTCGCATCGAGGCACCACTAATATGGAATTGTTTATTGAATTGTAATTCGATAAATTTACCAAAACGTGAACTATTATCGTTGCGTGTTGTTTTCGCATTACCGATCGCCTCCATTATCGGACTACTAGCCAATACTTTCTTTTCGATTTGTGTTTCAGTAGCATTACCACCAACGGTGGCAAAATAACGCATCGCATATTTAGCTGATACAGTTTTACCAGCACCACTTTCACCAGACACAATGATACTTTGATCTTTTTGTTCACGTTCCAATTTCGTATATGCCTCCTCGGCAACGGCGAAAATGTGCGGATCCAGATCACCCATCGCCTGGCCTCTATAAGTTTGAATTGTATCGATATCTAGAAAAGAAAAAGTTCCATTTCTCACACTTCAACTATTTGTTATGAGGGAACAAAAGTATTATAAAAGTTGTTGGTAATTACCGTAAATTGGTAGATCATCGTATGGATTAATTGCCACCAGTACAATACCACAATACGTGTAAACGTTACGATATTGACAGAATCGGACTTGTAGATTGTATAATACGGCCGGTTCATGTAGATATGATAGAGATGTTAGGTCATTTTCACCAATTAGTATTGATGGATTCTTTAAAAATGGTAATTGTTGTTCATTTTTAATTTGTATTGTCTTGATTTCATTCGTATCGTCTGTACGTATTTTTAATGTTTTTTGTGTTGGTTGATAGTCTTCAATTAATTCACCACTTTGCCATACAGTCTCCGGATGTGGTATCCAAACTTTTGCGCCCTTTAAACGAACAAAAAAAAATTAGACATCGTTTCATGTAATTTTATCAATGTAAAGGCGTGGATTGTGACGTTAATGTTAAAGATGAGTGAGAGGGAGAAGAAGGGACATGATCATAGAGAGGGAGATTTATCATGAGTCTCTAAAGGAAACTCCAGCTCAATTTTTTTAGTTATATTATAAACTTAATGGAATGGCCAATTATCGATGGTTTTGCAGGGAGAGCTCGCACAAAATAACGGGGATAGCACGTTCCCGTCCTACTTTTTAGATTGTGTAATTAGATATTTTTGTTATGTTCTTTTGTTTTCGATTTATTTCCGGTTTCTCATTCTTTGGGCGATTTCGAAGATGCCTCGTGTCTCGTGTACTTTCAAAAAAGTTAGATTTTTTCTTATAATTTCTAGTGCAGTCTCTAATGGTGATTCTATTCATTCAAATGAACTTTAGCTTTTACCGTTTTCGAAATACAATACAAAATTATGCTTTTTTTTAAATGGAACGTACATTTGATTTATTGCTCATTAAATTGCTAATTTTTTTCTGCTATAACTGAAAAAGTCTATTTTCAATTATTTTGAAGATTTCGATTTCGCGGGTAAAAAATAATGAAATTGTACTTGAAATTAGTCTATCACTAATGCTATGAAACAATTGCTGCTAGTTAATCAACGAATCATTAATTTTGGTTGCTTATATGTATGCTTTTGTTTTTTCTATAGTACCAACTTATTGTAACAATAATTACTAGAATAGCAATTGTTTCATAGCACTCCAAAACGATTCAAATCTAACTTTTGAAAATTTCCCCTTCGAAATCGAAATTTTCAAAATAATTCTAATATTTTTGAAAAAAACTATAACAAACCATTTATATTTGAAATCAGAAACAAATAAACAATTCAAGGAACAATACAATAAATTTAGGTGCCATTTGAAAAAACACAATTTTGTGCCATATTTCGGAGACGATAGAAATTTTACAAAATCCAATTGGATAAATAGAATCAGCAATAAAAAGAATTAAGTTTTTCAAGTGGAACTTCTTTAGGCGCTAAAGGGTAGTAAATTTGTTCGGAGCGTGACGAGAACATTCCCCGTGAGGGTAAACCCTTCCCCTCTAACAGACAGCTAAGAGGGAAGAGTGGGAGCGTTGCCATAGCGTCTCTTCTACTCTCTGTCAGTTCTGCCAACTGTGCAAAATGAAGACTAATGTTGGTATCATTGATCAATGTACAGCGCCCTCTGGTACGAAACTAAAATTTTCTGGCCTACCGCGATTTATGATTTTTGTATTTATAAATTAATTAATAACGTTAAATTATATATGAATGTTGTTTTGAGATAAGTGAAAAGCAGAAAAAATCGAGACTTCAGGCAACGATAGAAAGAAAATAAACCAATAAAAAAATGAACTTCATCTCTAACTTAAGAAGATTCACTTCTATCGCGCTGCATTCCACGTGCTTTCATTTTTTTTTCGAAGCTTACGAGGTATTTTTAAAATCGGAGGAAAAATGCAAAAACATGAAGTAACTTGAAAGGAAAAGCACATATCAAAAATCTGATTCCACCATCTGACTTGTCTCTAAAAAAATTACTTCAGAAGATAATTTGATTTGATAAAATGTTGTATTGTTTTTAGGTAAGTGGGATGATTATGAAATGCTATTTTTAGTAAAATCGATTTGGTCTTTTTATACAAAAAAAAAACCAATATGCGTATACAAAATAAAAATTAAATTAAAAAAACAATTATGGAACGTTTCAAATGCAATCAATAAAACCACTTTTACTACCACATCCCAAATCATCCTTTGAAAACTAATACTGTCTTTCAGGGCCGGCGCAAGGCTGTTTCCGCGCGTTCGTCTGAACCGGGCCCGTGTTAAGGGAGCCCTGCGCTCTACGATTACCCAAAAATATTTGCACGTTCAAAAATTTGCACTGAAAGATTTGAATATGTAATCAAACCCCGCAAAACATTTCAACCTGGCACCGAAAAAGGTCACGCCGGCCCTGCTGCCTTTATCACAGATAATAGAGTTTATGAATTACATTACATTACCGGATTTTCCCCATCAATTCATAGTTTATAGTCATATAGATGAAGGACAATTCAAACGCCTTGTATTGCAATAATAACAGGTGTGCTACATTCAGAATTTGCTGTCGTTTTTCTATTGTTGCTATTATAATAATTTTCCTGTGTGCTCATTTGAACTGTAACCGCAAATACCAGTCTCGTAATTATAAGAGTGGTCAAATGTGATTTTCAAAAACCTGATTCGAGCTATGAGATATAAGATACATTGTTCCGGCCTTCTGTGGTTTTGGCAAATTAAAATCAACTTTTAGAAACTCTTTGGAAAAAAGAGTCACCCCGAGAGAATACTCTAGGGTACCTATCAATGTGTTCAAATAAAAAAGCAATAGAAGCTAAAGAATTGTCGCTAAGAAGGCTTCATAAGTATTCTGTTCAATAATAATCAAAAAAAGTCAGGAAGGATACTTGCTGTTTTATCTAAAACTCTCACATCCTGATTTTATATTTCCTAGAGACATAAATTGAAAACAGATTTTGGAAAATCATATTTTCAGTCAACCGCATTACACTTCACGCTAGAAGGAAAGACACATATTTTATCGAAGCTCCTCTACAGCTTTTAATGAAGAAATGTGTTGGTAATAGATAAAAATTTTGAGCAAAGTAAATTAATTGTAGTGTCATTTTCTTCTTAAAATCAAAGAGCTCTTTTTACATGAGTTCTGAAGCTTCAAGCTGAACTGTATAAAAATGTGGATAGTGTGGCTTGACCACATGGAGTTCTGAACGTCTCAATTAGAATAAAGCTCCTATAAAATAACTGACTAAATGCTTTCCAGAGACTAGTCTGATGGTATAGGTAATTAAATTTTTATTATGTTTTATTTTCGAGTTTTTTCCAATTTTTTTATTTTCTCGCGATTTTTAAAGTTAATATCTCGTAAGTTTCAGAAAAACTTCATTTCTTTTTAATTTTTTCTAATACAATTTTTAATGCTAATTGTATCTGACTAATTGGATTTTGTCTACCTTTTCAGATATAACACAAATTTATGTATTTTGGTACACGACATTCAATTTGTTGGTCATTAAATTGCTTTTTTTTATAGTTATTTTCAATAATAATGGAGTTATTTTGAAAATTTCGATGACATAAGTGAAAATTACAAAGTTTAGATTTGAATCGCTTTAGACTTTAGAGTGCTATGAAACAATTGCTATTCTAGTAATTATTGTTATAATAAGTTGGTACCTACTATAGAAAAGAAAAAACAAAAGAATAAATTCTAGCAAGCAAAATTAATGATTCGTTGCTAATTGTAAGCTGAAGTAGCAATTGTTTCATGGCACTCTATCACTAATTTTAAGTATAATTTTATAATTGTCTCCTGTGAAATTGAAGCTTTCAAAATAACTACTGAATTACTGAAAATAACTATAGCAATATTGTTTTAGGATCTTAAATTAGTTAATATTTATTATTATTTTACGCAATAATAATAAATATTAACTAATTTAAGATCCTAAAACAATCCTCTGAAATTTAACATATAATAAAAAGGGTCTGAATAAGAAAATATAGCAATATATTTATCAGAAAAAAATAATCGATTTAATGAGCAATAAATCAAATATACGTTCCAGTTAGAAAAACATGATGTGGTTGCGGTGTCATAGAAAACGGCAAAACCTAGATAAAATCCAATTATCATCCATATATTGAATCAGTATTAAAAAGTGGTCTAAAAATTATAAGGAAAAATCCAACTTTTTTGAAAGCATCCGAGATATAAAGCACTTTCGACATGACAAAATGAAATAACGGAAAACAAAAAAAAACATAACACAAACCTAATTACATCATCTAAAAAGTGTCACTAATTATTTTGTACGAGCTTACTGTATAGGAGGTATCCTACAAAAACATCGAAGACAGTACAGCCTGTACTGGGTGGCCCATTTTCGATGGTTTTGCAGGGTATCTCCTATAAGGAGAGCTTTTTCGATGGTTTTGCAGGGTATCTCCTATAAGGACAGCTCGTACAAAATAATGGATACTACCTACATTCCTGTCCTACTTTTTCGAGACTAGTCAGATGGTGCAATTAGATTTTTGATATGTATTTTTGTTTTCGAGTTATTTCCGGTTTTTCATTTTTTCTTATATCTCGTAGGCTTTCAAAAAAGTTGACGCTTTTTCACAGTTTCTAGTGTAGTTTTTAAAGCTGATTCTATTTAGCTAATTAGATTTTCTCTAGCTTTCACCGTTTTTGAGTTATAACACAAACTTATGTTTTTTTAAATGGAACATATATTTAATCTATTGCTCATTAAATTGCTTATTTTTTTCTGATTTCAAATATATATGGTTTGCTATAGTTATTTTCAAAAATGTGAGAGTTATTTGAAAAATTTCGATTTCGAAGGGAAACATTCCTAAAATCATATTCGAAAAGACTTTAGAGTGCTATGAAACAATCGTTTTTTAGCTTGTCAACGAACTATTATTTTGGTTGCTATTTATTTATTCTTTTGTTTTCGTATTTTGCAATAGGTAAAATTTGTTTCATGGCACTCTAAAGTCCTTTCGAGTATAATTTTTGTAATCACTACTTGCGAAATCGAAATTTTCAAAATAACTCCCGCATTTTTGATAATAACTATATCAAACTACATATATTTGGAGTCAGAAAAAAATAAGCTATTTAAAAAAACAAAAGTGTATCTTATAACTCAGAAACGGCGAAAACTAGAGAAAATCTAATTAACCCAATGGAATCAGCTTTAAAAACTGCGCTAGAAATAGTGAAAAAAGTATCAATTTTTCTGAAAGTCTACGAGATATAAGGCATCTTCGAAATAGCGAAAAAATGAAAAACCGGAAATAACTCGAAAACAAAAGAATATATCAAAAATCCAATTACACCATCTGACTAGTCTTAAAAAAGTAGGACAGGAGTGTACTATGCGTTATTTTGTACGAGCTCTCCTTATAGGCGATACCCTGCAAAACCATTGAAAATGGTCCATCCTGTACATGGACGGTATCCTACTGATTCCTGATATTTTTCTCGAATTGCTCTAATAGAAAATAATTTTCTTATTGAAAACAGCACGTAGACTTCGTACATAATTGTTGGTAAAATGAGGAAGACTACATCGTAAAGTCATGCAGCTAAAACGACAAATATTTGGGAAAATGTCGTCTAGAATTCATTTGCTACATTTCCTCCTCTCAAGAATCTGTTATTATGTTTATAGTGATTGCGTCTGATTATTCCAATAATAAAAACTTTTGAGTACTTATAATGAAACAATCTGTATAAAACAATCATCGGATATCTCTAATCAATTAATATGATATTATTGAAATTGAATATTTTAATTTAAACATGATTCATATGAGAAAACCTACAAAACTCAAAACAAACAAACACGGAAATAATTATACCAAGATACAGATTAAACTCTCTGGAGATTAATTATTAAAGAGATGCTGAAATAAAAGTGAAAGTTCCGTTGGGATCAGAAACCGGTTGTATTGTTCTAAACAATTTTTCAAACGAGAATGAGAGAAAAAAAAGGGCAATTGAAAGGTTACTTGAATAGTTTAATACAAGTGCCGTTCCCTAATTATTATTCGAGAAAAATTCATAATTACTATCAATATTTGAAAATGTGATAACAACTGTAATCGCATTCAAATGAAAAATTATCGATAATTTTAAAATAATTGTTTTTCAAATACCGTTAATTGGCCCAAAATTTGTACATTTATGTGTAAACAACAGTATCGATTTTACGTAAAATGACTGCTAATGGTCTAATTGTGCAGGCAAATAACTGCAGATGCTACGAGAACTGAATAAAAGCCGAATTTTTTGCCTTTGCATAAAGTTCCAATTGTTTCAGATAGTTTTTAAAAGAGACGGAAATAAGGGCCATTCCCTGATTATTCCAGACTCAAAATGATTATCATAGAACATCCGCATATGTGATAAAACTAATCTCATTTAAATGATCCACGAGAACTGAATATAGCCGAAATTGTGTTTTTTGATACTTTTCAATTCGCTTATTATTGAAAAAAGAATAAATAGCTTTACCTTTGTGTACAGTTCCAACGTTGTCATTTTGTGTTTTTGTTTACGCTTTCAACGTAACCACCAATATTTTGCGGCAACTAGATTTGCAGGAATTCCAAAAAAAATTTTCAAAAAAAAAATAGTCACGAAAAAAACAAAGTCATATCAAAATTACGTTTACATCCGACATGCTTACAGGTGTGGGTTAGTTACGTTTATCTTATCACTTTCGATATTGTTTGATTTTTAAAGAGCTATTTCATCGTTTGTATGGGGTTACTGTGGAATAATTTACTGATAGATAAGACCACGTAAAATTTTACATATTAGCCCCCACATCGAATGCGCACAAAACTCTGCGTGGCATAAAGTTACACACACAGATCATGTGTAAAAGTATAGATCTGGTGTGTTTCGACAAGACGCCACCTTGCCGGTTCAGCAGGTAAAAGTACACCGGAATCTGCCCGGATTCCGTATGAATTTGGGATACTTCCAAATAGATGTCACTATATTCAGCAGGATAATAATGAAATGAGAACGTTTGTTCTAAAGGTTCCAATTATTATTCAAATTTGAGTATTTACACAAGAGCAAAATAAGAAATTTTTGAACACATATTGGCTAATAATATAAAAAATCTTGCTTTAATTATATGATTGTCGACAACATGCTGTCAGCTGGCTGTCTAACTGTTGATTCAGTGACAGAATGGATAATTTGGACATGAGTGAGCATCTACACCAGCCGGTACTTGAGCTGGAGCTCCATTGTATCCATGATTGTAGGCTGCCGGATTGTATTGCGGTGCCGGATTGTATTGGCCTATAAAACATCAAAAATCAATAAAAGAAAGAATCGAAAATTTTCGCATGAGTACCGCTATTGCCATAAGCACCGGATTCGGCAAGACCTTCACCATGATAATCACCATCTCCAGTATATTCACCACGATCTAAGGCACTTTGTAGGCCCGGATTGTATTGTGGTACTGGTGCTGGATTGTAGGCGCCCGGATTGTAAGCACCCGGATTGTAGGCGCCTGGATTGTAAGCTGGAACATATGGAGCTGGTGCATTTGGATTGGCGGCAACAGCTGGATTGGCGCAATTTGGGAAATTCGGGCAGGCTTGTGGACTAACACCGGCTGGGTATTGATGGGCTGGTACGCCACCAGCTAACGGTCCGTTCCAAACAGCATTGGTTAATGCTAACGAACAAGCTAATACTGCCTGTAAAAATTGATAAGAATCAGACACTATCCGAAAAAATCAAAAATTTAATTGAACACTTTCACTGTTACACTATTTTTTGGTCTTACACTGTTTGTTTTTTTGGTTTTGATAATAGAAAGGGTTGAGTGATAAGAACTTACCAGTTTTACAAACATGTTGCTGATTTATCGTAGACAAACTGGATGTAATGAGGCGATTTGTTCTATTTATACTGGAACCACACCCTATAGAAAATGTAACAGTACGATTTTTTAAAATACCCAACCCATATTAAGTACGGAATAAAATATTGTTGTAAGGGTAATCTTTGAATTAGGTTTCCTATAGCAACATGTGACTTGGTGCGGAATTTTATTCCACTTCGCTTTCTGTCACATTATTTCCAAGGTTTTACGCTTCATTGCCATGGTAAGTATTTCCAGGTGACATGGTTAGAAAAAAAATTAATATCAGATTGAATATTTTTCTAAAATATATTACACACACACACACAATAACAAAAATAGTTCTTGTATATAGGTGAGGCTTTCCTTATCCAATCTTTTAATAGAGACGGTGACCTTAATGCTGTTGAAACAAAGCATTTTTTCAAGAACACAAACACTTGCTTTTCCCATTACTATTGGTGTGGCGTGGCGGTTTAATGACATCACACAATTTACCAACAATTCGGTTAATATAAAGAAAACGATACTTTCATTTATAATAATAATAATTATTATTAAATTAAATTACATATTTGTTTTTTTTATACAGAGAGATTTACAAAAATTTTATAAAAATTTTGGACAACATGTTGTCAGCTGGCAGTCTAGCATTTTTGCGTTTCGTTTTTGCTAAATGTAGAAATTTACGCGCAGAATGGATAGTTTGGACATGCTCGAGCATCAACACCAGCAGGAATTTGGGGAGCCTGAGCTGCACCAGCCGGCAATTGGTGGTGTGGGTTGTAGGCTGCCGGAGCTGGATTGTAGGCAGCTGGGGCTGGGTTGTAGGCAGCCGGAGCTGGATTGTATGCTTGAGCGTGTCCTTGGTATCCTGGTGCGCCGGCTTCAGCAAGACCTTCACCGTGATAATCACCATCGCCAATATATTCACCACGATCTAAAGCGTTTTGGACAGCTGGAGCGTATTTGACAGCCGGAGCTTGGTTGTATTGTGGAGCTGGAGCTGGATTGTATTGTGGAGCTGGAGCTGGATTGTATTGTGGTGCCGGATTGTATTGTGGTACTGGGGCTGGATTGTATTGTTGTGGGGCGGCATGGTATTGTTGTGGGGCGGCACGGTATTGTTGTTGGATCGGTTGTTGGTTTACGGCAACAGCTGGATTTGCACAGTCTGGATAATTTGGACAGGCTTGTGGATCGACACCGGCTGGGTATTGGGCAGCCGGTTGGCCACCAGCTAGTGGTCCATTATATCCAGCGAAGGCTACTGCTAAAACGCAAGCTGAAACGGCCTAAATTTTTGAAAACAACAAAAAAATCAATTATTCTTAATTAGTGCGGAATAATTATCACTTACCAGTTTTACAAACATTGTTGTTGTTTTTGCAAATATGTTGATCAAGTGAATAATGATTATCAGCCAAAATTTGCTCTATTTATAGTGCCAACCACACCCTACCTAAAACAAAACGAATAACCATGAACTTACCATGATGTTACGATCAACAATGGCCCACTAATATTATTATTATTATTATTAATACTCTTACAATATTGCACGATACATATCCTAAAGAATTTATAAAATTTTCTTATTATGGTGCAATTATTAGATTTCACTAAATTTAAGCAACTTAAACCTCAACAATTTCAAATTTCGTTAAAAATTTCCCAAAAAAAAATAAAGAAAATAGAAAATAGATTTCTTTTGGTAAACGAATAAAGGGACTGCACCCACTTAATGACCTTTGCAATTACGTATTTTCGGCCTTAAAACAGATCTCGACCTTCGATAATCACAAATTAATCGGATTTAATTGATATTATCTCAATTGTAATATCTTTCCTGACCTAAATTTTTTAAAAATAGTTTCATCAAATTGCTCTACTAAACAAGAATCTCATAAAATACATATCTTGATTGTTGCAAGTACATTTTTTTATTGTTACATTTATTCACAATTATCATAGATAAGTGAATATATTATAAGTTGACTTTTTAATGTTAATGTCCTTGATTTGCACGCATATTGACTATAGTCGATTTTTTTTTTATTAATTTGGTTACACAGACAGTAATTTTAACGAATTCGCTCAATTAATTTAGAGGAAGGACGAAATTTTATTATATTGCAACAGAGCCGGATTGTGGACTTTTTCGGCCCCGATAGCAATGAGTTTAAGGATCCCACAAAACAAGTAAGAGAATTCTTTATTTTTAATGAAGGCAGAGTAAAATTGTAATAATCAGACAATATACAGCGTACCAAACAGGAACGGACAGACAATTGCAAAGTAACCCTACTCGACATTAAATCTTAAAAAAGACTCTTAAGAAACAAAATTTGTAGAAAAAGGCGATTGCCCGATTATCCTCTGGACCAGTCACACTGGTACCAAGAGATTTAAAAAAAATGACAGAAAGTACTTGACTATGAGGCCCCTTGTTCATAAACAAAAAACATCTCTTGTTATAGACGATATCATGATAAATCAAGAAAGTACCCTGGAGCTTCAAACGTCTCTCTCATGTTTATGATCAGCTGAAGTCACCTGACGATTTCTAATTAGAGCTAAGCAAATTTGGGACATCTTCCTCTCCCTAGCAAACATTTGCTTAGGCGAAATTTCATCTTTCTCAAGTACCCTCACGATCGCCAGCATCTGAATCCGTCACTGTACCGCAGAGGTGGACTATTTAATATGTAAAAATACACGATTTCGAAATGTCAAGTACCTTTTATTGTTGCACAAATTATTCAAGAATGTATTTTTAATAGATTTTTATTACAAACAAACAAAAAAAATGAAACAATTTCCAAATTAATAAAATTCTCCACGAGTTAATAAATAAGTTTCATCATTTCCTGTTCTAATATCAAAAATAAGTCAGTCTCAGGTATGTAATGGGTAAATTGTTCATTGATTCAATTGATATTTATTTGAATTTCTTGTAGGTGGTGTTAATTCTAATTGTAATTTATGTACAGACAGGTTTGGCGCCCTTTAATAAATGCAAATTATTTTCAATAGAGATGAAAGAAAAAAACCGAATATCTCGATATATGGAAAGTATTCCAAGGTCACATATTTAAATTACAATCCAATTTTTTTTTGTCGTTCATTTTTACTGTTCATAGTGTGTAAAAACCAAGTTCGTGCGCTCTACATGCATTGTTGTTATTTTTTGTTGGTCTCTTTTTTTCGGTACTTTTCCTAGACGTTTCAAGTTCAATGCAAAAATCGAAAAGTTACCATTCAATATGGTTTCATTGAATATTTAATTAGTTTAATCGAACAAGAGTAGTACACCTTGAAGTGGGTTTAATTAAAGAGAGCACCCTGTATTTTCCATTTATCGTAATTTAGTTATTTATTTCCGAATAACCACAACTATTCCAAGGTGGTTCAATTATTTCAACACATAATAATTTATAATTTAATGTCTTATTGAATTAACAAGCGAAATACGTATAATTAAATTAAATAATTATCATTTGGCCTTCAAATTTGTAATTAATTATAATTAGTAAAACGACCTCTATTAGTGAGTAGATGAAGTAGGCGTAGTTTGCTTGAGCCCTTGGAAGATAGCAGCACAAGTAACACAATTTATATACAGTTGTGGTAGTTCAAATATGGTTCAAATTTACTGGTTGTTTATGAAATTTCAAAGTCCAGTGAATGCTCCAAAAATTCTCAACAATATTTAATTATTTTAGGAGTTACAAAATTATTATAAAAAGATAATTGAAGGAATGACAGTGGCGTAGCGCCAGGGACACAACACTTTAAAGCCGCCTTCAAAAAAAAATGATTACAGATTTTAAATATATATTTTTCCTAGAAATAGATCAAAATAAGGATTGACATTCTATGGAAAACCTCATTTGCCTCATAATTAGAGACCATTTGACGCCTCTATATTAGTGGCACCCGGGGCATGATAGACCATAGATTGATAGACCCCTTGCTACGCTACTAATAGAACAACCGTGACAATAACAAATTTCGATGTTATACTCAATTCACTATTGTAATAGAAAGTGCGACATTTCAAACATGTCAAATTTTATGCAACTCAGTACTCTGAAAGTTCCTAAATATGGGGATTTAATTCAACGGATTCAAGCTCAATATTGTTTTCATAAAAATCTCACCATCAAAATCAAACTACAATAAACTAAAGAAGAGAAGGAAGTTTTGAGTTAATCTTTTAGAAATATATAAACACGGACCTTAGATTTGATCATTTCAAACATGTCACAATCTAGGGACTTTCAGAACATAAGTTGCATAAATTTTGACACTGTCGAAATTTTAATTGCAATAATGGACCGAGTCTACAGAGAATTTCACAAATAAACAGCAAATTTTCAATAGAATTTCCACATAAGTGAAGAAATTGTTATTTCATCCGTTTGTACGTAGATATTCAAAAATTCTTTGCTCAATCTCTATCCTTCTCTAACACATAGGATGCTATGAATCATGCTATTCTGCAGAAAATCACTATAGTCACGAGGAAGATAACAGATATTTCGTACGTCGTAGATTAATTTATGCATACCAGAAAAAAAAACTTGACTCTTGCATACTCCGTCCAAAAATTAAATATGTATAAAATTTCAAATGACAGAAATATAACTAACCAAAGGAACGAAAAAATAGTCCCTCTATTAAAGTACCAAAATTTGAATTTTTTGTTAATGTATTTAACTGAAAATTAATTCAAAAAATACTTAAAGATTGCCACAAGAATATTTATGTAAACAAACGTGTAGGATTTTGTTCAAACAGTAGTGCCACAACAAAATATTCTTTTCGTTTTAAGTAAACATGTGTACTAAATTCACCAATCAAAGGGTTACTAGATTTGACAGATATCTGGTTAAATAAAGTACATAATCTCAAGGCCGTAAGCGGAGATTTCACAGATATTTGGCTCGCCTCAGGCAAGTACTAACTACGTTGACCGCAAAGGGACAGCTATTGATATTTATGATAGGCAGTAGTTGCAAGTAGAATAAGGGACCGTACTCAAATATTTGAAATCTGTTTCTAGAGCACTAAAAGATTCATAAGAATTCATATTTCCAGAGAGATCTAGATATTTTATTTCCATTTTAACTTTTTTGGATACCCTCCTGACCAACTTTCTCCGTGCGGCGTTTACTAACCACTTTATTGGGGGTTAAGTTGTAAAACTAATGAAGCGTGAACAAGGTCTTGTAAAACCAGATCAAATACCTCTGAAAATACTATAAGCGGAGATATGTACACAAAAAAATAAATCCCTAGAAATATCACTATATTCAAAGGTACCAACTTAAATCTAGGAACCCTTTGGTCGATGAATTTAGTATAATAGTTAGGAACTTTTGAAATATTAAGTTGCATATAACTTAATAGTTAATTAATAATTAATGATATTAATAATTAATTAATAATAATAGTTAATAAATAACTTAATAATTAATTATCGGACAGGATATACAAATTATCGACCTGCTTCGGCTGCCCTCACTGTATATGCGTATAAGCTTCCACTTAAAGTGAGGTTAGAACACGTGCTTCTATTTTGACTTTACCACAATTGAATGTTGTGGAAATGCCCGGAAAAAAGAAGCCAAAAGTTAAAGATTTAAAACACGAATTATTGGAACAAATCAAACAAGATGAGAAAATTGAGAGAATCGATTTGGAACTGTACATGAAAATTCTACCGAATTTGGAGCAAAGTCGACGTGAATGTGTTGAAGATATACGTGAACAAAACGAGAATTTCCAAATTAATAAGAAACGAAAATGTTTGATTTTGCCAAATAATGACATTAAAAGTGTGGACAACGTCCAAGAAGTTTGTATAGAAAATCTCTTATTAATTCTACAATATTTAAAGCGATTAACAAATGATGAAAAATGTGATAAATTCGATCTAGTCTTAGAAAATTGTATCAAACGACAAAATTCCGATTATCCAACATATTGGGACTCATCATCCAACATTCTACTAGCACTACGGCAATGTTTATACAAAAGAGATTGGGCGAACATGTCCAGATTCTTATTGATTTTATTAAATTATGGTAAAAAGTATTTACCAATTGTTCATAATGTAATTTCAATTATAATTGTTTAATTAAAAATTAATAATTCATATATTTTGCAGTATTGTCGAGTGATGGTCAAATGTTGGCCGTTAATTAAACAAAGTGGATTAGAAAATGATTTTATAATACTGACGGATGCTCAAATAAATCAAACGATCGTTTAAGGAATTATGCACAACTTTATTATAATAATAAACACAATAACAAAAAAGTAATAATAATAAAAGTAAAGAAGCAGCGTACAGAGATATTGAAGAAAATAAAGGTACAGGAAGCACGTTAATTCGCTTTTAAATAGACACAATGACGTAGAGAGATAAATAGACACATCATGCAATCTGTATTATAATTATCAGTATTATTATTATTATTAGAACCATAAAACATTGATTGATAAATTATTGCATAGCACAGCAGTATTTTGAAATGTTTCCGCAGATCAAACCCATGACTAATCCCATACATTTGTTTTGTTTTTGAATTATATCATTATGTAGGGCATCAAGTAATAAAACCTACTCCTGAAAGTTCAGGGCCGCTTCAGCTAAACTTTCTTTGTTATCCCGTAAATTGTGTAAAAATTCCACTTGGTGCCCAAATTCGTTAAAATTATAAAAATGATGGTACCAGTCGCGGAGTTGATTTTTGGTTCGTCCTAATAACAACTTGAAAATCATTGGAATTTTATTTTTTAATTTGGATTATATCGTGGCCACATTTGGCACATTTCTTTTGATCTTCTTTAATACTGTCGCGTTTCTTTAAAAAATGTTCCTCTAAATCAACTAAAATCGCACTAATTAGACTTAAAATTAATTAATTTCGTAATAAATTACCAAAATCATTATTACTATTATCGTCGGTTTCATCTAAGGATAGTGGTGGTGATAGACTGTGGGTCTCTTCGTCTTCCTCATCGTCCTGGTGACTTTTCGTTGTTTCAATGCCATGGAACAGATCCAATCGTGAATCCAATGAGAATTGTTTGCCAGACATTAGAATACCGCGTATTCGACGTCGCATCGATGGACTGTTTTGTGCATTCTGTCGTAAACGTACGATTTTTACAATTTCTTTAATTTCATTTGTATCGTAGATTGCAGCAAAACTACCGTTGATGATCTTCGGTGACATTGGTGAATTTGATAATAACAGACTGGTGCCGAAATTCTCATTTCTTCTAGTATCTTTTTTTTTAAAAGAATATAAAACAATTAAATCAATTAATTTACACTTTTATTTTTTAATTAATTTTACCACGTAATGGTATTTTAGTACGTTCAGATGTGACTGGTGTTGTTGGTACATTAACAACGTATTCATTCAAAACATCAATGGCAACCGTTTGGATTTCTTTCCAATCTTTTACAATATCTTCAATGGTCGTACGTGGTGATGTTATCGTGAATCGTATAACGTATTTATCTTTAATTATAGCCGGTACACAATGGATATTACCGCGTGATGTTAAACGATTCCATAAGATTTCGTTCACTTGATTATCGGCAATTAAACGAAAACACACCAAACCTAAATGGCGTTTGACTGGTATTTCGAAACTTGCATCGGATAAGACGAGTGATTCGAATTTCTCAGCCATACGTACACCCTAAGAAAACGAAACAATTACAATTTATATAAATTAATATGATTAATAGAAGATAAAGAGACATTTTAATTCACAGTTCTTAAGTTAGTCCTAGCCGACGACCGGGAATCGAATCACGGGCCTCCTCGTGCACTCGCGGCGTTGAGGTGCACTAAACCACAGCTATCGACGGACTATAATTATATTTATCTTCCATTAATTATATTAATCGTTTCCAGTGATCCAATTTGAATTAATTTCGGTCAGTTTGAATTTAAGTTTCAATTAATAATAACTCTGGACGGAGTAAATGGGTCAACAGAAATATTAGACGCGCCTTCGAGAGGTATTGAATTAGAATGAATATTCCCCGCTCGAAGCAAGTATTATGAATTTAGTCCGAGAGATAATTATAGTCCGTCGATAGTTCAGTGGTGCAGAGCACCTCAACGCCGCGAGAGCACGAGGAGATCCGGGGTTTGATTAATTGAATTAAAATGTTTCTTTATCTTCTATTAATTATATTAATCGTTCCGAGTGATCCAATTTGAATTTAAATTTCAATTAATTACAATTTAGATGTGAACTTGTGACTAATGCCATGCATGCAAAATTCTAAAGAACTTCCGGCAAATAATCGTTTCTGAAGCTGATTACGAGAATAAAAAGGTGGCTGCAGGCCCAGCATGCTGTTTTCTTTTCAGGACGTCTGCAGGATTGTAATATAGTGCAGACATATCGTGATCAGGCTAATCGAGTAGCCTCCCCGATAGTTGATAATTTAATTAGAAACCATAAAAGCTCCGATAAGGTGTATAAATAGGAAAAATCATCATGGCATGAAATCGTAATATTTTCGGATTATAAACGACAAGAATGGTCAGTATTTGTTGCTTTGGAATTTGGAATTAAATATCTTAACGCCAATTTCTACAAAAATCGTAATACGATTATTTCCTATCGATTAAGCGCTTATGAAGCGAAACCGCTTCCGATCGATCTTAAGTTGCCAACAATTTATTTAAAATCGATTTTAAACCAAACCTACAGGGCCGGACTGGTGATGTAACAAATTATCAAAAAAGTTTAAAATGTTCGTACTTCAGTAAGAAAGAATGTATACAGCGTGTCCCAGCTCAAATATCTCGTTTGTTTGTGAATTGAAGTAGAAAAGTATCTAAAGAAATTAGACTACAATGTCTAGACTTCAATTGACCGACACGATTTTGTTTCTAGCTGTTTTGGAAATGCTAAAACGTCCTATAAGGTCTCGAAAGTTACTCACTATTAGGAAACCAATTACCTACCTAAAGATTTTTCTTTTAAAAACTTCTCATTTGCTGCTCAAAAAAAAATAAGAACTTCTCTGGGATCAATAACCTATTCATTGATGAAAAAAGTCGACGTCAGAAATGTTTAATTGTAATGTGAATGTTGTTTACAAGATTTTATTTGAAAACAATTGCAAGGCCAATAGTATTTATAAAACGTACATTCAATTAAACTTTAGAAATTCAATCTGTTGTAAGAATAATTATTCTTATGTTATTAACAGAAGTTGTTTTCTCGATTGTACTGTTTATAAATACTATTGGTCTTGCAATTGTTTTTGAATAAAATGTTGTACACAGTTGTAATAATAGCATTGAAAATCGTATCGGTCAATTGCAGCATAGACATTGAAGTGTAATTTCTTTAGATACTTTTCTATTTCAATTCATAAACAAACGAGATATTTGACGTGGTACGCTTAGCTGGAACACCCTGTATTTATACATATAAATAGAGGATCGGCAAACCATTCAGGCAGATAGGAAAAATGTCGTTGGTTATCTTTATGAACATGTCGACCTTCCTTTTTTGGAGAAACATCTATTGCAATATATAAGAATTTACCTAAGACATGCCAAACATCTGCTATCTTCTTTGTGATTTTTAATGATTTTCTTCGACATAGCATGATTGATACCGATCATAATGTGTAAGATTAAACAAAGAATGTTGGAATATCTTAGTAAACGACCGGGATTGTTCATTATTATTATCATCAACCTATTATATTGTCTTTAGTCATCATTTATTTATTTTAGCAAAAATAAAAAATAAAATAAACAAAATAAAGTCCTGGCCGTTTATAAAGATATTCCTAACTTGATCTCTGTCCTTTTCCAATACGTTATTATTAGCTGGTATCAAGCATGATATGTCGGAGAAAATCATTATAATCACAACGAAAATAGCAGATGTTTGGCATGTCGTAGGTAAATTCTTATGTACCACAATGGGTATCATTTGAAAAAGGTCACCAAGGGTGGATGGGCTTCCATTTTATTTTATTTTCTATTTTCTCTATCTTGTTTTGATTACGGTATAAATTTGTGGGCAGTAACGAAAGTTTTCCTATGCACCTAAACGATTTATCCACCCTGTAGGTACCGCATTTGTAACAATAACAGACTGTGTTCCCAACAGTTTACTACAATTTTCAATATAAAACTAATTTTATAAGACGTCAATCCGAGCCTGCAAACCTATCGCTGGATTCCCACGATATTTGAAAATAAGACACTTTCAGAATTGTGCGCATGCTTCGCATTGGTCGTAGTCGTGATTAATACATACATTACGTATATGTTTTTGTAAACCGGTTATACCATAATTGCGTAACACAAACCATAATTTCAGAGCTCTAAATCGTTTACTCAGCGGTATCTGCCAGTGCTATAACAATTCAAAATTGAATTTTAAATTATGTGAATTAATTTGCAATTGTTACCATATAATCTACAGCAAGACCTTGATAAGGATATTGAAGATACACCGGATTGACCACTAAAGCATTATGAAGTGGTGGACTATGTTTCACCCTGTTTATTGTTTGTTAATTGTATCAAAACAATCAAAAATGTAATGAATCTTACCACATTGCAGTACAATCGAAATGTACCATCAACCATTTCGATGGATTAAAAGCGATCGAATCAACAAATTCAATACCTTTCATCCATACACGATATTCAGGGCAAATAAATGCACTACCAGCATAAGCGGCATCAACATGCAACCATAATAATTCCCGTTTACATACAAGACCGATCTCTTCTAAATTATCAAAAGCACAAGCTCCGGTTGTACCTAATGTTGCACAAACCTTTTCATAAAACAATTTAATTAAAACAAATTAATATCGACTACGTTTTCTAATCAATTATAATAAATAATAAAAACAATGATGATGATGATCAGAGTAAATCTGGAAGAGATAAAATTAATTGCCTCCTATGGGATTTGCGATACTACATTGCTTTTAAGAAGATTTCCCCAATTAGTTATTTGTGTGGCAAACAACGACAACAGACAGAGAGATATCGCGATACAAATAATCTTCGTTCCAATTATTTTTCAAATCGTACGTTAATATTATAAAAGAAAGAGCGAATATGCAGGAGACTTCATGAAATTTGGCCGCGTTCTGCCTGAAATTCACTGAATTTTTTAATAATTAAAACATAAGAAAATTCTTTATAAAAAAATGTTGAGCCAAAATTTTGTGGGCGGCAGGGAGTTGCGGCACTTTTGTAGTACCCAATAGAAATTTCAAAAATTGCAATATAAAACAAGAATCAGAAGATGGAAGACAAGATATGATACTTACCCAAAACGGTACAAGTCCAGCTTCCTTATCGCTATGAATAGCTTTCTGCAGATCATCACCACGCATTGATAAATCGTTATCGACATCGATATAACGTATCGTTACCAAACCGATTAATGCTGCCTTTTGTATACTTGAATGTGCCTGATTCGAACAGTACGCAACTAGTTTGCAATTAATTTCACCGTCTTTCAATGTTGGATGCGACTTTTTATACTTGTCGATTGCTTGCCAACGACCCGCTAGTAAACTGACTAATGTTGCCTCGCTTTCTGTTGTCTATCGATTCGATAAAAAGAATTAAACACAATCATGTAAATTGGATAGAAAATTTACTTGAATTACACCACCACCATCCGCATCTCTTCTATGCAGAAACTCTTCAGGTAATCCAATCATCTTGCCCAGCCAATTCATCACGATCATTTCTAATTCGGTAGCAGCCGGACTTGATGCCTATCGATTCCAAAACAAATTTCCCCCAATCATAATAATTATTGAATATTAAACTACATACCCAAGTAAATCCAAGACAATTGATGGCATTCGTTAACATTTCGCCCAACATCGATGGATAACTGGTCAATGCGGGGAAATAACCGTGCATATGCGGACTTTGCCAATGTATAACGCCGGGCATTATAATTTTCTCCACATCATTAAAGATCTTCGGCCATGGTTCACCTTCGATCGGTGCACTCTCTGGTATTTGATCGTGCAAGAAACCAGGTTTTTTATCGGGACATACACGCCGATCACGGATATTTTCTAAATAATCGGCAATATAATCCACCAATTCTTTACCTTTTTAAAGTCAACGATTTATTAGTTCGTTTCGTGTTTCAATAAAGTTGGGGATGGACTTTTATTAGATGTTCGAATTGTAATCATGACAGAAGCAAACAATTTCGACAAAATGAATGTTATTGGAAATTGTCTCTATTTTGTAGCCGTAACGAAAATTTATGACGAATTTACGAATCGAATATGTAACCGTTTCGTTGGCGCTGAAATTTTGTTCGATAAAGCCCAAAACCCACTGGCGCTACAACTGGTCGCTCGCGGCTTAACCGATCAAGTCCAACAGAACCGTTTACTTTGGGATAATGACGGCGAAATATTGTTTCTAAGCGATTCATTAAATCGGCCGATTAGCCGATCTCTCAGAGTTTTGCGACAGATATCGGAGTTGCTGGCGCGATTTTCGGACAAATTTGTGCGACATTTACAAACACCACAGTCAGAATATAGCGAAAAGTCTGTACTGTGTCTGTGCCGTACGTGTTTTTTTTACTGACACACTACGTCAAACCGCCTCACATTTCTCGAAACAGCTTGCCGCAACCGATTGGTTTTGAAAACCAAACTGACGCTTTATTACAAGTTACGGCTTAAAATAGACTTAATCGTTTTCTAATCGACAAAGCCGCGCGGCATACCTACACTTGAGCGGCTTTGCCGACCGGCATAATACGGATGCGGTTAAGGGGTTAAAATAACGTCATCACAGATTGCTTAATTGATACATTCAAAGCAAAGAATAGTCTTGAAAACATCGAATTACTCACCCCTTATCCGGTATTCGTTCGCATCCATTTCGTTGTTTTCGGAGAATTTCAAAACTGCAAAATCAATTGAATTTTAAAATTAATTAATTGATAAATGCACCTATTGTGTCTTCGGCACAATGTGTTAACACTAATATGGTTTCAGTAGTGTCATTGCGGCGAAAACTTCAACCGACTCGTGGCATTTAATTGAGTTTTACTCTTTGAATAATTTAATTAAACCATTAACTGGCACTGTTTCACAAATAATTCCATTAAAAAGTGAATACAAGAAAAAACCGATACACTAACGATTATTAATTGATTATCATATTTATATAACATCGATTTAGGGTAGTTTATTTTTTTTTAAAGAAAAAGAAACGAAATAAAATTTAATACTGCTTACCCCCTGATGTCCGCCTGCTAAAGCTCCAACTGTAAATAAAACAGAAGCCAAATGATATCAACAAGTGACAATGTGGTGCTTTATATATAAGGCTTCCCTTTTCCGTCTTCTTCTATTCGGTGCTGGATTTTACGACTGTCTGTTGAAACAATCAATTCAAACTAATTACCTTAGAAAATAATTGTTTGATTTATTGTCAAATGGCATATTTTTCAATTTGGTTGAAATCTTTACAAATCCAACAATTAAAACGTGATTTGATAACCGAAAAAATCCATGCGGTCCATCGTAATTATATTGGTGATGATGCTGATTTACCGAAATTACCAAAATTAACATGCCGCCAACGCTACCAACACTGTTTGGTTGATATTAAATATGCGATTAAACGGAATTTTTTTAAATGTTTGGATAAAGATTCAGTGTGTTATCAATTCTTTTATAAATTAACAACAAATGGATCATTTGAGAATTTTATATTGAAGAGTATTTTGGGATTTTTACTTGGTTTCCTGTTGACTTATTTGTTATTTTTGTTTCTTGTTGTGCAAATTAGTTATAAATTAACAAACGCCACAATTCTATGTGGATTTATTGGTTGTATTTTAATGTTGGGATTGGCGTTCAGTCAACGAATACGGTAATTATGCTCTTTTATCCGGGGCTTCGAACCGTTATTTTTTTTCGTTTCGGTTTCGGTTTGATTAGCGAAACGAATATCGATTCGGTACCGATAAAAATATCGTTTTTCCGGTTTTCGATTCAATTTCGATTTGAAGCCCTCGTCAATGCAGTGTATATTGATTTATTATAGAATTGCGATTTTCGGTTTCGGTTCGATTAATAAAACGTATATCGGTTTGGTTTCGGTTTTAATTCCGAAAAAGATATCGTTTTTTTTTCGATTCGCAGCCCTGCTTTTATCGCCTGAAATTAGCATTTCAGATCTGAACAGGCCTAAGCTCTCATGGCACTCCAGACAATCTTATTTTCGGCGCCTCTCTCCTGGAAAATTATTAAAATTAACACTCTAAAAGAGAGCTTCTTAACTTTAGGGATCCATAGAATAATTTCAGGGGTTCCATGAAACGATTCCTAGATATTGTCAGTTAAAAAAATCAGGGAGTTGCTTGCCGGATTGTCAAACTGTAATAAAACCATGTTCTCTAGAAATGATCGAATTAGTTTGTGGATCAAGGCAAAGAAAAAAACTGAAAGGATCTAAGGATTCCTTTTTGAATGCTATTGGATGAAAGTACAGGTGTGGTTCACTGTATTTAGTTGGTTGTTTTTGTTGCTGATATTTTAGAAATGATAATAGTTATTTACTGTACAAGGCCGAGTGAGACAAATTCGCGAGTGGATAAAGGGACTTTACCACCGTGTGCAGTGTGCATATTTTTTTCAATACTTGCCCTTAAAACTCTTGAATTTATTATTATTATTTTAATTTTCAAATAAGTTATGACATTTATTCGTACAGTTGTCAATGGTTGTTGGTCGCTATTGGATTTCTCTAAACAACTAACTAGCAATTGTTTTTGTTTAGTTACTGTTGGTTGCTATGGTGTTGCTCGATGGTAAAGTGTTTACTCAAAGGTAAAGTAAACACTTTACCATTGAGGTGGGTAAAGTGCTACTTTACCATCGGGTTTTCAATCGATAAAGTAGGACCTTAACACCAAGTATTGAAAAAATAATATTACATTATCAAATGTTTAGAAATACATATATAGATTAATAGATAACATAATATCAAACATATGTTTGTATTATCGAATTCATAACAAATTTTACACAAACAACAACTTCATCCATAATTACTCCTATGTTTCTATGATAAGAATAACAATTTAAAGTTACCTTGTAATATTTATGTATATTCGAATTGATAACGAAATGTGTTCTATTGATAATAATTGTTCTTGAAAACTTGTTTACTTTTCGATATTTACGTATAGGTAATTGGATCTGATTATGTCTGAGCTATTATTGCACCGTGTATATGGTTACACAGGATGTCCCAGCTGAGTGTTCCACCTCAAATATCTCATTTGGTTGTGAATTGAAATGGAAAAGTATCTAAATAAATTATATAGGGGTCATTATATCACCAAATAAAATCATTTTTACGGGGCGACCCCCGCCGATTTTTTTCAAATTTTGTGGAGGTGTTTACTACTTTGACAAAAAAATTCCCTGAAAGTTTGATAATTGATAATATGCGGCCGTTTCGAAGTTATGAATTTTTGAACTTTTGAAGAAACAAAAATTTCAAATTTTTCATCAATTTTTTTGAGGCAAAAAACCTTTTTTTCAAAATTGGTAAAATGTAGCTTTTTGTAGGAAAAATTCTCAGCTTTTTAATGGAAATATTCATTTTTTCATACATGCAACGGAAGACCCTTTCAAATTCAATCAAAGTGAAAAAAGCGATTTTTCACAATCATCAAATTTGACCAGTTTTTCTGAAAGCTGAGAGGTTTTTTCCACAAAATATGTTATCTTCGCGATGTGCATATTTTTTGTTCTTTTACAATTAAATAAAATGTAAAATCTCGACAATTAAAAAACGTATATTTTTAAACTTTTTTCAGATAACCGCGAAAAATACTGCAATCGGGTATATTCGAGAGCTCCAAACATGCACATATGCATTTTTATTGTCAAGATTTTACATTTTATTTAATTGTAAAAGAACAAAAAATATGCACATCGCGAAAATGACATATTTTGTGGGAAAAACTCTCAGCTTTCAGAAAAAAATATCAAATTTGATGTACCACGCGCCGCACTTGGTGAAAAATTGCTTTTTTCACTTTGATTGGATTTTAAAGGGTCTTCCGTTGTATGTATGAAAAAATAAATATTCCCATTAAAAAGTTCAGAATTTTTCCTACAAAAAGCTACATTTTACCAATTCTGAAAAGAAGGTTTTTTACCTCAAAAAAATTGATGAAAAAGTTGAAATTTTTGTTTCTTCAAAACTTCAAAAATTCATAACTTCGAAACGGCCGCATATTAAGAACTGAAACTTTCAGGGAATTTTTTTGTCAAAGTAGTAAACACCTCCACAAAATTTGAAAAAAATCGGCGGGGGTCGCCCCGTAAAAATGATTTTATTTGGTGGAATGACCCATAGATAAATTAGACCGATACGATTTTCTTTCTAGCTGTTTTGGAAATGCCAAAGCATCATATAAGGTCTCGAAAATGACTCACTATGAGAAAAAAAATCATCTGCAATCAATATTTCAAATGAATTGATACTATATTCTTTTTTTCTCCTAAGAATTTCTGATTTGCTACTCAAAAAAAAATATGGGAAAGGGCGATTCGTCCGGCGCCTCCACCATTCTGCACCATGAATTGTTACATCTTTGGTTTGAAATACAGTCTTTAACTCGAAATTTTGTTCATTAACGATATTTATTGCAGGTAATTGGTTTTCTAATATTTAGTTTTGACGTAGGCTTTTTTTATCAATGAGTAGGTTATTGATCTCCGAGAAATTCAGATTTTTTTGAGCAACAAATGAGTGGTTTTTAGAAGGAAAATATTATTTTCATAATAAGTTCATTCGCAGTATTCATTGTAGGTAATTGGTTTCTAAATATTGAGTAATTTTCGAGTCCCTATAAGACGTTTTGGTATTTCCAGTATAGATAGAAAGAAAATCGTGTGGGTCAATTGAAGAACTATAGACATTGTAGTCTAATTTATTTAGATACTTTTCCATTTCAATTTACAAACAAACGAGATATTTGAGGTGGAACACTTAGATGGGACAGCCTGTATATGGATTGCTACATAATTATACATAGGTTCGAATATGACAATATCTAGTCATATATAGGTTTATAAATGATTATTCGTACAGTTATGTATGGTTTTATCTAATCTGTCATTATATGTATATAGACTCATGCATAATTATATACCTATAGAATTATATATGATTATATATAATCATATCTGACCAATATAAACCCTGTAAACTTATTTTCGGCGCTTTTCTCCGGGAAAATTTAAAAAAATAACACTCTAAAACAGAGCTTCTTAACTTTGAGGATCCATAGAACAATTTCTGAGGTTCCATGAAATGATTCCTATTGTTAGTTAAAAAAAGCAGGGAATTGTTTGCCGAATTGCCAAAAAGAAAAAACCTCACACTATTGAAGAATCTGTAATAAAACCATGTTACCTAGAAATGATCGAATTAGTTTGTGGATCAAGGCAAAGAAAAAAAACTGAAAATATCAAAGGATTCCTTTTTGCATACTATTTGATGAAAGTGGTTCAGTGTATTTAGTTGGTTTCTGTACATTGTGTGCATGCTAATGCTATCAAAGAAGAATTTTGATTTTGTGAGAACCTTTGCGAGGCTATCAAGTTTTATAAAACTAGTTTTAACGCTTTCTTGGTACTGAGATGCTTAGTAGCAGAGCTGGTATTGCTTCTTTAGTCAAAAACGAAGTTCGTCAAGTTGTGGTCATTCATTGCTTTTTACACAGGCATCCACTAGTAACAAAGACTCTTGCAACAGCTCTAAAAGAAGTTTTCTAAAGTGCCATAAGCGTTAACTTTATTAAAAGCCAAGCTCTAAATCGTAGCATTTTCATACGATTTTGTCAAGAATTAGAGTCTAAAACACGCAGTACTTCTCTATTTCACAGAAGCGGGAGGACAAATCATGAAATGTTAGCTTAAATGAAGGACAAAAGCTTCAATTTGTCTGGTAGAAGAAAAGTGCTCACTCGCTAAGCATTTTTAATCATATGAATAGTACAAGTGTCGCACTTCACGGAATGTGAAGCCTACATTTTGGATGTTACTGAGATATTGGAAAACTTTCTGGCTAAATTACCTTTATAGCAAAACAATTTTGCAAACTTTTCAATGTTGGAAGGAGTTACTATGCGAATATGGAATTCAAGAAGGTCTCTCAAATTGTTGAAAGATGAACTTGTTAACTTAACGTCGGAGTAAAAACCTTTAGTCAGCTCTGATGTTCAGTGCAAGAATCCTATCCACATGTTTCTAAGCGAGCACTGGAAACCTTATTTGCACTCACAACTACATATCTTCGGGAACCTAGATTTTTGACGCTGTCAACCCTTGTAAGGCAAAGAGCAACAACCTTCACACTAACGATTGGCAAGTGTGTAATTCACTTTGTGCCTACAATTTTGTTTTTAGCATTCCGAAATAGTGTTCTGAAAAGGTAGTTCGTAAACTTTACTTTACTTTTCGAGGGCGTATGTGGAGCAAAAAGGTTAACAACCTCTGCTCTAAAGGTAATTTCTCAACAGTGCTGGCGTAAGGCACTGTGTAAGTCATGCAAAGCATAAAGGCGTTCGGAAATCATATGGGCCAATCATAAGGGCACCTCGTACTTATTTTTTTCTAATTACTAGGGCGCTAGAAGAGGTTTTGCCGAAGCCCTGTTTCTAAACCGTTTCTAAAGACTTTTGCTTCGGAAATAGGTTTTTCGCTCGGATTTTCACAATCTTATTGCGTAATATTAGCTTTGAAGTTACTGTTTCTGCATTAGGAAAGCCGCTTCAACTTGGATCGACCGTACGGCGGCTTAAACCGACCAATCAGGAATTTCTGGCAATATCTTGGGCTTCATTTATAGTTGATATCATTTCCAATTGGTAAATGAACAAAATTAATGAATGAGAAAGACATGAAGAGAGAGGGAAATTATAATTACAATCATTTAATTAATTTCTCAAGTACACCTCTATCAACGCCTTTATTTCATTATTCTTATTGTTTGATTCCAGATGCATCGTCTTCCTTATATTACCGCAATTTTTCACAAAACGTGGCCGTCAAGTTCTATTAACATATGCCTTCATTTTGGCAATTACCGGCCCATGTAGAAATACATTGAACAATATGACAATATTGAATGAATCGTTAGCATGTGGACAGGTATTCAACAATTTTTAATTAAAATCCAATTTAATGTACGTTAATTGTTTTTAGGAACAATTAAAATCAGTTGTTAAACAGATTTTGGATGCTATAAAGAAACCGTTCTATGCTATCAAAGATGCCATCAAATCTGTTGTGAAAACTGTTAAAATTGTCATAAAGAAAATTAAAGAGATCCTATTGAAGATCAAACGATTGATTGTGGCGATTTGTAAGCATCACACTATGAACGTGTTAATTATTTTGATTAATTAATCGGTATTTTTACACAGTACAAGTGATTAAGTCGGCATTTCAATTTTTGGGGAAAATCTTGAATGTCTGCAATAAAGAATTGGGAACACCCTTCGAACGTTGTAGTAATGCGTTCAATAACGCAATTGTTGATTGTAATGCAAAACTAGGACCATTATTTAATTGGTTATGCTCAATTACATATCTAATTAAGTCTGTGTGCTATTTAGTGAAGATTTTCGATTATGTTTGTATGTTAATTGATTTTATCAATGATTCTATTATTGGTGTTATTATGAAAAGTGAGAAGTTCCAAAACATTCGATCCGTATAATTATTGTTTGATTTAATTTTTTCTTAGAAATCCGCACATTTATCCGTCACATACGAACGATATTTTATGTTCGCATCAAATTCTCGCACTCTTTCCATTTTGAATCGAATCAAACGAAAACTTATGCAGACGTTGCTAAAGATATTGCTGAAGAAATTGAAGATCGCACCAGGTTTCTGGTGGTGATTTTCGGCTACATCACAACATTCTCTAGTTTCTTTTTAATTATGATTATTTTCAAGTAATTACGATTTGATGAGGTAAAGGCTGATAATATGTATCGATCTCAGAGTTTAAATCGTTCGCAGTATAGTCCGTTTCATGATAAATTGCTAGGAGGCGCGATAGAAGGGAGCACTATCCTTAAACGACTCTCCGCTTTTCATTGTCTGTTTCCTTGTCAACACAAACCACGCCTTCAAACGGATGAAGTTACATGAAACGATCTCTAGCTGTAATCATCAGAATTGTAAAACTAGTGCAGTATCGTTAACATTGCTGTTTCAAAAACATCGATATTGCACTAGTTTTACCAACAGAAAACGCTATAAGTTAAGGGATTTCACGACGGGCAAGGGGATCAGCTGTTGTTGCGTTGTGCAGTGTTGTCTTTTATGGTTTTATAAAGAATTGGAAATTTTAAGAAGAAAATCTTTTTACATTCCTTTCCATTGGTAATCAGCTATAATCTCGAGTATAAATTTTTTGGAAAACTTATTAAGTTTTTCTGTAACTCGTGAAGATTCTTTAATGCCAATTCAAATCAATGTTTTCGTTTTTGTGCCTTTGTTAATCAACAGAATTGAATGAAATTTATATCAGAGCTAGTCGTTAATGTGCTTAATGTCGGTATGAATTTGCTTTTCCAGAATTCATGTTTATTTTCCAAAAAAAACAAGAATTGTTTGACAACAATCACTAACATAGAAAAACGAAAGGATTGATTCAAATTGGGATTGTTAAAGAATTTTAACGTATTGCGGGAAAACTAGATAAATTTTCCAATAAATTTTCATTTGAGATTATAGCTTATTACCATTAGAAACGGATGTAAAATCATTTTCTTCTTAAATTGTTCACCCTTTACAAAAAAATAAAAATCATCGCTCCACGACTTAAGAACAGTGGATCTTTGTCCGTCGTGAAATCGCCTTAAGCAAAACTGTGCTAATTGATCTACTGTCCAATGAGAAAGATATGATTATCAATTTCTTCAATTTTTTCTAAATTTGTAAATATTTTACCGGTTTTCGAACGCTTCCTGTGCTTGAAAAAGTGACTAAACAGGGACTTTTGTCTTTTTATTACTGGCCTTTACCTGTATTAAAGCTATCATTAATTATGAAATTGTTTTAGAACGATATTTTATCGTTATCGATTTCTAACAAGTGATCGTTTCGATAACGTTTACATTTTAAAAGATTTTAAAATTATGGATCTACAAAGGGCTAAATACAATCGAGAGACGGTACTACCGCTGAATCACCGAGAAAGTCAACATTACGTTAAAGTAAATTGTTTTATTATTTTTTATTTCAATACAAATACAATAATTTATTGTTAATTCACAAATTATTTACTTTGTGATTAAAAACAATTAAAATAGTGTGTTTAACGTTTGCAAATAGAAGCATGTTTTTGTATGGAAAATTTTAGGCAAGTCCTTTATTAGAGGAAGGCCCGCCAAGACGCGGTAGTTAAGAATCAAAAATCAATAATTTATAGACTTTAGTAGTTTTAGAACGGTATTTATTCTTAATCAATAATATGGTTATCAATCTTGCTTAAGTAAATGAAATCAGAAACATTTAACAGGTGTGCGAAACACAAATTAATAATTTGTAGAAAATCGCACCCCATCTTGCTATGATGGGGTGGTCCTGCAGGGCAAGCTGGGATACACTCATTCTGCTAATCTAAAGAACAGATAACTCACATGTGTTGCTGCGGCGTCTTTGATTTATATTTCGTGACCTTTGTCTTGGTCTGTTTTTTGAAGTGAAACTTCTTTAGGCGCGATAGGGTAGTAATTTTTTTTAAAAGCATAACAACAATGCGGGACCCTGTGTGGGGGAACCCTTCTCCTCTAATAGACAGCTGTGATGGAAGAGTGGGAGCGTTGCCATAGCGTCGCCATCTGGAACGAAACTAAAATTTCCTGGCCTACCGCAATTCATGATTTTTTGTATGAATATTGTTTTTAGATAAGTGAAATGCAGAAAAAGACAAGGCAACGACAGAAAGAAAATAATTCATTAATTGAATACCACATAACCATATCGTAATCCTAAAAATGAACTTGATCTCTAACCTAAGAAAGTTTCACTTCTAACGCGCGGCGTTTCACGCATTTTCAATTTTTTGTTTGTAGGATGAGAAGATTATGTCTTACCACGTCTGTTGGTAGCTCTTCATGTTTTTTTTTCGGTTAGTAGACGAGACATCAACTGTTTTGGTTTAATTGCAGTAAAATACGATCTTTGCTAACGTTCACCTCAGAAAATACGCTAGCACGAACGTGATTGTTTCATTCCCCTACTAGACTAATTTTTTCTTGTCTTGTCCCTGATTCTCTGTCTTATAGTTTTCCTAATTATTGCTATTTATAATTGATACAATCTTTAGTTAATTTTTGCTATTGTCTAACACTGTTTCAGATAAATTCCATAGCATTAGCTAAAATCGAAAAGAAACGTCTTGGTAAAGCTGTAATGACCCTGTTAACAGCAGCATTAAAACTAGCAACATATTTATTAATTGATTACTCATTATTTTGGGTCATGGATAAGATAAACTATTATGGTAGATTCCAATCAAAAGTTGCACTACCAAACCAAGCGACTGTCAATGTGAGTGGTAAAAATCTGTTTGCCGATTTATTAAGAGCCATAGTAAATGCCTTCAAACCATTTGGTATGGAATTAGAGATTGATACAATACCATGCTTACCAACACCAATACCACCGAATTATGATCGATACATACAAATCAGTAAGTAGAACACTGTGCATAACTATTTGATTATAATAATTAATTGATTCAACAATTAAGTTAGTTTAGTAATAATATGTGCAATTATAACATTCTTGGAACCGTATGGTTTACGTTTAAGAAACTGGTTGATGTGCTATTATGAACCGTTACGTTCCAGACAACGTACAATCTGGTTATATAATACAATTTTAAGGAGACGTATAACGTTCTTGAAATTCACCAGAAGACAATTAAGACGCAAATTCAAATTAAATGATCATCGTCAACAGCATATCACCTGTTGGGAATTTTTACAGGCGAGATTTACGTAAATTTATTTAGGTACTAAAAATAAAAAAGGTGTAATAATTGTATAATTTATAGGTGTTTACAATTTTGTTTTCCGTTTGCCAAAAAACAAAAAGCATGTTTATTATGTGGCACAATTTTCCATGATGATGATGAAGAGAAAGGGATACAATGTCAAACGCCAGAATGTCCGGGATTTTTTTGCACGTTATGCTTTAATGATTTGAAAAATCGTTGTCCTGTCTGTTTATCACCAGTCGAATACAATGATTTGTCCGATATTAGTGAAGAAAAGTTTGTATTCCCCTTTTCCATCTTTCTTTCGTTGTGTCTCATTAGTTGCATCTATCTACCCTTGTCTTTCCACGCTTATCCTACAATCAGGCTCGTCCAACTGCTACTTTTGTGTCTTGGCATCAAAATTTCATCAGCAAGACTGTCTGTAGCTAACATGCTTTGCATAAACAAAAGATTACGTTATGTTGTTTTAAAGCTTATAAACAGTCCAGGCATCCCATCTAGGTGCATAGGAAGAATTTCACGCCCCATTTTTAAAATTTGTACATGAGTCGTCAATTCTTCGGCGCATTACTGGCTGGTATGAAGATAGCAGATGTTTGGCATGTCGTAAGTAAATTCTTACATACCACAATGGTAATCGTTCCCAAAAATGTCGACACGTTCAGACGACCAAAGGTAGCTTGGATTTACAACTCCACTATTATAACACTGGGTGGTGATGAAATTCTTCCACCTACACGGAATGCCTAGCCTGTAGATACCCCTGTATTTCTAATACAATTCTCTATTAGAGGTTCTACAGATAGTACCGATAGCGATCAGATGGCTGGTAGTAAGCTCAAATTGAAGAGTTTAAAACATTCAAACTATGATGAAGAGAATCCTTTAATTTTTAAAGATCATGATGATTTCAATGATAAGGAATATACGCCAGCTTCAAGTGATTACAGTTATCAATACGAAGATAAACCGAAACAATTAGATAAATCTACATCAACATCCGAGCCTAAAGATGCAGCTACATCAATGTCTGGAATACGTTTTCCCAAAATAAATTTGCGTTAATTGATTTTTTTGGGTGTTGATACAGTGAATAATTTTGGGTTTATCCGTATATTTGTGTAATATATTTATCACCCATATTTTTTTCTATGTACACACCCATTTAGTCTTATCTTATCATTTAATAATAAATATAACGGTTAACGAAAAACGGTCTTTTTTAAGTGATAAAATTGTAGTGCAAAGGTGTGAAAACGTAATCAAATCAAGCATTAGTATTCAATATGTTCTTGTATTTGTTGATTTTATCAATTAATTATGTCATACAGATAGAGGTAATTGTAATTATTATTATTATTATTAGAAAAAATAATTTACTTTAATTTAGACGATTATTTAGAAATTTGCAGCAATCGGTAGATTAGAACTCCGCCTATTTGAATCATGAGTCATATTTCTCAGATTATTTGGGTGTTTGAACATCCGGTCCGAAGCTACGGGAGCTACCTGGAGCGGCATCTTATATTCGATTGTACGCCTAGCACTCGGTTTTTTTTTGACGTAAAAACTGCATTTATTTCAAAACAATATAAATAAGCAACTCAATTAAAGTATTGATAGTTGCCACATTTTCCCAGCGCTCGAGCAATTTTCAAATTCCATCTCGATAAAATATCTCGTGTCTTGAGGCGGTCCTCTTTCGAAGCCAATTTTAAATTTCGGAGGAGCATTATGGCGTTATTAAAAATAATAGCCCGCTGTTAAGGAGCGTTGCTGTGATAAACAACCTTTTTGCAGTAATTAAAAATGTAATCATTACCTCAATTTTTCAGATGGCAAAGACAAATTTTAAAAAACCAAAAATTGAGTTACATTGCTTTTTTTACTTATGGCAGAAAGTCATGAATACACCACGGACGTTATTTTCCTCATAACGCCCTTGATACATTAATTACTATTAATGAGACCGAGATTATCATGCAAAAGAATAATATTTTCGTGTGCTTCCGAGTATTCTGATCTTTTTTCTCGCAATTCTCGACTTAGACGAATCACTTGCAGTCTATACCGATCGCCCATAATGGAATCACTAGGCTTTTGTGTAGATGTTGAGGTCGATGGTAACGATGGGCCAGGCTTAGCGTAGAATTCTTTCTTCTTAAGATAATCACAAACCTTTACAAAAAACAAAACTTTCTTCTATGTCTTTGAAGCAGTTACTCGTGAAAATTCGTCTTTCAACGTCGCTCGGTTTCAGGAACCCAATTGCCTTGTTCGTGAATCATTCCCATGGGTTTTAATCGTACTGAAAATGTTTGTTGTGTCCTCTTGCGTTTGATTCGGATGTTCATCGAATAATGCCTCCAACTCTTTGTCTTCGAATTTTTTAGGCTGTCAAGGACGAGGCATGTCTTCAACAAGTCGCATAGCCTAGAAAAGTGCACTTCAGCTGCACTTTTGTTTCAGTTGAAATAGAAAAGTAAAACATCCCGCAAATATTGCTGAGTGGCAACAAAACTTTAACGCAATAAAAAATGGGTATTTTGAATATAATTAAAAGCAATATAGACTGTAGATTATTCAAAGATGTAAAATCTCTCGGAAACCATCTCAATCAGCAGTCAGTAAGAAAAATTCATATCAGAGCTTACTTTTGAAAACGGATCGAATTAATTTGTATTCCCAAAACAGAACAGTCGTAACATTTATGGATAATTATTAACTTTTCCTTATGATTTTTCCAAAGAGAGGCCCTAACTAAGTTTGGTCCGGTCTTCTTCATACGTTACGCCCACTACTCAGAAATTAGGCGTCTTCGTTAAAGACTACAATTAATGCAACTTTTAGGGCTCACAATTCCCCTAAATTTGTAAGAAGTCTTCTGGGACAGAAGGGCGTGAATTCTAGAGTCTTTAGAGAGATCCGCCCTTCCTCGAACGCGCTATATATTAGAATTTTTTCCTAGTTTTAATTAATTGAATATTTTTTAGGCTTCCTATATTGGAGCAGTTATAGAGTTTTCACCAACACTAGGAGACACTCCCGAAGAGACAATTTTGAAAAATTTGAATTATCTACGTGACAAAGTCGCAGATGCCCATCAAGCCAATGCCCGTATCGTTGTATTCCCCGAATATGGTATAACGACACGTTTCATTGATGACGATTTAGAAGACTATGCAATCAATTTGAGTGAAAACAATCGTGTAATTACTGAATTGAAAAATATGGCTGTTGATTATAATATTTATATTGTTGCCAATATTATTGAAAGAATCACCGATACTACCAATAAAACGATTTATTATAACACAAATTTAGTATTCGATACTAATCGTAATATTATTGCCAAGTAAGTATTTACAAAGTTTTAATTGATTCGATTTCACATTAATAATTGATATTTTTGTAGGTATCATAAGATGAATTTATGGCGGGAGCCTAAATTAACGCCCGGTAATACAACAGTCCAATTTACAACTAATTTCAATGTTAAATTTGGATTAGCATCAAGTTCCGATCTGTTATCGGAGCGTATAATGCACGATATCGTCGATGATGGTGTTTTAGAAATTGTCTGTCCATCAGCGTGGACTTCTGCGATGCCATTCTATACGTGTAAGTCGCTTCTTCTGGTGCAGAACCTAAACTACTCTGACTCTATAGGAACAATCCATTAAACAACTCTATTTTCTATCAATTTCAGCATTAAGTATCCACCACGGTTACGCACAAGCAAACGGTGTAAACCTGCTCGTAGCTAGTTATAATTATCCGAAAGACGGCTTGGGCGGCAGCGGTATTTATTTGGCTGATGGTACAATTGCCGAAACCTTCATCGATGGAGCACGTGGTACAAAATTGATCGTAAAAACAATACCTACAGCCACCGATTTAAACAATCGCTCTCCATTGTCTTGCGATAATAACAGTACAACAGTACGACGATTATTGAAAGATAAACGAACATTGAGTCCATTTGTTACGCCGAATATAACAAATTTCATAACACGCCGAATATTCAATTCAAATAGTTACCATTTCAAGATGATTGATTTAACGAAAACGAATCAAACTAACGAGATCTGTTATGGTAGTTTTTGTTGTAAATTCACCATAAATATCGATTTGGCTAATACGAACGAAATGTACAAATTAATGATTTACGATGGCATTGTACAATTCGACCACGGCGACGATAAGGTCAATATGAAGATTTGCAGTTTGTTGTCGTGTAAAAGTAATAATATTGATAGTTGCGGTGAACGTATCAATGGTACAACACGATTTAATTCGATAAAAATTAGCGGTAAATTACCGCTTGTCAATAATCGTACCGTCTATCAACCGATCACATTAAAATACGATATGCAACCAATTGCAACAACAAAATATTGTGGATCAGTTAATAGTAACAATCAATGGGAGATGGAATTTAAATTCGATAATACACCACAAGAGGGATTGCTCGTTTTCGGTATGATCGGATTTAATTCTTGTAATCTGATAAAACCATTAGAATTTATGATTTTTGGAATTGTATCGATTCTAATCAGATATTTGTAGAAATTTTATAAATACCAAATATAGTTTTTAACAAAATTATTTTTTCCCTCCAACTTCCGGCAGTCCCTCTGCAAATTTACAGCAGGAATAGGTTGGTGAATCATAAAAATAAAACGAAATATTGATCGAACACTACAAAATTTATCAGCAAGTGCTATGGAACGTATACAATGAACTTACAGGCCTTATAATTAACGCCTTATGTACACAGACAGAAAAAAAAAACGGAAATAAAAAAATCAAATTTCAGAGAAACAGAACGACACGAAAAATTCCAATAATATCACAATTTACTGAGCACATAATTCAAATTTTTAATTAAAAAAAAATGTGCAAATTCGAGACGTACACAAAATTAAAGAACTACAAAAATTCTAATGAGTTTCATAAATGGAATGTATACCTTAAAATGGAATAATACCTTAAAAAACGAATACAAAATAATAATATTAATAATAATGAGAATTAAATAGTATGACAACAGTCTTTTGTTTTAGAGAAAAATTTTGGCACTTAAAAAAGAGTGTGATACAATTTTCGGAAAATTTCAGACAAAACGAAAAATTACACCTATTTTAATAATTATAAATATTGTGTGTTTGTTTGTTTGTGTGTGTGTATGTGTGTATGGGTGATTCTTGTTAATGTTTTAAACTTCTACACTTACAGCTGCAGGACTTTTTGTGGTTTCGTCCAATTTTTTTACTGGAGTAGCTTCCGTATTCTCTTCATCAGTTTTTGTTGTTGTTGTTGTTGTTTCATTATCATCATTTGTTTTAGTTTCATCTTTATCTTTAGAAATTTCGACAACTGGTGGTTGTTCATCAACAACTTCCATATTATTGTCGTCTTTATTCTCAACACCATTTGCTAAAACATTTTTATTCTCTTTTTCTTCGGTTGTCTCATTTTTAGCATTTTCTTCTACTGTTGTTGTTGTTGTTGTTGTAGTTTCACCATTTTCTTTATCTTCTGTAGTTGTTTTGTCTTTGTTTTCTTCTGCAACAACAGATTCGCTAGTTTTCTCTTCTTCAATTGTAGCCGATTTTTCATCTTTCTTGTCATCAACTGTTTTAGTTGATTCATCTTGTTTCTCTGAATTTTCCGCAGCAGTCTCTTTGTTATCACATTGTTTCTTATCAACAACAGTCTTATCGGAATCAGTTTCAATTTTCTCATCGGTTTGTTTATCTTCGTTTACGATCTCGTCCTCTACCATTTTCTCAACTTTATCCTCTTTGAGTTCATCTTTATCTTTATCAGTTGGTGTATTTTCAGACTTTTCGGTAGTATCAGTCTTGGGAATTTTTGATGGGGGCTCCTAAATCACAGAACAATAAGGATATTATAATAAAATTAATAGAAGATAAAGAGACATTTTTAATTCTCAGCTCTTTAGTCCGAAAAATGTTCTAGGCGACTACCGAAAATTGAACCACGGGTCTCCTCGTGCTCTCGCAGCGTTGAGGTGCTCTAGACCACTGAGCTATCGAGGGATATTATATAAGGATATTATTTTATAATGGACCGAGATTGCGCCAAAGTCAAAGGGTTTAGAAACAAATAACTTTAAGAACTTCTTCCGACTCATTCAGAAATAAAAAGCATGCACTATTAGAGAATGCCTTGTGGCTTCAGTGAAATTGCTAGAATTTACGCTTGAGGATCCAATTTAGAAAACGATTTTCTTCATATCAAACGATACATTGAAGATTTATCTAACAAGCAACAATAGCTGTATTTTTTAACATGCCAGTCATCATGTCAGTGCGTTCATATACGTCTTTAAAACACACTCAAAAAAAGACAAAAAGTCTAAGCTTCGTAACTACGGGCCGTCTGAGAAAGACGCTCTTTGCAGTGTAGAAAAATGTCGAAAATAAACATGAAGCAGGAATCAGTTTAAGCTCAAGGAAATAATGAAAGCTTTATCTGAAACATTTTATTCTGCTCTTTTCTAAATAAACGCCTCAAGATTCCGAATTGTTGAGTTAAAAATTAATTCTTACCTCTTCAACTGTTGTCTCTTTATCATCAGATTTTCGTTTGGTTGTCGTTTCAAAATTGACATCTTTAAACGAAGTAATTGTTGTAAATTCCTTCTCAGTCTCTGGTAATTTCTCATTACCATCCCGATGTATTAAGAAAACATTAAAACCAGCCGATTTCGCCGCTTTAATCTCCAATAAATTATCAGAAATGAAAACAATTTGATTTGTTTTCATATCCAAATCCTTTGCAATTTTCTGATAACTGTCCGTATCGGTTTTTGTACCAATCACGGATTGATCGTAATATTTCGTTATAAATTTCGTTAAATCACCATTGCCAGTGTGCGAGAATAGTAATGTTTGTGATTCAACACTGCCCGTTGAATAGATTGCGATTTTTTTACCGAGTTTCGACCATGCCTCAAACGAGCCAGGAACATCATCAAAGACGCTTTAGAATTTTATATAAATAATATTAATAATAATGATTAAAATAACAACAATTAACACTTACTGTCCTTTGAGTTTACCATTCTCATAACCATTTTTATAGATTAATCCTTGTATTGTTTTCAAGCCAGAATTGCTGTCTTGTTTCTCGGTTAATGTTTTAATTAATTCAACCGTCTCATCCAATGTTGGTGTTTCGGTTTTATCATCATCAGATTTCTTCAATAATTTGACGGCATCTTTTACATGATTTTCGTCCCAATTTGCCTTTAAGAATTCTGCAACGTGTTCTTTAACAAATGGAAACAATGTGTCCTGAAAAATAACGTTTCCTCTTTATTATTGTTTGGTTCGTTTCGATTTTGAATAGAATTTTTGGGGGATTTTGAACAATGCGCGAGTTGTTGGGAATTTTTTGTTCGAACTGTACAAAGATGTGAATGCACCACCAACAACAACAACATGAAGACGAAGAAGGGCAACGATTTCAATCTTATCCAAGGACAACCGGCTGTTTTTTAATTAGAAACATTCGAATTTTAACAAATTATCAAATTTTTTTAACAAGAACTAAAATAATAACAATAACAATAACTTATTAATTATTCGACATAATTAATTACAATATTCGATAATTGATTAAAATTGAATTAAATAAAAAATAAAGATCGCCTTCTTTTTTATTTTTCTCTAACGAAAATTCGAATTTTCTTACCTCGACAAATTTGATGGACGTGGTTGTACCGGCAACATCCACAACGATTGCCGTACAATTATCCAACGACGATTGGGATTTTGTTTCTTGTTCGTTACTCATTTTCACTTAATTAGATTTCGAAAGATACAATTAGGAACGGTAATTTGATTCGATTTTATTTTAAAAGCAAAAAAATCAAAAATTTCCGTTACAAAACAATTTGAAGCAGGTAAAAACGCACAAATGACCGACCGCTGGCGCTGTAATGCAATTTTTTTCAACAATTGCAAAACAAAACCGTACAGCGCATGCGCAGTTCAATTTAATTGATTTGAAGCTAACTTCACAGTGGTTGAAAGGGACGAATTTGATTGGTTACAGGCAGAAACAAATGATAGAATTGAGCGGCTAATTTAAATTTTAACCTGAAAAAGTATAGCACAGCCCGCCAAATACTCTTGAAATGTAAAATCTATTTTTATTCTTTCCTATCGAACGGTATGCAGTGAAATTTATAAATTCTACAGAATTTATGGTTTGGAAATGCGCTGAAAAAAAATTCCTGAGTCTTGGGCGTACAGGGTCGGACTAATCTACAAAGTGGCCCGGGAGCTCAAAGTTCTTTTACAACAAGCAACTCAAGAAACTTTGTAAAAAGAAAAATACAGTACAAAGGGGAAATGCAAATATATTGTTTGAGGAGGCCTATCTATGATTTATACAAACTGCTTAATAAAGGCCTCAAGGGAAACAGTTAATTTAAGAGCTGCTGCTTTTTTGTGTAAATTTTTTTAATATCCTACAGGCCAGATCTTTCCCCGAACTACAGGTAATGGAATAGAAGTCTGTTATTGTGTTTTGCTTTAGTCCTACGCATAGTTAGAGAAAGCAACCGCTTAGCTTAAGGTAATTGGTTTCACTGCACGTTTTTCCGTAAGCACCGGGTTGGACGGTGAAAATTTTCGAATGGCTTTCCCATCTGCTAACATCCAATACAAGCATGAGAAAGAAGGTTGGAAGGGAAACGAAGTGCAAAACGGCCTATCGACCTCATGATACGCCCAGGGTGGTTTCTTTCCAAATCTGAATTATAAGGGATAACGTCCGATAAACCAAATAAACGATAAATTAAGTACTTGATGGAAAAAAATATGATTTCAATACGCCCATGGTGGTCTCTTTAAAATCTGACTCACAAGAGATAACGTTTGATAGACTAAATAAATGATAAATTAAGTACCTACTTGATTAAAAAAATATATGATTTCAAAATTTCTAGAAGATTTTTCTCGTACCGTGAGAAAGACTCGAAAATGACTAATTTTGATGTCATTTTAATAAAACTATAAAAGGGGATAGGATAGATTAATTGAGAGAGTCGTAGAAGTTGGGGCAGTCAAAGAAGTCGTGGTAGTCGCACCAGTGGTAGTAGTTGGGGTAATCATAGTGATCATATAGAGGGAATCGGTAGTTGAAAATTGTAGTTGGGTTTAAAATCAAAGTTGAGATTGGACGAGCGGAAGTGGAAAGAACCAACCAAGGGCTTAAGATAAGTCAAATTTAACATTCTTTTTTTTTGTTTTTCGTAAATTTTGTTTAGACAAATCTAATTGTTAAACAATAGATTTAATAAGTAATATTTTCCTTGTATAATCCTTTTTTGTTCTATCACCGCGTATTGTTTTCTTTATTGGTTTCTAGTATTTAAGTTTTATTATTACTAAATAAAATTAATTAAAATCTAATTTATAAAAATTAATTTTTTTTATCTTTTTTTTTACTCATTAAAGGGTGACTGTGCCCTTGAAAATATCACAGTCTGGTGGCAGCGAGCACCAATTGTTGCTACCTGTGCTGGTAAGGCAAACCCGCGCACTTAACACAAATATCAACGGGAGAAGATGAGATAATTGCTTGAAAAATCGATCAAAGAGAAGAAGGCAGAAGACATAACTAGCAAGGATCAAAGTAGGAAAAGCTAATAGTGTGGCTTAGAAAAGGTAGAGTAAGGGAACAAAATTACTAAATACTTGGAGGAAAGTGTGACAAATCCGATAAAAAACGGTGCTAAAATAGAAGAAGAGAAACTTTTATGGGATACTCTCGCCTTAATTGAGCGACCAGAAGAAACTCAAGATTTCACCATATTATCGATTAAGAGTCTTATCAATTAAGAGTCGGCTTCAACAAATTCCCACGACTAAGATTTTAAAGCCGGTGAAAGATACTCTGGCCGTTGTGTCCGGATATTTATGACCTGGAAAAACATCCCGATTCTTATCGTAACGGTACTACTTTCTGGAACAAGTGAGAAGCTGAAGAGGTCCGCCAAACAGGGCGGAAGGCTATTTTATTAGAATCCATCCGGACTCAGCTTTTTATTAGAATAAAACAGCTCTGCAAGAACACCCAACCATGTCCATTTCTTATATTCATATTGAAGGCGAAATCCGGACTCCTATTGCGTTGTTCAGACGATAAATTGTGTCTTAGGCGCTTGTAGATCTACGACTTTTTAAGGACTAGTCCGAGACTACAGCAAAGCAGAAAAATTCGCCTCATACATGATTTTACGTAAACGAGATTTCGTTCAGGGTAATCTGGCTATTGCTAGATAAAACAAAAAACAAAAAAAGTGGAACGGTTGCAGTGGCGTAACGAACATAACTGGCCCCCGGGGTGTGAGACCTTTTTGGCACACCCTTCCTCTCTAAAAATCATGTTAACATGATTACTAATTTAAAATACATTTCCTAGAAATCTATCAAAACATTTCTGGAACATCTTCGAGAGTATTTAGCGTCCATCTGCCAGTGGCGCCCGAAGCACGATAGATTTTCTTGCACCTCCCACGCTACGCCCCTGAACTGTCTCAACTTTAGATTGTTGTTTTTTAGTGCCAGGAAAGCTGGGGCCCTGCTTATAGATAAAAAAATTACAAATGCTGAATAAAATCAAATCAATTATGGCATTTATGTATATTTTTATATAATTACTGTCAAATACTTATATATGTATATTATATATTTATCGGTTTATATAGAAAGAGTGCATTTTACAATAGTTATTACATATACAGTGTGTTCACCTAACAAAATGTAACACATTTCTTTTATTCATTATCAATATTATTGATTAATTATTATTATTATTATTATTGTAAATTCAATGTTTTCTATATATACAGAGGCATATATTTATTTTTTTTTAATTAATTTTTTTCTCTTAAATTTCCTGTGTATACATATGTGAATGTTTATGTGTGTAATATGTGTATGTTTGTGTATATATGTGGTGTATATGGGTGATGTTGAAACGAATAAATACACTTATGGGAGTCCAAAATAGAGAAAGTATATAAAAAAAATCGTAATAATAATAATACAGTAGTGATAAGAAATCATATACATATACGATAAATAATTTAAAAAACAAATAAAAAAATATAGGTCTTTTGTTGTTATCAATAATATTATTTAATAACTATGGCTTGCAATGAAACATTTGAGTACATATTGTGAAACTACTACTGTTCTAGACATAAATCATTCCGGCGCTTTTAGTTAGAATTAAGTCATCGAAAATGTTGGAAAATAGTGAGCCCCAAATCGAATTCCACTATTGCACACATTGTTAATCTAATTGGAGAACTGTACACACACGGATCCGGCTTGGTTGATAGAATCAAGCCGGAAAAATTACGAAAATATGATGTTGTCCACATTCAACGGTCTCAAGCCCACTTGGCCTTTTATTTCAATACAATAGGGATATGTGTGAATAAATCATTAGAACTAACAAATAAATACAAAATAAATAAATTAATTTAAATTAAATTAAAAGAGAGCATAAGTACATTTGATTCATTTCGTTTGAGAAATCATTCTAAAAACGCCAGATCTAAAATTTTGGGGTAGTATTCGATAATATGTGTAACACAAATAAAAACTATGTATATATCAATTATTATCAGTCTTCACAATTATAATATATAAATACGTAATGTTCAACACTCTTATTATTATTATCATTAATATTATTGTTATTAATATCAATTAAATTAGTTAAATCTACGTAATAATCAACTGACCGAAAAAATATAACATTTACACAATTTTTCTTCTTCTTCTTCTATCTCTCTTTCTGTTTCATTAAAATCGTTTGTTGAATATTTTTCAAATTGGTCACGATTTTCCAAAATACACTAATTATTATCATAATCATTATTAATATTATTATTATTATTAATTATAAAAACTGTACACCACCATTTTATTATTTGAATAAAAAAAATATAAAAAAAATTTACTCAAAAATAAGCAAATTATTAGAAAAATTATGGATCAACGGATATAGCCACGTTTCGTTTGTTTCGTTACTTCTTTCTCCTTGTTTGTTTTATTTTTGTTGTTATTATTATTTAAAATAATTCAGAATACTATTAAATCTCTGTATCATCATCGTTATTGTTATTATCATTATTTTTATTATAATTATCATTAATAATAAATAGAATAAAGTTCTCATCGATATATTGTAATTGTGATAACAATTACAACACAATTTATTATTAAATTCGGTATAGCACAAAACCGATAAACACTATTATTACCACCTAATGTTAATTCTTCACTTTTCACAACTTCATTCGGATGTTTATTGTAAGTTTTCGATTTTTTTGTTGTTTTTATTGTTGATAACATTGTTGTTGTTATTGGTGGTGGTGGTGTTGTTGTTGATGTTGGCATTGTTGTTACAATTGTTGGTGTTTTTATTGTTGTTAAACGTGGTGATGTCACCGACCACCATCGTGATAAAGGTGGCTGTTGTGTTGTTGATAATGATGATTGGGATGATGATGATGATGCTGATGATGATGATGATGTTGATTCACCCCATACTTTGAAGACAATCTTCATGTTATGCGTTGTACAACGGCCACCTACAATTAGAGAAAATATTAGAAACTTATCAAATTACTCTGTTATAAGTATACAGTTTATTATAGAAAAGATTGCGTTTTCCAAATCGATCCTTCTACATTCAAGTAAAACGTTACATTTATTAAAAAAGGCCCAAATTAAATTGGGATTTGATATTAGAGTAGCTCGTCCTCTTGACAGAAATGGCGCTTCTATGTAAGAAGAAGTACTCGCAAAAGGCAAAATTTATACAAAAAAAGCGGAGGTCACCGGGCGATTGCTCGATTATTCTTATGGCCATCCTCGTAAATCCTAGCAGTCAACAAAGTAAGCTAGGTAGTGCAACATTGTATCCTTTGTTTATCTTTGGATATAACTTTTGTTGCCCAAATCGTTACGAAACAGAGCACATCGAAGCCGGGTTTCCTTTTTGCTTTCACGGCTGCAAAGTGCTCTGACCACTGAGCTGCCAGCGGTGCTGTTAATTTCCCGTTTTATATGATTTACACTCTTTCCTTACGTGAGAAAAATATGCAAACACGAATATAAACAATCTAAATCTCCATATCGAATTAGGATAGGAAAAAGTGTAAGAAACTTTGTTCCTGGCAAGCGCCCCCTGACCACATAAGCTTTTTTGTCGTTAACAAGGAGAGGTCACGACCTCGGAAATGAAGTTCGGAAAGAGCTTTTTCAGGCTTGTTAGGTTAATAACATATTTAAAAAAAGCGTTTAGTTTTTTGCGTCCATTTAGTATTATTAAGTTATTCGTTTAATTGTAACTTGAGATAGCTCAGTGGTTGCGTCGTTGTATCGCGCTCAAAAGTACGGCGTTCAAACCACATGCGGATTTTATCTTCGAAAACAAGATATCATGTAGATAGTTCTTTTCTCGAAGGTGCCATCGGACCACTCGATTCTTGCAATTTGTAGTGGTTGAACGTATTTCAATTTAATTCTCAATTAAAAAATGTCGGTTGATGAAGGTGTTGCTAGAAGTTCCTATTACATTAAAAATAATAAAAAAATACGTTAAATAAATAAGAAACAATAAATTTTGATTTCTTTAATTTATAAAGTGAAAAAAAAGTTGTTGCGACAAATAAAAGAAAAATTCTCCGCATGAGGATTGAACCCCGTACTTTTGAGCGCGACGCAACCACTGAGCTATCTCAAGTTACAATTACACGAATAACTTAATAATAGGGGGAGGGGGGCAAGACGGGGTAGCGGGCAAGACAGGGTACCGGATCTCATCAGACGCACGAACGACCCATCGCAGCCGCTCTGACTCATAATAACGCGCCATTTTGTTGTTTATCAGTCAGCGCTGTGACCGACTTGTGAGTCCATGCGTTTTCGCCCTAGCGCCAAAAACTAGGTTTTTGTCAATTTCGTTGTGATTTTTTTGTTATACATCGCACGTGTTTTGTACGCCAACATTAGTTTTCTAGAACTGACTAAAAGTTATTCTTGTTTATGAATGATTGTACCAGCAGGTAAGAGCATGTTTGTTTCCATATTTTGATTTGTTTTTTTAAGACATATTATTTTATTGAAATGTGCATGAGAGGGCAAAATGGGGTATGGGGTACCCCATCTTGCCCCTGGAAAAAAATTAATGCCTGTTGTCATGATACCATCTGAGATTGAAGCAGAGCCTGAGCCCGGATGTTCTACTTGGATTAGCAATAACGAAATAGATCAAAGGCCAAGTACACCACCATCAGTATTTTCTGATAGCTATCATAACCTCTTCCCCGTATAAAAATGAATTAGAAGGAACAATAACAAAAAAGAAACTGCCAGAAGAAAACAAAAAAAGAACAAAAAAGAGTAAGAAAGAATATGACAACGATGAAAATAATATCCCGTGCTTTTACTGCCATGAAAAATACTTGGATTCAAATGAAGGATGGGCCGCATGCTCTCTCTGTGGGAATTGGGCACACTGTAGCTGTGCTGGGATAGATGACGACGACGACGACGCGGTATTTATTTGCGAGTTTTGCAACCAAAACTAGAATATTTCTCTCATACCCCATCTTACCCCATAGGGTACCCCGTCTTACCCGACCTACGGGGCAAGATGGGGTGTTGGACATTTTTGACAAAATTGCTCATATTTTCTTTTTCTATAAGTTTAAAGTTTCTTTAGTTCCTTATTTCCAAAGACTGTTTATGTAAGAGTACTTACAAATAAATAAATATTCAAAATACTTAAAAATGTGTGTTTTATTACACTCCAAACGTTAAGGACCCCGTCTTGCCCCCCCTTCCCCTACTAAATGGACGCAAAAAACTTTAAATGTTTCTTTTCTGAAGATTAGTTGCCTATTGCGCTTTAGTTTTTTCATATGTTGTTAACCTAAAGGTATACTACAAGCCTGCAAAAACTCATTTCGAACTTCATTTCCGAGGTCGTGACCTCTCCTTGTAAGACTCGTTCGTCAGCGCCTTGAGCTATCCAAAAGTTTAACTTTACAAACGAAAAGCCAGTTCCTTGAAGATGATCTCTTTATCGATTGGTTGTCATAAGGAAAAAGTCTTATAAGACGAAATGTAACAGAAAGTTCAACTAGTTCACTGAAAAAGCTCTTTAGATTAGTTTCTTTCTGTCACATAGAAGATAAGGTAGCCTTTGTGTTTGCTCGACATTAGGTTCTTTCGAGCTCTTTTCTGAATACTTTTGAAAGTACTATTTTAGAAATCTTATAATGAGATTTCAGAATAATTCATAGTTGTGTGACAGTTATAGTTCGGAAAAAAATACAGATACTTGTTTCGAGCTCGCATATCAGCCATTAAGGGTCGCTATTAAAAAGTCAACATTGCATTCCAATTTAAAATTGTCACTTATTATAGAGTAAAAGCATAACCAGCTCAATCCCTTGAAAAATGCCCTATTTCAAAAAATTGATAGGTTCTTAGAAATCTTGGATTTTAGCTTCGTTACTGTTCATGATTTAATAAAAGAATGTCTCAAGCGACGCAATAGAGGTTCCTACATATTAATGCATGCATAGATATACTGTATTCACGGACCAAAAGGTTACTAGATTTGACAGATTTGTCACTAGCACTCCGCGATGGAAGAATAGTGCCACCCTAGTCGTAGCTAAAATAAATAATTAAGCACTAAATTCTGTTAATTTGATAAAAAAAAACATCTAAAAACACACACTAATGGCAATATCGTTTATAGATTGTTTTTAAATAGTCCTGCATATACCTACGTAAGCAAATTCGTATGAATATAATATCACAAGATTCAGGTGCACCAACTCAACTCTAGGGAACCTTTTGTCTTTAAATGTAGTATACTAAGGCTTTAACTAAAATAAAATAAATAAACAGCATCCTTTTGGATCGTAAACCAAGCGATTTAACATAGAAATCTTGGTTAGTCTGTATCTTTATAACGTTTTTCTTCAACAAAAAACAAGTAGTACGAAAGTTGTAATCAAGTAGCCTTTTGCTAAACATTTTGCAACCTATCAAATTTGAATAAAAAAAACAGCGTCGTCCCCAGAAAATAGAAAAGGATCTTAACAATGAATTTTACAGAAGTTTATAATAAAAAAGAAGTAAATTTAATGCTATAACAAATGCGTATCGGCAAATTCTTGAAATAAATAATTATCCAACTCCTACTTTTATGTTTATACTTTTACAATTGTTACATCCAAATTAAAATAGAAATTGCAACGGCGAACAACACTGATTTAAAGTGTTATTTTGAACGACTTTTACTGTTTATCAATCACAGCAACTTGATTCATAATTTTTTACCATTTACAACGTTTTCTGTTGGTAAAACTAGTACAGCACTGGTGCAACTAGAGATGTGCCGGCAATACCGATATTTTTCAAATAACGATGTCCAGACATAAATATTACTGTGGACACATCTCTAATTACACTAATTTTACCACCAGAAAACGCGAGTTACGATTGAAAAAAAAAGCGATACCTTGTAAAAGTTAAAATAAGCTTTGCTTACCTATTCGTCTATGTAAATCATCACTTGTCGATGTGGATATAAAATAATAATCATGTCCTGGCAAGAATTCCAAACCGCCCGGTTGTGGTGTGAATGGTCGAAATGTAATTGTAAAATACATTAATTTATATGGTTTATCGCATACAGCAATAATACGTGGATTTGGATTTGTTATACGACATGTTTCATATTCATCCTTCGATACATTATAAATAATATATTTTTCCATATCATCATCACGTGTACCCGGCGCATATACTGGACATATTAAATTCACTTGATCATAATCAAATTTTAAATTATTACGATTCACATCAATTATATTATCTGTATTGTCTATACGAAATATTGGATTTGTTGAATTCCAATGGATTGTATAAAATTTGGCACTACTTGTTATAGTTGCCATTACTGTATTTATTTGTAAATTTAAAAATGTTAAAAAGATTAGGCCGTTTATCAAGATACCACAGCCAGATTGTTGACGTTGTTGTTGTTTATGTTGTTGATGTTGATGATAGTACCAATACTGTTGTTGTTGATTCCAACCCATTATCATCATTATTATCGAGATTCTTTAAAAATTGTGATAATGACGATGATGGTTGGTAGTTGGTGGTAATGGTGGTGATGTATGCTTTCTTGACAATCAATCACATGTCGATCAATTCTCTTCTATACACCTAAAATTTGTATAATGAAAACACCATTAGGTTCCTTTGTTTGTTTGTTTGTTTGTTTGATTTAACCATCAAAATATTATACAATACATGGAATATATATGGAAATTTTGTTAATTTGCCTTCAATTATCAATAATTAAAAGATAACAAAATTTTCTAATTAAAAATGTAATCGTTTTTAATTGAAAATATCGACACAAATCAATAAACTTCAATAACTAATTCATAAAATGAATGATGATCAAGGGGACAAAAAAATCAGATTAAATTATAAAGGTGATTGATAAAGACATGGCTTACCTCTCTCTATTGTTAAAATATATGATGGTTCATATAATTGGGAAAAGAATCATTACTATATAGAGAATATCTATATCTATATATACATATATATATATATGTATTATATGTATGTGTAGTATCCTATAAAATATATATACGTCTTTTATTAGTAATTATCACTTGAACGCACAATAATTTAATTGATCATTATTCAATATTAATGGAAATTAATTAATTTAAAAAAAAATTATTAGATTCGTGTTAGAAATTAAATGAAATTGATAATAATAAAATTGAACCATTTACACCACCAACATTCCATTGCCATTTTGTCACACAGCTTCACTAAAACCATTACTACTGACATCTAACGAATGTTAACATTAAATTATTATCAAATGGAAGAAAAACGATCTGGTAGGATTCTAAATTAATAATAATCAATTGAGCGATTATCGTATCTATTCAATGATAGATGTCATTTTCCCCATACTAACTCAATGACCTTGAACAGTGGCGGTTCGTCAGGAGAAACAAGGGGGCAGTGCCACACTTGTCCAATCTAGAAAAAGACATAAAGACATGCCTCCAGCTTAGTGCAATGTTTTTGTATTAAGTAATACAAATCACCGTATATAATTATCACTGCTATACAAAATTCACCCACCAAAGGGTTCCTAGATTTAGGTTGGTACCCTTGAATATAGTGATATTTTTAAGAATTTCATTCATTGTGTCCATAGCATCGCTTACTTTCTTGGGATTAAGTACTGTGTTTAACGAGACATCTGTCAAATCTAGTGATCCTTTGCTCGATGAATTCACTTTAGTATGTCAGACTGGGTGAAAAGGCGTGTCTGTCGCTGTGGCTCCTAACCAATCAGACTCGGTGCCGCAGCCAATCAAATTCAAAACAACTTGACTTAAGGTAGTTTGAGATGTAAAGGAAATCATTTCTTTTTGACCCAATTAATTCAGCAGATCACAGTCGCGATAGAGGAGTGCATCAAAGAATGGAAAATGAATGCACTTTTCCCATTAGGAAATTAAGTTTCTACGAGATATAAAAGACAATACGCTGACCGATTATTTACATTGTTTCTCAGAAGTTTCACTCAAAAGTCGCTGAAAATAAATTTCAGGATGACTTGTCTAGAGAACGAATGAGAATATCGTTTTTCTATTCCGACATATCATAATGTGGAAATATTTTAATAATTATACTATATTCATCGACCAAAGGGTTACTAGATTTCAGTTGGTACCGCTGAATATAGTGATATTTCTTGGGATTTATTTGTTTGTGTCCATATCTCTGCTAGTAGTTCTGAGTTACGTTCTTTGTTTAACCAGATATCTGTCAAATCTAGTAACTTTTTGGTCGGCGAATTTAGTATACCTTTCAACAATGACATAGAAAAAAAATATGTAGCTACCATTGCCTTTCAATAATAAAGGCCGGTCTAAGGCTTCCTTGCACTTCAGGCAAGCTTATCTTCGGCGCTACTCTCGGGAAAAATAATGAAAAAACCCACCAATGTGAAGAATGTTCTTCTGCGTCTTTTATTTTCAGTTAATAATAGTTCTGAATATTCTCAAAAAAGTCATGTATCCTGCCGCAGGCGTCGCTTACAGTAAGACGCTAAACAATTTAAAAATTTTTTTGTATACCAAATTTGCTGGTTGAACGTGAAATTTCAAGTGTCAAATGTACAACTGCACGCTCCAAAAGTCCCTATGCGTTTGTTTACAAATTTTTTTTGTAACTTAAAAATTTGTTATTATTACGATATTTTTGTGCGTTAGGCCTCTTTTGAGAACTTTTGTGACTTTTAAAATAATTTTTGTATTGAATCACCATGTATATATTTTATACATATTTCAAGCGCCACACACCACATACTTGGGGATTTTTGGAGCGTGCTGTTACACATTTGACATTTAAAAATTCACGTTCAATCAGTAAATTTACTTTAAGAAGAATATTATTTAATAAATAACAAAAAGGACGCGTGGACTTCTTGTTTACCCTGGCTTCACTTGTAAAGCACTGGAGAGATAGGAGTCTATAGTCGACTCATGGACCAAAGGATTACTAGATGTGACAGACTTGTCATAAAACAAAGTATATACGTAATCTCAGGATAATAGGAAAGACCTAGTAAATTCATCGACCAAAGAGTTTCTAGATTTAAGTTGGTACACTTAAAATTAATGCTACTTTTAGGGATCTATTTGTTTGTGTCCAAATCCCCGCTTACAATCTTGCGACTTTATCTGTCACATCTAGGTCCTCTATAGTAGGTGAATTAAGTATACATATGTAAAAAAAGAAATCACCATAAATATTACTAGATTCAGGTATACCAACTGAAATCTAGAAATGACGTATAGGTATTTTATTTCAAGGTCATTGAAATAAACAATGAACATAACCTCATTTTTATCAGAGATCGCACATTGTGTGTTTTCAAAGAATAATCCCATAAAATCATGGAAGATTTAAATAATAAACTAAATTCCAGTAATAATATCACACGAACTCAAATAATTTCACGTTTAGTACAGAATATCCAAGATAAATACGACAAAAATCCGGATTTGTGGGAGATTAAATTTCTACGTGAACAGTGCCTTAATACAAATCCAGCAATAAACGAATTGATTTACAATGGATTTCTACAGTTAATTCGAACGGGTGTGATCGATATTGGACCGATTTTGTCCGACTTTATCACATTAATAACGACCACACCGTACGTTGAGTTTATCGTGTTTCTCTCCGATGATAATCATTGAATTTCATTCTAGCTTCCCTTCGAATTTCGTCTATTTCATCAATCAGTTATTAATAATTGATATGAAACAACAATTATCGGCTCAATGTGGTTATAAATCGAGTTTTAATCTGTGTCTGCCACAGCATCCGTTCGTCACGATTCTTAACGAAAACTCCGATTATTGGTTGAAGATTTATAATGAAATCGTTTTGAGTTATCAGCTTGAAGATCGCGAATTGTTGGATCATTTGAACGAATTGTATAAACCTTTATTTTTTTATATAATCTGTGATCCGATTAGAAATAATCAAAATTTGATATTTAAGCAACAATTATGGTCGTTTATGCTCAACAATCCGACATTACAACAGAGTAAAGCCCTTGGAGAGATCTTGAATTGGTTGCAATTAAATTCGCTTAATTCGATCGAAATATCGAGTCGATTATTGATGGAAATGTCGACGATAATCGATAAACAACAGAGCTTCGATCCGAATTTATTGATACTGCTGGAAATCTCCTGTTTACATAATCTGATTGTAAACAGTTACGATCCGAGAATGTTGATATCACAAATCGTAAAATTACTAGACAATTGTGATTTGGTAGCGATTATCGATGCAGCTTTAATGATGATCACCAAAACGATTCCGATCTGTTCGAGTGTCTATCTACCCGAATTATTGAGATTAAGTAAAATTCTACTCGAAGCATCGCCCAATCCGATCGTCCGACAAATGGTGAAATCATCACTATTACAATGGTTATCCAATTCGTCGCTTCTAGTGAACGATTCGATCAAAATCGTTCGACAATTATTGGAGATTATCGATAATCCTACAAAATCAACGGGTAATCATCGGAAATTGTTGCAGTTTTGGCGAAGGCATCGCAATAGTATAAAAATCTTAAACGATGATGTTTATTTATCGTTGAAATTGTGTCTGATTGTGAATAATTGGCGCAATAATCAGGATCTAATCGATTGGTTGTCGATAATCAACGATTTACCCAAATATTTCACATTCAAATTGATTCATCTATTTTATGGATTATTTCTAAGTGGATTTGACGATGAAACGATCAATTTGAGAATTTTCGATATTCTCGTGGGATTTAGTGGTGATTTTAAACGAATCAATCAGGACTTATTAGCGATTGTTTTGTTTAAATTAACGAATTCGTACAATTCTGAGTTGCATTTGAAATTATTGAAACAATTACCACAACTTGCGAATTTCAAAGATAATTACACGAAGATTTTAAACACAATTCTAGCATTAACGAAAACCACAAATCCAAATCTACTCAATTTCAGTATTGATTTGTTGTTCGATTTGTGGCGAATCGATAAATCAACTTATCCACATTTAGAGAATTTGTTGATTAATGTGCGAACGAATAGTACGGAATTTTTGATAATTAAAGCACGGATTCTACGCGATCTATGCGAATTGAATCCGGAATTGTACGGTAAAGATATGGTGGCGCATCTATCGAAAATCCTCAACGATTCTAGTACGAATGAGATTGTCTGTTCGATTGCTTTGGACGGTATCCGGCAATTATGTAAAATCGAGATTATCGACGCTATTACAACTTGGTCGAATCTACAACCGATCTTTGTTAACGATCAACGCAAATTGGTGATTAAAAGTTTATGTGATCTAATCACTGAATGTCCACAATTATCGTATATCGAAGCCTATCAACAATTCCTAGATGATTTATTGACGGTTTTGTGGGATTATTTGGTGAAATATCCGGAGATTGATGTGTGGACGTACGCTTTGGATGCCATGTTAACTTTCAATATCGATCAGATCGTTGGACAGATGCCGGATATTTATCGTAATGATGATGATGATCATCATTGGATTAATTTCATGAAACAATCCCCCGAATCACTATTACGAATTATCGGTGATTTCTTTATAAAATTATTACGTATCGAAATCGGTAATTATCTCAAATATGTTTATCAGATTAAAGGTGTACGTGAACCGATTGATTATTCGTATTTACCGACGAATAGTTTGGTACGTACAATCGGTTGGTTTCTTAAATTGAAAGCCGGCAAATTCAAACAGATCACACCTAATGAACGTTTAATTATCGTCGAATTGTTGCGTGTCTTCAGTCAGGAGTACAGTAAACCGTTACCGCCGTTGGATTGGTGTTTTCTACAAGAATTCGTACACGATACCGATTTGAAAGATTATTGTTTGATTATAGCAACGCATCAGGTGATGTTGTCGGGAACAGCCAGGCGATTGGTGGAGAACTATATTATTGCATTAACTGAAAATTACACAAATGTAAGTAAGATACAACTTCTTTTAGGAACCTTGAAAGGATCATGATTTTTATGCCGTGTTCTTTTGATATTTGCTCTGCTCGAACAAGTGCATTTGGGAGTTGATGAAATCTCAGTTTTACACAATTTTTTAAATGTCTTATTATTCTGCTTCATTCTCTAAGCGTTTCGATTTGAACATTAGTTCCTTATTTAACATTTCTTTTGATAAGCCTTGGGAGAGTTTCTTCACTCACAGACCACACCCTTTGTTGTCGATTTCTTCCATTGGACATTCCTGAGCCGCCGTTGTTCGATAATATTACTTCTTTGCCTGACTACCCATTGGAATTAGTTTCGGTCCCTAACAAGCGCTTCTTCTGTATTCGTTTTCGATTTATTACAATTTTTCATTCGCTGGTCTTCAATTGCAGTTTCTGTTCAATGTAATTTGTGTCACAAAAATTCTTCTTTTTCTGATTATAATGATCATGTTTTTTTTTTGATTCGGTAGATGTGTCATCGCCTTCGTCCATTTTGAGGGATGGATGTTTCCTTCCAGCTTTGTACAATTGTGTCTTAATTTCTGGAATATTTTTTAATTATGTCTCTTTTGCTGTAGATCTCGCCTCAGAGGCTTGTTTCTACTTTAAATCTGGTTTTAATAAACTATAAAAAAGGAGAGTTTCTTCACTCACAGCCCACTCCTTTTTCTTCTGTTGTCTATTTCTTCTATTCGATCTTCTTGAGCCTCTTATCTTTGATAAGATTACTTCTTTGTCTAATTTAAATCTGGTTTTGATAAGCTATAAAACAGGAGAGTTTCTTCACTCACAGCACACTCCTTTTTCTTCTGTTGTCGATTTCTTTCATTCGATCTTCCTGAGCCTCTTATATTCGCTAAAATTACTTTGCCTGACAAAAGCTTCTTCTGTATTCGCTTTTGATTTCTTGCAACAATCTTTCATTTGCTGGTCTTTAATTGGAGTTTCTGCTCAAAGTAATTTGTGTCACAAAAACGATCAAGTTTCTTTTTGGATTTGCTCGATGTGTAATCGCCTTCTTACATTCTAATAGAGGGATCAGTTTCCTTCCAGTTTTGTACAATTGCGTCTTAATTTCTGGAATATTTTTTCATCGTGTCCAATTTGCTACAAATCTCGCCTCAGAGGCTTGTTGCTACTTTAAATCTGGTTTTGATAAGCTATAAAACAGGAGTTTCTTCACTCACATCACACTCCTTTTTCTTCTGTTGTCGATCTTCATGAGCCTCTTATCTTCGCTAAAATTACTTCTTTGCCTGACTGCCTATTGGAATTAATTTCGGCCTGTAATAAGAGCTTCTTATCTTTTTCTGATTATAATAAAGATCGTGTTTTTTTTTTGATTCGGTAGATATGTAATCCACTTCGTCCAATTTTGTACAGTTGCGTCGTAATTTCTGGAATATTTTTTCATTGCGTCTCTTTTGCTGTAGATCTCGCCTCAGAGGTTTGTTTCTACTTTAAATCTGGTTTAAATAAACTATAAAAAAGGAGAGTCTCTTCACTCACAGCCCACTCCTTTTTCTTCTGTTGTCTATTTCTTCTATTCGATCTTCCTGGGCCTCTTATCTTCGATAAAATCGCTTCTTTGCCTACTTTAAATCTGGTTTTGCTAATCTATAAAACAGGAGAGTTTCTTCACTCACAGCACACTCCTTTTTCTTCTGTTGTCGATTTCTTTCATTCGATCTTTCTGAGCCTCTTATATTCGCTAAAATTACTTTGCCTGACTGCCTGACAAAAGCTTCTTCTATATTCGCTTTTGATTTCTTGAAACAATCTTTCATTCGCTTTGATTGGAGTTTCTGCTCAAAGTAATTTGTGTCACAAAAACATCTTTTTTTTTGATTATAATAAAGATCAAGTTTCTTTTTGGATGTGTAATCACCTTCGTACATTCTAATAGAGGGATCAGTTGCCTTCCAGTTTTGTACAATTGCGTCGTAATTTCTGGAATATTTTTAAATTGTGTTTCTTTTACTGTAGACCTCGCCTCAAAGGCTTGTTTCTACTTTAAATCTGGTTTTCATAAGCTATAAAACAGGAGAGTTTCTTCACTCACAGCACACTCCTTTTTCTTCTGTTGTCGATTTCTTCCATTCGATCTTCATGAGCCTCTTATCTTCGCTAAAATTACTTCTTTGCCTGACTGCCTATTGGAATTAATTTCGGCTTGTAACAAGCGCTTCTTCTGTATTCGCTTTTGATTTCTTACAACAATTTTTCATTCGCTGGTCTTTAAATGCAGTTTCTGCTCAAAGTAATTTGTGTCACAAAAACTTATCTTTTTCTGATTATAATAAAGATCGTTTTTTTTTTATTCGGTAGATATATGATCCACTTCGTCCAATTTTGTACAATTGCGTCGTAATTTCTGGAATATTTTTCCATTGAGCCTCTTTTGCTACAGATCTCACATCAGAGGCTTGTTTCTACTTTAAATCTGGTTTTGATAAGCTATAAAACAGGAGAGTTTCTTCACTCACAGCACACTCCTTTTTCTTCTGTTGTCGATTTCTTCCATTCGATCTTCCTGAGCCTCTTATCTTCGATAAGATTACTTCTTTGCCTTCTTTAAATTTGTTTTTGATAAGCTGTAAAACAGGTGAGCTTCTTCGCTCACAGCACGCTTCGTTCTTGTTCATTGGTCACCTGTTTGGGCCTCTGCAACTCCGTCTCTTTTTTGAGTTCCTACTACAACCTATAATTTTTTCCTTGCTTTAACTGAAAATTACATAAATGACAATATTTTACACTTTTCGCTCGATACTGTGTGTCACAAAAATCTGTCTTTATCTATCTATGTTCTGGTCTTTGGATCTGTTCTGTGTCCGAAGAAATAAATAAATTTATATACAATTTTGCACGCGTATGCCTTAAGTTCTTACTCGTCTTTTCTCGTCCCTGCTTTAACTATGTCTTTGATAAGCCACAGAAAATCTCTTCCCTGGCTTCTGACTTCTTTTTCAAGTTAAAATGACTCACGAATTACTTTTCAAAATAGCTTTTGTTCTATATTCATTTAAATTCTTACAATTCCAGGATAGCGATGTTCTACCGATTTACCACAACCTGAAACACATAGCGAATAGTATCCAACCGATCATATTAAAGCCATTTCTACAAATCAGCCTTTTATCGATAATTGAATCGTTTAAAAACAACCAAAATCAAGTATTAATCGAAATTATCGATTGTCTAAAAGACACTTTAGACAATAAAAATATCCAAGATACAAATAAAATTGTAATTGCTGAAACTATAATCGTGTTAATCGAGGGACTTGCTGTCGATTCCCATGTAAGTATGCCGTAAAATTTCGCTAAACCCACTAAAAGTGTTTTTTGTATAGCTGTTTGAATTATTGCTAAAATGCATTATCAAATTCCCACAAAAACAATTGGATTTGTTGATATCGTCGAAAACGGTGCGTCAATTGAATGCAGATTGGTTGAAGAAATCGATAAAAATCCGTTGCGAATTGGCTATAAATACACAAACATCACCATTAAACCATTTAAATGAAATAATTGAAATCGCCTACGCTTTTACAAATCTTACTGAATTCATCTACAATGAATTGGTGAAAGTTTTCAAAAAACACCGCAACAATACCGAATCAGCTCTATGGTATTTGGACTTTTTAGGACAAATACAGGCGTTAGTAGCCGATAAAAGTGATGAAAAACAAATCATCTATCAATGTAATATTTTGATACTATCAACAATTGTATTCAGCGGACATTTTATGTTTGTGGATGATCTGACAAATGTAGCAGAATTATTGGATGTTTTCCCACAGGCGATTGTGGCACTTTTAGATGTGAATCATTGGAGTATCTGTACAACAATGGTGAGATTTCTGCTATATACACATTTACTCCGAATTATAATAAATTAAAATAATTTACAGGCTTTGGAATGGTTACATTTCATGTATAAAAACGATAATTTCACCGATCAATATAAAGAAATCTTTAAACAATCTTTACAGGCCCTACGACACGATCATGAATTTACAAAAAATATGAATTGGATGAAATTTATAAATATCGAATTCTCATAAGTCATACTGATGTCTCATTATCTGATAGTGTTGTTGGTACTGTTAATGAAGTTGGTCGTGAATCAATCCGTTCAGATACACTCAAGATCTCATCATCTGTTGATGGTGGTTGTGATGTTTGTATATCCATTGCTGTCGTATAATTCGGTGGTAATGGGTGTAATTTCGATGGGTCCAACAGATTACTGCGATTCTTCTCTTGATTGTTGATTTGTTTCTTTTGTGGTGTACGATTTGGGGACGATTTCCTACTGTTATAACTCTTCAATAATTTCGCTCTATCGGAACAAATTTGAAAGATTAAATAAATTTAGGGTGTTTATATATTTACGCATCGATCAGTTTCATTAATAGTCGATTGTATTGTTGGTATTCTTCATCACCGAATGGATTCGGATCGTGTCTTGCGTGCTCGTAGAGATCGCAAAATTGATGGATTAAACGTTGCCCGCTACCATTCAATGGTGCTGCTAGTGTCGTTAATAGATACGCACGCAAATTCTCATTTGGATGGCGTACCAAACAACTGTCCTGTTTCGTTATCTCCTTCTCCAACACCTTGACATCATCGACGGCTTTCAAACGGTAATAATGTGCAGGTATTTGCTGACCCGGATAGACGATATATCGTGGATCCTTCTTGGTGATCAGTTGTGGTTCGCATACGATGCGTGGGATCAGATCGATGCGACGCTCAATCTCGCGTTTCAATGCCTAGAAATCATCAGATTACAATAATTTTACGTTTGAAAAATTTTAATCACCTTTGACCCAGCGTGTCCGATCGGTATGTGCGGACCACGACGGGAGCGTAATGCAAAACGCATAATTTGCCGTTTGGCAAAGATGAACAATAGAATAAATGTTAAAACGCCCAGACCGATTATAATAACAACCGTAACACCGGACAGTTCTTCAGACATATTTTTGGGTTTTGTTAGTTTTTCGAGACGCGACCGCATTGGAATTAACCACTTAATGCAATTTTTCAATTGAAAATCACTTATTCATTGCAAGATTTCAACAATTTTAAACAATTAATCAATAATTTAAAAAAATATAACCTCTTTGTTTGATAACAATTGTGACAACGAGTGTCACCACAATGACACACAAAAAACCCTAGACATTTTTTTTCTAAATTCGCTAAAACTTGTAAATTATAAATAAATTTGATGAATTGTTTATAATTAATCCCAAATTATTATATTTTGCAATTTTTAACATAATAATTGTAGCGATTAGAATAGAATTAAATGACAATTGTTTGGAGCTACAACTAGACGTTTCGTAATGTCAATAATTAAGGTTATGTGATTTTTTAGGTATAAAGATGATATTCCTAACGATTTTCGTATTGTTTTCGTTGAATTTGAGCGACTTAATTCACGCTCAATCGAGTTTGGAGGACGAAACCACCGGTTCTGGCCATTATACCATCGAAGGTCGTGTGTTCCCATTGTCGGACCATCAAAACCACCAACCGAATTGGCAAACGCATACACGTATCCATGTGAACGGCGGCGAATACATTGGTTTTGTACGTAAAGATGGTTCCTTCATCGTCCACAACATACCGTCCGGTTCGTATATCGTTGAAGTCTTAAATTCCGAATACACCTTCGAACCGGTACGTGTTGAGATCAATTCGAAGGGGAAATATCGCGCCCGCAAAGTCAACCACATACAAACATCGTTGATACTACAAGTGCCATACCCGTTACGATTGAAGGCTTTAATGAAGACGAGATATTTCCAAATTCGAGAACAGTGGCGTTTAACCGATTTCATCTTCAATCCAATGGTATTGATGATGGTACTGCCATTGGTACTAATTATGATACTACCGAAATTGATGAACGATCCCGAAACCAAAAAGGAAATGGAACAGATACAGAATTTGACGAAATTCGATTTGCCAGAAGTTGGTGATATGGTATCGAACTTTTTGGCTGGTGGTAATCCACAGGGTAATGGTGGTAATGGGAATAGTGCGAGTTGTTCGAATACGCAGAAGAAATCTAATCCGAAAGCAAAGAAGCGCCAGTAAATCGTTTTTTATTTGTATTTACCATAAATAGAATAATAAAATTATTGTTTAGTTGAAATATATCGATTTTTTAATTATATAGTGGTCAGGTGTGGGGCTACATTTAGACGTTATTCATGATGTGCGAACCAGTGGCGTTCGAGTCTGGTCATTAATAATATTTTTTGCTCATAACTATAGCTTACTGCTGCAAAAATTTTAAGCTTTACCGAATAATTAGTAAATTGATTCTATTATATTTAAATCCAAGACTTATTATTTTGAGTTGGCACTACAAAAATTTAGTACTTTTTTAATATTGTGGTGGTGATACTGCACCTTTTACAAAAATATGGTTATTTCTAGTTGCCGCTCATAGATGGCGTTCTTTTTTTATTTTTTGCCAAAGATGTACAATATCTTTGATTTTTGCATTTCCCAGACAAATGGCTGAAAATATTAACTTGTCGTCTCACAGTCGCCAACTATTTTCAGATTTCTTTCACCTGTTTATTTACTAATAACTTAATAATCAAAAAATCTATTGTAAATCTATGGAAATATAGCAACAATGCTACGCCACTGGAAAAACACCGTATAAAGATGGCCGTTTTAACAAATCATCACGTAGTTGGCCTTTGATTTTAGGTGAGCTGTTCAAGGTGAATTAATTCAAAAAGTGCAGGTAATGCCGCCGTTCTAAATAATTAATTTAATAGATCAGTTAAAATAATAAAATAAAATAATTTCTAGATTATACTAGACGCAACCGTATCAATATGGGTCTATCCGGGATTCTCCGCTTTTTAGCGTATAGGACCATTGAAATCCTGGTGGTAATAATGTTGATCATCCACATACCGCATATACCACCGGACGCAAAAATCTCAACACCTTACAAGTATGCTTTTTATTCCACAATTTAAACAAATGAATAAATTGAAAATTGTTAATAGTGTGCCTGCGCCACGACCATATGAAGGCGCTTTGAGCCTAAACAACAAATTGGACGACGTAGAATTTTGGCATAAAGGTGATCTGGTAGGACCGGAAGCTTTTGCCGTCTACAATGATCAATTGTACACACCCATCCATGGTGGTGATGTTGTGAAATTGGTGGGCAATCATATAACACCGGTGGTGAAATTCGGGAAACCGTGCAAAGGTCTGCATCAGGAGGAGATCTGTGGACGACCGTTGGGAATGGATTTCGATCCAAGCGGTATATTGTACGTATGTGATGCATATTATGGTGTCTATAAAGTTGATGTTGCCACTGGTAAAAAAGTGCAATTAATATCGATGAATCAAGAAATTGATGGGACTAAACCGAAACTACCCAACTCTATCACTATTGCAAAGAATGGTGATTTCTATTGGACCGATTCCAGTACCGAATTCAGCCTCAATGATGGTATTTTTGATTTGTTGGCAGACGGTAGTGGAAGGTAGGTATATTTTTTATTACCTATTCTAATTTATTTAAATAATTGAAGGTCATTGAATTTATCAACATAATTTTAAAATAAATATTAATTTTCCAGATTAATCCATTATAATGCTAAAACAAAGAAAAACACCGTTCTAATGAAAGATATTCATTTTGCCAACGGTGTTATCTTATCAGATAATGAAGAATTCGTATTAGTGGCTGAATCAGCTCGTTCACGTATTCTTCGTTATTATTTGAATGGTCCAAAGAAAGGTACCCATGATGTATTCATTGATGGTCTACCAGGTACACCGGATAATATAAAATCAGATGGTAAAGGCGGATTTTTAGTTCCGTTATGTGTTTGTATGGATAAGGACCATCCGTTATTGCCTCAAGTATTAGGACCGTTTCCATCGATTCGTCGTTTGATTGTGCGATCATTAAATTTGATTGAATTAGCTTTTAAAGCTATTTACCGCATATGGCCGAATGAATTCTCTGAACATGTCATACATAAAATTGGGCATTTTTCAACAGTGGATTTGTTTCTGTCACTTAAGCGTACAACGATTTTACATGTTTCAAAAAGTGGAGAGATTCTTGATAGTTTACATACGGAAAAAACAAAATTAACTGGTGTCAGTGAGGTGCAGATCTATAAAGATACTCTGTACATGGGCACGCCATTTCACGACTATATTGCACGGATACCGTTAAAGAAAGTTGGATGGGAGCATTTGGCACAACAAGCTAAACCATCAACTCCTAAGCCGACCACAACCACTCCTAAACCGACCACGACGACTCCTAAGCCTACAACAACGACTCCTAAGCCTACAACAACGACTCCTAAGCCTACAACAACAACTCCTAAGCCTACAACAACAACTCCTAAGCCAACCACAACAACTCCTAAACCGACCACAACAACTCCTAAACCGACCACAACAACTCCTAAGCCTACAACAACAACTCCTAAGCCTACAACAACAACTCCTAAGCCAACCACAACGACTCCTAAGCCTACAACAACGACTCCTAAGCCAACCACAACGACTCCTAAGCCAACCACAACTACTGCTAAGCCAACCACAACTACTCCTAAGCCGTCCACAACGACGCCAAAGCCAGTAACAACAACCCAAGAGCCTGTGACAGCAAGAGCCACATCTCCTCCACCTAAGCCTACCTCACCACCGCCGCCCAAACCTACAACTCCACAACCACCATCTAAGCCTGAAACTGCACTGCCAAAGACTGTCCCAGTTACTGAGCCAACAAAGAAAACCAATTAAATAGCTGTGATTTAGAGTTAAGATCCGTCTCGAATAAGTAAACCTTATCCGTAATCTCAGCTCTTGATAAAGTAAATTCATCACGGAACCAAAAGCAATGTAAGCGTCAATAAATGTAGAACTACAAACATTTGATATTCCTACAAATAGCATTCCTAGTAAATATTCCATTTTTTATAAGCATTTATGTTTTTGTTATAATTTCCTTTTTTTTGTAATAATAAAATAATTGTTATATGATTAAAGCAGCTGTTTCTACAATAAAACATGTTTATACATAAAAAAAAACCTTTTATTTTTAGAAAATCACACTAAAACTACTACCAATCATCTTGTTTCAGTCTATACGTCCAATTATTACTTTGGATAATTTCAATGCCGGGCCCATAATATGGTAGAATATAAGCGGACCCATCTGAGGGTCCAACAATTTGTGTAGCAATTAAAATGATATCAACTAATTGTCCTAAAAACATGAAACCTAATGTGCAAAATTTCAATAAACCTATCGCCGGATATCCTAAATAGAAACGATCGATACCAAACATGCCCAGAAAGATCGATAACAGTAGAGCTGTTTCAAACGAATAACCGTTACTAGAACAACAAGATTGTGGCAATTTTTTCTTGTTCTAGAATCGTTTCGAATACTTACGTCCATTTGCATGGCACTTCTTTGGTGAATGTGCGATTCTTGGTTTCGGTACAAACAAGCCCGTCGACGGCTATACAACGAACTACAAACAAATAAGAATCATTAATACTGTCGCAGAAGCGGTTTAAATAACAAACTTTTTGCTCTATTGTCTTTTGTACAACCGTAGATTTGTTGGGTTTTCGGATCGATTAGATCGTAACTTGGATCCGGACAAATATATTGTCCTAAACGTAACGTACTACAATCAATTGCTATTGCTAATGTTTTCTGTTCAACTAATACCAAATTTATTAGGTTTATAAATACTAATATGGTGATTTTAAACATTTTTTTCACATTTTACAAAGTTTTGTTTGTAAATTCACGGATTTGAGGTTAGGTTTTTGACAGAACGCGTTTGACAGACAGTACACAATTGACACGAGGACTGCGTTCAGAAATCAAGTCGTTTCGCGTTCCACACAAGTGTAAAAAAATAATAAAATAATCAAAGTAAATGACTGCAAATTATCAATTTATATTTGTAGAAGAGACTATATTTCCCGTTTTGTGCTCTTCAGGTTTGAAGCGAATCATTGATTCTGTTTCAAGGTTTCTTATAGTATATTCACGAAACAAAGAGTTGCTAAATTTCGGTTGGTATGCTTGAATCTGTTGATATTTGTAGTGATTTCTTTGTTTAGGTATGTATTTTTTCTATTAAACATGCAAAAGTTACGAACTTTTCAAACATTAAGTTGCATATAACCTATCATCTGTAATTTGAAATTTTGTACTTAATTTTTGGACAGAGTATAGAAGTCATTTCTTTCAGATGTTCTGCTCAAGGAAAACTGGATTTCCTTCAAATTATTTGCGTATTAGAGGAACAAGGATGAGATAAGCATTTTGGCGACCTGCTAACTAAATCAAATCAATTGTTTTTTTTAAATATTAGCACTATCTATGACCAATTTCCAAGAGTGGGGGAAATAAACTTTCTCTCTCTCTCTCGTTCTCTCTCTCTTTCTCTCTCATCTTAACGATCCTCCCGTTAGTCTCCCTTCTCTTCCTCATTTACATGGTCCTACATAGACCACGCCTTCAGATAGTCGATTTTCACGAAACGATCTCTAAATAACTTGTAATTTACGTGCAAATTGTTAATTCATTAAAAATGAACAATTACGTGACAATCATACTTACACCAATCAAGTAACTGTGAATTAATTAATTTGTTTATTTTTAGACGTGCTGCAAATTAACATTTAATCCACCAGAATTGATATAGTGCAAGTAATTATATTTGCATAACAAATTAGTCGATAAATCGTTGGAGAATTTCCACTATTATTCCGCATCATTTAGTAAATAAATGCTTAATTAATGGCTTCATAGTTTAATCCCGTTAAATATTGATATATCCATAAAATAGATTGTTTATTTTTAGTGCAAATACAGCTTAAATTACGTTTTTATTCATTAACAACAATTTAAATTTGATTGTTTTTTCACAGTAAAATCGGCAGTATTGCCAATGATAGTACAAAAATTACTAGATTAACTGGGTATTTTCGCAATACCATTGACACAAATGCTAAATATAAAGCCATCATTTGTTTAACAAATGAGCGATTATCCTATTTTAGGACAACTTGTTGCGTAAAGTGTTATGTCCCACATCATTTGAAAATAAATGGCAAATTAATTAATCTAATCAATATTAAGCTTAAATAAATATTTTTATCATCAAGGTAACAATATTTACTTTATCCAATAATAATTTCTTAATTAATTAGTAAAAGCTTGATAACTATTATTTAATGCGATACGGTCCTGTGTTGGTCGAGTACATGCGTACTTAAACTAGAAAAAAAAACAACACCTGATGGCTACGATGTGGGTACGAGTACACCGCACTTGAATCTGATTGGTTGCCACGCATACATCTCTGTCCCACAACAATCGGCACCAATCATATCATCTTGTTCTAATTTAGATTTTGTTTTATTAATTTTTGGAAAAACTGACAGTCGTTGTGTATGGTCGTAGTAGTGTTGTAGTGTTATTTTATAATTATATTAAACACAAATAATTAAGAATAATGATTTCAACCTAATTTGATTCAATTGACGTTCACCGAAATCAATAGAAATTGTGGTCATTGTAATGGTAATAAAAATCAAAGGTTAGATTTGTTGTGGGAAAGTGCTAACAAAAAATGTTGTAAATGCGATGGCTGAAGACTGTCCAGTTGTTCATTTTTCTAAAGACCCATCATTGGTACAAATCGGTGATTTAAAGTACCAACAACCACACCAACAACAACAGCAACAAGGGGACGTATCACCTGATAAGTTTATTACGGAAACAGGATCGAATTTTACGACATTTTACGTGATCTGTATTGCCTTATCAATCATCACATATTTAACAGATTTGATTCTATCATGTATATTATTGTATTATTATTCGGTTAATGGTTATGGTGTTTATTTTGCATTAACATTAACATTCATTGTAGTGCCTGCTCTGTGTATGACCGCCGTTAGTTTGAGATGGTGAGTTATTTGTAAAATGATCCTTAATTGGATCTAGAATGTTGGTATATAAAATTACAACTTTCATTTGTTTCGTGTTGTGCAATCTTTGCATGGCATGCCTGATTTGTAATCCGTCGTTAATTTTTTACAAATTGGACAAAAATCGTAAAAAAAAAACGCAATTCTTGAGGTTGTTGATGAGGTCAATTGTGTTATAAAACGACATACGTCGTGGCTTATAAATTGCTAGCCTTGTAGAATTACCATTAACGTAAACGATTGGATAAAAATTGATGGTTTTCCCCGATTCGTCTTCTTTACATAATGACCTTGTTATGGAAAATTTCTATTTTAAGTCAATTAAAACAATAACATAATCATGGTTATTTTTAGAATACGTTAATGTTTCCCACAAGTTATGCTCGATTGGTCTCCAATTATTATTATTGTCATCCGGGTTCTACGTTCTAGATTAACATTTTTTGTTATCTTCTCAAGTAGATTTGGCACTTGAGCCGCTTAAAAAACTTCAAGTGGTTTAATTTTGGTTTAAAGTGTAGGTTGTATTTTTTTTTTCGATTGTTTATGATTGAAACCAAAATACTTTCAGCCTGCATTTATAAATTCTAACACCTCACAATATTTGCGAATATAATTTAAGATATGTTGATGTAACATTTCAAAAATACGCACATGTTAAGGCGCGTCTACATTATGACGTATCCGCGTATTGGTTTATTAAATACGTAAATGAGTATTGTCAGTATTGTAAACAAAAATTACCCATCGTTACAGGTGTTTCTGATTTTGTTTTATTATTCAAACCAACAAAACAATTGAAATATCCTAGCAACGACATAGTTATAAGATACGCGCTAATTTATTTGATTTTGATTGGCTAATATGACTGACAGGTTGGATCAAGCTCCGCCCTAGCTCGTGTAGACGACTGTGTATTTTTCACAATTTAAATATGTTGATTTCAAATAATTAAAATTTCAAAAATACGCACGTGTTAAGGTGCGTCTACATTATGACGTATCCGTGTTTATTCAATTAAATACGTAATTGAGTATTGTCAATTTTATAAATATAAATTCCCTAACTTTTCTGCTATGTTTCCAATAATGTTGCCGATTTTGTTGTATTATAGCAACTGAATATTTAAAAAATATGCCCCAATTTATTTGATTTCTATTGGCTGATGTTACTGACAGGTTGGCCAAGCTCTAGGCAATGGTGCATTTTCGCCAAGTATTTCGATACAAGTTTTTAGCACCTCTTTGAAATTGGACCGCAACCATGCGATGCCTTTTGGAAGGCCAACTTTTTAGAGACAGGGACGGACAGTCCATAAGGCTTTTTATAGAAACATTAGTCGCTGTTGTCTAGAGCCCAGGTCCCTCTCTACCATTGCCAGTCCATCCCTGGCTGTAGGAAAATTTTAGGGCAGATGCACAAACAATTAAAACTAAAATCACACTGAAACGATTTGATCTTTGTATATTACTTTTCAGAGCCTACAGCACCTTAGAAACTGTTTATTAAGGTGTAGAAATGATGTCTAATGGTGGGTTCTTAAAACACGGGTTCCATATAACACGATTTTTAAGCAAATATTATTGATAGAACAGAAAGACTTCTTTATAAATCATAAATTCACTTGACTGTTTTTCCAATATTTTACTTCCTTTTCCGGGGAAACACGTATTGAGTAGAAATTTTGTAGGGCATCAAGTCAATTTTAAAACGATTCGAAATTGTTTTCGTCTCTTTTTCTGGTAGAATATTTTTTTTAAAAGCGGCTCCTTTTAATTGATAAAGTTCTTGCTTCTTTGATGAGGAATTTTTACCTATTTTTGCCAGATTTCATATTTTGTGTAACTTTTGAACAATTTTTTCCTTCCAGATTTTGCCAATAGATCGATATTTTCGATTTTCTGAGCTTATTCTAATTCAGGTGATATTCTTCCTATAACACGGTTTTTATTATAGCCCCTGTAGCATGTCATCATTATTGCTAAAATAACAGGGTATACAGAAGATGGATATATTCAGTTTTATTTAGCACACCCCCAGGGCCAGCACAAACTATTCTATCTTCCATGCAAACCTTTGGTACTTCCAAACGATTTTCTAGTTGGCCGCCTCAGCCATATTCTGGACTTGCAGAATCTTCCACAGATTGTTAAATTAAAATAAATGTTGAGTCGAGATTCAGGAAATAGCGATAAATTTGCGGTTGCACATTAGATTTGTGATATCCAACAGAACAAACCACATCCGTTCGTTTTTTTTTGCTTCCTTTTTTTAATATTGGATGTAAAATTAATAATATTTTCAATTGCAGGTACATTGTAGATCAGGAAGACCCATCTTTAGGTAGTACATCAGTATTATGTTGGATTATACGTATCATATTTCTTTTATTACAAATTGCACCGTTATTACGTTATATTGATACATTAATTTATGGTATAAAAAGTAAAATTGTTGCATCAATTAATATTGATGATAATAATAAACAAACAACATTATATCGACGTATGTTAGATGAAGATACGAATAGTGCCTTGTTAAGATTGTTTCATTGTTTTCTACATGCTGCACCACAAGCTGTTATACAATTAATGATTCTATTAACACATATAATACATCCCGATAAGATACCGTTAAGTAAAGGTAAAAATTAATTGACTGATCTATTATGTTTTTTCAATACTTGTTGTTAAAGTCTTACCTTATCGACTAAAAACCTGATGGTAAAGTAGCACTTTACCCACGTCAATGGTGGGTAAAGTGCTACTCCATAACAACACCATAGCAACCAACAGCAAATAAACAAAAACAATTGCTAGTTGTTTAGAGAAATTAAATAGCAACCAACCATTGACAACTGTATGAATAATTAATGCCATAACTTATTAGAAAATTAAAAAATAAAATAAATTAGAAAGAATTTTAAGAGCAAGTATTGAAAAAAATCTTGTACTGCACACTTCCGATCGTGGGTAAAATATGACTTTACCATCTTGTACAGTAAATAACCATTTGTTTTTTAGATATCTGTATAATACAATCATGGACAGTTTTGACTGCTTTGTTATCAATAGCATGGTCGTTGACTTCGTATCATCGATCTGTACGCTATGCTCGAGATGATAAAGATAAGATTAAATGGAGTGGTACGATTGTCGCCTTCTGTTGGCATCTGATGAGTGCTTGTAAGTTGTTAGGATTCACTCTATATTAAAGAGAAAAAGCAATTATTTTGTTTGTTTTGAACGATAAAAATGGCTATTTTTAAACTTTATTGAAAGAAGCAATATTTAGTTTGGCAAACAATTATTTTCCGACGCCACATCTAAAAATACCAAACAAAATTTCCATCATCTCTAATTTTGTTTCTCTGTTAAGTATCAAGAATTTTGGCATTGAGTCTATTGGCGTCCATCTTCCCAGCTTGGATGGGTTGTGTATGTGCGCTACATTGGGGCGTTATGTCCATATGGTTGGCAATTGGACAACACCAAACGGCCGCTTGTAGTAGCCGTTGTGAAGAGTTACTCCTATCGACCGCTCTCGGTTTAGCTTATGTTCTAGCATTTATATCACCACGAGATGGACCGACACGCTACATCTATTTAGCCTATTATCTGGTGTGTTTTATGGAGAATACAGGAGCTCTTGTTGTTTGGTAATAACCATGACCAACATGTTGGCAACAATTAATTATCGTTTTTGTTGTAGGTGTGTTGCTAATAATTCCGCCGATAATCCGTTATTGTATTACGGAGCAGCCGGTGCGCAAATTCTTGCATTCTCATTAGCAATCACATTTCTATTAATTTATTATAAATGTTGCCATCCAACAACATCGGTCTGTCGATCGAAAATCCCCGATTTAGATCAGAATGTTTTAGATATTGATAAGCCCGGTTATAGTAAATCGTATACAGTACGACAACATTCCTGATCCGTGAGTTTCGTGTAAGTTGAGATTCTTACACAAAATTGCACACATTGATACAGTATTTTTTAAAAAAAAGATGATGTGATATTAATTATAAACTACGTGTATACGTAAAGCTTTATTATTGCATTAATATTTTGTAAAAAGTGCTTTCGGCCTTTTTGGATAAGAGACTGCCAAAGTGTGCCAATAGAGTCTCGATGGAAGAACAATGCCTTAAATGTAATTATATGAAATTTATATAAATTCTGTTGATGCTTCAAAGTCTATCGTTGTTTTTTCGTGTTTTTTTCTTTCAAAGAAATAAAACGTATTTAAACGATTTGTACTTAAATTATCAGGATCAGGGTATGGTTTCTTCGTTCTGATAATTGCTCCAAGTGTGTACCTATCTGTGACAATGCCTAAATTGTTTTCAAGGGATCAAAATTATTAATAACTAATTTATATTTTTATTATTATACAGATGATTTGATAGAAAAAAGAGTTCAAATAAAACATCTTTTCGATATTGTACAGATATTTATAAATGTTGTTTTTAAATTATTTAATTTTGGAAAAACTAATGTAGTTGCAAATAAATTTTCAAAATGAAAACATAAAACAAAAAAAAAACAAAAAACTCTGTCTATATGTTTTGTACACAAAACTCTATTCACTCTCATTGCTGCCATTAGTTTGCGCCAGGAATACCTGTTGCGGCGCCGAATTCGGCTGCGCCACCTGGATCAGGTGCGGTTGAGAGGTGGTCGCAATCGGTGCTGTTTGTATTATCACCGGTTGGGAGGTGTTGCTTTGCAGTTGCATCTTGATCATCTGCAACTGTTGGGGGGTCAAATTGATCTGCAAAAAGTCGGGAGGCACGTTAATTGCCAAATCGGACTCTACATCAAATTAACGCAGCAAAAGGATGAGTTTCAGGAGAGGACGATATTCACGATTTTCTTAAACCTGGAGATGATCTTCAGATGGGGTCATCCTCTAGAGTAAGCCATACTAAAGTGACCAGCAACGATTATAAAAACTTTTGAAAATATTGATAGGAAGGAGAAAGGTACTAAACAAGTGGATGCTGTTTTGTGGGCACAAGAAAAAGCGTAATATGGAGATCGTACTCTACATCAAGTTAAGGGAGCAAAAGGCTAAGTTTAAGGAGAGGACGATATTCACGATTTCCTTAAATCAAGAAATGGTCTTCAGATAGGGTCATCCTCTAGAGTAAGGCATACTAAAGCATCCAGCAGCGATGATAAAAACTTTTGAAAATATTGATAGGAAGGAGAGAGGTATTAAACAAGTGGATGCTGTTTTGTGGGCGTAAGAAAAAGCGTAATATGGAGATCGTACTCTACATCAAGTTAAGGGAGCAAAAGGCTAAGTTTAAGGAGAGGACGATATTCACGATTTCCTTAAATCAAGAGATGGTCTTCAGATGAGGTCATCCTCTAGAATAAGGCATACTAAAGCATCCAGCAGCGATGATAAAAACTTTTGAAAATATTGATAGGAAGGAGAGAGGTACTAAACAAGTGGATGCTGTTTTGTGGGAGCAATAAAAAGCGTAATATGGAGAGTGGAATAAAACCTGAAAAACTGAAGCTGATCCGAAAACCAAAAACTAGTATTCATAAGCTGATGCTATGCAACAGAAGCTAATAACTAAAAATTACTGAGAATAAATGGAAGATAGGGAGCTTCAGCAAAACAAGAAAATTTTAGAAATAATAGGACAAAAAATCACACAAAACGATGCAAGAACTGCCAGAAACACAGCAAAAGAATATCCTCTCCGTCACAGACACAATAGACTGTACAGCAAAACAGCCCCTAAAAGACCACTTATTGTGAGCGCGATAAATGTAAACGTACCGGGATCTGCTGAATTTCCCCGTTTGGAGTAACGATCTGTTGGACAATTTGTACATTTCCAGGTTGTGCTTGAGCAATCGTCTGTCCAGTTTGAATCAAAACCGGTTGGGCTGTTGTTGTTGCCGCCGCTGTTGTATTCGTCGCTGTATTCTGATCGATCGTATTCACCTGCACCGTTTGCACCTGCTGCGGCTGTACGATCTGTATAGCGGTGGGTTGTGGTGCTGTCTGTACTGTGGTCGTCCCATTCGGCGATGTCGTACCCACAGTACCACCGCTGGTTGTCGTTTGTGTGGTATTCTGTTGTAAATTGGCATGGTGTTGTTGTGCCAATTGAAAATAGTACACTTGATCGTTATTCGTCTGTCGATTTGTATCCTCTCTGGGTTTTGTCGGTTTCATGTCGTCACGTGGCACGATATCGATTAAGAAATCGAACTGATCATACTTCGATATAGCCATGGCGATATCGTTTCGTTGTAGTGTTCGTCGTTTATTATCTTCCGTATGGATCCAGGCGCGTAATGTTAGTTCTTGTATGAAGATCTCGGCCGCTTTGGCGAATAGCAGGGGAGCTTCGGCGGATATCATCTTAACATCCTCATCGAGTTTCATGATTTTCTTTATCCGAGCCAACGGTAAAACTTGCTGCTTCAAATCCATCTACAATACAACAATTATTCAATAATTATAGAAATCGTTGATTTATTGCAATAGCGTACGTTTCGAATAGCCTTGATTTCTTCCAAAGCTTTCGGCCAGAATTGATTCAAAACACTCTGTGCTTCGCTCTGGGTCTGGCACTGGTCTTCGACGCATTGTGTTTCCGGTTTCTCTTCACTCGACTCACTACTGCAATCGAACCGCCGTAAAATTACAAACAACCCAATACAGAAAGGTTACAAACTTACGTGTTTAAATAATAAACAGACATGATTTTGCCCTTATAGATTCGATCACGTTTCAATGAACACTACAAAATGGCAATTAATTAATTTAAAATTGATTTAAAGGCCTTATTATGCCGCTTTTCGACAATAACCAATCACTACTTACATGTTTCCAATCAAAATCGAATCCAATGGAAATTAACCAATGTTGTCCACTCGAAGAAAATGGCGATTGTTGGATTGGACCAGAATTATCTCAATACGTAGCGTCACCACGAGATGGCGCTGACATTCAAAAAATAGTCAACAAATTTTAAATACAACAATTAGCAAATCTTTATTTAATCGGAATTTCTGAATGCAAAGAACACGCAAACTGGCCTAAATTTTGATCTTTTTCGGCAATTCACACGAATTCGTGTCGAATTTCCTTTTATTTAAACTACCATCATTTCCACTATTATCATCATCTTCATCCTCATCATCATCATCAAGATCTTCAGTATCTTGTGCAGCATCTATAATCATTTATTTCTTTCAATTTAATTCGAGAATTAATCCAACACTTGTACCTGCATCCCTTGCGCCTTCTTGATTTACTAATTCAGTTAGATAATTATTTACATTCTTTTGCAGTGTTTTTAATGAATTTACATATTGTTTCCAATTATTGTTTGTCTTCAAATCAATATTTTCGGTTATTGTATTTAATAATTGATTATTTTTAAAAATTTCAATAGATAACCTATCTTTTTGAGCCATCTTGTTTGAGTCACGTGATCGTGATCACTACTAGGACTGCGTTCGCAAATCACCCGATTTGTAAATCGTGACCCCGCATTCTTAGAATCGATACAAATTTTTGTTTATTCGAAAAAAAACGATTTATTTTGCATGATTTAGTAATAAAATATTATCTGTTGGGTAGATTTGATCATTTTGTTGGAGAATTTGGTAATAACTTTAGCCACAGTGGTTAAAGTAATTGTGTCTAAAGTCACAACATCAATAAAAAAATTAAATATTTATATTGATTAAGCGCAAATATTTGATTGGATTCTAAACTTTACACTATTTGGAAAACTATCAAATTATGTAAATCTAATTATCTATAATTTCATGAATCATTTTGTACTTTGTGACTTTTGCCACATCATTTTCTTTTTCTCTCTCTCACACACTATCACACACACATACGCACACATGCAACACAACAACAATGACTGATGTATACAGTTTGAATTATTAATTCTTATAAAACTAAATTGAATAAGTAGTTTTGTTAAATTGTGATTCCTAATAATGATCTCAACAATTTAATTGGAAATTGTGCCCCTCTATGATAACCGCGTAGATAATCCTACAGGCATTGTTCCTTCAAAATTCATTTGTTCCGCGTATAATTGATCCATAATCAAGTGAGCTGTGAGTTGTTTTTTTATCGTGTGATTTCTGATAATTAGCACAATTTTGTCCGTTCCGTTATTATTAAAACCTTAGCCTTTGATAAGTTATCATAATGTTTATTGTTTGATCGGTTTTTAATATTGTGTTTGATAACGAAACGAAAAAAAAAAGAATGGAAAGAGATGTATTAGTGAATATGTTGTTTAGGTTAGCATTTTGTCGGGCATTAGTCTGTTTGATTTTTATTTTTAATTTAGTTGCAGGTAAGAAACGAGTTGTTTGTACGATTAAAATTAAATTATCAATTCAATTGTAGGTAAATCCTGTGATATTAATACAGTTGAACAATTGCAATGCCCACAAACGCAATATTGTGATGATCTGACACGTACTTGCATGTGTAAACCGGGTTATTTACCATTAAACGATACGTTTTGTATCCGGAATGATCGAAATCATCATAATGATAGTGATATGAATCAGATGCATCATGATCGGAATCAACCAAATAGTTCGAGTCTTGTAGATAGTCATAATAGTGGTTCGATTGTTGCCGGTATTCTTATTCCATTAATTCTAATTTTATTTGTGATATATGGCATCTATATTAATCGAAAATATCAATTGTTGAATTGGTTAAGAAGGAAATTGAATCAAAGAACGAATAATTATGATGAATTCATGATTGGTCAGGATGCCGAAGATGATGATCCGCCGTTACGCTAGAATTGTGTGCCATTTTTTTTTGTTGTTGTGTTTTGTTTCATTTCCATCACAATTATTGATCAATTTTATTAATTCATTTAACATGACTGTACCAAAGTTGAATTTGTATGTTACCTGTAATCTTACTCAATAAATTAATTTATTACTCAAATCTATGGAGTTAAGTAACTTATTGTTAAGCTACCGAAGCTAGACAGGCGGCATACTGAAGCTAGACAGGCTGCATACTGAAGCTAGACAGGCTGCATACTGAAGCTAGACAGGCTGCATACTGAAGCTAGACAGGCTGCATACTGAAGCTAGACAGGCGGCATACTGAAGCTAGACAGGCTGCATACTGAAGCTAGACAGGCGCTACTGACAGGCGCTACTGAAGCTAGACAGGCGCATACTGAAGCTAGACGCGGCTACTGAAGCTAGACAGGCGCATACTGAAGCTAGACAGGCTGCATACTGAAGCTAGACAGGCTGCATACTGAAGCTAGACAGGCTGCATACTGAAGCTAGACAGGCTGCATACTGAAGCTAGACAGGCTGCATACTGAAGCTAGACAGGCTGCATACTGAAGCTAGACAGGCTGCATACTGAAGCTAGACAGGCTGCATACTGAAGCTAGACAGGCTGCATACTGAAGCTAGACAGGCTGCATACTGAAGCTAGACAGGCTGCATACTGAAGCTAGACAGGCTGCATACTGAAGCTAGACAGGCTGCATACTGAAGCTAGACAGGCTGCATACTGAAGCTAGACAGGCTGCATACTGAAGCTAGACAGGCTGCATACTGAAGCTAGACAGGCTGCATACTGAAGCTAGACAGGCTGCATACTGAAGCTAGACAGGCTGCATACTGAAGCTAGACAGGCTGCATACTGAAGCTAGACAGGCTGCATACTGAAGCTAGACAGGCTGCATACTGAAGCTAGACAGGCTGCATACTGAAGCTAGACAGGCTGCATACTGAAGCTAGACAGGCTGCATACTGAAGCTAGACAGGCTGCATACTGAAGCTAGACAGGCTGCATACTGAAGCTAGACAGGCTGCATACTGAAGCTAGACAGGCTGCATACTGAAGCTAGACAGGCTGTAAACTGCAATTTTCAGTTGACGGTCAAGTAGCATTGGACTAAACGAATAAAATAGAAAAATTCTTAAGGGGGTCCTCTGGTTTGACGTCCTGATTTTTGAACAATCTTTGGGATTTTTTTGTAAAGACCAATGAAGAGATAGAACTTTGAACTTTTTACCAGTTATTTACACATCTTCAAGAATATACAGTTGAATTTTTAGCTAAAAATATTTAGTAGAATTAAAGTTATAGTGGTCTGAAGACACCCGCCTCAAAACAATGGACGCCCACTTTCTCCATGATATCAGCTGATAGGCTTATCCGAAACAAAAAAATCCAGCGGGGCTTTAATCTGTATACTTAAATCCATCGAGTGGACTACGATCAAAAAAAATTTTGAAAATTGGATGTTTGACAGATTTCGGAACAAAAAAGTTCGAATTTCATGTATTTTTTGTCAAGTTTTTGAAACAAAAAAATAGAAATTTTCAAAATTTTGGGATAATAGTCCACTCGATGCGTCTATATGCAGACCCTATAAATTTGAAGTAAATCGGCCAAGCCGTTTTTGAGATATGATGGAGGAAAGTTTGAAAAACATGGTTTTGAGAAAAACGCATTTAAAGTTTCAAGCGCTCCGCTCAACGCTCCGAACACCTGTCCCTTCCAACTGCTGTATCTTTTTAATAGCTTCGAATATCGAAAAATCACTTTACTTCCACATTCTAGACACATTAAGGAAACAATTTATGCAAAAAAAAACAAATTCGATTTTTTGAATCTGTTAAACCAGAGGACCCCCTTAATCTTCCTATAAAGTTCAAGAATTTATACAGCATTTAATGGGAGGAATATCACCGCAATCCAAACAATTGTCTGAAGCGGCACTTCTGCATGTGTTCAGTACCAGATTAGTAAAAGCAATGTTTTTAATGATCTGAAGAAAGTTTGTTTATGGAGGCAGGTAAGCTTGGGGAGGCTTTGAAAATTGAGCATAAATAAAAGTCTGATCGGACACCAGGTCTAAAAGACTTAATACTAGAGAAAAAAATAGTAGGGGTGTGCACATAGCGTTCGAATCGAATCGAATAATTCGAAAGTTTGAAACATTCGAATAATTCATTTAAATAAAAATACAGTACTTATTAATTAGATTTACTTAAAAATATACTCTAAAATTGAAAATACTCCTAAATTTTCGAATTATTCGCACACTCCTACAAAACAGTCAAACTTGAAAAAAGAGCTAAAAAACCTGGCGGCATAAAATAAGGCTCTGGAATCTAGGAATCTGCTAATAAATTAGGTTAAATTTTTTTTATTAAAATTACAAATAATCAACGTTTCCGCTTATTATTTTTCATACTAACATTAATCGGTGGTGGTAGCGGTAATCTTAAAACGACCACACTCTTATTGTGCAGAGTGTACGGTGAGAATGCTAAGATCCGACAGATCTCCTGTAATTTCTTGATACCAATCTTAATGTCTTTTGATAAATTCTCAATATTAATCTCATAATTTAAGGCAATCATTAATAATACTAAAATATAACATACAGCTCTATCACGCATTGTTAATGGTCGTGTTCTAGAAAAAAAACACAGGATTATCGTTTCCTGTTTATCACTAAATATAAAAATAAAATAATTACCTTCCTGTATTCGATGTAACCGTGAAATTATCTAAAATGTGTTTGTTGACATCTCGTGAAGTCTCACAAATTTGTACACGTTTATTGGCTAATAATCTAGCCGGTTTGATAAGGAAACTGATTAGATAATTAACATATAGCAATATTTTACATTTCCCTAAGTCTTTTGTTGTACTTTTTAATTGCATCAGGTGTTGGTAGATGAACGTACAGTAACGGTCGGAATCGAATTCTGTTGTGATTACAGATTCGGCCTCGTCATGTAGTGAATTTAGAACGTCAAACGGCACTAAATCGGCCAAATCGTAAACTTCTTCAACTGCACTAGCATTACGATTAATCGGTGGACGATGCAGACTATCGTTCTCGTCAATTTGTGTAGCTGACATCAATTCAGACTCATCGAATTCCATATCTGCAACAAACATTATTTGAAATTAATTGATTAATAATTGAATTGATGCTAATCGTACTGGCGACAGTTTTCTCTAATTGCTCTTTGATATTCTCGACGTTCATCGTCATCCGTTCTTGTTGTTCAACAAAACGTTTCGTCCGCTTCGACCCGAATTGTTTCTTCAGCGTTTTTATCGTCGATTCCGGCGGCGGTGATAGCAAGTTATCAACTGTATCCACTGATTTCTCGAAATATGGCGCCAACACCACCGCCTCCAATTCAACTAAACGCACTTTACCACTTGCACGGTTACGAATCAACAGGAATTTCCTGTAGAGTTTATCGGACGGTTTCACAACGCCCGTATACAACATATCTTGGGCTTTTGCAGTGATCACCGTTTCGTCGTTGCCATTCTTGTAAAATCGCGTCTTCAATTTGTGTTCAGCTCCGATTTGTAGTTTGCTATTTTGAAATGATGCTATAAGGGAAATGTGAATTAAATGTGCCGGAAAATTGGCGGTTTTTCATACCTAGGATTGGACAGTGTCCATTTTCATTGATACAAACTTCACAAATTGTATCATCATCGTGTTTTCCCATGATTTTCAGGGGCTTTTCAGACACGTGTTGATTGAATTTTGTGGAATTTTGTTTAGAATTCAACATAACCTATTCTCGGAAGTTCAAAAATTTCGGTTCCACCAGCGCCATCTAGTGACAAATTTAGACAACACCAATTTTTGAGGCTATTTCAAACCGATCAAAAGGGACAAATTTCCGATTATATTGACGAATTTTCCGTGAATTCTAATGAAAAATGTACAAAAATTTATATTTAATACTCTCAAATCGACTAATTTTTAGAGTATTTACAAAATGTAGATAGTAGGCCGGGTGATTTTGTTATAAGCGTTTGTCGTTTGTTTCATTCGATGTATCGATGAAGTTATTCCATTATTTTATTAGCAAAATGAAGTTTTCAGGTAATTACAGTTAAATTCCCTTTTTTCATTCTAATTTTTGTCACAATTTGTTGATTGTGTTTTTATATAAAAAAAATACAGCTACTTTTTCAGAAGTGCTTCTCTCCGATCAGTTAACACTTCACTTTTTACACAAGGGCCGGCCTAATGTTTCCTGGCACTCCAGGCAAACTTATCTTAAACAAAGTACGTAATCTCAGGATAATAGGAAGAATACTTATGTAAACAGAAATCATCAGAAATAATACTAAATTCAAGTGTGCCAACCGAAATTAGTAACCCTTTAGTTCGTGAATACACGTAAATTTCTAGTTTTGAATAATTATCCTTAAAATCGCTCAAAATTTTATTTTTACTACCATAGCCCACAATCTTTTCAGACTTTTACGATTTGCATCAAGTAAGCTGTTTTTTTTTCTTCAAACGTTCGTCTTTTGTTTTAATCACCATATTTTTTTACTTATTATAAAATGATTGACATGACTGATTGTTCCAAAATTTGTCAATTCTTTAGGCTTAAAGAATGAAAATTTTGCGTTAATATTTGATTTTTATTCTAATTTGATTTTTAATTTTAATATTTTCCAATTTCTTGTCCTACACCAAGTAGGCACATGTTTAGATCCAACGTTTATCTTTTGTTTTATTCGCCATGTTTTTTTTTCTTGTGCTATATAGGATAGTGCACGTCTGGTCATCAAATTTTTCGATAAAATTCGACGGAAAAACTGCGAAAATTCTGAAGTGAGTGCTTCTACTGTTATCTTTTACGATTGTTTCAATAATTCGGAGCTATCTAAAAGGAATTTAGTCACGGACCTGATATATTCCATTAAGATTTTTGAAAGGCAATTATTTAAATAATTTTTATTAAAATTTCAATTTCTTAGCATCAACAACCTGATCATTTCCACGTTTACGTTTAATCGCCGTTTTCGCTTTAATCTGCGTCTTGACCTCATCCTCCAATTGTGTAAAGAACGATTTTGATGATTTGATCGTCGTTCCCTCTTCCATTTTATTAATATTCTTGTGTTTTATCAACTCTTTCACATTCTTTTTCGTTTTCAATTTTTTACCATCTTTTGCCTCTTGTTTCTGTTTTTGTTGTACATGGTGTTTTTGTTTCAATTTCTTTTTGCGACGTTCACGTTTCTTATCAGTTTTCGTACGTTCACTCTCACCAATTACATCACCTTTTGGTTTGTTTTTAATTTCTTCGGGTGCCAATAATTTGGCATCACTCATTGCCACCGGTGCCACCTCCTCCATTGTTATGGCCGGTTGATTATTGATGATTTTCAATTCGGGCATAACTGGTTTCGGTGTAAAATGGAAATTCGATAATGAATCTAATTTGTAAAATAGATCTTTCATCATTTTATCGATCTCTTTGTGTAATTCAGGGATCTCTTCGGGTCGTTCTTCGTTCTGTAAGGCGGCCTTCTGTTCTAAATAATCTTTCTCGTAGATTTGTGCCAGAGATTCTTTACTTTTCTCTTGATCTAACACCAATTTCTTTTTGTATTCGATTGGTGTTTCTACCGGTTTCACTTTCCTCTCCACACTATCGAATACTTTATCTTTTATACGTTGCTTTATTACATCTTCCAGTTGGAGTGTAGTTTGTTCGGTTATCACAGGAGCTGAAAAATTGATTTTATTAGAAATTTTGTCTGTTTAGCGAACGCTAAAACCTACCAGGTCGGGTCGTCATATCAAACTCGACCACTTCCTCGAGCAACGAATTCTGTGGCCGATTTTCTGCTGATATTTCACCCTTCAATTGCCACGGCTTCTCTTGAATCGCCTGCTCTTCCATTTCTGCAATTGTCCGATTCAATCGCTCCTGTCTCAATTCAAACGTTGACTTCGGCTCGTTTTCCCTATCATTTTCGTCGAGATTTTCCAGAAATTTATTCCGTTTCGGTTTGACGCGACTTTGTTCTTTGGCTACAAAGAAATCTTTGAATTTTGCTGTCTTAGCTGGATCTGCATCGTCATCCTCATCATCCTCAGATTCGTTTTTGAATAAATCAATGTCATTATCGTCTTCATCATCATCATCGTTGTCATCGTCATCGTTTGAATCATTTCCAGAATCTGGCTCGTTCATCTTCTTCTCTTCAGCGTTTAGGAATTCTTCCATTTCGCTTAATTTGAAGAATTCATCATCAACGACTGACGACTTTGTTTTCTTTTCAGTAATACCACCAGTATCTTGATCTGATAACATTTCATCTCCTGAAAACTCCGACAAATCCTGGTCATTGTTCCCAACATCATCATCATCTTCTGCATCGTCAGCATGATCTTCTTCTATATCCGATGATTTATCTCCACACTCTTGATGTTGGGGCAAAATAGTTTCAAGATTCTTAAAAATCAGCTTATCTTTGTTATCATTTAGAAGATGATCGATTTTCTTCACTGTTCGTCGGAATAACGAGTTGTTTTGCAGCTCGATCTGTTGCCATATTTGTTCTAAATCGAAATGTTTTATAATTAATTCAGGTAGGGCTTGGGATTTTACAGTTTTGATTTCTTCACTCTTCGTGAAATCGTACGTTTGTTTTAGAAGATTTTTAGTTTTTTCAATGAAACTTTCATCAACTCTACAAAAAGCATGATTAGTTTTGTATGCGATTTAGTGTACGGTAAGCTTACTCTAAGAACTTTTTAGGCTCCTTTAAGACTTCTTCAAACGAATTTTGTATATTTTCCATCTCAACGCGATTCTATTCTATTTAAACGAATTATTTTAAATATATTTGGAAGTGTGTTTGTGAAAAACTAAAGTTAGGTTATGTTAGTGATGCAACACGAAAATCCCTAAATTTTGGGCGCGGTTTTCAAATTATTCACTACTATCTACTTTCGCAAGTTTTATATAGAACCATGAGTTTATTTGGTAAATTTTTTTATGGTTATTTTTGATATTTTACAAAACCTTAATCGTATAATTAAAATTTTGTGATTTTTTAATGATTTTTAGCTAATCAATGGATAAATGCCTGTGTTCCACAGTTTCCACGCATGCTTGATCTGTTGTTTTGGTTGCGGTGGTGGGGCGGACGAACGTGATTTCGTGCGGGATTGGTGTCACTGCGCCGCTGAGACGCGGAGAAGATCGGCAACAGCAGTCTTGTTGTTGCCGTTAAATATGGCGGCCAGTGATAGTAAAGCTCCGCTAAGAACTGTAAAAAGAGTCCAGTTCGGTATACTTAGTCCAGATGAAATAGTAAGTAAATGATGTCTAAATGCCGTCTTGATTATTTGATGGTATTTTTATCCAATGAAAATATGATTTATTGGTCAAAAACATGATATGAAAGTTCGGTCACTAATGGGATCATGTTGGCGGGGGAGTAAGGGGGTGTCAATACAACTCTCAACAAGGATTTCCCCTGTGATTGTTCAATGTAAATTAAGAGTCACGTCATTTGTTTATACCCATAAATTACAATTATTGATAAGTTGATTGAATTGTTTGATTTTAATAGAATTACGCATTATTTTGTTTTATGAGGCAATAACAAAAGATGGCGGTCATAAACGGAAAAAAACCTGGTACCAACTGTTGATCGAAATTTCCTAGAATTCCCGCTTTGATTTAAACCTCGATTTTCATTTCTAAAATTATAAACAGCTTGGCTTGTTTTTCTTCCACATCGAAAGTGTTTTCTGACATCTTCGAATTTTGTTAATTTTCTTAAATTTTCTGTAGCGTCGTATGTCCGTCACCGAGGGCGGTATCCGCTTCCCAGAGACGATGGAAGCTGGCCGTCCGAAATTGGGCGGCCTCATGGATCCCCGTCAAGGTGTAATTGATAGACATTCCCGGTGCCAAACCTGTGCTGGTAATATGACCGAATGTCCTGGCCATTTTGGGCATATTGATTTAGCAAAACCCGTATTTCATGTTGGTTTTGTAACAAAAACAATCAAAATTCTACGATGTGTCTGTTTCCATTGTAGTAAACTTTTAGTTAGTCCTGTAAGTAATTATTAAAAAATTCTGTGTATAGAAATATATTAATTGTTCTTTTTTTTTGTGGCATCTTTAATAACCAGAATAATCCAAAGATTAAAGAAGTTGTGATGAAATCAAAAGGTCAACCGAGAAAACGATTGGCCTTCGTATATGATCTCTGTAAAGGTAAAAATATCTGTGAAGGTGGTGATGAAATGGATGTAGGCAAAGAGGGTGAAGATCCTAATCAAAGCAAAAAACAGGGTCATGGCGGTTGTGGTAGATACCAACCGAATATTAGGCGAATAGGTTTAGAATTAACAGCAGAATGGAAACATGTAAACGAAGATACACAAGAAAAGAAAATTGCATTATCTGCAGAACGAGTTTGGGAAATTCTAAAACATATAACAGATGAGGAATGTTTTATCCTTGGTATGGATCCGAAATTCGCTCGTCCAGATTGGATGATTGTCACAGTATTACCCGTACCTCCATTACCAGTACGTCCAGCTATCACAATGTATGGATCAGCTCGAAATCAAGATGATTTAACACATAAACTAGCTGATATAATTAAAGCAAATAATGAATTGCAAAAGAATGAAGCCTCGGGTGCTGCAGCACATGTTATTGCTGAAAATATTAAAATGTTACAATTTCATGTGGCAACATTAGTTGATAATGATATGCCAGGCATGCCGAGAGCAATGCAAAAGTCTGGTAAACCATTGAAAGCAATCAAAGCACGTTTAAAAGGTAAAGAGGGACGGATACGTGGTAATTTGATGGGTAAACGTGTCGATTTCTCGGCACGTACCGTTATTACACCAGATCCAAATTTACGTATCGATCAAGTCGGTATACCTAGAAGTATAGCACAGAATTTAACATTTCCCGAAATTGTAACACCATTCAATTTTGATAAGTAATTATTAATGCTTCTATATCGTATGAAATGAGTAGATTTTCTTATTGAATTTTTGTAGAATGTTAGAATTGGTCCAGAGAGGAAACTCACAATATCCGGGCGCTAAATATATTATTCGTGATAATGGAGAACGTATTGATTTGAGATTTCATCCGAAATCGTCTGATTTGCATTTACAATGCGGTTACAAGTAATTTTCTTAGAAATTGCTTAAGCTTCTTGTCTCTAAACTTTGCTAATTTGTAGAGTTGAACGCCATATTCGTGATGGCGATTTAGTAATCTTCAATCGTCAACCAACACTTCACAAAATGAGTATGATGGGTCATAGAGTTAAAGTATTACCATGGTCAACGTTTCGTATGAATTTATCGTGTACATCACCGTATAACGCTGATTTTGATGGTGATGAAATGAATCTACACGTACCACAAAGTATGGAAACTCGAGCTGAAGTTGAAAATCTCCACATAACACCCAGACAGATTATTACACCGCAAGCAAATAAACCTGTTATGGGTATTGTACAGGATACCTTGACAGCTATACGTAAAATGACAAAACGTGATGTATTTATCGAAAAAGAACAAATGATGAATCTGTTAATGTTTCTACCAATCTGGGATGGTAAAATGCCAAGGCCGGCTATATTAAAACCGAAACCATTATGGACTGGTAAACAAGTCTTCTCACTGATTATTCCTGGCAATGTCAATATGATACGAACACATTCAACACATCCGGATGATGAAGACGATGGTCCATACAAATGGATATCACCAGGTGATACAAAAGTTATGGTAGAACATGGTGAATTGGTGATGGGTATTTTATGTAAAAGGACCTTAGGTACATCAGCTGGTTCGCTATTACATATTTGTATGTTGGAATTGGGTCATGAAGTTTGTGGACGTTTTTACGGTAATATTCAAACAGTCGTTAATAATTGGTTATTATTGGAAGGTCATAGTATCGGTATTGGTGATACTATTGCTGATCCCCAAACATATGCTGAAATTCAGAATGCTATCAAAAAAGCTAAAGAAGATGTCATTGAAGTCATCCAAAAGGCTCACAATATGGAATTAGAACCGACACCTGGTAATACGTTAAGACAAACATTCGAGAATCAAGTAAATCGTATTTTAAACGATGCCCGTGACAAAACCGGTGGTTCTGCTAAGAAATCTCTAACCGAATACAATAATTTAAAAGCTATGGTCGTTGCTGGTTCTAAAGGTTCCAACATTAATATCTCACAAGTTATTGCTTGTGTCGGTCAACAGAACGTTGAAGGTAAACGTATACCATTCGGTTTCCGTAAACGTACCCTACCACATTTCATCAAAGACGATTACGGTCCGGAATCTAGAGGTTTCGTTGAGAATTCATATTTAGCCGGTCTTACACCATCCGAATTCTATTTCCATGCTATGGGTGGTCGTGAAGGTTTAATTGATACAGCTGTAAAAACAGCCGAGACTGGTTATATTCAACGTCGTCTTATAAAAGCTATGGAGTCTGTAATGGTAAATTATGATGGTACGGTACGTAATTCAGTAGGTCAATTGATTCAATTACGTTACGGTGAGGATGGTTTGTGTGGTGAAATGGTTGAATTTCAAACTTTACCAACAATTAAATTGAGTAATAAAGCATTCGAACGCAAATTCCGTTTTGATCCGAGTAATGAACGTTATCTACGTCGTGTTTTTAATGAGGAAGTTATCAAAGATCTGATGGGCTCCAGTGAAGTTATCTCAGAACTGGAAACTGAATGGGAACAATTACAAAAAGATCGTGAAGCTTTAAGACAAATTTTCCCAAGTGGTGAATCGAAAGTTGTATTGCCATGTAATTTACAACGTATGATATGGAATGTTCAAAAGATTTTCCATATCAATAAACGTGCACCAACTGATCTATCACCGTTAAGAGTGATTCAAGGTGTGCGTGAATTATTAAGTAAATGTGTTATTGTGGCTGGTGAAGATCGTTTATCGAAACAAGCCAATGAGAATGCAACATTACTATTTCAATGTTTAGTCCGTTCAACACTTTGTACGAAATGTGTATCAGAAGAATTCCGTTTAAGTACAGAAGCTTTTGAATGGTTGATTGGTGAAATTGAGACAAGATTCCAACAGGCTCAAGTTAATCCCGGTGAAATGGTTGGTGCCTTAGCTGCTCAATCATTAGGTGAACCAGCTACACAGATGACATTGAATACTTTCCACTTTGCTGGTGTATCATCGAAAAACGTAACTCTGGGTGTACCTAGATTAAAAGAAATTATCAACATATCAAAGAAACCAAAAGCTCCATCTTTAACTGTATTTTTAACAGGAGCTGCAGCTCGTGATGCTGAGAAAGCTAAAAACGTTTTATGTCGTCTTGAACATACAACATTACGTAAAGTTACTGCAAACACAGCAATCTACTATGATCCGGATCCACAAAATACCGTTATACCTGAAGATCAGGAATTTGTTAATGTTTATTATGAAATGCCGGATTTCGATCCAACACGTATTTCACCATGGTTATTACGTATTGAATTAGATAGAAAACGTATGACCGATAAGAAATTAACGATGGAACAGATTGCTGAAAAAATCAATGCTGGTTTTGGTGATGATTTAAATTGTATCTTTAATGATGACAATGCTGAAAAATTAGTATTACGTATACGTATTATGAATAGTGATGATGGTAAATTTGGTGATGGTGCCGATGAAGATGTTGACAAAATGGACGATGATATGTTTTTGAGATGTATTGAGGCGAATATGTTGAGTGATATGACATTACAGGGTATTGAAGCTATAGCAAAAGTATACATGCATCTACCACAAACTGATTCCAAGAAACGTATTGTTATTACTGAAACTGGTGAATTTAAAGCAATAGCTGAATGGTTATTGGAAACTGATGGTACAAGTATGATGAAAGTTTTATCAGAAAGAGATGTCGATCCAGTACGGACATTCTCTAATGATATTTGTGAAATCTTCTCCGTATTGGGTATAGAAGCCGTACGTAAATCTGTTGAAAAGGAAATGAATGCTGTCTTACAATTCTATGGTCTTTATGTAAATTATCGTCATTTGGCTTTACTTTGTGACGTAATGACAGCTAAAGGTCATCTTATGGCTATAACACGTCATGGTATTAATCGACAAGATACTGGTGCATTGATGAGATGTTCATTTGAAGAAACTGTTGATGTATTAATGGATGCGGCTTCACATGCTGAAGTCGATCCTATGCGTGGTGTTTCGGAAAATATTATTTTGGGTCAATTACCACGTATGGGTACTGGATGTTTTGATCTTCTTTTGGATGCTGAAAAATGTAAAATGGGTATACCAATTCCACAAGCACATGGTGCTGATATTATGGCATCTGGAATGTTCTTTGGATCTGCGGCCACACCAAGTATGAGCCCAGGTAGTGCGATGACTCCATGGAGTCAAGGTGCTACACCATATGTTGGTAGTGCTTGGTCCCCACATAGTAAGATTTTATTATTACTTTTGAAATTATATCTATAAATAATAAATCTATTCTAGATTTGTTGGGAAGTGGAATGACACCAGGAGGACCAGCCTTTTCGCCATCAGCAGCATCTGATGCTTCTGGAATGTCACCTGGATATGGTGCTTGGTCACCAACACCACAGTCACCAGCAATGTCGCCATTTATGGCATCTCCACACGGTCAATCGCCTTCTTACAGTCCATCCAGTCCGGCTTTCCAACCGTCTTCGCCATCAATGACACCTGTATCCCCAGGATATTCACCAAGTTCACCAGGATATTCACCTACAAGTCCCAATTACAGTCCTACAAGTCCTAGTTATTCACCAACTAGTCCTAGTTACAGTCCAACATCGCCTTCATATTCTCCCACAAGTCCAAGTTATTCACCCACTTCGCCATCATATAGCCCCACATCTCCAAGTTATTCTCCAACATCTCCAAGTTATTCACCAACTTCTCCAAGTTATTCTCCAACGAGTCCAAGTTATTCACCAACATCTCCGAGTTATTCGCCAACTTCTCCAAGTTATTCACCAACATCCCCCAGTTATTCACCAACATCTCCGAGTTATTCACCAACGTCTCCTAGTTATTCACCAACCTCTCCTGGCTATTCACCAACATCGCCCAGTTATTCTCCAACATCTCCAAGTTATTCTCCATCATCTCCACGATACACTCCTGCTTCTCCAGGTTACTCGCCTACGTCACCGAGTTATTCACCATCGTCCCCACAATATTCGCCAGCTTCTCCAAGTTATTCCCCATCATCGCCCAAGTACTCACCAACCTCACCAAATTATTCGCCAACTTCTCCATCATTTGCTGGTGGCAGTCCACAGTATTCACCAACATCGCCAAGTTATTCTCCGACGTCACCAAGTTACTCACCATCAAGTCCACAGCACACACCAGCTGGCAGTTCAAGATATTCACCATCGTCACCGAATTATTCACCAAGTTCACCGAGCTATTCACCAACATCGCCACAATATTCACCGCACAGTACAAAATATTCGCCAACATCGCCGACCTATACACCAACATCGCCGAGTTATTCACCAGCATCACCGGCATACTCACCACAGCCACCCAGATATTCACCATCATCGCCTAGCTATTCGCCGACTAGTCCCAGTCAGGATCAAGATTAAATATGGGACAATTAGTTTTTTTCTTATTATTTTAAATATTATGAAGTTTGTAGCATTTAATTTGTTGGGATATCTCTTAATAAGGTAATAATTTTTATAATCTAGATGGAATAATTGTAGTTTGTAAAAGACTGTATTTTATAAAAGTGTTTCAATCGTTCAACAAAAACTAAAAAAAAAGTATGTATATAATTTATTTTATTATGTACAAAACACGAAAAAATGTGATTAATAATGTTGGTTTAAATGTCAACCTTTCCAATTCTTCCATCTAAAATCCTGAACCGAAACACAAATGATTTTTCAGTAATTTTATTTTGATGAAAATGGCAAGTGCATAAATACACTTGTAATATTCTATTACAAGATCAAAAAGTGATCAACAATATATAATACTGTGTAAATTATTGTAAAATAGTGTTAAAATTGTCTTGGCCATTTTTTGTATTCTAAATTTTCATAAATTTGGACTTACTATCGCTACCGTATTCCTGCAGTCTTCAATTCCATTAAGGTACTTTTACTAATCACCCCGTGCGTCTGATGATAATTATTACACGTAATAAAGTTGTCGTTCTTTGTAGAGAATCGTCGTTTACTACACGATTCGGGACAATGAATCTCACAGGGTACTTGCCTGATTGGCACTTTATTAATTGAATGAATCGTACGTGGAAATTGAACGGTTTGTTTCGTTATTTTAGGCTCCGAACGTATCGATGCTACATGATTTGTTGGATTACAACAAATTTTCGATTCAGATATTGTTATACAAGATTTCTCTTTTTTACTTGATTGTTTGGGTATTCTCGATGTAATTTCCGTAATTATCGGTTTTGCCCGTGTTAATGATGATCTATGTACAACAGGTTGATGATGGTGGTGGTTATGATGTCTCGACATGATTTCGTACAATTTATTTCGATAATCCTCGACCGATAGACGAATATCGTCATTGAAAGGGATGATAATGTCCTCTTTTAAAGTGATCTCGTGTTCGGGATCATGAAAAGTACGGACATATTCGTGTTTTAATGCTTGTTCAGCTGTTAATCGTTTATTTGGATTAAATACCAATAATTTATTGATTAAAGATGATTCGTCTTTAGATAGACTTTTACCTAATAAATTTTGTAAAGGCACTTTTTCAACAGCTGAAGCATTTCGAATCATCGATGAACCAACACCTGATACACAAACCGCTTGAATATCTAAAAAAAATAATACGAATTTAACATTTCTTTGCTGTAAAAGAATAAATTAATAACCATCATCAGTTGGTGTTGGAATAGAAGCCATAATCTTTTCAACTTGATTCACAGTAGATCGCCCCGGAAATAGGGCCTTACCGGCTATCATTTCACCTAAAATACAACCTAAACTCCACATATCGATACCTTTAGTATATCTGAAATTAATTACGATTATTTATTTCTTCAACAATTGGAAGAGTCTACCTTTTGCTGGCTATTAAGATTTCAGGAGCTCGATACCATCGTGTAGCCACATAATCAGTTAATGGTGGATCTGTATCGCTACAACTACCATCTTGAGTTTGTGACAAAGATCTGGCTAAGCCGAAATCAGCAATTTTACACCTTTTTCAAAATAGAAACTAATTAATTTAGTATTTTTAGAAGGTGCAGATTTTTACCGGCACATAATGTCGAGGAGAATATTACTAGGTTTCAGATCTCGATGAATCACGTTTCCAGAATGGATATATTTCATTGCTTTAAATAATTGATACATTATATATCTTTTATGGACATCTTTCAAAATTCCTCGTTTGATCACATTATGTAGATCAGTTTCCATATATTCAAAACCCAAGTAGATATCGCTGTTATTGCCAGCTCTGTGGATCAATTTTTTTTATGTTATTGATGGTTGATTGATCCAAATGGGACAACTTTTAACCTTGTTTTTTACTTGTTAAAAGTCGAAACATTCCCCCTGATAAACTATAATCAATAAACAAAACAATCGATGTCCCAAATTCCCAAATTAATAAACTTTTATTGGACTTATACTGAAAAATTCATCAATTTTTTTTTTCATATTTGTTTCAGATGTAATTAGGAAGATTATCAATTTTTTAAAATGGAACGAGAAATAGGTGAGTCTTTTTTCTTTTATGCGTTACAATACAAATATTTAGTTCACATTAATTATTTAGACCGGCCCTACTTTATTGAATGAATAATTGAAATATAAGCTAATGGGTCATTCAGCGCTAATGAAAAACACGTTATCCGCTATATGGATATCGATACAAATTCATTCTTGAAATACAATCAATATCTCATTTCATCCGATAGCAAGTTTAAGGATAATAAATTGCATAATGTTTTGTCATCAAATCACAATTTAAACTCTATCGATCAATCATGCAATCTCATTTAACTTTAACACGCATCTTTGACAATATATTGATATCAGTGATCCAGATACGCCCTATTATTCGTTTATTCTATTTGCACGAAAACTTAATAAAAGAAAAATAGCAATTGCTCACCTGTGGATGCTGTGCAATTTAATAATATTCGGATGGTTCTTCAACGATTGCAAAAACATTATCTCTCTAAACGTGCGTTGTGCATCGGTCTGATTACGGAACGCATCGAAGATCTTCTTCACAGCAATCACTTCTTTCGTTTTACGATCAATCGCCTTCCAGACAATCCCATAAGCTCCTTTACCAAGTCGTTTATGTATATCGAAACGTTTCGTGATGTGATCGTCAATTTCGAAAATTTTCTCTTTTTGTGGGGGCATTTTTTCTATTTTTTTTTTGGAGGAAAAAAACTAACAAAAACTGATGTAAATCAAAATGTATAATTGACAGAAAACATTGTTGTTTTTGTGTTAAGATCAATAAAAAAAAATATGTCAATTCGACAATTGATCTAGTTAACACATAAAAAACTGCCAACTTTGGTATAGTTTTGAAAACTATTTTTTTTTTTAATAACAAAAATAATAAGGAACTTTGTGGACTGAACAAACGGACATGTCACATCCGAATCACCGAATGTTTTATCAATTATAAACGGTAAATAGCATTAATAACGTTGTTTTGTTGATTCGTCATATTTTACGTGGACTTGTTGGCATGACGACGATTGAAGAAATTATCCATTTGAATTTGTGTCGTCGCGTGTATTTCAAATATTTGAATTTGTAACATAAAAGAGACATCTGTATTAGAAAAATTCTAACAGCTTAAACAGCGATTAGGGGATGCTTTGAAAGCTCGGCTAGAGCAAAACAGGTGGCGTTCCAGTATTTGTTGCATTAGCTCAACAAAATTGCAACAGAAGTGAGTAGTCAGTGAAACGATAGATTTTGGACGTTTTTTGGTACAGCAATGACGCTAATTTTGGCCGTTTTAACCAACTAAAAAACCGTTAGCTTCTCAGAGTGTCTAATAGCGGTGCCAATAAGACATCCCGTCTTTATCCATTGTTTTGAAATTCACTAGAATTCGGATAATAACACCTGAAAAAGCGTCTTATTTTGAAAATCTGCTCCTATAAAATCAAGACAAATTAAGATAAATTCGAAATAAAAGGTTCAATCAACATTTTTTGTTACAAACGGATCAACATCGTAAATTCTAGTCTATTAATAATTCTACCTTGTTCCCGATTGTTTTTTTCTCGAATTATCCAAAAAGAATCGGTTCTAAACGTAGAATTTCCGGAAATTACCATCAATTTCAACGATTTACAGCGACACACGGTGGCTTAAACCTACAAAAACTATGCACTTTACTGTTTTTATTACCGATAATATTGAAATATTTTTTTCGTTTAGACGAATAGGGGTAGTAGCCTGATTTATAATGGATTTTTTTTGTCAATATTCACAAATAATTGGGGTGATATTTTGGAAGTAGTGTCGACAGTTTTACAACATATCCTGCCTTCGTTTCTTTAACAATACATGGGTGTCGGCACATTTATTCCAGAGATACAATTCTCCAAAACAACAACACAAAAACGAAATGTAGCGTGGTGTGACGAAATGAGATATGTCAATAAAAGTCAAGAAATAGTTAAATATTGTCATTTAATTTGTTACAGTAGCCATCATTGTGTATGTCTATTTTTCAAGAAAATTCAAATGATTTATTTCTTTTCTTGTAAATTTATACATTTAATATCATTCAATTGTTGTCGTCTAAAAGATATAAACCAGGTCAGGATAAGAATTATTTACAGTTTAATATAAGAGAAGAACCGGGAATGAAAGCTTGGCTACGATTACTACTAACACCAACAACATTGAATTGTGTGTGGGTGTTTGTGATGGTGGCTAAATTAACTGATCGTCTCAATTTATTGAGGGTAAATAACGGCCAATAAGTCTATCAAACTAAACCATTAACTCAACGATATACAAACACATATAATAAACTGGTTTTATTAAAACAGACAAAGCGCTGGTGATTAATCACAAATTTGTCTTATCATCTAGACATCGCAAATTTGAATTAGAATTTCAATTATAATCGAAAAATTGTGTGTTTAACTGTAAGAAGGCATGCTTTGATAGAAAAATGTACACCATTATAGGTAGAGGGTGGCCGAGTTGAAAACCCAAAAATCTGTATTTTTGTTGGTGAAAATTTCGCTATAAATGAACGAACAATTGTAATTTTTACAGCTTTAGGCGATGAAAGTCAGCCTCAGCAAAAGTGTTGAATTCTTTGATTTTCATCCATTAAAATCATAAAATTGATTATACCCCAACTTTTTTGAGCATTCCGGTATAACTTGCTACTTGCATTTAAATCTAATAAATCTTTAAAAATTAAACTGCAACTCTTTAGGTTCTTTCAAGTCATTCTCGATAATTGCCATCAGTAGATTTTCAGAATTCATTGGCCTTGTGCCCGATCTGTACTAATCTGACAAAATAACTACTGTCCATTATTGTTCTGTAATTTTAAAGTCCTTGGCCTAGTCGTATCTACAAAAAAAAGAAAGAAAAGTGTAACAATAAAGTAAAAGTATTTTCAATTGAATAGCGATAATAGCTGAAATAATGTCAGCATGAGACTCTGATTTATCGTTCAACTACTGTCAAAATATTTTCCAACAATAGAAAATACGAATAAATATCGACGTGTGCCAAAAATAGTCGATTCACTTCAATTAATCAATGATAAATAAGAAATTGATCCGATATCAGATAATGATGATAAAAATGAATCGAAAACTATATTTTCTGTGTTAGTTAGATACCATGAAATGTTACATTGTAATAATAAAGGGAGATAAGCTTTGGTCATTCTCGATGTTACCCCTATTCTGTATATAATGGGGTTAACATATTACTATTACTCTATATTATATTATATCGAACCAGTTACCCTTGTCATTTGAAAATGAGATAATAGGGATGTAAATAATGTTATGTTGTAAGAGAACATCGTAGTTTTATTGGATAAGGGACTGTTATTATTGTATTTTAATTTATTCAATGAATTTTTTATCTGCAATTATGGGATTTCATACATAAACGAAATAAAAGGAGGATTTATAGATTTAGGCAAAAACAATATTTTTCTAAATGTTCTTGTTTTTCACTAGTTGTCCAGAAACTCGACTTCCTCAAGGATCATTCAAATAGGCGCTCTATCTATAGTTGGAGAATTGACTTAGGAGATTAAAGTCAAGCAGATAAAATTCATTTGATCTCAAAAGATGTAATAGAAATGGTGATAGATACTTACAGATGTATTATATCTCTCAGCTTCATAATCATCTCGTCTCGTCTCACACTACCATCCACAAGGCACGCCTTCAGACTTATAGTTGAAATTTTAACTTAAGAGACTGATGTTTAAATCGGTAAAACCACAAAATTACCTAATAGTGAATTTGGTAACAAAAAGTTGATATATTGCAAAAATGTTTTGTTTGAAAATAACCAGATGGGTTTTGTGAAATTTACAAAATGTCACGTGCCACCGGAGCAGGTATTTTTTCAACTATAATTTTCAGTCTATTTCAAGGAAACGACCAGTGACTGTGACCTAATAAACAATAGCTCATAATGTGGTTTTTCAAAATTCTACAAAACACATCTGTTTATCTCCAATCATAACCATTTTGGGAGGTATACAACAGGGCAATACAGGGTAGTGTGGGCACAATCGAACGAAAGAAACAATCGAGAGAATCGAAATCGAGAGCTCTTAACAATCGAATGATTTTTTACAATCGAATAGTTTTACAATCGACGAACTATAACATCTCATGTTTCGAATGTTTCGATGTTTAGTCTAGTAGTCTGGCTTTCTGAAAGGCCATCTCTCATGCAGTGTTTGTAGAGATATTTGCTATGGTATGATTTATTCTTTCTCTCTCTCTCTGTCTGTCTGGTTATTTTGGAATTTTGATTTCAATATATAACTAATTTTGTATTATTTTCTGGGAATACGATCGTCTGTTGTCTAACAAAAGCAGAAACGCTAGCCGATGGATATTTTGATAATAAAGGAAAAGTCAGAAACTTCCTAGCAGGATCCTTGAATTACAGTAAAATTTGGAATGTCTCTTTTCCCGTTACATACTTTGCCCTTATTCAAGAATTATTTCCTATTCATTTAATTGTAAGAACAGCTATTATACAGTTGATATTCAATTGGTCAAGGGCCATTTATGGACATTTAAAAAATCTTAAAGTCTATATATTCAACAATGAAAATGTGACAACTGCTTTAGGGCTAATAAATTTCGATTGGTTTTGAAAAAAAGCAGGGTGCTGATAGGGTAAAAAAATGAACAATAAATATACACTACTTCTATTAAAAAACTACATCTCTGTATTTATTCTTTAGAAATGAAGTAAGGATTCTAAATTCCGTAAATTCTTTAACTATTGTTGACCCTATCATAAAACCAAATTTATAAGCCATTTCCGTTATTTATAAAAAATAGTAATTTGTCGTAATATAATTCTTTGCTTCTTTTATTAATTAATTAGGTAGATTTGACATATTTGCATCAAATCATGACTTTTGTTATGTTTTTTTTTTTAATATTTAAAAAAATAGGTTTACATTCTCATATTATTAAGATTTTTATATGACCAATTATATTCGTTCCTAATATTCACTTACAATTAGTAATTCATATTATTAATTAACAGAGAAATCATTCGATTAAATTCGATTCTCAGACGACCGCTCGATTCTAATAGTAAGTTGCAAGTGTTCGAATACGAATGTTTACAATCGATTGTTTCGTAAAGTAGTCAACAATCGATTGTTTCGAAAAGTAGTCAACAATCGATTGTTTCGATTACTTTCATTCGATTGCGCCCATCACTAATACAGGGTGCCTCCGATAGGTTGGAACACATCTTAACTACAGATTCCTGTTATAAAAATAGGACGATTTAACCCAACTTACGTAGGTCTTTTATTATTTTTGGTACGCCATATCTTCCGATTATAAAACACGTTTTCAGAGGGTTTTGGTCTCCATTGGTGTATTCTACATGTATTAAACAACAATATCAGAAAACACATTTCTTAATAAAATTTTCAAGTTCAGGATGGCAGCTTTGGATTTTTCTCACCAAAAGATATTTTTGTACCTTTGTAATTTTTGATAACTCTACAAGTTTTGGCCCAAAAACATAAAATCTGAGCTAATGATCTATTCATTTCTTTAGATGATTAATTTGGCTAAATACAAGGAGTATAAGAAAAAAAGTGCTTATAGAAACCAGAAATAATGACCATTAACCCAAATTAACTCACACTAAATGTTCATTAGGGCCCAAACACCTGATTTGCTTATATACATCAAATCATATTTTATTTTTTCTTACTAAACTTGGAGAGCTATCAAAAATTACTAACGATAAGATATAAAAAATGTTTGTTAAAATGTTTGTTTTTAGGAACAAAAATCCAAAGCTATCAGCCTCGGCACGAAAAATTTATCAGCAATTTTTTGTGCCATTGTTTCAGACACTTACAACTTACTGATGGAGTTAAGAACTACCTCAAAAATCGTAAAAATTGATCAAATCCTATTTAATATCCTAAATAGACGATTTTTGATATAGGTAAGTTGGGTCAAATCGTCCTATTTTTATACCAAGGATCTGTAGTTAAGGTAGGCATGTCCCAACCTTTTAAAGACTCCCTGTATATCACATCGATTGTGCAGTAATTTTATTAGCTTGACTTTAATCTCTCAAGTCAATCTCCGAACTATACCTTTATTGGTTCCAAATGTTCTGTTCTTAAAATACATATTGTCGTCCATGAAGACTTTCACTTTTTCGCTCCTTGATTGGCCATTATCGGTATTTAATCAATACTTTCTCTACCCAGTGATAATTCGGCTTCGAAGGTCTGATTTGTTCAAATAACTAGTCCAAATGCCAACTGTACCCTACCATGATCATAAAATTTAATATTTTATGGTTTTCCTAGAAGCAGATAATTCATCTAATTATTGCGATAAGATTGTAAATAATATTCCAGCTGAACAGAAGTGAAATGCGGTATAGTTATTTTGAGAATTAGTTCCGGCCATACGTTAAAAGTCGTCTAAGTTTTTGTGGAAGAGACATAAATGATTTTATCGTTTTATGATGCATTTTCATTTTATTACCTTATTATTTGTATGCTACTGGGATTATTTGAAGAAAGAAAAAACGTTTTTCTATTGAAAGATTTCTTAAAAATTTTTGTTGTTGTTCCATTATAAATCGATTTCTATGAAAATATAAATTGAGATGGTTGATAATCGTTGTACAATCTCTATTCACAATCTGTGCAATTCCAGTTTATTAATAAAACTGCCAATTTTCCATAGTGGCGCATTTCACTTCAAATTTATGAAAATGTATCTGTGAGCGGCGAACGAGCCAGCAGCCCCGCTATCATGGCTGATAATGGAGCCGGAGTATTTTTATCGTTCCATACTGTCAGTTGATTGGCTACACACGATACGAAATCCAAAATTCCCATTGGCTGTAGTCCCGGAATTGCTTAGGGGGAAAAACTGACATAAAACAACAGACAATTTCAGGACTACTACTTCTCCATATAATAGAAATCGGGCAGGATTTCCACCATCGGAACGTGCGAGCGCCCCTTATGTTCTTTGTCTATTTGATAATGAAAAATGAAACGAAATCGATGCGGATGAAATGAAAATTTCATTTTCTATACACAAATCTATCACGTGGTGTTTTAATTATAACATAATTAAATCGTTATTTCTAACATTTTCTTTAAATTCGAAAGGAAATCGGTGAATATAATTTCCAATTATAATGGGGTGGTATCTAAATTTCAATGAACTATCAGACGCTTTAATCGGCGCATAAAAAGAAAAACTTATTCGGCTCTAGAATACGAATAGGGGCGCAACTTGAAATTTATAGCAGCCATCTATTCTACCAACTAGATTACATGAATATAAACGTTCTTAGAGTTGTGTTTGCAACCCTTAAAATCGTGCCCGAACAAACACCTATAAATGGCAAACGATTTTTATTTAAATTGCATTTCAAACAATATAATTGTGAGATTATAGGTATAGTGGACATTGTCCACTATACTATAACAATGCGGCTTTAATATCCGATGACAGATGTGGTTACTTATCCACCCACACTAATACTGAATACTGGATAAATTGGACCATTATATCGGAAATCGGTACATGTTCAACTATATCACACTGTGTTGCTCACGCTCAATTAAGCCCCAACTGATTTGACAACGGTTACACAGACCGATTCGCCTTTATTTATTACAGCTAATTGGTTTTATTTGGTTTTATTGGTTTTTGGGAATAACAATTGTTACAGTTTTATTTTAAATAGAATTCGATTTTATCTATTCGGTTGTAAAATGATAAAATCAAACCGTTATGCAAATTTAGGCTGTTGTGCGGTTGGGATAGACTGTGAAAAGTGCCGTTATTTTTATTATTCGTTTTTTTTTAAGATCCTGCCAAATTGGCGACCGTAACGGGAAGATGACTATTGTGCAAAAAAAAACGTTAACGGTAAATATGCAACTTTCTGACGCCTTACAGTTATTTTTATTGAACACCACAAACATTTACAACGATCATAAGAATCGGCCTTGAATTGTGGGGGTTGTTGCGAAATTATCAGAATTACCCCCTTAAATTATTCGATTTGGATCGTTCGGGCTGTCAATATATACAAAATCGGTACAGTAATTTATAGTTTCGGTGACTTGGTTTTTGGAGAACACAAACATACCTGCAGGACGTCCTATTTTAAATACAATACATTTATTGGTGAAATAAACCACATTTCTGGTTAGTTGTGGGGTGATATTTGTTAGTATTGTAGCAAATTGATTCGTTATGGCTAGTCAATTTAATGGTTCTACCACTAAAAATTGTGATAGATTACAAAATATTAAGAGCGAAGTATAGTAACAAAAAAAAATTGACAAGTTTTGTGGATCAAGTTGGAATAGGGAGTAGGTGGGATAGTTGTGTGTTAAAATCGGGGTTGTATACGGCAACAACAATAGCAAGCTTGACAAATTGTTTGTATTCCCTATCGTATTAATCCGTTGCAGTCAACAACAGTAATAGATATAAGATTAGATGGAATTACAGCTCGTGTCTTCGCCTCGCCCTATCCGCAATCTGTTAACTTGAAATAATAGAAAATCAATACCAATTATAACTGATTTATTACAAATTGATCAATTTTAATTCGAAAACAATTAATATTAACAACAACATAAATAATAATAAATAACTACATTACAAATCTATGATTAATCATTATTTATTGAATAATTAAAACTATCAACTTATGGATGTCTGCTAAAACTCTTGCTAATCAAACAGTGATGTTATTCATTAGAAAAACGTCTCCACAATCTTTAAGTAGGCGGTGTGTTTGTTGAAATTTTACTACTTCCAACAATACCAGAGAAAAAAAAGACCATTTTATAGTCAGACATCATTTAAATAATTAACGAGTTTAATGTGTTTATAAACAAATAGAATGAACGGCCATATTTAACAACAGAACCACACGAAGGCGTGAAAAGGAAATTGTTGTTAAAATCCACAATTATCGTTATTGAATATTCATGAATTATTAAGCAAAATCATGATTGTAGTGTTTTTAATAATTTTTAATTATTCGATTAACAGTTAGACTAAGCTCTTCGAGGTTCATATAAATAAAACAATCTGGTTGTATATCAAAAAATAGTAAAATAGTCACGATAACGTAAGTCTTGTGGTGTACAGGTGGCCCATTTTCGATGGCTTTGCAGGGTATCTCCTGTAAGGAGAGCTCGTACAAATTTGCGAATGGTACATTCCTATCCTACATTTTTCAGACTAGTCAGATGGTATTTAGATATTTGCTATGTTCTTTTGTTTTCCAATTATTTCCGGATTTTCACTTTTTCGCGATTTCGAAGATTCCTCACATCTCGTAGGCTATCAAAAAAAGTCACTTTTTTTCACTGTTTTTGATGTAGTTTTTGAAGTTGATTCTCTTTAGTTAATTAGATTTCCTCTAGCTTTCGGAAATATAACACAAACTTTCTTTTTTTAAATTAAATTTTAATCTATTGCTCATTGAATTGCTTATTTTTTTCTGATTCCAAATATACATATTTTGTTATGCTTATTTTCAAAATTGTGAGTTATTTTGAAAATTTCGATTTCGAAAGTATTGATTACAAAAATTGTATTTGAAAGGACTTCAGAGTGCCATGAAACAAATTTTACCCAGTGCAAAATAAGAAAACAAAAGAATAAATAGCAACCAAAATATAGTTCGTTGCAAAGCTAAAAAACAATTGTTTTATAGCACGCTAAAGTCCTTTCGAGTATAATTTTTGTAATCACTACTTGCGAAATCGATATTTTTCAAATAACTCGCATTTTTAAAAATAACTATAGCAAACCATGTATATTTGAAATCAGAAAAAAATAAGCAATTTAATAAGCAATAAATTAAATATAGGTTCCTTTTAAAAAAAACATAAGTTTGTATTATATCTTGGAAATGACAAAAGCTGCACAAAATTCAATTGAATAAGTAAAATCAACATAACAAACTGCACTAGAAACAATAAAAACATTATCAAAATTTCTAATAGTATAAGAGATATAGAGTACCCTCAAACTAGCGAGCCATAACTCGAAAACAAATTAATGTATCAAAAATCTAATAACGCCATCTGATTACTCTCAAAAAAGTAGTGAAGTAATGTCTTATCAGTCATTTTGTACGGACTCTCCTTATAGGAGATACTCTGCAAAACCATCGAAAAGTAGCCACCCTGTACATATTCATTCATTTAATTTTCCCCAATTCCAGTAAAATACAACTTTCAAAGACCGAAAGACTTTGTTTGCTCAAAGAGATTAGTTACACAACTTATAAATCCCGTCAAAAGGGCCCGTAAGCCTGTTATCTGTTACTAACTTGTAAAATGTTTAAATTTTCATAATCACATTTTCTGCTATTATATACTTTCAACATTTTGTTAAGTTACGGTTGATCTTTCATAAAAGGATACAATTTCTAAGCCTAACTTACAAACAAAAGGGATGATTTTCATCTAATTCCACTTGAAAAATGAATTGTTTGTAAAGATTGTTTAGCACTGCAAGAAGACGACGTGGTCCTCCACAAATTTTAACAATACGCCTATCTCACTATCTATAAATGGTGTGCCTGCATTGGAGGCGGCACCTCCATGGCCCCCTCGGATTGTGCTTTTCCTGCTCCTAGTATTCGGATTTTGAGAGCAGAAAGCATTAAAGCGTTTGGAATGAAATGATGGGAGAGTTTATAGCAGGGATTCCCAAACCTATGCCCGCGGGCACCATGGCGCCATTTGACGAGTGCCCGCCGCAATATTATCTGTAATGAAATAAATATTTTTCTTTTGTACACTATTGGTACTATAGATTACTTATACAAAAGAAAATAAATGGTGCCTGCCTCTAGAGTGCAATAATGTTGGGGACCCCTGGTTTATAGCATATAGCACGGAAATTCGTCAGGAATAGGGGACTACACTAGATTCTGGTTCCTGACCATAATTTGCAGAATTTTAACTGAAAAGTTGCAGTAGGTATTGGACGAATTCTTCTCGTGTTTGTTTTTGCCACGATGTAGACCACAAGGAAAAAGTCTGATGAGCAATTCAGAACCAAAATAATGTTGATTAAGAGCGTAAGTATTTCCTACGACAAACCGACGACTAAGCATTTTTGGCCGGAAGGCGATTGAGCTCCATTGACGATGTAATAAACGGGTCTTTGTACCTATTTATAAATAAATAGGAGAATTTACCATTGGAATTACTCACCTAAATAGAAATAGAAATTGTTGACAATATCTGGATTGTAGTGTTTACAGAGGAAACCTACCCTAGAAACTTTTTCTAGACAACCTCTGAAGTCGGTACCAATTGTAAACTCGCTAATTTTACAAGCTTGTAGTTTGTATTGAATGTCAACTAATTTGGCTAGACGGTAGGTACCAAAAAGCGTGCTTTTGATGGATGAGCAAAATCAGTCTTGGTCCTGTATTCAACTTACATGTACTTGCAGAAGCAAAACGGGACTTTCAGACCCAGTTTTGTCCGATGTTCTGGCAAAATTCTGGACAGTCCGGTCGGCTGAAGATAGCTAGATAGGGGTATAAAAGCACAAGTGATCGATCTGGTTGCTCTAGAGTTTTATTGAGCTAATATTTGAAATTTCGAAAAAGAGTTTTATTACCACCGTTTAACCGAAACTTGCAAAAGGGATGACCGTTGTAAAAACATCATTTTAACGAAATATATTGCGGTGACTTTATTAGATCGGTTTGATGGGTTTAATAATGAAAAGGGACCTTTTCTTTGAACGACAAATGTTTGAAAAGAGAAATAGAAATATACCTAAATTTTGATATTTTTCCTGTAAACAAATTCCTCGTGTTTTTGAGTAGACAACAATATTCGCTTAAACTGAAACATAGATTGACCCGAGACAAATCTTTAATCTTTAAATTTTTAATCGTCCGACAGGCAAGCCTGGAGAGCTGTGAAATAATCATACGTTGTCATGGATAAAGTTATTGTTAGCGACAAATCCCATGTTGAATTATTAAAACAATCACAACACCCTTGTAATGAAAATTTGATTATTTAATGTTTGATTTGTTTCGTGTTTTTTTGTTGTTTTTACGGAAAAAAAATGGCTACACTGTTGGTTGTGTTTTAACATTGAAAAGGGTCGGTGTGACACGGTTCTCGATACGTTTTTAAATCGAACTTTATACAACCTTTGGGAAATCAGCAAGACGATGACATTGTGGACCGTTGAGAGAACAAACCTGAAACCCTATGTTATCACAATGGTATTTGATTTTTATACGCGACCAGACAGAAATATTTATGATTGTACGAAAAGGATAGAAAAATCTCGTTTTCGTGTTATCAACGAAAAAGGCAATAAGATAGAAATCTGCTCGTTTATTTGTTCGGCTTTCAAAACTGTTAGGGAAGATCGACCGTAACTAATAAGAACACAATAAGGGTAATAACAAGTAAGCGTATTATCGAAATTCAAGTATTTTACAACAGGAAAATGCACCGACTTTCAATAATAACTCTGGAAGGTGAAGTCTTTCGGTAAAAGTTCCATTTTCCTGGAATTTGAGATTTTTTTTATTGGTAATAAATAACGACACAATGCAATTATGTTTAATTATATTTTTTATTGTTTTCCTTCTTTTTTCTATAAAAACTTTCATTATTACATACAATAAACGTGGAAATAAATACATGACTTAAGAAATAACAATCTGTACAACAACTATTTACAAAAACTCAAAATGCAATCAATTCACATCAAATTGAAACACAATGATGTAAACACAACTTAAGTCTAGCTTAAGTCGCTTAATGGGAGCATTTATACAAGGTGTTTGGCGCAACTTGCAACACGACGCCTAGCGCCTACACACTTAAATCGTGTTCCCTCTAACTACAGGGCAGGTTTGAGTATGATCTTTTTGCGAAAGGGAATAGGATAGGATGTGCAATAGATTGGGATTAGGGAGCACGTACAACTTTGATATCAGAATAATATGGCGCATTTGTAAATTTCGAGCCATACACCCCGTATTCTAAAACTAAATAAACTTCGAAATCAGTCACCAAAAATATTATTTAAAAACGGATTTACGACTCGGACTTGTACGGTTTAAACAACTTCGGCTTCTGTTGGACTTGTGTCTGTGTCGGTGACATCTTCTCTGTCGCCGTTATCAGTAGCGGCTCATGTACTGGACTCAGACTCACATCCGAATTCGCCGGTGACATTTTGGCATTCTCGTATTTGGTTTGATACGAAAAATCCAAACCCAAATTGAGATTCAATTGATTCTGTGGCAGATTAACGGGAAGCGTTGCTGTATTCAGATTGAGTGTGGCGTTTTGTAATGGCAGTCCGGTTGGTGGTACGAAATTCGGATATGAATGGTAGCGTGCATAATGATGTGGATAGACGGGCGGCGGTGCTGGGTAGTGTAATGGTAAACTGGTAGCGGCTGCATGGAAGATCGACGCTGCAAACGCTGGATCTGTATAGACGGCGGCGTAGGGCCACGCTATGGCCATTCGTTGGCGTTTGTCTTTCATGCGACGATTCTGGAACCAAACCTGAAAGTTGAAAAATCGTTTTAGTAAAGTAAAGCGGCTTTCAACTAGTTAACACATCATAAACTCAATGATAACAGCTTATCTATCCATTAGGCTACCAGATACATCAACTTGACGATAGTTTTTTTTTTGTTTTGAACAATAAACATCGAATTAGCATAAGAGTGGCGGTTTGTTTATTGAAAGCGGCACTTTTCATCTCTTAAAAGCTATATTAGTGTTTTATTTGTATGAGAGCAATGTGTTAATTGGTAGCCAGAGGCTTACTGTTTCATTTTATTTTTTGTGTGTGTATTTCTTAATTATTTCAATTATAGAGATAATGGAAAAACCTACTTTGATTGTACTTTCCGGTAGATTCAACTGTGCGGCCAATTCACATCGCCGTGGTCTTGATACGTAATTCTCTTTAAAGAATTCCTTCTCTAATCGCGCCAATTGTTCGCGGGTGAAAGCTGTACGATATCGCCGGATATTCGATTCGGAATTGCCTGATGATGAGCTCGGTGAATTGTTTAATTTTACATCTGATGGTACAGGACTCGAACTATCTGCAAAAAGACAACCAAAAGCGGAAATCTATAAGTGAAACACTTAACAACCCTCCGTAGAAATACATTAGGAAGTTGCTTTTTATTGTCTAGACAGTCACAAGTGGTACAGGAATAAAAACGTAACAATTTCGGCGTCAAACTTCCGTCTCTTTATCCACCAGAAAATCACTCACCCCGTTTGAATTGTTGCGATGGTTGTTGTTGTTGATTTGTCGGCGATTGTGGTGGCGTTTGTCCATGATGAAGATTATAATGTGACGGAATTACATCCAACACAACTGGCACATTATTTTGTTCTTGATTAAACATTTTGCTTGAACTTTGATAGAGATGCATATGATAAAAACAGATAAACACACAACACTTTATTTCTTGTAATAAATCGTATAATTTTGTAAGGGGTTGAAAACTGCCGATCGGGGGTTGAAATTTCAGAATGAGCCTCTTCGACTATGTTCAGTTTACTTTAAACTTTTCGGGATGAAAGAACAGGCGGAGCCCCACCTAAAATCTGGTTGGCTAGTGGTGGCGAGATCGGTGATTGGTGCCTCCGCCTACTGAGCCCTAAAACAAGTCCTTGTTAAGGCTGAGAATCGTGTGCAGGTGTCTTTATTGACTGCTAAGTAGATGTCGGGATGGATTAAGGCGTATTTGGGGATATGTATGTGTACACAAATACATGTGCACATATCCTGTGTCTATATAGAGGATTAGATAAATATACATACACAAAAACTATTATGTATATCTACCACGTTTGAAAACCTTAATAAGAACATCCCTAGCCACTGCGCGTTATATTCTCCTTTATTCAAGTATTGATCAGATTTTTATGAGACTATAAAGACGTTTCAGTATTGTTTAATTTTAGTGAATAATTTAAGTGGAAATTTTGTCGGAAAATTGATCGAGCATAAATACGGAGATTATTGGGGATTTTATTGATTGCACCTTTAATTTTGCAGAATAAAATATGATAAAACGTTCGAAAATTATGCAGGGCATCAAGTCCACCTATTTGTACAAACGTTGAATTTATCCCTTAATTAACAGGTAATTTAATAGAAAACGAATATAGCAGACGAAATTCTGTATCGATTTTATTGTTTAGAGACTTTTAAGTTTTAGATTTATTGTTATCAATGAATTTTCGGTTCGGACAAAGATAAAGCAATTTCTATTGCCTTAACATTCGTTGTAGAATTTGTCAAAAATCCAAATCGCATAAAGTCTATTATGGATATACCCACATTTCCAAAAAGGTACGTGTACCCGGTTTTTAGGACTTCACTTACTAACAAAAGGGATACGGTCAATAAAATTAGTACCCATATAATTGTCGGATAAATCTCTGTAAAGTTCTCCTTTTACAATAATCAGGTAAAGCGTTGTTGTACATATTTACGTATTTATAATCAAAAATATGGGTTTCCCAAATAGGGAAATCGGATTCGGAGAATATTGCTGCACGCTTAAAGTAGAAATTTTGAAAGTTGGTATATGGCTTGTTTTTGCTAATGTCCACAGGGGAGGTGTGTCCGGGTGTGTCTGTTGTAAAGTGTAATACTATAACGTTTACCATAAGACTTTGAAAAAAATAAACAATTGTCTAGGTGGTAATGTAGATGAAAAATGAGATTTTTTTTACCATTGAGAATTGCCCTTACTGTGTTTTTCACACCTCACTGCACATTATTGGTGAATTACTTCAATATCAGTAGAATCCCTCGACCCCCAGTTTAGAGAACCCCCTCGGAAACACACCATAGATAGAATTTTAACAAAGAAAATATATGCAAATTGGGGTATTCCCCCAATCCTTTAAAACACTTGAAATCTGGACTTTTTAGTAGTTGTGTGCGAATAATTCGCAAATTTTCGAATTATTCGTGAGTTTTCAAATTACTGGAAAATTTTTAAATAATTCAAATTTCTCCTTAATTTTGGAGTATTTTCAATTTTAGAATATATCCTTGTTAAGTAAATCTAATTAATAATCTATATTTTTTTATTTAAAGGAATTAGGTATTTCGTGAATTTTTCGAATTATTCAAAACATTTACGAATTATTCGAAAAATTCACGAATTATTCGAAGTATTTGGAATTATTCGAAAAATTCACGAATTACTCGAATATTTCCAACTATTCGAACTTTCGAATTATTCTATTCGATTCGATTCGAACGCTATTCTCACACCCCTACTTTTTAGTCCTTCTTTGTGGTGCTAAGAAGTAAACTGCACAATAAAACAAACGAAAAAGCTGGCATTAATACAATTATTCCTATATATTTTTATAAAGTATCCAATAATCAAGACAAGTTGATAAGACACTGTGGCTAATATTTGGAAGGAAATCCGCCTATATGATGAACAAAATCGGTCGATTCTGTAAAACTGCTGCGCTCTTAGTCTTGCTGCCGTAGTGGTATTCACACAACAACAAAAATCGAGCTGTCTAACATTTCTATAGGTGTGATTTTAACCTTTGTACACAATAGAAACTCAATAATGTGCAGTGTCTCTAAAGAGGAGTGTTAAACACACGGTAGAGCGACAATAGCCGCGCGGCTGGATTTGCGCGATTACCATCTGAGATTACTTCTATTGTTGGTGTGGTAGGTAGTGTCCGTACAAAAATTAAGCAAGACAATTTGTAAGCCACTCTCCGTCTTTGCACAATTATCAGCGAAGTCCACAAAAAAACTACAATGTGGTCATTCCGGCCGAACCGTATAGACGAGGTATAAGTTGTCATTTTATTTCAGGATCAAATTTAAACGTCACCTGCCAAACTGTTATGTAGTGTCAGTGTTGACGGTTCCAATACTTATTTGAAATGTATTATTCGTATCATATATTGGTTTTGTTAAAATTTGTTTGTTTTTTGGAAATAATCCTATCAAATCAATTTGACGATTTAAATATCTCAGAAACCGACTCGGTACATAATAGAAATCGTTTAGCTTACCCAAAATTCCAAATAAAATCAATTTTGGAAGATTGTGCCCCGTCTAAACACAACAATTTAACAAATTCACAAATTATTAAAAGTAACACATTTGAGGATCTCACCGATTGTATTCAAAAATTATCGTTAAATATTAAGATAACGAATCGTGGAGTTTATCAGCAACGTACACACTACATCATTATCGATCATATTGTTGATGCTATTTCAAATAAGAAAATTCAAATATTAAATCCTTATGTTATTAAATTGCGACAAGATCCAATTGTTGAACAATACTCGTTGAATTATGAACAAACCGTAAATGGTGAACCTAAAGAATTGATTTTTAATCAACATTCCGACAATTATAACGGATGTAGTTTGGATATAACAAATCCGACATGTCCTTTAATGAAAATTAATGAGCAAATCGTGCCGTACAGTACCGGTTTTTGTTGTTCGTGTAATCAACGAAAGAATCCACCCGATGATGTATCCCCGATTGAATTATTAAATCAACTCGAACAACAACCAAGAGCCAAATTGTTAGATGAAAGGTAATAAAATTTCCAACTATGTGCTATATCGTATCAAGGATCGTATAATTATATAAACATTATGGATTTATTAGCTTGACAAGTTACCAAGGTCTTGATGGTAAGATGGTTTACGATGCCGACAAAAGTGAGAATTACCAACAATTATTAGATGATGGCGGTAAATATGTTGGGGGATTGCTTTTATCTGGCGACCTTCCCAATTTTTATTGCGACGAAATTGGGAAGGTCATCGATGTTGTTAGAGTAATGTTGCAAAATTCTTGGTTTTATCGCCCAATAAAAGGGGGAAAACAGAAAGGGTACCGGAACGAAACGGGCAGACACCCAACAAATGTTTGCATTTACTCAAACTGCAACGACAAAATTGATAAAATACGAGGTTCGGTATTCGAATTATTATACAAATTACAGTATCTACTATTCTACAGCGGTGGTAAAGCAAACAGACGCCTATACAATCTGCCATCTCTGTATAAACAAGCCTCTTTCGTTTAGATATCCTGTTGAATTATCCGATTTGTTTCGATTTGTAGTGAAACGCCAGCGTCGCGACGGCCAAAATTGCGATGACCCATCAATACCGGACCGATTATCGGAGAGCACCCATTGTTTACAATTCTCAAACTTATGGTATAAAATCTACGGTTTGAAACGGCCGAAAATTCGCCATAAAATCCGTTTACAAATCTTCCAAAAATTCAACGATCATTGGCGAAGTTTAACACAAAACAAAATTATTCATTTAGATTCGAAACATTCCTACTACAATTTTAAGAATTTACAAATTAAGTATCAAACTGATGAATTAGAATTAGATAATGGACCGATTTTAAATTATAAGCAACAAAAACTATTAATGCCCGAACAACAAGATAATGTTGATCCGAGCCAATTTATGATTGTACCAAATGATATGATAACGTATGATGGTAGTAGTTGTAATAAAATTGGAGTCGGTTATGAGGCATTCTATAAGCAAAAGAAACGTTGTTTTATTGATAAAGGTTCATGTTTAAGGAATCAACCGTTACATCTCTATCAGAATGATATTAATGCTGGCAAACGTGGAGAGAATGGACGATATTTTTTGAAATATTACGGAATGTTACCGGACGATATAATCGGAAGAAATACAACCGGACATGAGACGCATATTAAATTTCTATATACAAAAACACATGAAAGTTTCATTGATTTGGCGATTAATGCCGATCATTTACCATTAATATTACCAGAAATCTATGCAACAATTAATGAGATTTATATTGATACAACTGATTCGACACAAATACGAATTATTGCAAAAATCACCAATTCTGGATTGTTGAACGGTATATTTTATGTAAGATTAGGGGAATGTCCCTTAGAAATACCAGCAAATTTCAATAATATCGTAACGAAATCTGTATTAATCCCACCACAACAACAACACATCTTTGATCTAACGATTCATGCTCGTTTACCGATGGCGATGTTCTTTTGTACGATCTTCATCCAAAATCGTCACCAAGAGATTATAGCGTCACGTCGGATACGTTTCGTGAAAGATGATCGTTGTTTTTGTATTTGGTATTGTAAATGTGTCTGTTATCGTACTGATAAAGATCGGAAGTGTTACCCATTATCGTTAGAAAGTTATCAATTAGCCGGTTATCAAGGTGGTCCACCAGTACCAATAAAATTGCTACGACCAACAAAACTCGATCGTATCCTGGCACGATTCTGTTACATGTTCCTTATATTAATTGTAACATTTCTATTGATGGGCATAATTAAAGCTTTATTTGGTTTATATTTCAAACAGATCGGTTTATGGGGATTGGATGTGATCATCGGTGATTACTGTGATAAACACTGCAATTGTAGATGTCGTCATCAAAGCATTGCATTACCGGCACAATTCTGTTTAAATATCATCTTTTTCTTTGTGTATCCATTGGCGATAATGAGGGATTTGTGTATGGAGCGTATAACCGATGAAAAGCAAAATTGTGACACGAATTTCATAGTTTATCAAAAACCGATACAATTATCGCATACGCCTGAGGAGAGTATTGTTTTTACCGACTTTACCGATGATGAATGTGCTGAAAAATATGATAAAATCAACGAGAATGTGATATGTGATTGCGGAATGTAACAATTAGAAATGTAAACAGTTTTTGAATGTCGCATCAATAAACGAAATCGCCTGTTTGTTTTGTTATATTTTTGAAAATCACGTCGGCGTATGCAGAGAACGTGTTAAAAGCCACGAGTTGAGGGAGAGGCTTACAAGCGCATTTGTCTCTTTCTTACGTCTACGATCCAGAAGCCACGCCTTCAAAGGGATAAAGTTGCATGAAACGGCTTATGACTGCTTGGAGCGATACAGTTTTAACATTATTAATCGAAGAAGCTGGATAGTCGGAGGCAAGTTTGTCGGAAAAGTTCCGGTTGCGAGCGCCTTTTTTTTTCTTGCACAATGGTTAGCTGCAGATTATGGTGGTTATAGTTGCTACGATTCCTTTCACTTCCTCACATTCGCTTGTCTTTCAATCTGCAAACCGATCTCCTCTTCGTCTACAATTCTCTCTCGCTTCAGATCCGATCGATAGCGGCCCATCTTACACTCGAAAAATTCTCATCTGTTAAATAATATTAATTCGATACACTTCCCAAATCATACTTAAATAGTGTTGGATTTCAACGATAGTCAAAACACACATCCAAAATAGGCGATTGCATTGTTGTAACGGAACGAATATGTGATTTTATCTTTTTTATTTAAGGGGTTGTTTTTAGATGTACATTTATTTATTTATGTGTGTGTGTTTATTATGACTTTATAGCGGAAGGTTTTAGCTTGTTTTGTCGTTTAGCTAAATTGGATTTTTATTTGTCGGGCTATACTGAACGTATATAAAGAAGTGGGAAATAGGAGGGTGGAACTGAAAATTGAACTAATATATTAACTGGTCGTAACACTTAAACGGTATAATACGATCGAATGAAAAGATTGTCTAGTTTTTTTTTTTGTTGTGTTAGCTCATCTTGTAATCACTCCCTGAAAGCTTTAATTAACACACCACCTGACAACTGTCACAGCGCTCCCATCTTATCATCATTTATTTCGTTCAAGTTGCGATGATGTATTTATATCGATTAGCCCCATGTGCAAGAATAACTCCATGTATCAAGTGTGTAGATGTGCTGCTTTAGAATAATTTTTATCAATTAAATAACACCGGGGCGGCGATGACAAATTGTTTATTTTTTTGTGAACACACTCTGTCGTACAGGGATTTAGAATTTTATTGGGGGTTTATTCCCTGATGTGCTATTAGAATGCGCGACCCCACGAGTTTACTATACGATGAACTCTAAACGTACAGGGTTGAAGAGGCGGCTTATCGCCTTTTTTTTAAATACAATTATGTTAATCTGCCTAAAATATTTCGAATGCCACCTGAACTCGCTCGTGAATGGATTTTTAATAACTCTATTATTAATTTATTAATTTCACAACTAAAATATTACAGAATTTCGATGATATTATAGTGTAAATCGTACTGGAGCGAGTGCCTAGATTATACTCAATAATTAAACAATTATGCAACGTTTACTTGTCTCAGGGGAGGTGAGCAGAAAATTGCCTTGGGCTGCGCAATAACAGCAGCTTATTCCCTTATGATATTAATAACGAGCGGAATTCAACCGCCCCCCAAATTATTTGTGATTAGCAGCGGCATCTGCAGTCGCCTAAGCTCACGCCTGAAACTCGTAAGCTTTCTTTAGTAGTTTTCTATTCGGTTGAAATTGGTGGAGGCGCCGGTTGATCGACGCCATCTCCCTGCAGAACCACAAATCAAGTTTTAACGTGATTGCAACAAGTTGTAGGAAAAAATAAGCCGGGTTTAACGTTTAAGCGGAATTTATTACACTTCTTTCAACAATAAAAAATAAATATTAAAAATTATTCTCTAACATAGACAAATATATAGATTTATTATTGTTATTTTTATTACTTTTTGTAGAAATGACAATGAGGGATTGTTGATTTGATATAATTTGACTTGATATGCGTCAGGCTTATGTGATATGCAACAGCTTTTGATTAGTATTATCTGAATTATGGGCTAATAGAAGCATAAAAATTATAATTGACATTCTCTCATTGTTCCAAAAACAGAGATCTAAACATTTATGACACGTAAATCTCGCAAACTTTATAAAAAAGTCGCCAAAATTGTGTACAATAAAGTCTGTACAGTTGCTCAAATTTTGTACCGATTTTATATTGGAATGAGTCATGATAAAGTCATTATCTCATAAAATCGCTATGAAATTTGGCCGACCATAGTGGTTCAAAGCGATTGCTGTTAGGCCCATAACCCACTGATGCGGCATGCCGCTCGCAATTCTATTACCCGTGACAAGTAACACGCGACTTGTTCAAAGTTCAGTATTTAAATGGAAATTTATGACAAACCGTGTCAGTGGATTATGAGGCTTAGTTGCGAGATTGTTTTTACATACTTATAAATAATCGAAAAACAAGATTTCTG